>CAMZMU010000058.1:33398790-33998790 GCA_947311845.1 Poa pratensis
GAGCAGGAAGGAAGGAATTCGAGGTTTCCAAGAGGTCCGCACAAGGGGACCGCCCGAGTTCCTCTGCTAATGAACAAGAAGCGCAAGGTTTTCGTGCCCTATAGCGCTGTGGCCGCGTCTCCATTCATGCCGAGGGCCGCAGATACAGCCCACCCGCCTCCGCGTCCCACTACTTTACGACATTTGGGTCAAGCGGAGTGGGTATGCCCCCAGCTATCTCCCACCTGGTAACACTTGCTTCAGCTGTGGCCAGACTGGTCACACTCCAGGGAGTGCCCCCAGAAGGCACCTATCACGGGACACCTGCACGAGCCCCTGCCACTCCAGCTGGCAAGGCTGGACCTACTGTGCGTGGTCGCCTGAACCACGTCTCTGCTGAACAAGCTGAGGAAGACACCCGGCGTTCTTATATGGGTGAGTTACGAATCAACGGCAATTCAGCTACAGTTTTGTTTGACTCTGGAGCATCGCATTCATTCATATCTATAGCTTTGCAAAAGACCACAACATACCGTTCGAGAAAATGCCATCCCTTGTGATTGCCACTCCTGGCTCCAAATGGCAAACCGATGGGGTTACTCCTGAGGTCCAGATTAATATAGGTTCCTTGTCTTTTCCTTATGCCTTGGTACCCTGAAGTCCAAAGGCATTGATTCATAACTGGGCATGAACTGGCTAACCAAATATCAGGCTAATCTCGACTGTGCCGCAAAGACCATTACTGTGACCGCTCCTTCCGGTGACATTGAGTATTGGCCTGCAAATCAACCTCCGTCCGCCGTCGTACCCAACTCACCTGAGATCCTCCTTTGCTTTATGGAAGGCGAATCTCCTCCTGAAATCCAGGACATACACGTGGTGTGAGACTTCCCGGATGTGTTCCCGGAAGAATTTGCCTGGCATGCTCCGGACCGAAGTGTGGAGTTTGTCATAGATCTACTTCCCGGTACTGCTCCAATTTCCAAGAAGCCCTACCGTATGCCGGTGGAAGAGTTGGCTCTGTTGAAAGAGCAAATTGATCAACTGTTGGCAAGGATTTCATCCAGCCTAGCAGTTCACCTTGGGGTTGTCCGGTACTCTTTGTCAAGAAGAGGGATTCTACCGTGCCGTCTAGTCTCTGATTATAGACCGTTGAATGCGGTGACAATCAAAACAAGTATCCTATTCCTCGTCAATGATCTGTTGGATCAGTTAGCTGGTGCAACCGTATTCTCCAAGATGGATCTGAGGTCAGGCTACCATCAGATCAAGAACAGAAAGGAGGATATTCCAAAGACGGCCTTGTTACTCGCGGTCATATGATATACCGTCATGTCTTTGGTCACACAATGCTCCAGCTATTTTATGAGGCTCATGAACTCCACTTCATGGATTACTGACAAGTTTGTCGTCATTTACATCGATGACATCCTCGTTTATTCAAAACCGATGAAGAGCATGCCGAACATCTTCGTTTGGTTCTGACACGACTTCGAGAACACCGCCTCTATGCCAAGTTCTCCAAGTGTGAGTTGGTTGGATAACCTTGTCTTTCCTTGGTCATGTGATATCCGCTAATGGTTGGCTGTCATTCCGGACAAGATTCAGTCCATTTTGGATTGGAAACTCCAATGTCAGTCAAGGACATCCGTAGCTTTCTCGGAAGGCGGGTTACTACCGCCGATTCATTGAAGGTTTCTCTAAGATAGCCAAGGCTCTGACTGACCTTCTCAAGAAGGATAGAAAGTTCGTATGGTCGGCCGAAGCTGAGAGAGCTTCAAAACACTTAAAGCCAAACTCACCGTCCGCTCCTGTGTCGTCCTGCCGGACACAAGCAAGGATTTCGTCGTCTTCTGTGACGCCTCTCTGCAAGGTTTGGGTTGTGTGCTAATGCAAGATGGCCATGTGGTGGCGTATGCTTCTCGCCAACTTAAGCCACATGAGCTCAATTACCCAACTCATGATCTAGAGCTTGCCGCGGTGGTCTATGCCTTGAAGCAATGGAGACCATACCTGTTTGGTAACCGTTGCGAGATCTTCTCGATCACAAGAGTCTGAAGTACCTCTTCACCCAGCCGGATTTAAATCTCAGGCAAAGGCGTTGGTTGGAGTTAATCACGGACTACAATGTGAGTCTGAACTATCAACCCGGCAAAGCAAACGTCGTGGCTGACGCGCTAAGTCGGAAGTCCTATTGCAACAATCTGATGATTGAAAAGGCCCAACCTGCCCTTCATGAAGAGTTCTCCCGTTTGAACTTAGAAATGTTCCCTCCGGCTACCTTGCAAATCTGGAGATCAAATCTACTCTTGAGACCAGATAAAAGAAGCTCAAAGTATGATACGGGTATCCTGAAAATCAAGGAGAATGTGCTAGCGGAAGGCCAAATGTTCTCTGTCAATGACTCCGGTGGTCTATTTTGGTGACCGTCTTGTGGTGCCCAAGAAGCGGAAATTGAGAAAGTTGATCCTCCAAGAAGCTCATGAATCTCCTCTCTCTATTCATCCTGGCAGTACAAAAATGTACCAAGACCTTCGACCACAATTCTGGTGGACTCGGATGAAACGAGAAATCGCCAAGTATTGCTGAGTGCGACACCTGTCGACGGGTAAAGGCTGAACATCAAAGGCCTCCCGCACTCTTCGCCCTATTGCAATCCCTGGTGGAAATGGGATGAAATTGGTATGGACTTCATTACTGGTCTGCCAAAGTCTCCAAAAGGAAACGATGCCATCTGGGTCATCATTGATCGCCTATCAAAAGTGGCTCACTTCCTCCCCGTTCGCGTTGAAATTACAGCTGCCAAGTTGGCAGACTGTATGCTTCTCGTATCGTCGTCCACACGGCGTTCCCAAGAAGATAATTTCTGATTGTGGAAGCCTATTCACCTCCAAGTTGGACTAGTTTCCAAAAGCATGGGAACTCGTCTCAACTTCAGCACAGCGTTCCATCCTCAAACTGATGGTCAGACCGAAGAGTGAACCAAGTTCTGGAAGACATGCTCAGGGCATGTGTAATCTCCTTTGGCAAAGATTGGGAGAAGTATCTTCCCTTCGTGGAGTTCTCCTACAACAACAGCTATCAAGTCAGTCTGGGCATGGCTCCCTTCGAGGTTTCTGTATGGAAGAAAATGCCGCACTCCTCTAAATTGGTCCGAGACCGGAGAGAGGGCACTCTTTGGTCCGGATATTATCAATGAAGCTGAGGAGAAAGTTAGAATCATACGAGAGAATTGAAGATTGCCCAGTCTAGGCAGAAGAGTTTACTATAACAAATCATCAGGAGGTTCACTATGAAATTGGTGATAAAGCTTACCTCCGTGTCTCTCCCCCGAGGCGTTCGCCGCTTCGGAATTAAGGGAAAATTGGCCCCTCGCTACGTTGGCCCTTTCACTGTCCTGGCCAAGCGGGGAGATCTTTCTTACAATTGGAGTTACCAGCTAACTTCCCCGATGTGCATGATGTGTTTCATGTATCCCAACTCCGCCGTTGTTTCAAGGATCCTATCCATGGAGTCAATCATGAGGAGCTGGATATCCAGGCAGACCTCACTTACCGCGAGCATCCTGTCCGCATCCTGGATGAAGCAGAAAGGAAGACTCGAAACAAACCACCAAGTTCCTCAAAATTCAGTGGTCTCATCATTCCGAAGATGAAGCAACCTGGGAAAGGGAGTCTAGTCTTCGTGAGGAGTATCCCGACTTCCTTCCGCAACCTTAGAATCTCGGGACGAGATTCCTGTAAGGGGGGTAGATTTGTAACAGCCCAAAGTTTGAGAAACTGAAACCCAGAGTAAAATTTTCACTTTTGCTTCTTATTCATGCATCATGGCATCCATTGTCTCAGTGTCAAGTTGAAATCAAGTGATGAAAACAAATTGAAACAAATGGAAATAGTGGCACCAATTAAATTCAAGTCTGGCACTTCCAAATGTGCTTGTTCTTGGCAAACACAACTACAAATGCAAATCCTTATTGTCAAGGAAGTTTCAAGGGTTCAAGATTTAATACTTTGCACTGGTTTTAAAATTCAAAAGTAAATTCATTTTTGTTTTACCAAAAATGCCACAAACAAGCCCTATGAACAAAAGTGTGGCAAAACTTTTTATTTTGCCAAACCAATTTTTGTGGTGCTCCAAATGATGTTGGGAGGCTACATGATTTTTCTTAAATTTTTATAAATTGTTTAAATGCCCCATTTAAATGGTGGAAAAGCTACTGGTTATTTGGAAGAAATAGCCAAGGGCTTCGTTTAAATGGAAAAGTGCAGCCGAGGGGGTTTTCGCAAAGTTGTCATCTTCCTCTGTAGCGACGCGCGCCGCGCGGCCGAGCCGCACCGCCTAGCCGCCATGGCGACACGGCGATGCCGGGGCCCCCCTCCCTGCGCCTCGACGCGCTTAAAGGAGCAGCCAGGCCCCCCGTGCCCTCTGCTCGACACCGCTCCTCTGCCCTCCCTCTCCCCTCTCCTCCGCGCGCCATGGCCGAACCCTAGCTAGCTGCCGCCGCACATCGCCGACGTTCGGGAGCTCCCCGAGCAGATCGAAGACCGCCACCTTCTCCGCCGCGTCGTCCTCTCCCTCCTGGTCGAAGGAATCGAAGAGGGGAGCCCGGGATCGACGCATCCGTGCTCGTCTCCTTCCTCTCCGGCCGCCGAGCTCCGCCGCTCCATTGCCGCCACACTCGACCTCCGCAGTCCACGCCGGTGGTTCCCACGCATCTAGGGTGAGCCTGCCGTCCTCGGGACATCTTTTCCCTCCACTCTCTCTCGCCGTCATTCGTCGCTTCGCCGTTGAACCGCCGCCGGCCGCCGCAAGTCGCGGATGATTCCGTCGCTCCGGCGACCAATAGGTAGCGGCGCCGCCGTAGTTTTGCTCCCGTGCCCGTGCGAGTCCGTAGCAGCTCGTAGAGCATCCCCTCGTGCCGTAGCTCGCCGGGTCCGTGCTCGACACCGCCGGCGATCACCGTCGCGCGCGTCCGCGACGCCGTGCACCGTCAAACCGGCCGCTGGGCCCGCGCTTGCTCGCGTGGCTGCCAGCGTGGCCGCTGGCCCACCAGTCAGTGGCTGTGGCTAGCCAGCCACGCGGTGAAAAAACGTTTCGGCGTATTCTTCTGAGAAATAAAAACTAAAAACAGATTGCAGATTCAAATCTTTAATTCTAAAATCAATAACAAATTGAAAAATGCTCCAATTAGGGTGATTCAAATTTCCACATGTTCAGGAAAGTGTGCTCGACATGTTTCTGTCATTTTGACACATGTTAGCTCAAAATAAATTCCTCTTTAAATGAATTACAGAAATGCAGAATAAAGAGCAAACTTTGAAAATTCATAACTTGAGCTCTGTAATTCCAAATTGAGCAAACAAGGTCTAAAAATTGTCTTGACAACCTTTACACATCCATATTTTATTTGGACTTAATTGAGCAATTTAAACCCTCTGTATGTTGAAAACACTAAAAATGGCAGTACTGAAATGCCACTTGGAAATTCATATTTAATTCAAAAGAATTCCAAAAATGATGTTGAAAGGCTCTAAATGTTCAGCAAATCAATACCTAATCAGTAGCATCATTTACATGCATATTTACATGAATTCATAGCACAGGAAAGCATTAAAAACAAATATGGGACTTTCTTCTCCCTTGTCAATTAATTATTTTGCACCCCATTTAAATTGATACATTGGTATAATAATTTCAGTGCATCAAACTTGTCATGTCATCATGTGTATGTGCATTGCATTTGTTTGCTTGAGTGATATTTGATTGTGTTCTTTCCGGTGTTCTTATGCATCGATAGATCAAGCAATCGGGGTTTCTCCACAATACCCTGACGACCCGTATTACCAGCCCGTTGAACAAGGCAAGCGTAATCCCCCCTCTGAGCATGTCTCCTATGTTTTCCGCAGATATTTTCTCCACTATAATATTGCATGCGATTCCAAATGTCAATTTGGTTGGATTAGAGTATCCTATTAGATGCATTATGTTTTCCGATGCCATTACCTGTTTCCCTCCTAATATCCATAGGATTGTTGTGTTGGCCTGAGTTAATTATATCCGCTATGTTTATGCTTAGCCATGCTTAGTGAAATGCTTAGTCGTCCGGTGGATATGTTATTGTTGGAACTGTGGTGGAATGTTCGGATGATGGTGGAAAATGGTGGTGACATATAATAACATGTTTAAAGGCGGGGATGAGAGGCCACATGGAATGTGGTGGGTTGTCTCGTTCTCGCCGCCTAAGTGCGAGTTCTCCCCTTCGAACCAAGACCGAGCGTGCACCATGCGTGAGGCCTATGCAATTGCAGGAACCCTCATAGACTAAATAGCTCGAGCGGGGCTAGCCAGGGTCCTCTAGTTCGGGCTTCATTTGCGCGTGCGTGATGATGGTGGTATGAACTGAGATGAGGATTGTGGTATTAGGAAAATGAGTGGCCGTGGGGCGGGGTGTTGACCTGGCAGTCCTACCGCCACTGATGATCCTGGAAAGTCCTTAACGAGGGAGAAGTCGACGCCGCTCCCACCCAGCCGGCTTTCCATGGAAGAGAGCTAATGCGCAGGCAATGGGCCGGACGGTACGCGTGGCAAACATTGTACACCCCTGCAGGGTAAATCTTTTCGAAAAGCCGTGTCCACGGTTAAGGACGACTTGGTGACGGATTCAGGGACATAGAATAACTTGAACGGAATGATTAAAACCTGAGTACTAAAGGTACTAATAAGGATGCAAGGTTGACTTCCTCGAGGGTGATTCGGGGAGGTGCCTTGTAGACAGGTGAAGTGATTGATGGTGGTTGTTGTTGAAGATGATCAGAAGAAAAGAGTTTACTTCTTACCTCTTTTGAAAATATTCTGATTAGTCGATGCCTTTGAGTTGTGTTTTATAAATAAAATCAGCTTTATGCAAAACAGCCATAAACTTTGAAAGCCTCATCGAGCATATATAGCTCTTAATCTTGCGAGTTCGTCGAACTCAACGTCGTTTGCTTATTTCAGAGAGGACTTCACCGACCTCGAAGGTGGGTTCTTTGTGGACGTCGACGAGTAGTCTGGGGTTCCCAGGTGGCAGCTTGGGACATCCCGGAACAGCTGGCGCTGTGATGTTTATCTGTAGGCCTCTTAGGCCATAATGGATCTTGTTGTTTAGAACAACATTTGCTTCCGCTGATGTACTGTTGGGTCTGTGACCTCTGGTTGTAATATTTGCTATCTTTCTCTATTATAAGAGTTGAACTATAATGCTTTGTGTCGTAGAGTCTGTGATGTGCCAGTTGTTCCACAAGTCTTGATCTTACTATTATGCTTGAGGGTTGTGCCGTGTTAAGGCATCAATCGGGGTGTTGTGTTGTTGGGTGGTGTACCCAGCAACGCCTGCCAAAGGTTTTGGCCGGGGATTGGTAAACCCGTAACCTCCGTTGTATCGCTTAACCGGTGACACACAGCATCACTGTATACAGTCGGGTCGGGCGCCACAAGTTGGTATCAGAGCAGTACTGCCTGTAGGAAACCCTTCTACTGGTCGATGTTGAGTCTAGTGTTTGTGAAAATATTTTTAACCTAAAAATGAGTTGTGAAAACCATCTTAGGATTCTTTTTACTCCTTATCTGGTTACCCTCTAATCTCGGAGCAATCTTACCTCGATTTGATTTAAAGGTTTTACTCTCATCTGTTACTTCAAAATGATTAGAAACGGGGTTGGGTTCGACCTTAGTGTTATGTGTCACGTTGCTCCCGCTGCGTCGTAATCCCAAATCAACTCAGATGTTTCTACGAATCCAATCATTTGATCCTTTCTTCGGGTTCTAACCCAAGGACTTGAACATAAGTTCCCGGATTGTGCCAACTAGAGTGTGTCAAGTTGTGATTCTTAACTCTCACTAGTAGCACATGATGCTGATCTTTGACCCAAGTTCTATCTTGTTGACTTCCTTCTCGCAAAGCATTATCGTCCCTAGTCTGTGTACTTGTGTAATGCTATTGTTCGACTATTCGGAGAAAGATACTAACTGTGTCATTGTCAAATCTCCAGAATGGCTCGAGGAGGTCGTGGAGGCCGTGGTGGTCGCGGTAACCACGATGATGATGAGGATGATCTGCCGCCACCACCCTCGATGGCTGAGGTCTTGATGGCCATTGAGGAGAACCGTGGGCGCAATGAGCGCTTGCTTGAGCAGTTGGTGCAGCAGAATGCACTGAGGAATGGCTGCAACACTCTCACTGAGTTCCTGCGCTCGCAGCCACCCACCTTTGCTGATGCTAAGGAGCCCTGGACGCTGATGACTGGCTTCGCGCTCTGGAGCGCCAGTTCGGCGCGCTGCATGTCCCAGTGGCCGAGCAAGTCAACTTCGCCACCTACCTCCTGACTGGTGCGGCTGGCTGTTGGTGGGAGAGTCATGTGGCGCTGTTCGCGCAGGCCATGCTTTCACTTGGGCGGATTTCCGCACCCTTCCGTGCGGCTACATACCTCAGCCAATAATGGACCTGAAGAGGAGGGAGTTCCTGGATTTGCACCAGGGTAATATGGATCTTCGAGCTTATGGGTGCAAATTCAACCATCTCTCTCGTTACGCCCCTCGGGACGTGACCAATGATGCTGACAAGCAAGAGTTGTTCCGCAAGGGGCTTGCGCCGAGGCTCCGCTATGAGTTGCTGCCCTTCAAGTTCCAGAACTACCAGGAGTTGTTCAACCAGGCTCTTACTCTTGAGCAGGAAGGAAGGAATTCGAGGTTTCCAAGAGGCCGCAAGGGGACCGCCAGAGTTCCTCTGCTGAGAACAAGAAGCGCAGGGTTTTCGTTCCCTATAGCGCTGTGCCGCGTGCTCCATTCATGCCGAGGGCCGCAGGATACAGGCCACCACCTCCGCGTCCCACTACTTCGACATTTGGGTCAAGCGGGAGTGGGTATCGCCCCCAGCTATCTATCCCACCTGGTAACACTTGCTTCAGCTGTGGCCAGACTGGTCACTACTCCAGGGAGTGCCCCCAGAAGGCACCTATCACGGGGACACCTGCACGAGCCCCTGCCACTCCAGCTGGCAAGGCTGGACCTACTGTGCGTGGTCGCCTGAACCACGTCTCTGCTGAACAAGCTGAGGAAGACACCGGCGTTCTTATGGGTGAGTTACGAATCAACGGCAATTCAGCTACAGTTTTGTTTGACTCTGGAGCATCGCATTCATTCATATCTATAGCTTTTGCAAAAGACCACAACATACCGTTCGAGAAAATGAGCCATCCCTTGGTGATTGCCACTCCTGGCTCCAAATGGCAAACCGATGGGGTTACTCCTGAGGTCCAGATTAATATAGGTTCCTTGTCTTTTCCTTATGCCTTGGTAGCTGAAGTCCAAAGGCATTGATGTCATACTGGGCATGAACTGGCTAACCAAATATCAGGCTAATCTCGACTGTGCCGCAAAGACCATTACTGTGACCGCTCCTTCCGGTGACATTGTGAAGTATTGGCCTGCAAATCAATACCTCCGTCCGCCGTCGTACCCAACTCACCTGAGATCCTCCTTTGCTTTATGGAAGGCGAATCTCCTCCTGAAATCCAGGACATACACGTGGTGTGTGACTTCCCGGATGTGTTCCCGGAAGAATTGCCTGGCATGCCTCCTGACCGAAGTGTGGAGTTTGTCATAGATCTACTTCCCGGTACTGCTCCAATTTCCAAGAAGCCCTACCGTATGCCGGTGGAAGAGTTGGCTCTGTTGAAAGAGCAAATTGATCAGCTGTTAGCGAAGGATTTCATCCAGCCTAGCAGTTCACCTTGGGGTTGTCCGGTACTCTTTGTCAAGAAGAGGGATTCTACCGTGCCTCGTCTAGTCTCTGACTATACCGTTGAATGCGGTGACAATCAAGAACAAGTATCCTATTCCTCGCATCAATGATCTGTTGGATCAGTTAGCTGGTGCAACCGTATTCTCCAAGATGGATCTGAGGTCAGGTACCATCAGATAAATCAGAAAGGAGGATATTCCAAAGACGGCATTTGTTACTCGTATGGTTCATATGAGTATACCGTCATGTCTTTGGTCTCACAATGCTCCAGCTTTCATGAGGCTCATGAACTCCATCTTCATGGATTATCTTGACAAGTTTGTCGTCATTTACATCGATGACATCCTCGTTTATTCCAAAACCGATGAAGAGCATGCCGAACATCTTCGTTGGTTCTGACACGACTTCGAGAACACCGCCTCTATGCCAAGTTCTCCAAGTGTGAGTTTTGGTTGGATAACCTTGTCTTCCTTGGTCATGTGATATCCGCTAATGGTGTGGCTGTCATTCCGACAAGATTCAGTCCATTTGGATTGGAAACTCCAATGTCAGTCAAGGACATCCGTAGTTTCTCGGATTGGCGGGTTACTACCGCCGATTCATCGAAGGTTTCTCAAGATAGCCAAGGCTCTGACTGACCTTCTCAAGAAGGATAAAAAGTTTGTATGGTCGGCCGAAGCTGAAGAGAGCTTCAAACACTGAAGCCAAACTCACGTCCGCTCCTGTGCTTGTCCTGCCGGACACAAGCAAGGATTTCGTCGTCTTCTGTGACGCCTCTCTGCAAGGTTTGGGTTGTGTGCTAATGCAAGATGGCCATGTGGTGGCTATGCTTCTCGCCAACTTAAGCCGCATGAGCTCAATTACCCAACTCATGATCTAGCTTGCCGCGGTGGTCTATGCTTTGAAGCAATGGAGACCATACCTGTTTGGTAACCGTTGCGAGATCTTCTCGGATCACAAGAGTCTGAAGTACCTCTTCACCCAGCCGGATTTAAATCTCAGGCAAAGGCGTTGGTTGGAGTTAATCACGGACTACAATGTGAGTCTGAACTATCAACCCGGCAAGGCAAACGTCGTGGCTGACGCGCTAAGTCGGAAGTCCTATTGCAACAATCTGATGATTGAAAAGGCCCAACCTGCCCTTCATGAAGAGTTCTCCCGTTTGAACTTAGAAATGGTTCCCTCGGCTACCTTGCAAATCTGGAGATCAATCTACTCTTGAAGACCAGATAAAGGAAGCTCAAAGTATGATAGGGTATCCTGAAAATCAAGGAGAATGTTGCTAGCGGGAAGGCCAAATGCTTCTCTGTCAATGACTCCGGTGTGTTTATTTTGGTGACCGTCTAGTGGTGCCAAAGAAGCGAAAATTGAGAAAGTTGATCCTCCAAGAAGCTCATGAATCTCCTCTCTCTATTCATCCGGCAGTACAAAATGTACCAAGACCTTCGACCACAATTCTGGTGGACTCGGATGAAACGAGAAATCGCCAAGTATGTTGCTGAATGCGACACCTGTCGTCGGGTAAAGGCTGAACATCAAAGGCCTGCCGGCACTCTTCGCCCTATTGCAATCCCGAGTGGAAATGGGATGAAATTGGTATGGACTTCATTACTGGTCTGCCAAAGTCTCCAAAGGGAAACGATGCCATCTGGGTCATCATTGATCGACTATCAAAAGTGGCTCACTTCCTCCCCGTTCGCGTTGACATTACAGCTGCCAAGTTGGCAGACCTGTATGCTTCTCTATCGTCGTCCTCCACGGCGTTCCCAAGAAGATAATTTCTGATCGTGGAAGCCTATTCACCTCCAAGTTTTGGACTAGTTTCCAAACTGCCATGGGAACTCGTCTCAACTTCAGCACAGCGTTCCATCCTCAAACTGATGGTCAGACCGAAAGAGTGAACCAAGTTCTGGAAGACATGCTCAGGGCATGTGTAATCTCCTTTGGCAAAGATTGGGAGAAGTATCTTCCCTTCGCGGAGTTCTCCTACAACAACAGCTATCAAGCAGTCTGGGCATGGCCCCATTCGAGGTTCTGTATGGAAGAAAATGCCGCACTCCTCTGAATTGGTCCGAGACCGGAGAGAGGGCACTCTTTGGTCCGGATATTATCAATGAAGCTGAGGAGAAAGTTAGAATCATACGAGAGAATTTGAAGATTGCCCAGTCTAGGCAGAAGAGTTATTATGACAAGCATCATCAGGAGGTTCACTATGAAATTGGTGATAAAGCTTACCTCCGTGTCTCTCCCCTCCGAGGCGTTCGCCGCTTCGGAATTAAGGGAAAATTGGCCCCTCGCTACGTTGGCCCTTTCACTGTCCTGGCCAAGCGGGGAGATCTTTCTTATCAATTGAGTTACCAGCTAACTTCCCCGATGTGCATGATGTGTTTCATGTATCCCAACTCCGCCGTTGTTTCAAGGATCCTATCCATGGAGTCAATCATGAGGAGCTGGATATCCAGGCAGACCTCACTTACCGCGAGCATCCTGTCCGCATCCTGGATGAAGCAGAAAGGAAGACTCGAAACAAGACCACCAAGTTCCTCAAAATTCAGTGGTCTCATCATTCCGAAGATGAAGCAACCTGGGAAAGGGAGTCTAGTCTTCGTGAGGAGTATCCCGACTTCCTTCCGCAACCTTAGAATCTCGGGACGAGATTCCTGTAAGGGGGTAGAATTGTAACAGCCCAAAGTTTGAGAAACTGAAACCCAGAGTAAAATTTTCACTTTTGCTTCTTATTCATGCATCATGGCATCCATTGTCTCAGTGTCAAGTTGAAATCAAGTGATGAAAACAAATTGAAACAAATGGAAATAGTGGCACCAATTAAATTCAAGTCTTGCACTTCCAAATGTGCTTGTTCTTGGCAAACACAATACAAATGCAAATCCTTATTGTCAAGGAAGTTCCAAGGGTTCAAGATTTAATACTTTGCACTGGTTTTAAAATTCAAAAGTAAATTCATTTTGTTTTACCAAAAATGCCACAAACAACCCTATGAACAAAAGTGTGGCAAAACTTTTTATTTTGCCAAACCAATTTTTGTGGTGCTTCAAATGATTTGGGAGGCTACATGATTTTTAAATTTTTATAAATTGTTTAAATGCCCATTTAAATGGTGGAAAAGCTACTGGTTATTTAAGAAATAGCCAAGGGCTTCTTTGTAAATGGAAAATGCAGCCGAGGGGGTTTTCGCAAAGTTGTCATCTTCCTCTGTAGCGACGCGCGCGCGCGGCCGAGCCGCACCGCCTAGCCGCCATGGCGACACGGCGATGCCGGGGCCCCCCTCCCTGCGCCTCCGCGCTTAAAGGAGCAGCCAGGCCCCCCGTGCCCTCTGCTCGACACCGCTCCTCTGCCCTCCCTCTCCCCTCTCCTCCGCGCGCCATGGCCGAACCCTAGCTAGCTGCCGCCGCACATCGCCGACGTTCGGGAGCTCCCCGAGCAGATCGAAGACCGCCACCTTCTCCGCCGCGTCGTCCTCTCCCTCCTGGTCGAAGGAATCGAAGAGGGGAGCCCGGGATCGACGCATCCGTGCTCGTCTCCTTCCTCTCGGCCGAGCTCCGCCGCTCCATTGCCGCCCACCTCGACCTCCGCAGTCCACGCCGGTGGTTCCCACGCATCTAGGGTGAGCCTGCCGTCCTCGGGGACATCTTTTCCCCCACTCTCTCGCCGTCATTCGTCGCTTCGCCGTTGAACCGCCGCCGGCCGCCGCAAGTCGCGGATGATTCCGTCGCTCCGGCGACCAATAGGTAGCGGCGCCGCCGTAGTTTTGCTCACCGTGCCCGTGCGAGTCCGTAGCAGCTCGTAGAGCATCCCCTCGTGCCGTAGCTCGCCGGGTCCGTGCTCGACACCGCCGGCGATCACCGTCGCGCGCGTCCGCGACGCCGTGCACCGTCAAACCGGCCGATGGGCCCGCGCTTGCTCGCGTGGCTGCCAGCGTGGCCGCTGGCCCACCAGTCAGTGGCTGTGGCTAGCCAGCCACGCGGTGAAAAACGTTTCGGCGTAATTCTTCTGAGAAATAAAAACTAAAAACAGGATTGCAGATTCAAATCTTTAATTCTAAAATCAATAACAAATTGAAAAATGCTCCAATAGGGTGATTCAAAGTTCCACATGTTCAGCAAAGTGTGCTCGACATGTTTCTGTCATTTTGACACATGTTAGCTCAAAATAAAATTCCTCTTTAAATGAATTACAGAAATTGCAGAATAAAGAGCAAACTTTGAAAATTCATAACTTGAGCTCTGTAATTCCAAATTGAGCAAACAAGGTGTCTAAAAATTGGTCTTGACAACCTTTACACATCCATATTTTATTCGGACTTAATTGAGCAATTTAAACCCTCTGTATGTTGAAAACACTAAAAATGGCAGTACTGAAATGCCACTCTGGAAATTCATATTTAATTCAAAAGAATTCCAAAAATGATGTTGAATGGCTATAAATGTTCAGCAAATCAATACCTAATCAGTAGCATCATTTACATGCATATTTACATGAATTCATAGCACAGGAAAGCATTAAAAACAAATATGGGACTTTCTTCTCCCTTGTCAATTTAATTATTTTGCACCCCATTTAAATTGATACATTTGGTATAATAATTTCAGTGCATCAAACTTGTCATGTCATCATGTGTATGTGCATTGCATTTGGTTTGCTTGAGTGATATTTGATTGTGTTCTTTCCGGTGTTCTTATGCATCGATAGATCAAGCAATCGGGGTTTCTCCACAATACCCTGACGACCCGTATTACCAGCCCGTTGAACAAGGCAAGCGTAATCCCCCCTCTGAGCATGTCTCCTATGTTTTCCGCAGATATTTTCTCCACTATAATATTGCATGCGGTTCCAAATGTCAATTTGGTTGGATAGAGTATCCTATTAGATGCATTATGTTTTCCGATGCCATTACCTGTTTCCCTCCTAATATCCATAGGATTGTTGTGTTGGCCTGAGTTAATTATATCCGCTATGTTTATGCTTAGCCATGCTTAGTGGAATGCTTAGTCGTCCGGTGGATATGTTATTGTTGGAACTGTGGTGGAATGTTCGGATGATGGTGGAAAATGGTGGTGACAAATAATAACATGTTTAAAGGCGGGGATGAGAGGCCACATGGAATGTGGTGGGTTGTCTCGTTCTCGCCGCCTAAGTGCGAGTTCTCCCCTTCGAACCAAGACCGAGCGTGCTACCATGCGTGGGCCTATGCATTCGCAGTGCAGGAAGCCTCATAGACTAAATAGCTCGAGCGGGGCTAGCCAGGGTCCTCTAGTTCGGGCTTCCATTTGCGCGTGCGTGATGATGGTGGGATGAACTGAGATGAGGATTGTGGTATTAGGAAAATGAGTGGCCGTGGGGCGGGGTGTTGCGGGCACCTGGCAGTCCTACCGCCACTGATGATCCTGGAAAGTCCTTAACGAGGGAGAAGTCGACGCCGCTCCCACCCAGCCGGCTTTCCATGGAAGAGAGCTAATGCGCAGGCAATGGGCCGGACGGTACGCGTGGCAAACATTGTACACCCCTGCAGGGTAAATCTTTTCGAAAAGCCGTGTCCACGGTTAAGGACGACTTGGTGACGGATTCAGGGACCATAGAATAACTTGAACGGAATGATTAAAACCTGAGTACTAAAGGTACTAATAAGGATGCAAGGTTGACTTCCTCGAGGGAGATTCGGGGAGGTACCTTTGTAGACAGGTGAAGTGATTGATGGTGGTCGTTGTTGAAGTGATCAGAAGAAAAGAGTTTACTTCTTACCTCTTTGAAAATATTCTGATTAGTCGATGCCTTTGAGTTGTGTTTTATAAATAAAATCAGCTTTATGCAAAACAGCCATAGAACCTTGAAAGCCAATCATCGAGCATATATTAGCTCTTAATCTTGCGAGTTCGTCGAACTCAACGTCGTTTGCTTATTTCAGGAGAGGACTTCACCGACCTCGAAGGTGGGTCTTTGTGGACGTCGACGAGTAGTCTGGGGTTCCCAGGTGGCAGCTTGGGACATCCCGGAACAGCTGGCGCTGTGATGTTTATCTGTAGGCCTCTTAGGCCAAATCTGGATCTTGTTGTTTAGAACAACATAATTTGCTTCCGCATGATGTACTGTTGGGTCTGTGACCTCTGGTTGTAATATTTGCTATCTTTCTCTATTATAAGAGTTGAACTATATGTTTTGTATCGTAGAGTCTGTGAAGTGCCAGTTGTTCCACAAGTCTTGATCTTACTATTATGCCTTGAGGGTTGCGCCCGTGTTAAGGCATCAATCGGGGTGTTGTGTTGTTGGGAGCGGTGTGCCCAGCAACGCCTGCCAAAGGTTTTGGCCGGGGATTGGTAAACCCGTAACCTCCGCTTGTATCGCTTAACCGGTGACACGCAGCATCACTGTATACTAGTCGGGTCGGGGCGCCACAGAAGCCTTAGATTCGTCTTGCCGGACCGGACAGTAACGACGTGTGGCGTCGCCAACCTCCTTGGAGGCACTGTTTTGGAGCGAACGTAGATTCGGCTGGAAGGGTCGTCTGCTTCGGAGGAAGCCCTGAATCTGGGTTGCCCAGATTGGACGATGGTGTAGTATGGCGTCATGGCGGCGTCGACGGTACGCCTAACAAGGCCATTGCGTTGAGGCGTTGACGATGGGTTGGTGGAAGACAATGACGGCGGCTTCTAAGTGTGTGCATGTGGTGCGGGGTTATGGTCTGCTGGACCGGTTTGTGCTTCCGACTCGCCGTTCGACAGCTTGTTGAGTCCACTGGATTTAGATGATGGACGTTTGTGTGTGAGGTGAGGGCGAGCGGATCTGATCGGTCCACCCCTTTATCAAGTTTGTAGGTGTAGCGATGGTTGTCGCCAAATAGGTGACTTTCGGTTGTTCGATGTATTTCTTTGTAATCCTCTGTGGATCTTTTATTATTAATAAAAAAAGTTATGTGCATTATTTGATGCGGGTTTCAACCTCCATTTAAAAAAAAAAGAAAGGGAGGAGAAAAGCTACAAACCACGACGAGCATCAAGGACAAAGTGAATCCCTTAGGGATAATTATTTGTAAAATTCGATGATGCATTAAGGTGTGTTTGATTGGGGAATGTAGTGAAATGTAATAAAACCGTTCCGCACCAATCGGAAGAAGCGTGAAATACAGAGGGGAGCACGACGATGTGGGCTCTGCGCTAGCACTACGGCTCCTTGCAGCGGCACGACAATGATGTTGCCCAGGACAGGAGCCGCCCAAAAATTCCCGTCCCGTATCGAGCGTCCCATGCAATGCTCGATCCCACGATCCCCCTAGTCCAGTGTCGCTGGCAATGGCCGCGCCCTCGGGCCCGGAGTACGTCGCCAATCCAAACATACAGCCTCGTACGTCGCCTGCGACCGTCGGCGCCAACCTGCAGGGCCAGCAACCGCCACGGTCGGGCTTCTCATGGTTCGACTGAGGCTCGAGCGCTCCGTCAGAGCTCCGGTGGCGCGGCGAGATCTTTGCCCGGAACCTGTTTGATAGAATGCATCCGTGGGTTCTGCAAGCAAACGCGCATGTCCCTGCGCCTAGCACTCTTGCCAGGGATGTTTTGGTGCGCGCAATGGGGCCAGTAGGAGGATGGACCGCTGTTTGCTCTTATAGAGAGCTGGGAAATTGAGAGTGTGTTGACCACATGGCCGGAACATTCGTCTCAAATGGGTAGCGCAATGCGTACGGTGCATTCAACAATGGAATGTGGCATGAGTCAAGGAACTGTTGGGGTGTGAGCTCCAGTATGCTGATGGATGTTCTGAAGCGGGTAGAGTACAGCCTCAGCCCGCTTGTCAATGTGGACATGATATGACTGAATTATCAACAGTTGATGAATTGATGTTCCAGGGCTTTGGGTTGTCGAACTGGTAGGTTTTTTTTTTTTAGGCATGCTCTGCTTGCCACATTGCTCTGGTTGTTGGTGCTGCATTCCATGGGCAGTTAAGTCTGCAGGGAACTTCTCATTGTTAGCAGATGCTCATGTGAATGAATAAACGTCGCGCTTACTTCGGTACCGGTCTTCTGCATTTGTTTTTGCAGAGGCAGACAGCAGAGCAAGCAACATCAAGTGATGCCCGCATTTTGAAAAGGTTTTCAGGAGGACCTTGTATTCCTTGTGGGTACTGGGAGTGCTGCACTGTGTAACTGTATTGCAGATTTCAAGCGACTCTTGGTCTGAGATTGTTTCAGTGTCCATTTTCTCATCCATGTCTAATGTCTGCATATAAGGTAATGAACAAGATCACACTTCTTAGTTTGTTTGATTGAGGATTGCCTGCTGATACTGCATATCAGTGCAGGAGTTGGAGGATAGCTTTATATGGAGGCGCTGCACCAGGTAAATGTAATGCTAGTCCAAAACTATTCCTGATAAGATAATGGTATATATATCTGATGATGACCTGAATTAATTGCATGCTCTAGCTTGGATTATTATGTATTAGCATGTTCAGCAATGCTGTTACTAACCTGGTTCCAGAGTGCAAATTGTAAAGTTCTGAAGCTATTGTTAACTGGAAAACTGGAATATTGGTGTTAAAGACTATAAGCTGCCTCAAGGCAGCCCAAAAGAGCGTGTATTTTATCACTAAATTTGCATTGCAAAACTTTACTGTTCTCCTCTTCTTGGAAATAGAGAGAACCAATGACCCTGTTAGGCTTTTACAACTTACATGTAGGACTGTTTGTTAAGAAAAGCGGCCTACAATCTGTGATCCCTGATTACACTTAAGCCAGCTGATGATGGATAAGCCTCTGTACTGTAGTCTTGTGGGGTTTGGTCTTTGGTCTGTGGTCTTTGTGGGGCTGCAGCACATGGTCCTTGTGTCAAGGACAGGTTGCAGTTAGGATAGAGCATCTTGGACTGGCAGTTAGGATAGCACAAGGACTGGCTGTTAGGACTGGTTGTTAGGATAGCTTTTAGGACAGCATCTTAGACTAGCATCTAGCATATTCGTGGCTGGCTAGCAGCATATAAATATGTATCCCCAACCCCTCAGGTTGGTATGCCATTGTGTGAGAAATAAACCAACGAAAATTGCCCCAACTCTCCAAGTGTCATCCTCTCTCAATGAGAGTAACCCTGAAACAACTATCAAGTGGTATCAGAGCGAGATTGTCTTGTAGCCTGAGTATCTCCTGTTCTCCTCTCTCTCCGGGAGCAGAGCAGCCTCAGCCGGTAGCAGCAGTTGCTCCGACTGTCCCTGGTTACTTCCCTCCCTCCGGGTTGTCGAGCAGCAGCTCGTCAGAAGCAGCGCGCAGCCCTCCAGCAGCGAGCCATGTCCACAGGTCACTCTCAGCACACGGCTACCTCGAGCACGCGGCGTCGGCAAGAGGCCGAGCGCGCAGAGGCAGAGGAGCGTGAGCGAGTGACTGCGGCAACCGCTGCAGCGGCGGCAAGGGCGTCGAGGCTGGCAGCCGCGGAGCTGGCAGCAGCCAGAGCGGAGGTAGAAGCAGCAGCGACGGCGGAGGCAGCACGTGTGGCTGCGGCGGAGGCCAAGGCATTGCGCAACAGCGCCAACAGCTCCGCGTCCGCTGACGGCAGCGTCGACGCAGACCCCGACGACGCGGCGCAAGAGCAGGCGGCGCAGTGGGCAGCCGAGCACGCTCGCGGTGGCGCTCCCAGAGGAGGCGCGCACGGCGACGGCGGCTGGGACGACCAAGGCCGAGGCCTCTATGGGGTTCGGACTGTGGTCAGGGACGTTGGTCCCGGTGTTGGGTGGCCTACCCTCACCAAAACCAACTACGTCGAGTGGGCCGCGATCATGAGGATCAGGCTCCAGGTGCGGCACATGTGGGAGGCGGTCCAGGAAGGCGCCGTCGACCAGCATGAGGATCGGCGGGCGCTGGACGCCCTCATCGCCGCAGTCCCGCCCGAGATGCAGTTCTCGCTTTCCAACAAGCGGACTGCCAAGGAGGCCTGGGACGCCATCGCCGCGGCACGCATCGGCAGCGACCGTGCCCGCAAGTCCACCCTGCAGGCACTTCGCAAGGAGTGGGAGAACCTGGCCTTCAAGCCAGGTGAGGACGTTGATGATTTTGCTCTTCGTCTCAACACTCTGTTGCAGAAAATGGTGCAGTTCGGCGATGCCACCTACGACGAGGAGAGAGCTGTCGAGAAGCTCTTCCGGTGCATCCCCGAGAAGTACAAGCAGATGGCTCGCTCGATCGAGTCCCTGCTGGACCTCTCCACGATGACGATCGAGGAGGCGATAGGTCGCCTCAAGGTCGTCGACACCGACGAGCCACAGCCTCTCTCGGGGCCCATCACCACCGGCGGGAAGCTGCTCCTGTCTCGGGAGCAGTGGGATGCCGGCCACGGCGACGGGAAGAAGGGGAGCCTGCTTCCACAACAGGCAGCCGCAGGCGTGGCAGGCCGCGCAGGATGCGCGGAGGCTACCAGGCCAGGGGGCACGGTGATGCCCGCGGAGGCGCCCGGGGAGGGGCCGCCGGCAGGCCCCAGCCGGCACAAGACGAGGGCTGCCGCAACTGCGGCCGGCTTGGCCATTGGGCGAAGGAGTGCCGACAGCCACGACGTGGCCAGGCCCACGTCGCACAGGCTGCAGAGGCCCATGTCGCACAGGCTGTGGAGGAGGAGGCAGCGCTGTTCATGACGCACGCCAGCGTCGAACTATCCCCTGCGGCACCGACCGCAGCGGCTCTCCTCCACCTTGATGAGCCAAAGGCGCACGCCCTCCTCGGCGATGGCTCCGGCAGCGACAAGGCTGGCGGGTGGTGCCTTGACACCGGCGCCACCCACCACATGACCGGTCGACGAGAGTTCTTCGCCGAGCTTGACTCCGACGTACGAGGCTCCGTCAAGTTCATCGCCAAGACCGGAGAGCACCGGCTGCTCACCGGTGTCTACTACATCCCCGCGCTGAGGAACTCCATCATCAGCCTGGGACAGCTGGACGAGAACGGCTCGCGCGTGCTGATCGAGCATGGGATCCTACGCATCTGGGATCGCCATCATCGCCTTCTTGCTAAGGTAACCAGAGGCGCAAACCGGCTCTACGTCCTTGATGTGCAGGTGGCACAACCCATCTGTCTCGCTGCTCGTCGGGATGACGAGGCGTGGCAGTGGCATGAGCGCTTTGGGCATCTTCACTTTGAGGCCCTGAAGCGGCTCAGTGCCAAGGAGATGGTGCGAGGCCTGCCATGCCTCGACCATGTGGAGCAGTTCTGCGACGTCTGTGTGCTGGCGAAGCACAGACGCACGCCCTTTCCCCGGCAGGCGAGTTTCAGAGCCAAGGAGAAGCTCGAGCTCGTGCACGGGGATCTGTGTGGCCCGGTGACACCGGCCACACCAGGAGGACGACGCTACTTCTTGCTGCTCGTGGACGATCTCTCCCGCTACATGTGGGTGGTGATCCTTGGCAGCAAGGGGGAGGCAGCGGGCGCCATCAGGCGCGCGCAGGTTGCTGCGGAGGCGGAGTGCGGCCGCAAGCTGCGTGTGCTGCGCACCGACAACGGCGGCGAATTCACAGCAGCTGAGTTCGCGTCGTACTGCGCTGATACAGGCATCCAGCGCCACTACTCCGCGCCGTACAGCCCACAGCAGAACGGCGTCGTCGAGCGGCGCAACCAGACGGTTGTGGGGATGACTCGGGCCCTCCTCAAGCAGAGAGGGATGCCGGCTGTCTTCTGGGGAGAGGCGGTGCTGACGGCCGTCTACATCCTCAACCGTTCGCCTACCAAGGCGCTCGACGGCAGGACGCCGTATGAGGCTTGGCATGGGCGGAAGCCGGCAGTCTCCCACCTGCGGGTCTTCGGCTGCCTCGCGTTCGCCAAGGAGCTTGGTCACATCGGCAAGCTCGATGACAGGAGCACTCCGGGAGTGTTCATCGGCTACTCGGAGGGCTCGAAGGCCTACCGCATCCTCGACCTAAAGACACAGCGTGTGCGCACGGCGCGAGACGTCGTGTTCGACGAAGGGCGAGGATGGGCGTGGGGTAAGGCGGTGGACGACGGCTCGACTCCGACGTGCGACGACTTCACCATCGAGTACGTCCACTTCGAGGAGGCCGGGGGAGTAGGCAGCTCCTCCTCGCTGAGCACGTCTACTTCAGCCCCCAAGTCCCCATCGACCCCGGTGTTAGCTACACCGGCGACACCACAGCCGGCAACGCCACACACTCCAGCACCAGCAGCCACTCCTCCGGGCGCGTCTACACCACCACCAGCTCACTCCGAGCACAACCCGGTGGAGTTTGCTTCTCCGCTCTCTCACGACGAGGAGCGTGTCGACGCGTATCATGACGACGAGCCGCTGCGGTACCGGACGATGGAGAACCTTCTTGGTGACCAGCCGGTGCCGGGGCTGGTGCCACGTGACCTGGTGGCGCAGCTGCAGCTTGCGCGTGAGGATGGTGAGCCTCAGTCCTTTGCAGAGGCTGAGAGAGATGCGGCATGGCGCGCCGCGATGCAGATGGAGATGGATGCGGTCAAGGAGAACCGCACCTGGGAGCTTGCTGATCTCCCTCGTGGTCATCGCGCGATCACCCTTAAGTGGGTGTTCAAGCTGAAGAGGGATGAGGTCGGCGCCATCGTCAAGCACAAGGCTCGCTTGGTGGCGCGAGGTTTCTTGCAGCAGGAGGGGGTCGACTTCGACGACGCCTTCGCTCCTGTGGCACGGATGGAGTCCGTGCGACTCATCCTTGCACTAGCTGCCCAGGAGGGCTGGTCTGTCCACCACATGGACGTCAAGTCGGCTTTCCTCAACGGCGACTTGAAGGAGGAGGTCTACGTGCAGCAACCGCCGGGATTTGTGATCCCCGGCCAGGAGGGCAAGGTACTTCGCCTGCACAAGGCTCTCTATGGCCTCCGGCAGGCACCAAGGGCGTGGAATGCCAAGCTGGACTCCACGCTGAAGACGATGGGCTTCGAGCAAAGCCCGCACGAGGCGGCCGTCTACCGACGGGGCAGTGGAGGAAATGCCCTGTTGGTGGGCGTCTATGTCGACGACTTGGTGATCACCGGCATCAAGGATGCAGAGGTGGCTGCGTTCAAGGAGGAGATGAAGGCTGCCTTCCAGATGAGTGATCTGGGGCTCCTCTCCTTCTATCTGGGGATCGAGGTGCACCAGGACCACTCCGGGATCACGCTTCGACAGACCGCCTACGCCAAGCGCATCGTTGAGCTAGCCAAGCTCACCGACTGCAACCCAGCTCTCTCTCCGATGGAGGAGAGGCTGAAGCTGAGCCGCAACAGCACGACGAAGGAAGTGGACGCTACACAGTACCGGCGTCTTGTGGGGAGCCTTCGCTACCTCGCCCACACTCGGCCGGACTTGGCGTTCTCCGTCGGCTACGTTAGTCGTTTCATGCAGCGACCGACGACGGAGCATGAGCAGGCTGTGAAGAGGATCATCCGCTACGTTGCGGGGACTCTTGATCATGGCCTTCACTACCCTAGATGCCCTGGGGCAGCAGACTTCGTCGGGTACAGCGACAGCGACCACGCCGGCGACATCGACACCAGCAAGAGCACGAGCGGGATCATGTTCTTCCTCGGCAAGTGCCTCGTGAGCTGGCAGTCGGTCAAGCAACAGGTGGTTGCCTTGTCCAGCTGCGAGGCTGAGTACATAGCGGCCTCCACAGCCTGCACGCAGGCGCTGTGGCTCGCTCGGCTGCTTGGTGATCTCCTTGGCCGAGATGCTAGAGCAGTGCAGCTCATGGTGGACAGCAAATCTGCTCTGGCCCTGGCAAAGAACCCCGTTTTCCACGAACGGAGCAAGCACATCCGGCTGAGGCATCACTTCATCCGAGGCTGCTTGGAGGAAGGGAGCATCAAGGCGAGCTACATCAACACCACGGATCAGCTCGCTGATCTGCTCACCAAGCCTCTTGGGAGGATCAAGTTCCTTGAACTCTGCTCCAGGATTGGGATGGTTCAGCCCGTCCACAAGACAACGCACAAGACTTAGGGGGAGAATGATGGATAAGCCTCTGTACTGTAGTCTTGTGGGGTTTGGTCTTTGGTCTGTGGTCTTTGTGGGGCTGCAGCACATGGTCCTTGTGTCAAGGACAGGTTGCAGTTAGGATAGAGCATCTTGGACTGGCAGTTAGGATAGCACAAGGACTGGCTGTTAGGACTGGTTGTTAGGATAGCTTTTAGGACAGCATCTTAGACTAGCATCTAGCATATTCGTGGCTGGCTAGCAGCATATAAATATGTATCCCCAACCCCTCAGGTTGGTATGCCATTGTGTGAGAAATAAACCAACGAAAATTGCCCCAACTCTCCAAGTGTCATCCTCTCTCAATGAGAGTAACCCTGAAACAACTATCAGCTGATGCATAATTGCAGACAAAGAGTGAATGTAGATTCAAGTTCACCACTTCAAAACTTTGTTCTTCTTAAAAAGGCTTACTATGAAAGTTCTGTTAATCTGCTACTCCAGAAACCAGATTTGTTAATATCTTAAGGGGGAAAATGGTGATAAATTTTTAGTGGTACAAAAGTAGTTATGGAACTATGCAAACTTCACAAAAGCATGGGCCCATCAACTATTTCTCTGCAAGATTTGCTAACTGACATCCTTTTCTTTGTAAGAAAAATCGAAGAAAAGAAAACCATGTAGTAAGCAGTGATGGTAAGCACAAGATGGTACTTGCATTTTGGAATTAGTTTACGAAATACCTGGTCAATGATGGAGAATGTATGATTTTTCTTATTCAAGTTGCTTTCGACCAAAGTTCACAAGTGAGTGTCACGGTACAGGAAACCATGATCTATGTGTGGTCCAATCTTACTTTTCACGCTAGATCCTTGTAACTGATTTGACTTTGGACCTTTGGCATTTTTGCTAGCTGAAAGGGCAACCAGGATTTTAGTAAACATTGACAAATTTATTATGATAGTGATAAGTGGCCCTTCTCCCTATAATGCCGTGAAGGATGTCACTGAGTTTTGCTCTCTGTTCCCACTAAAGAGCTTTAGCATTTTTCTAGAATACGCTAGGGGGAGGGGGTAGTGGAGTACAAAACGCTCAAAGGAGCAATACAAGAAAGGAAAATAAAAATATGAACAGGGCCAGTTCTCTTAATGAAATTGAAGGAACCTTCTGGCCTCTTGACGAGGTTCGTCAAGACAAAAACTGCTTCGACCTAAGAGCAAGAGCAAGTCACAACCTTAAATTTGTATAATAAGATGCAAATTGTTAACAGCGCATCTACCTTGGTTTAACATAAAACGTAAGTTCTGGAGGTAAACTAATCTACTTTCTGCAAATCTGATAAGAAGAAAAATAAACCATTCCATGACAATGTGAGAGAATTCTTGTCTCTGCCAATAAATAATTTTGGGTATTCAGATTGTCTCTGCTGTCCACCACTCACAGTACCTTATCCCCTTACTTTTTGTTTGTTTGTCCATTAAGACCTGAGACATGAACCTTCACCTGGCCATCTTCACTCTTTAATCATGCATGTGTAGTATGCATAGCTTAAGTTTCAACTGGTGCAAGATGATAGTAGATGAACCCTTCACCATGTTCTGTTGGGAACATTTATTTTCATTTCAATTTTACAGGCCAGCCAAACTCAGCATTTGAATAGGTATAATACTCACTGATCACACAGGCAAACATAAAAAACTTGAACTACGTCAATCAGCTAAAGTGAATGCCCGTTGGAGCATATTACGTCGTTGCTGAACACTGGTCACTCGACATCTGGGCTCTGTGAATTACTGACTACCTCTTTCAACATGACGATTTTTGTGGGATCTTTATCTGTCTCATGGTTCCAACCAGTTGCATCAGTTGCGTTGGTAGTTGGTACATGCAGATGCTGTATGACTACAGATTTCCCATTGTGGCTTGTGGGTGAACAGAACATGTTCAGGAACCGCGATAATTGAGTAGAATAATTTGATATCGATAATGACATGGTGGTAATATGTACTGGCATGTCCTGTTCTTAAGCAGCATTTTCCCTTGTCTAACTTCTGTTGTAAGTTATTAACAGTGTTCTGGTTGCCCTTTCCCTAAACATCTTGTAGGCTCCCTAACGGGCACTGGGACCTGCCAAGTTCAATGATTCTGCTACTTTACAATCAGTAGTCGATGTGAAGTATGCGATATTTTAGCTGTCTGGTCATCAACCAAGAGGAGCATGCGGGTGAACTACAGCGGAACAGCAGCGTTTGTTGCATGGTCTCAAGATGATCTAAATCAAAATTTTAGTACAGGTACATCCACCCTTTTTCAATGCAAGAAAAAAAACCTACTACTTACAGTGCACGATACAACTAAATCAATACTGTTATCTATAGCTTCGCCTCTGTATACAGAATTATTGTGATTGGTCAGTAGAAAATAGATAGTTTGTCAGGAAAAATATTGTCATGATATTACTTTACTAACATGTTCATATAAAAAGCAAGCAGCAAAGTAAGCATGTGGAGAAAACCAGAGGGAGTAGTGGAGACTCTTAGTTATGGTAGCATTGGTCACTAATAACACATTTCTGTTGGACATGGGCACTGTATTAAACATCAAGATGATACAAATAAATATTATAGTTGGCTCACTAATGACACACATAGCTTTCCTTTTGTCCCTGATTATGACAGGTTTTCCCGGTATTGCGACACGCACATCCTCGTGGTCCTGGGCGGCAAAGGCTAAATTGGAATCTGGGATCTCCGCTCTCCGCCTCTTACTCCTCCTCAATTATACCATCCATTTGCAGAATCTGAATATTTTGCACAAAGGCGAATCGCGGACATGACACACCTGAAAGCTCAACGATGTCCGTGCAGTGCTGTCAATCTCCTCGCCACGGCCAATGGTGGACCAAAGGGATCTCACTCACCGCCACTTTCTCCTCGCACCAACAGAGGTCGCAGGCTGCAGCAGAACGCAGAGCTGTAATAAGCAACGGTTTCCCATGGTGGATACCAGTTGTTACCACTGCCACTTGGCTGGGGGATGAGAAGAATTCAAGGGAGGAGGCTGGGAGAGACAAAGAGAAAAACAAAGAGCAAAGCCCGGGAGGGACGAAAGCGAAAGGCACTGGGCATCAAGCGAGCACACGGGGCGCCCACTTCGGCGGTCGCGTTGGATTTGCATGAATCTTGCGCCGGGGCCCCTGCTCGCGCAAGTTGCAGCATTTGCTTTTGGGTTCTTGGCTGGCCCCTCGGCGTGTGGCTGGAGCCAGTGCGCGCGGCACCACCGCCACCGGGACGTATGAGTGTGTGCATGGGGCAGGCAGGCAGACGCTACGCTGAGGCCACCATGATGGCAGAGGCGGAGCAGCAAAGGCCGCCATGGCCAGGGAGGATTAAACAAAGTGGCACGGTTAGCGGCAGAGGGGACACAACCCAACCAGCCCGTGGGATTCAGAGATGGATGTGGGCTTTGTAGCGCTGATGATGAGGTTTAGTCTTGGTTTTCAGGTCTGCTTTTTCTTCGGTTTGTCGTGATCGGGATGTGAGCAGCCCGTTGGCCGGCTCGGCGTATTTTAGGGCACTGAGCTGATGAATTGGCCGGGGAAAGAGCTGATGATTCGTCACGGAGAAAGCAAGCAGAGTTGTCAGGTCAGGTGCTTGCTAAAAGAGCGACGTGACACAAGTCACGGAGCTGAAACTTCCCTGTCGAGTCACGCCCCACATCAGGCAACTGACGCCGTTCCCGTTCTGTGCGCGATATCCGACGGGATCATCGGCGCCGCCGGAGATGGCATGCGCCGGTGAATGAATCTTGCTGCCCTGCCGCGTTGCTCCATCGACAGCGCGCCGAGCTAGGCTGGCTCTTTCTTTGGAAACGAAAAGGCGACGACAGCGAGATGGACACGGGATCGTCGTAGTTGCTGTTGGGGCATGTGATGCTTTCTGCTCGCTTGCTTGCTGGGTGGACCTCCAACTCATTCCCTACTACAGTATACTCCTGACCTAGGGTATATGGGTACTGCGTGCAGCGTGCCAGCCACTTCTTCTCCTTGCAACCCCCGGCCGGCCCGTTACAGCTGACCTGATCGACGAATCAAATTGATACTTCTCTCAATCGGCGGCCAACTGGAGCCAGAGGTGGCGCTTTGAACTGCACCAGAGGTCCAGAGCAGAGCCAACACCTGCGCATGGGACGCAGGAGCAAGGAGCACGAGGGGGAGTAGTCTATGCTACCGCTCTGATTTACGCACAGACGTGAATTTAATACTTGCGACTCAACGAGATCGATCGGGCATTAATGAGAGACCACGAGGCCAGAATCACACATGCAAGATTTCTGGGGAGCGAGCGAGACGAGAGCCTAGCCAAACCGGAGCTACTCACGGCGGTGCAACAATGGCGACCGATCTTGTCAAAGCTTCTTACACGCATCGAACAAGTACTATGCTTCTCAAATAATACTACTAGTACCAACGTAATACAGCAAAAGGATCATATGACCAATTTTCAGACCGGTCGGTGCTTGAGATCGAAGCCAACGGTCGTTGACAATGGAGAACAAATACTACAAGCTCAAGTCTTGGCCCTATACTTGGCTGAATTATGTACACTGGACGGCACGTCCACGGGTTCTTGAGGTCCTCGATCATGGACGCAGACCTGCAGGGAGGTAGTAGCGGCAGGCTCAAGACCGTGTCACTCTCAGATGTTTTCAGTTACAGGTCTTCATCTGAGAGTAAGCAGCAACTTTGCAAACCATACTGCTCTCATCGTCTCGAGCCAAGCGCGACTTGCCCGGGTCGTGATCACGATGATGAAGCGCCGTTGTTTTGTCCTCCGTGCTGTGTTCGCCGTGGCAAGAAGCGCCGTCACAGCAGGCCGCATTGCATCTGCAGGAGGAGCGAGTCGTCGAACTCGAGATCCGCGCCGGCCATGAACGAGCTCTGGTGCTCGAGCTGCACGTTGCCGCCGTAGGGGTGGCCGACGCCCAGCGGTAGCGTCGACGACATGAAGGCGTGCCGTTGCCCCCCACGGAACTGGCCCGAGGCGGTGGTGAGCGCGGACGGCGGCGACTCTGAGGGCCTGTCGTCGCGGTCGTCGTCGTCGGGCACGTTGACGGTGGTGATGTCGTGGATGCTGGAGCGCCGCTTGTTGTCCTTGCCGCCGGTGGTGAGCCGGATGAAGTACTTCTGCGCGTGGCTCGCCACCTGCGTCGGCGTGCGGCTCGTCACGTAGTTCCGGGAGATGTTCCTCCAGTCCCCTCTACCGTACTTCTTCAGACCCTTCAAGAACAACCTGTATACGCAAGAACGCCGCCATCAAATTTCGCCAACAGTTGAAGCAGACAAGCTATTCTCTCAAGAGTACGCCAAAGGCGTACCATACTTTTATAGAAGGCAGAAGTTTAGTACAAGATCATACCCTAAACACAGATGAGAAGGGCAGAGAAACGGAAACAAGACTCACTCCAAAAGCACTAAAGCCTAATCTCACGTAATAGCTGTGAAAACTCCAGCCACACCTCTCCTAGCTACACACCAAGTGGCAAACTCATCAGCTATCTTATCGATCAAGGCCGGGACTCCTTTCTGCTGGCTCAGGTTATTGAAAACCCAGGCGTTTCTATTCTTCCAGAGGCACCAGCAAGTAAGCATAACCAGAGCGTCGAAATTCTTGCGCGTCTTGGCAGTAAAAAGCAGTCTGGTAGTGCTCCACCAAACCTGCAGGTTACAATTCACTGTCGGACAAGGCGCTGCGATGTTGAGGCGGTTCAGACCACCGAGCCAAACTTGCCTTGCGTAGCTGCATTGGGTAAATAGGTGCTCCACCTTATCTTCCTCCTGCAGACAAACAAAGCAGCTAGAGGTCTGATCCTGCAAACCATGTCGATGCCTTCTCTCTGCCGTCCATAAACGGTGCTGGACAGTGAGCCACATGAAGATCTTAATCTTGAGAGGTGCTCCGTTTTTCCAGATAGCCTCCGCCATCGGAAACTCCACTCCCTCCGACTGCAGCATGTCATATGTAGATTTGGCTGAGTAAACCCCATTTGCCGAGCAAGACCAGGTCAGCACATCATCCGCTCCAATGTCTCTGTCCACTGAGTTGATGCAGGCCCAAAGGTGCACACATTGTCTTGCAGCCTCCACTGTGAGCTCCCCTTCAATGTCTTCCACCCATCTATTCTCCGTTTTTCCAGACAAGCTATTCTAATTTCTAACACGAAGATGATCTGAGAAATTACCTGTGCTCCTCCTCCGTCCAGGGGATGCCCTTCTTGCGCTCCTGGTCGGCGCGCCCACGTTTGAGGCAGTAACCGTGCCGGAACCCATTGCCGCCGGCGCCGTCCCAGTCCAGAGTGAACCCGGAGGAAGGGGACGAGCTCTCGTAGTGAGGGAAGGGGACTAGGCCAGCCTCGATGAACCCGACGTCGTTCTCGAGGGCCCTGTAGTGGTCCACCACGTCGGCGGCCGTCTTTCTGGGCAGCATCAGCGCCACCATCTCCCACCTGTCCGGCGCGTCCAGGTCGATCGCCGCGAGCGCCTCCTCGAACACCTTGTTCTCCTCCAGCGTCCAAGCGCCACCTCCCCGCCGGTCCGGCACGAGCCAGCACGGCTGCACATCCATCCACGACTCCGCCATCATATCGGCCGGCCCTGGCTTCTACCTTAGCTGGTGGCTTGGGACGGCGGCGAACTGGACAGATGCGAGGAAGAGGCGAAGTGGGAGGTGGAAGGAGGCGTTGCTATATAGGGGAGGACTGAGGAGTATCAGATTCCGGGCGGCTGCAAAAGTGACCGGAGTTTATTCCACCTCCACCATTGGAGGCCTTGGAAAGATGAGCAAGTAAGTGGATGCCTCTGATTGGGCCTTGGTGGAGTTTGTGCTTTGTGGCCTCTCAATCAACCAAGCACAAGGAGTAAAGAGTGAACGGTAAGCAGATTCTGTTTCGACGAATCTTTTTTCCATACATTTATGAACTGTTTTAACCGAATTGATCGTATTCAATACGAAATATTTTGTCCAATAATACACATGCATTAATCTGGATCTTTTAAGCATGTTTTTACGAGAACTGATGCAAAAACCTAGTGCAAAGTGGAGGAAGTTGCAATGCAATCTAACACGCAATACATTAGATTGAGTAATCGTTGATCAAACCCTTGTTATAAATAAACCTAAACGCAGTGTATTAAATGGTGTGGGTATATTGAAATCCACTTCGTGCGGTTGCTGCAGGTGGTATTATTGCATTACTTTGTTGTCCTTTGCTGGTATACTTTTTCCGTTCCAACTTTTGTTTTCTGCTTTGTTTAATCCTGGTGCTGGAGCTTCTCTTTCTTTTTGTCAAAGCAGGTTTTGCAAACAAAAAGAGTGAAAGCGGGCAGGTTTTTGCATTAGTTTACGTCGCTGTTGACTCGTCCTTCAGAATAATTTTCTTTTATAAAATTATTTTGAGTGGTTGCATCTGTACCTTTGCCGACAAAATTGCCGTGCAGAATTATGTGAAAGCTTCTTTGTGGTCCAGGCTTCGTCATAAACAACATGACCAGTGAAAGTTTAAGTACATTTTCCCCTGTAGGATCCAAATGCAGGTTCACTGAATTTGGTGCATGGACCTCCAAAAAATGGACTAAATTTGGGGAAGCAGAATCTCCGATCCACGGCCCAGCTCACATGGATTACCCGCTGCGTACACCGCATCGTTCTCGCGCTTGTGTTATCTATAACCGTGCCATGTGTACTTATGATTGAGAAGAACAAAGAGTGATGGGCATATTTGAAGGGGAAAAACACGTACGCACGCACATAATTGGTGGCTTGGTGTTGCAACAATGCTATAAATAGCAGTGCCACTTACCCTAGCCAACGAGTCACTGTCATATGTTTCACCAGTTACCAACCTGCATGCTCAAGGACCACACAGCACAGTGGCACATATAAATGACTGAGACAAGTTGAAACTTTCGAGTATAGATTTTCCATTTTCGTTATCATAGTGGCTTAGACTCTAGTATCTGTTTGCATTGCTTTCTGCATAAGTTATGAAATTGGTTCACAAAATGGCAATTGCATTCCCACAAGTGAAAATGCTCTAACTTTACGGCAATGGATTCAGATACTCCCTCCGATCCAGATTGAGTGTCTGCGAGAAAATACCTGCTCACGTACAACTGCCCATTACTAGTTACGACAATCTTTTCAGATAGGAGGTAGTAGGATATGTTATTTCTTGCATCCACATTCATTTGTACAGAGTTTGTACCGGCACATAATGTTGCACCGCCGCTTCAAGCAATGTTTATCCACATTCCATAGGAGCACATTACTATACCTTTCATCGGTTACCTACCAAAAAAAAAAAAAAGATATAAAACTACTATATGCATGATACGATCGGACGGTGGCAAGGACAATAGCTAAAATCCGCACCAAGCATAAGCAGGCAATGACCAATAATTATTATATAATTAAAAATTGTCGATCATAAATTAACAAAATCTAGTAACTTGTACATATGAATGATGTCCTTCACTGGTATCATTGATGAGTTTGTTAGTACAAGAAAAGAGAACAAGAGAAGCCAAACAAAGAACAACCTTCGGTTCAAGATCGACGTTGTTTGCTTCCATCACAATTTTGCCGAAAATCTATGTACCCGTGGATGTATGCTATTTGGATGTGAACTCCTTCCGAATCATATCCAAAAAAAAAAAAAATACCACACTCATAGTTTGGCTGATTGGCAGTTTGCTAGTCGTTCCATACACTCATATGTACTTCTAACATACAAGTATAGACATTATTGTCAAATGAAGATACTTGTGATTCTACAAAAATGACCATTGTATCACTCAAAACAGTCGATTAGTTGCGGCGGGCGTATATCTAGCTTGCTAGAGATCAAATTACGGTTTGATGTCTTGTATATCTCATTAAGACGATTTTTTTGTAGGACACGTGGTTCCCGTGAATAACAAAGGCACACGTGGCGACTTCATGAAACTTAAAGCTCCGTGGTACTCCACAAGTTAAGCATCACGATACTCATCCTCCCGTGGTATGTGAACCTGGTGGTATGCGTAGGTTTAGGGGCGGTCCAGACTTTCTAGAGGCCTGGGGCGAACTAAAAAATGGACTCTTGCAATAGTATAGTAAATAAAAATCACATGCATACATATAATGGGATGAATTTTATATCAGTTAAACATCAAACTAAATATCAGCAAGGCTGATATGAGAAAATAGCATGATATTATAATTCTGATCAGAACAATGGAGGAGGTATGTGCTCACCTGGCCGTGGCCGTCGCTGCCATGATCTTGTCCATCAAAAGTTGGACCCAAAGGAGCCAAGAAAAAGTGAAACACATCCATTTGCCTACCTCTGTCTCCAGCTGCAAACTACAAAGGCAGAGAAAACGACGGTGAACATTCGCACAAAAGCAAATGACGCGCTCACACGCACGAGAGAGGGAGTTCAGCGTACTCACTTGCTGCTCCTCAGCAAATTGCGACATTTAGTTTAGGGGGCAATGCCCCCCCCCCCCCCCCCCCCCCCCGCTCGACTTTTTTAAGCTAAAACCCGTTTATGTTTGGCGAAGTGTTTCTAAAAATCCCATGAATTTGACCCATTTTCTCCCCATCAAAATACAGGCCCAAAATGCCTTCCTACCCTGCCCCCCCCCCCCCCCCCCCCCCCCTACACACACAAATGATTTGACGAAGTTCCGCCACTGGAGCATGAACATTTTAACAAAGGAGAGGGAAAAATTATACCCAACAAATGTTTGAGTAGCAATTTTACGATAACGGAAAAGGGGCACCTAAATACCTAAAAAATTGGGAGTAAAATAGAAGAAATCATTAGTCCTCTATGTCCTTGATTCCCTATCCGTCCATTTCAAAATAGATAGGACGGAATACTGAACGCTAGAGAACCACCGGATCGCCAAAAGTTAATCAAATAGTCAAATAGGATATAATTCGAAATCCATGAACCCATGGCCTAGCAGACGGGATAGTAGTGCTTACAGGATAGATGAAACTCGTAGGGAGAGACGGAACTAACAAACAATGAATCAAAAAATAGCAGAATACTGTGATTTCATGAATTGACATATTGTTTTGGGGGCAATGGAAGAGAATAGAGAAAGTGAGAAATAAATTGCGGTCTACTAGGCGCGTTGTAGCAAATTGAAGACCGACTCTGATTGAAGCGTGTTTTTTAACTGTACCGATCAAACTGTGGTGTACCCTCACGTTTGTTGACTAGCTCGATGGAACTTAATGACATTTTTTTTTTTCTTATTTCAGTTCTCCACGGACTTTTTGACCCAGTTGACTAGCTGTGGCTCCTTCTTGCCCTGACCAGGGAAGCCCCAGTTTGCGGGGTACGCTTAGAAAAAGGTAAACCTTCGCGAATGACACCATCGTGTAAGACCAACCACTATGTGGGTTCGAACCAAAGAAAATATTGTCAGAAGTAGGAATCGCTTTGATTTATCTGCTATGTGTAGCATCGGTTGCATGCAACAATGGGACCTACAAAACAGTAAAAAAACTCTTTTCCCTCACGAGCATGCACCTTTGCACTCAGCTGGCCCCGCTCAGCTTGGCTGCGTTAGAAAAGAAGCGAACCAAACAATTGTATTTTATTTGGATGAGCCGGTTCTAGTTTGTGGTTGGCTTCTTGTGTCAGAAAGTATGCATTGATGCCCTGCAATGTGTAGCATCGAACCATAGGCCACTATGGTTCGCTTCTAGAGCACATAGTGGATGGTCTAAGAGTCCAAACGGCCGAGTAACTCCACGCTGGACGCGTTTCGCCATTGTGCGCATACTAGGGATCTAAGCGCGGCAAATGCCGCGTGTGTTTTTTAATTTGAATTTGAAAATGGTGATGTTGTAAAGTTGTCTAAGTTTGGAAATCATTGAAATTTAGAAATGTTTTCGTTTTAAAAATGGTTGGATTTTGGAGATTGCTTAAATTTGGGAATTATTGTAATTCAATTTCAAATGTGTTTTTTTATATGTGAAAATATAGCTAAGCAGTTAGTTTTTTTTTTGTGAGTTGGTTCACACATTTTAGAGCTACGTTAAATGTTTAGTAAGCTGGAATGGGTTTATATGTTTGTAGTTTGTTGACATATTTGTTTGAATTTTATAATTGGAGGATGTATAGTATATGGTCATCTGTTAAAGTTAATTTACATAATTAGAGAGAATGCAATATGTGAGGTATTTATATTTTGGAGTATTTTTTTTAGCAAATTGAATTTTAGAAATGTGTTGCATGTATTTTTTTTTTGGTGAGAATTATGATATATTTTATCGTAGAAGAAGCAATTTGTCATATTGATTGTTTTCAGATATTTAGAAAATTGGGATGTTTGGATATTTTTGAAGTATACCATAAGTATTTGTTTCAACTACATAATTAGGGTTACTGTAATTTGTGAGATATGTTTTAGAGTGTTTTCAATTTTGTTAGCAATTTGAAATGTTCAAATGTGTTGTATTTCTGAACATTTATTTCAAATGTGTTAGTTTTTTTAAGGAAAATACTTTGAAATAGTTAGTATTTTTTTTTTTGAGTGTCTTTATATATTATAGAGTACTGTTAAATGTTTAACAAATCGAAATGGTTATATATTATTTTGAATTGTAGATTGGATTTTTTTTTGAATTGTAACATTTTTCTGTAATTGTTGGTATATTGTTTGTATTATTCTGAGGTGTAGATTGGAAGGTATAATTTTTTTAAGTTTTAACATTTTTTGCAATAGTTATTTTGAATTTTAGATTTATATTTGTTAAATTTCTGGCAGATAGGGTGTATATGTCAGGAGTTTTTTTATTTTGAAATCATTCTTAAAATAAGAAGACTGGTTTTTTTGAATTTAAAATGCCTTTTAAATCTGAGCGTTTTACAAATGTGAAAAGAATTCAAATATGTGTAACTTCTCAATTTTACTATTGTTTGAAATTTAGACAACTAATAAATGCAATTTTTTTTTTGAATTCCAATAGTGCTAAAATCTGATTTTTTTTTGTATTGACGTTTCCAAATATGAATTTTACCGTACGGTTACGATGTATTCATAATTAGTAAGTATTTATTTATGCTATAATTAGTCAGCATTTTTTTTGTGATCATGCTGATATTTTCTATTTGTTTGTTGACAGCGAGATGTGGATTTTCGGTACTTTCAAAACCAATTTCGGACTCGTGTTCTGTCGATAAGAACTAAACACCGGAAAAGGAAAAAAAGTAATTAACATACGACATCGATGCACTGCAGTTAGTGGTATCGAAATGCATCCTTAAGACAGAAGAACTAATCTAAATGAAGCTGGAATGACTAACAAATATTATTCCGCAAATTACATATTTAACATGAAATGGTATTTTAGTAGTTCTTATAATTAAAGACTGTTCGAAGTTGCTTAATCATGCATGAAGATGTAATGTAATGGTTGTAAAGGTTTCATTTTTCTACAAAATTTGATATTTTATTTGCGTTTGTTTGAAGTATAGATTAAAAATTATGGATTTTACAAATTTTTCTGTAACTATTCATGCATGAAGATGTAATGGTTGTAAAGGTTTTATTTTTCTGTAAAATTTGATATTTTAATTTGCGTTTGTTTGAATTATAAATTAAAAGTTATATGAATTTTACAAATTTTGTATGTAATTATTAAATAGCTGACATTTGGGACCCACATATCAGGTTTTATTAGTTATGGAAAAAAATGTGGGAATAAAAAAAAATGGCAAGTGACGTCAGCAGTGACGTCACTGCTACCGACGCACGGCCGAGCTCCGAGCTCCGCCGAGATTGCGCTCGAGCCCTCGAGCAGGCGAACGTGTTCGCGAGGCTGGGGATCTGCGAGAGGGCATCGCCTGGAAGCGACTGGCGGCGGAGATGGACCAAATGGTCGTCGGAGATCGTCGGCGGAGCCCAAACCACGGCAGCGGAAGCATGCGGCACGGCGACGGCGATCCCGGCAGCTGATCTGCGGCGAGAACGTGGAGGCGGCGACGACGGAGCGGCCTGTGAGCTCAGATGCGTAGGGGGAGGAGCGGAGGGGCGGCGGGATGCGGCGGCGTCGCCGGCGACTTCCGCGTCGCGCGGAAGGAAGAAAGGGAAAGGGGCATTTTGAGGAAGTTTTTTCAAAAAAGTCCGTGTCGTTTCGTGGATTCGCGAATAGGTCCTTCGCAGTGCAAAATGTGGACTGCGGGTTAGTTTCCAGAAAGTGCGGGTTCTTTTCTATAAAATTGGATGCGCCAAAAACCGTGAGGGGCGACGTGGCGCGACGCCATTGGTAGAAACTCGACTGCTACAGTGTTACTGTAGCAGCATGACTTTTGGCGCGATCTAGGCCGTCCGTTAGCTCGATCGGATGGTCCACATTTTTGGGGTGACGTGGCTGCGGGACTGGGAGAGGTTTCCTCCAACTTTTATATATAGGGGGAATGGGACGAGCGCCGGAGGAAAGCTAGATAGCCAACGAAAATAATGAAACCTGAATTACAAATACACGCTCGCACGGAGTACAATAATATATTAGAATCCCAAATTACAAGTACGTTAAAAACCAAAGTATAGGTATTCAATTTTGAAAGTATAAAAAAGTTTGTTAAAACCTATCAACATGAGATTATTTAGTTTTCAAAATCTTGACACAAGGAATTAAAAAAAAGTTAAAACAGTTGGTAATTTACCTAAAGTCTATCCCAACATCAAATTCTAGACGAATTTGTTACTACCAATGATTTGGTGGTTCTATTTGTTTGCAGCTCGGTTCTTGGACTCTGCCACCTTGCTCAGCAGCAGTGTCGGGGGTTGGAATTGGATCGTTCGCTGTCATGGCCCACGTCGACGTGACCAACTACCACCCGCCCCTTCACGCCTGACGGTGACGGAGGCCAATGCAGGGCTCAGCTGTTTCGTCCGCAACCGATGCTGTTGTCGGGAGGAGATTGAGCGCCCACTCGCGACGCTGATAATCAAATCGGCGACCTGCGACTCTGCCAGGAATTCGTTCGCAAGTACTCATACTTTTCAACGACCTGAGTAGAGTAGTATTTCGTGAGGTCGTTCAGTTGGGTGATTAGTTAGGATCCGGTGCGGCCAATGAGTTTTGCCCGAGTGTGCGTATCAGAGGGATGCAAGAACGTGCGAATACATGGAGTAGTGTCCACGTATACATGGTATCTCTAGCCGATTTTTGTAGGTAAAGCCTCATCCGGGAGATCGCACTACTCCGTCGGGTCAAGCGTATGCCACGCGTCCCACATCGTTTTTTTTCCCACTGTCTCGCCGATCCTTCCTTGCTGTTTCCACGCTGCCGCCTCACCCGACCATCGACGCCTCCATCCACCGGCCTCCTCGCCTCCATCTGCCCATCTCCTACCGGTAGACACGCCAACGACCGCGGCCGTCTCCCTCCTCCCTCTACGCTCCAAAAACGACGCCTCTTCACAAATACCGTCGTCACCTGATAATAGATCATGGGTTTTCACACTGAATACAGTCTAACTGAACTATAGACAATGTCTTCAACAAGGGGACGAATAGAGATCCGACATTGCCAGGTTCAGCCAGTAAAGGTCACACCTAGGGTTTTCAACCCGGAAGTCAAGACTTTATGTCCAAAGAGCACCACCAAGAAGACCCTTGTGTTTCCACCCCCGCTTGCCGAGACTGTTGCAACACACTGATCGTTCGGTTCACAGTCTTCACCACATCCGGAATCGCCTCCTCAACAATTGTAGTGTCGAACTCGATATGAGCCATGTAGATCCACGGGTCATCCAGCACAACCATCTTGCAATTCCCCGTCATTTTCAGTACATGGAACTATAAACTACGGGGCAAATCCCTCGTTTTGTGACCTCATATTTCCGCTAGTGTTTTTCCATATGTAATGACAATTTTAAATTTATTTTTATTGGCAAAAGTAGTTATAAGAAACATGTTGTTCCTTTAGAAGAATTTTGTGCTTTTAAGACCTGACTTCAAAATGTGATTTAATGCCCTCGGAAAAACAATATAATGCCCATTCATTTTTATATATGGGATATTTGTTTTCCACTTAAAGTCAGAAATTTCCCAAAACCTTATCAAGGTCATATGCAGGTTTACATCACGATTGTGTTAATTATTGACAAAAAATATATATTTACACTCAATTGTTGATTCAAGTAGACTAATAAAAACTAGAAACAACTATTAAAAAGAGTGAATTCTAAAGGTTTTATGGTAGTATGAAAAAAAGGTGATACTATTATTTATGTGAACCACACACGATTACTCGGCCGTGCAAATTAACATGGATTCAACAACACCTTCACAGTAACAGGACATAATTATGCATTTCAGGAGAACACAGCCTATTTTAGATTTGTTTCAGCCACTGAGAAAAGAGAAATGGGTGGTCATCTAATTCTCCAGGAGAAACAAAGGGAAGAAAACTTCGTTTGAAACAAAATACTAGCAGGCACAATCAGGTAATCAAAGCATCACGCCTTGCAACTGGTTACCCAATCAGCAAAACAAAAACAGGCACCTCATGTGCAATACAGAAGTATGAGTGTACTAATACAGTAGATAATGAGTTGCAACATACTAGTAAATTAACACAAATGGCATTGGATCATTGCTGCATAATTTAACAAGGCCACATGCTAATCTCTAACTATATGAAAGCTGAGCGATTCCTCGAGCTCTCAGCGCTCGCGTTACTGTAGGTAGCTACAGTAGCTACAGTGTTGAACAGTACCGTGCGGAGGGACCTATTTGCAATTTTCCAAAAATCCAGGGGCCTTCCTGAAAAACCACAATCCTTCTTCCACTCGGTCTCCTCCCCGATCTCTCTCTCTCTCTCTCTCTCTCTCTCTCTCTCTCTCGTGATTCCCAAATCGCCGCCGCCGTCGCCTTCCTTCCACGCCCGGCTCCGGTCGCCTCGGCCACCGCCGTCGGTCGCAAACGATGTGCCTCGATGCCCTCCTCCTTCCTGTCCAGCTCGATCTGGATTTCCGCCGCCCCCCACCGCCTCTCTCTCTCTCCGAACCCTCTGGCGATCCTCTGCCGCCTCGCCGTCACCGATTGATTCCGGCGTCCTCCGGCCACCTCCGCCGCCGTGCTGTGCCGCGGTCGACGCGCCGGTCGACGCTCCACCTTCTCCTCCTCTTCGATTTGGTTTTCCCCGCCTGGCACGGCCGCGCGCGACCCAACCCTAGCCTAGGGTTTCTGGCGTCGGCGCGGCTCCGCCGTGCTCGCTCTACTCCGGTGCTCAGCCACGGCTGGGTGCAGGGTTGCGACCCCTGTGCCGCCGTGGTGTTGCTGGCGTGATGCACTTCTCCTCTGACCCTTCTCCTCTGGCCACACGGGCACTGCCCCGTCGCCGGAGAGCTACGGTCAAAGGCGTAAGGTATGATCTTCCCTCTCCCCTCTCATCTCTTCCCCCTCCAGGCCTTCGGCCATGCTCTGAAATGCTTATGTGCTGCTGTGTGTGCTGGAATTATACTCGCTATTACTGTGATGTGCAGGTGATGCTGTTCTGAACCTTGGGTTCAGAAAATGCTTCTGATGATTTGCCCCTTTGTTATTATGCTCTAATTGTGCCCTGTTGTAGTGTAATTCATTTGTTTAAGCTAAATTATTTAGCTTCGCTTGCTGTGATGCCTCAATTGAGTTACACAGCAGTATTTAGCTAAGGCAAATTTGATTATACTGCTCAGTGGTGCTTTTAGTGCATATGTGTGCTTGTGGTGCCTCTCCCCTTTGTGGGTTTTGTGCCCAGCATCAAATATTGGATCTCTGCTTCACACATAGCTGTGAAAAGCAATATTTGTGTATGTTTTTGCTCAGAATTGTGGGTCATTTGCCCCTTGCCTATGATGCATAGGCTGAGGCTCAATTTATTAAGAACAGATGCTATGCTTGGTCTTTTTACTCCCCTGTGATGATTTAGCATAGCATCACTATGCTAGCCTGAGGGCAAATACTGTTATGTGCTGCTGTGTGTGCTGGAATTATACTCGCTACTACTGTGATGTGCAGGTCATGCTGTTCTGAACCTTGGGTTCAGAAAATGCTTCTGATGATTTGCCCCTTTGTTATTATGCTCTAATTGTGCCCTGTTGTAGTGTAATTCATTTGTTTAAGCTAAATTATTTAGCTTCGCTTGCAGTGATGCCTCAATTGAGTTACACAGCAGTATTTAGCTAAGGCAAATTTGATTATACTGCTCAGTGGTGCTTTTAGTGCATACTAGTGGAAATTTAGCGCGTCGTCACGACGCGCCCTTGTTAGGAAATTTGTCAAATTCAATCCATAATTAGAAGAAATGGTTTTTTTTTTTTGCCAACATTTAGTGAATGAAGCATTTTTAAATTTTATGTTCATAATTAAAGTGTTTTCAGCTAATTTTTTTCTGAATTTTAAACAACTTGGGAAGATGTAATAAGTTCGAATTTTGGTTTCAAAATTTAGTTGAACTCCATAATGGTAATGGATTACATTAGGTGGACGTTTATTAAATTCGATCCACAATTCGAGGGGATTAATTTGGATTTTTTCAAAAAATTGGCCGAATTGGAATATTCGAATATGTGCATTATGCCGTAAGTAGTGGAAGTAATATTTTTTTCTGGCTGCCTAGTATAATCAGAGGAAATTTATTCTGTGAGCGTTTAGTAAATTGTAATTCGTAATTAGGTAAAGTGCATCTGCAGTGTATGCAAATATTAGGCAGTTTGAATTGTTCAAATTTGTTTGTATTTTGGCATTAGTAAGTACCAATTTTTTTCCTGAGCATGTTGATATATTATGGGGTAACTCAAAGAGGTTAATATTTTGAAATATTGAAATGTGCTTCTTTTTTCCCAAATAATATTTAAGTTAAGTATGTAGCTAGTGGTACTGCATATTATTTGGATTTGTGCTAACAAATGGGGAGAGTTTGTCTATGTTGCATCCAAATTTTGACCATTTTGAATTGTGCAACTATGTTATGTGTTTTGTTACATGTAGTTAGTGCCCTTGTTGGGGAACTTGTCAAATTCAATCCATAATTAGAAGAAATGGTTTTTTGTTGCCAACATTTAGTGAATGAAGTATTTTTACAATAAATAGTCGATTCAGCATGTAGCAGTTTTGCAAAAATGGGTAAATACCGTAAAACAATATGTACAAAGTGTTAGGAACTCTGTAATGCATGTTCAATCTTAGAATCTGATTTGGAGTTTCAACATACTGATTTTGAATTTTTCTGAACACCTATCTCCCAATATTTTAGGGTTTGATTTGTAACTCGAACATGCTGGTTTCGATTCTATTTTAAACAGTTATTTGCTAATATTTACATTTGTGATACTGTTATGTCGATATTTTTGAGCCCATGATATAAATGCGTATATGTTTCTTCGATTTCTTTGTGTGATCATTTTGATGGATTCTTCAATTTGCATTTCTTTTCCTAATCGTTGCAATGAATGTGTTCATTTTTTTTCCTGGTAGATGTAGTTGAGGTTACTGATAGGGCGTCATTTAGTAGTTTTAGAAATGTTTTAAATATCGTGAAGCAATATATAAAGTGTTTTAGATGATCTAAAACATGTTCTATGTCAGTTTTTGGTTGTAGGTAAAGTTACTCACATGGCGCCATTTAGTAGTTTTAGAAATGTTTTAAATTATCGTGAAGCAATATATAAAGTGTTTTAGATGATTTAAAACATGTTCTGTGTCAGTATTTTGTTTGAAAATACAGTAGTTTAGAAAACAACCTTAAAGTACCTATTCTTCGTTATTTGGAGTTGAAGCATTTCTATTCTGATATACGTAAGCGCATAATACATGTGAAGCGTTTTAATTATCTAAAGCATGTTCTATTTTAAAATTAAAACTACGTAATTCATATTTCGAAAAATGGCATAAAGGTGTCAAATGAACGTATATTATGGTTAGCAATAAATATTGAACAATTTAGGCGTTAACTTAATCTTCAGAATGAATCGGTTCGAGAATATTTACAAAGGTGGAAATTGTTGCAATTCAAAAAAACACGTGCTTCAAAAGAGTTCAGGTTTCAAAATTTGCTGAACCTGGAAAGTTTTGCAATTTCGAGTTTTCTGCTTCCGTGAAAATCCGTCGGAGTTTGTTGTCTTTTAAATTTTATCGAAATTTTCACTAAATTGGAGTGTTGAAGCATGCTTTTTTTTTGTCTGCATGACGCACGCGTTATATTCGAGTGCATGACGCAAACATTGTATCGCCGGAGGAGGAGGCAAATCCGAATAAACCGCCGAAAATAGACGGACTTCGAAAGATTTTGGAACTGTGGATTATTCAAATTTGAAATTAATTTTTTTTATGAGCCCACCTTGATATACTTGTTGAATTTTCCCAAAACGAATGTTTGAATATATTGATTATCCAGCAAATTATTTTTCCAAAAAAAAAAAAAGCCAAATTCTGACATGTGGGACCCACCATGACGTCATGCTGACGTCAGCACAGCCAGATCTGGCCGCGGCGGCGCCGTGCTCGCCGGCGGCGCGCCGCCGCGTTCTGGTACGCGCGGCTGGCCGCGCCCGACGCGGCTCGTCGCGGCCGACCCGTAGGTGGCGGCGCCGCCCCATTTGGGTCGCCGGAGCGGCGCCGGCGACGCGTGGGAGCGGCGGTGGGCAGCGGCGACGGCGACGAAGATTGCGGCGCGGCTGCAGGTTTCCGGCGGCCGATACACGGCGAGGAGGGAGCGGTGGCGGCGGCGGAGCTCCCCGCGGGCCTCGATCCGGCGGTGGAGCGTCGAAGGGGCAGCGATTCGCGGCGGCGGCGCCGCCGACGTCGGGCCATCGCGGGAGAGGGAAGGAGGAGAGGGGAAACTGTGCGCATGTTTGCAAAAATGTCCTTCAGTTTTTGCGTAATTACAGCTAAGTCCTTCACCTCGTTAAAACGCGGGCCGCGCAGCGATTCGGCGCCCGCGAGGGCTGGTTTTGCGAAAACGCCGGCCGCCGTGCGGCTGACAGGTGGGGCCCACCCCAAGTACTGTAGATGAACAGTGTTTACTGTTGCTAAGCACAGTACCCGGGCAGCGGAGATAGCGAGGATTTGGCCAGCTTTGATATAGTTAGTAATGTGTGCTTGTGGTGCCTCTCCCCTTTGTGGGTTTTGTGCCCAGCATCAAATATTGGATCTGAGCTTCACACATAGCTGTGAAAAGCAATATTTGCGTATGTTTTTGCTCAGAATTGTGGGTCATTTGCCCCTTGCCTATGATGCATAGGCTGAGGCTCAATTTATTAAGAACAGATGCTATGCTTGGTCTTTTTACTCCCCTGTGATGATTTAGCATAGCATCACTATGCTAGACTGAGGGCAAATACTTCACCACACCCATGTGCAACTAGCAGATCATGTTGCTAGGGAAATAGAAATCAACCTGCTATCAGGTTAAATTATTTGTCATCTTCATTTGGTTGGCTATTTCTTCTTGCTTATATTTGCCCAGCAACCTGAGTCTATTTTGTGGATAAACCATACATGTCCTATACTACTCACTCTTAGCTGATTATATTGTTTCAATGCCTGACTTTTTTACTTGAAATAGGTTATCTATGTACAACTTCGATAAAATTGTTGTCAGGGGCGCGGCGTGTCGCCATGTTTCAGTGTAGGAAATGTGTGCTAAGAATTCCTAGAATTAATTCTAGGGTTGGTAATAGGTTTTAGGTACTTAGCTGTGATTGTGGTGCTCTTCCCCTCGGGGATTTGTGCCCAACAACCAAGTGCTGGATCTGTGCTACCAACAATTGTGAAAAGCAACATTTGCTTATGTGCCTTTGCTCAAATTTGTGGATTTATCTCCCCGCCTATGATGCATAGGCTGAGGCTCCCTTTTTAATAAGAACAGATGCTTTGCTTGATTTAAATCCCTATGATGATATTACCATAGCATCACTATGCTTAGCTAAGGGAATAATCCAGTACACCCATTCCTGTGTATTTAGCAAGTAATTTTGCTAGAGCATAAGTATCAACCTGTGCTCAGGTGTGCTTGATCTTATTCTTCTGTGATACATTTCTATTGCATGCCAAGTGGATTTCTGTGACAATCCAGCCAATGAGGGTGTCCTGAGGCTAAAGGTGGTGATTTAAGAACAGATTTAAGAACATATTATTACATTCCATATAACCACACGGATCCGGCGTGTCGTCGCGCCAATAGTGTTAATGTTATGTGGATATTATTCTTCCCTGGACTTTTACTCAGTTTATCCCTTTTATCTGCTTTAAAAAACTTGTGTGCTGAGGTGAGCTGCTGTTGATTCTCTCTACTACTACCACATTACACTTCATGTTCTCAACCTTATACTTCTGCTCTTCTCCTCCTTGGAACGTAGTTATTTCTATGCTAACCAGATTGCATTGGTCTATGTACTGTGGGGCTGCAAGGCTGGGTTGGCTGGTAGCCGGGAGAAAGAAAAAGGATTGTGAGAGGATAGTGTATGCTCGCCACAACAGCATGCAGGTAATTTCAAATGTTCTGTGCCCATTTTATGGCAGATTTCAGTTCCTTTTTTGTTTTCCAGAACAACCAGGTCCCTATTAATTAGTCACTTATAAAGATATATTGTATTATGTCTCTGTTGATGAAAAGTGAATCAAATTAATGAACAGATAAGCTAAGCTGCTATTACAATGCTACTGGATAATTGCTCAGATCAGCGAGTAGGTATATGAGCCATTGATTCTTTTCATTTAATTTGATAAACAAACTGCCATGTAAAATATAATTATCGTTGGTTCAATGTCAGGACATGGAAGACAACATTACCCTGTCAGAGGGAGCATACGAGTGTTTCTGAGGAGCAGCAGCTTGATACTAGGAAGATTGGCACCCATTGTTATTTTAGGTTTAAATGCTTATCCAGTCTTACACTTTCAATGCTTGGTTTGATGTCCTTTTCCTTTGTTCAGTGTAATATATTATAAGGATATTGCAAATGACTTTGGCTAGCAACTGAGTAAGTTATAGGTTTGCAAGATGTCCCCCAATCTCTTAATTTATATGTCTTTGACGCTTGATGTTCATTCATATATGAAATTTGCATTTTAGTATCGGTACCAATTTATTAATTATCTATCTCATATTGCTCATTATTTTTCTTTTCATAGTTGTACACGAAGACATCAAAATAAGTATCGAGACGGGATTGCTGGCTCTTAAGCAACCAAGAATAGAGAAGATGTGTGATACAAGAAACACAATATATTTTTCAGCTTGCTTGGCCACATTCGCAAAATTTCATTTAGTTTATATTTCATCATAGATGCCGCTGACGTTTCAGTTCTTCTTCTTGCAAGTATGTAACTGATTGTGGTTGAGTGTTAAAATCATGTTAAATATGACATATCCATTTTACTGCCCTATGTTTGTTCACTTTTCTACTTCTAAACTATCCCCCTGTTAGCTTACAGGTTCATCTGCTATTTGTGGATTAAATGGAAGTAGGATGCAATACTTGGATACACTTTAGAAGGTAAATGCAAAATCTTGGTCCATGCTTTTTATTTGATTGGTTTTCTGGTTCCTGCATTGTTCTGGTCAAATTACTCTATGTAGAGAAACTTAATTTGGGAGCACATGCTATGAATGGTTCAAGTGGAAAAATAACTTCTTAATTAGGCTCAATGTGTGTAATTGTTTTCACAGATCCATGTGTTGAATAATTTGTGGCGAGGGGATTATGTGCTTTGAGTATAAATAATGAATGATGCTGGACCTCCATTACATATTATTGGAATTAGCTTCATGATCAGAAATTCTACAAGAGGAGTGTTTCTGCAAACATTCCCAGGATTATTTTTCCTGATCTACCAAACTTTGCTGCATTTGCACCTCACTTAGGTACCCAGACCCATCTCTTTCTCCTGATTTGCCTCCTCTCCTCTCTTATAATTTGATCCCCATAGCTTCTCATTTTTTCTATGCAGATGCTTTTTAATCTCTCCCTATGAGGTGCAGACCCTTTGGTCTGCTATTCCATGGCAGTATGGCACCAATGGTGTGCGCTCGCTAGGCTTTTCTTCATTTAATTTTAATTTCACAGCAATATATGTGTTTTTGTAGAATTGTTCGGTAAAATTTCTTTTATATTTTCTTCATATTTTGTTGCGAGTGATTTAGGTTGTTATGATGAATACATTGCTTAGAATAAGATGCCCATGCTATTCTTTAGACTGTTGCTATTTAATTTTCTCGGAATAATTACTTCTGTGTCCACTGCAAATGGGTGTAGATTGTATGTTTTTTTCCTTCATGTAGACTCTATTAGCTCTCAATTTGATTTTAATTTTTATAGTTTTGTACAATTACAGGGTTTTTATCAGATGAGAAATCTGTGGTGAATATATGCTTGAATGGGGTAAATGATAGCATGTGATCTTTCTAATTTCATTATCATGTAGTAATGGTTGTTCTTATTAATGGTTCTTATCGTTTTCCCATCAAAAAGATGCATTGGTCTATAATTATGTATATGTTACTATGCATCATCCTTTTGCTACATCGAAGTCCATATTAGAAACAATAATGTTTGCGATTATTCAAAAAAAACTCTCCATTTTGCTTTCACTACAAATCATATCAGTGGCAACTTATCTGTTTCAATAATTAAGACAAAAAATGTACTATCCGGCAACACAATTTCTCACAAAGGGCGTGGCGTGCCGCCGCGCCAAATTCAACTAGTTTACTACTAAGGTCACGGACTAACTTAGCACCAAGATCACAACACCATGAAGATATATGTAAACCATAACATAGATGAGCCCACCCAAGAAGTCATCTCAGTCGGATTCCAGAGCCACCTCAACCTTGGCATTGTTGTCACAAACATCTCCCTCCATGGTAACCAAGGAATAATCCTTGAACTCCCATTCTGGAATTTTAGGCATCACCTCCTCTTGCCAGAACTTTCGGTAATCCGCCTTTCTCTCCTCATAAAAGGCGACAGACTCACTCTCTGTGATTGATTCATCATCGTCGTCATTACCGGAACCGTCCTCTTCGGTGTTGGAGATCAGTTGACCCTCTTGTTGGCTATCTTCACGCTCCTCAGGAGAGTCGTCCTCCTCGGACGTCAGCGCCTTCCTTTTCGTGGGGGCAAAGCCTCATCGAACGCTCCTCCTCTCCGGTGGCCGCCTCGATGCTCATGCTCTCGCTCTCGCCGGGGCACCGATTCGGCGAAAACTCCTTGCCGGTGAAATCCTCCGCCGCCGCCATACTTCCGGTGGTGCACTGCTTCGATCAGCGAGAGAATTATAAAAACACCTCCAGGATCTTGTTGTCGCGTCCTCGTGACTCGTGACAATCTGTATAATGGCAGAACGCAAAGGGAGCCCTAGGCTTTCACGGGCTCGGCACGGAGTCCAGTCCGTCCTCGTAACCAGTTGCTTCCCTTCTCCTTGGCCAGAGGGCCGTATGCCAATTAGATACTCCATCGGCTTTATATGGCCAGAAGCGTATTCTCAAAAAAAAAATGACCAGAAGCAAAGGCACGCACACTGGGCTGGACGGCAGACAGGCTAATGAGGTTTTTTTTTGACAGAACACGGCACTTTATTGATTGATCACATAATATTAAGGATGCAAGAATGGGACTCATTTGTCCCACTTACTATCCATTTTGTGCATGTCTAGTACAGTATAAAATTTTGGAGCATCCCTACATAATATCAATACAAAGAGTCTCCCGGAGACCCTGCATCCGGAGCAAACTCAGAAATAAAACCTAAACCAGAAACATCACAGGTTCTAGCTAGAATGTGTGCCGCTTCATTGAGAGAACATTTCACATGCCGAAAGGTAGCCGAAGAAGAGCCTTTTCTCTAAAGAAGCCGAAGAAAACGCTGCTACCAAGTGTTGCAGTCCAGGTGTTGCACCTCCACCCCTCAGGTGTTGTACAGCTTGCAGGCAATTCAGAGATACCAAAGCTGGACTGAAAGTCAGTATTTTATTCAAGTCCACGGACAACAAACGAACGTACAAGGTGACTCTGTAGTGACGGCTAAAGCACCTGGTCGGATTAAATTTTGATTTGTGGAAACAGTAAAGACCATGTTGTCTGCAGGAGACTCCTAGGCTAGATGCATGGGACAACACGTAGCTTGTCATACTTCCTAGAAGAATACTGAATAAAAAAATAAACTTAGAGATAAGAAAATAATCAAACATAATATAATCGTCTGAGTTATGCATGTTGCATATCCTACCTACTAATCATAATGCTCGTGTATAATTCCAGTTATCCACTTACAATCATGCATGTATCATGTATGCCCTAATGTTATGTTTCAGTTTTATCATGTTAAGTTGTTAACACGTGTAGCAAGGCATGGTTTTCTGAAGAATGGCATGTCTGATTACTCCCGGAAGCAACAAAAGCCCTAAACCGACTTTTAAGATATTGCAAAATAATCAGGGAAAACCTATAGTATCTCAAGATGAAACAAAGAAATAAGTACAATAGACTCGTCGGGATTCTAGAGGGGACCACTGGTCGACACCTCATAGGCAATAGACACTTACCCTACGAAGCTCTATGGTAATAACAGTTAGACTTATTCATACAAAAGAAAACTAAACACTACCCAGATATTTAAAGGTACTAAAATTGGTGAAATAGTATAATTCATATCAATTATATTTTAGAATGTGTAACAAGAAAACAATATTTTTGATGTTTATTAACACATGTATGTGGTGAATGCTAGTGGATACAACTTCACTAGAAAAAATATTAGTTATGACGCCGTAGTTTTTGAACGGACTACAAATAAGTAAAGATGTTTAGTATAAATAGTTCGGGGTTGTATTCAAACCCTGTACATAAGTTAGCCACCTCTTTTGATCATTCCTGGGTCCGCCACTGCATGAAACTATGTACTTCACATTGGTTTTGTCATCTGTTCTTTCAGTAACACTTGTTCAAATTTTGTGGTCTCATATTTCTGTTAGCACTTTTCCTTATCAAAAGAAAATTCCAGATTTAGTTTTGTTGCCTAAAGTAATGGAAAACCCTTCTGTTCCCCCGGGGGATCTCACGCTCGTCCTCCCCCTCGCGAGCCGTCCGATCGGCTGGCGATCGGCGTCTCTTATGCGTCCACGTCGCCCCCTTTTCTCTTCGTTTCTTACCGCACGGCTTTGCTGCAATCGGCAGTTTCCCCTTTCCATTTCCGTCCTTGCGTCGCTGCGCTCGCAACGGCTCCTCGCGAAGCAGACGGAGGCGCCGCGCCGCGAACGCAACCGCGCGCGCCCGCCGTTCTGCTGCAGCCGGCGTGCTCCTCCCTCCCCCGCGCACGTAGCTGCTGCTCCCGCCTCCTCCGCCGTACGTGCTCTCCTCCGCCGCGACCTAACTGCCGCTCAACGGCGCGGGAGCGACCCCGCGCGCCGCCGTGACGTCTTCGCGCTCCTGCAACCTCGACTGCTTCCTCTCGTTCCCCCGTGAGTTCCTCGTCCTTACTCGACCTCCCGTTCCGCGATTCCATGGCGGTTTCTTACCAATTTGTGTGGCTGAATTCGCCGTGCGTGTTTCTAGGGTTTCCGGCACCGGAGCTTCCCCGACGACCGATTCCACGGCGGATTTACGGGTTTCTACCTTGGGTTCCAACCAATGTCGGTATGTGCCTCTCTCCCCACTGACGTGAGCTATCTAGGGTGTTTTTCTGAATTTTTCAGTTCATCCCCAAATGGGGTTCAGTTCATCCCTGCCATGCTTATGCTGCCTCAGCTGTTTAATTTTTCTTACAAATCCATGGATTATGTTACCTGAGTTCATTTGTTTATGTATTATGTTTTTGTTAATTTCATCAGGAATATTGCTGCAATTGTTTGCTGTATGCTGCTAATTCTCATGAGTAAATTCCTGTATGTGCAATGTTTTTTGTTAATTTCCATGAGTTATTATGTCAGATGTTGGGTTGTTTTGTTATGTGCTATTTTAGGGTTTAGTGTTTGTTGCTTCAATGTGGTTGGTTTGCTGTTTATATTGTTTCAGTATCTCCCATAGCAGCATCTGTTTGATGTTTTTGTGTGTTTGCAGCAATTTGATTTTTGCATTTTTCATACTATGAATGTTTGTTGAAGCAGGATGCGGAGTGGATTTCCAAGGACCGATTTGCTGCGAAGCGTTTGCGCGGCATTTCAGATGATCTCACTGATGACAAGAGGAAGATAATCAAGGAGCACAGCGCTTTCGCGTCGCTGCTGGATGTTTCTCCTTTCAATGTGCCAAACGAGCTCATCGACTTCCTGGCAGTGAATACAAGTGCCAAGCTCCGTGAGTTTAATTACAATGGGAAAAGAATAGTGTTCACGAAAGATATGGTCAGCAAAGTGTTCAATCTGAAGTCGGGTATCAAGCCGGTAAAGCGTTTGACAAAGAGTGTCGTTCTGATATGAAAGATTTCTACAAAGGCGACCTCCAAAGGCTTCCTATAGAGGATGTAGCAACTTTGCTGAAGAAAGAGGAAGCAGTAAATGAGGATGCTGTGATCAGGCACTGGGACCTCCTATGTTGCGCCACTGTCCTGCACCCAGGGTCTGGCAATATGATGTGCTTGGACTACCTGGCCAGCATGGATGATCCAAAAAAGGTACATGAGTTCGACTGGGACGAACACATACTGGAGTTATGTATGAGGTATGTAGAAAAGATTCAGTCGATGAAGAAGAGGCCACTGGTTCTTGAGAAGGGGAAAAAGAAGTTTGACTTCTGGATATGCGGACCTTTGCCGGTTCTTGCTGTAAGTTGCCCAACTCCTTTTTCTTTTTTTGCTTTTTGCTTCTGTGCAGCACATCTTGAATTATATTGTAGCATATATGGACTTGTGTTGTAGCAACACTTGAGTTATATTGTAGCATAATAGGTGTGGATTTGTAGCTTGACATTTTTCTTCTGTAGCATACACCCTCTAGTGTTTTTGTAGCATAGCTCTAGTGTTTTTGTAGCATAGCTTAACTTTTGTTGTAGCATCATTTTACATACTTTTTTTTGATAGATTGTCTATATGGACCATCTCGATATCCCAAGGACTGTGCACTGCTTCAATTACTCTCTCCCTAGAGCATGTTTCGTGACTTGTGCCGACTTCAGTTTTATAGTGGAAGTCGACCTTGACGACTCAATTCCAAACAGAAAGACTATATTTGGGAAGCGTCCGGTAAGGCGTTGCCCAGCCTGTGCCTTTTCTGCTATTATATGTCCCTTTTTTTGTGCTATTCTTATGTAGCAATGTATCGTGCAGTTTCTGGAATTGTCGAAAACAGTATACGGATCAGTAGCAGGATGCAGCAATGTTCATGTAGAAGAAACTGAAGTCAACCCTTCTGCATCATTGAGTGAATGGCTTTTGTTCCCGAGCATGCAGGACTTTGAGGTATGGGTTTGTTTTGCTGTTTTAGTTCATTCTTTTTGCAACAATAGCATGTGTTAACTGCTGAAATACTGAAATATGCTTTTTCTTGGAGATAATTGCCATCCTACATTATTGTGAACATTTTGCTACATTAATGTTACTATATTGTTATTATATTTGTTTAGTATGTGCTCCTTACCAATATATGTTTGCATTTTTTAAACTGAAGGTTCCACCTCGGTTCAAGCATTTGTATGATAAGCATAGGGTCCTTTTTGCTTCTGAGGTTGACGACAGTACGAAGCAATTTTGTGAAGGTTTGAAAAACATGCACTCAAAACGGATGGCGTGCTTGCTGGCTGATGTTGATGCTGCTATGAGAGAGGGCAACGGTCCAAGCGTCGTGTTTTCAACTGACACCTCACCAAACCTCCAGGGGAATGTGCAAAATGATGAGGCGTCACAGGAAGAGGATGCACCAAAACAGCCTAATGTTGGTGACATACGTGGGAAGGCCAACGCTGGGACAAATGCTGGTGCAGCAAAAGATGGTGATGTGACAGGGCGTCCAGCAAATGAGATTGTTTACAAAAAGAGGGATGCGGTAAAGAAGAAGAAGAAGAAGAAGAAGAAGGGGAAAAAGACCGATGCTGCAACTGATGTTGCTGTAGCAGAAGACCATTCAGCAAAAGGGGTCACAGCAGAAGAACTGTCACATAAACACAGCCCAGCAGTTGTTCACGGAGCAAAAGAGGTATCAGATGTATTGATCGCAGCAAAAGATGTTGAGGTTCCCAAGCTCGCAACAAAAGTTGATGACCAGCAGAAGAGGATGAGGGATAAGGCGTTGAAACCCAAATGGGGTGAGCAGAAAAAGAGGCTTAAGCTCCCGGAGGTAACCACAGGAGTAGCTGATGACCAAATGAGCGTCCCGGTGGCGAAAATCACAGAGGGTCAGCAGCAAAACAATGCTCCAATGGCAGCAGACAACTCAAGCTGTGGTATTTCGCAAGCAAACGTGCCACAAACTGCTGCCATCGTAGACTCAACCAGCACCGGGCTGATGCCGGCAGCCACGACGATGTCAATAGCCCGGTCAGATCTCCGACCGCTGATCCAATCCCCAAGAGTCCCAAGAGGGTGATACCACCAGGGTATTGGGATGACACCCCATCATTTGAGCTATGCAGCCAGAGCCAAGGATCTCGTCGAAAAATACCCTAGATATACCGTTGCAGGGATCCGATCCTACTCCGCAATTGGAGAGTGATGCTGCAACTTCCTTTGTTGCACAGGATGAAGTCGAAGCAACTGTTCTGGGAAGCAAATCTCCAGTCTACCCTTCTGCACAAAAAGATGTCGCAGCAACAGATTCAGTTACTGAGTTGTGGAGCCAAGACTCTGAATGGAACGAAATTCTAGATATGCCGAAGAAGACCTCCGATGCTATTACACCTCCCGCTGTTGCTGATGCATTATGCTCAGAGATTCATGCCACTGATCATATGTATCATAGCCCTTTTTATTATGTTTTTGCTTTTTATGTGATGTTTTTTTGCATCTGTGACTGAATCTGAAGCAATTTTCTCCATGCTTTTGCTATCATAGGACCAGAGGAACCCGAAGCAATGCTGTTGTCGACCGATGCTACAGAATCTGTTGCTGAACAGATCACTGTTGAAGCACCTGCTGATGCTACAGTATCTGTCGCTGCACAGAGCACCGTCGCAACATCCGGTGGTGTATCTCAGGTGTTGCTACACAGAACACTGCCAAAGCATCCATTGATGAATCTGATGTTCTGACACCGGTGCAGCTCAATACCAAAGGTTCTAAAACCCTTTTTTCACATGGTATTTGCTATTCAGATTTATTTTTGTCCTATTTTTCTCATTCACTTTTTCGTGTGTGTGTTCTTTTTTTGTTGCAGATGATGATGTTGCTACAGAGAATGCTGCCAGTGCAGGTGTTCAAACTCTTGAAAAGAAGAGAAGGTGTAAGAGGAAGGCTAAGGATGACGCGTCACCTACCAAAGTGAAAAAGATCAAGGTCTCTCAACATGTTGCCCAAAAATATGAACAGTTTGTTACACATGCTCGGACACTCAAGTCCGACCCAAAAAGAAAGAATGATGCAATCCCGTGAGTTTTTTCTAACCTATGTTTTTTGTTGCTACATTTATGCATAGCAGTAGCTACATTACAAATAACTATATGCTGCATCCATCTTCATGCTCATATTAACACCTACATGTTCAGTGTTGCTAGTTTAGTTTTGTACACATGCTGTTATAGGTTACAAAAAGTGCAACAATACATTTGATGTGTTGCTACTGATGAGCAGCATAGGTCTTCCCGGGAGCAAAAGAGCTTTTTACAACCTAAACTATTTTTTGTTTCATTATTGCAGCACGCCATTCATTGAGATTGGGCGTACTCATTGCTCATACAAGTCATTCCATTCTTCTCTACGCCCTCGCCAACCTGTTGATTCCCAGATAATGGGTTTGTGGACTGAGAATTCCAATAAGATATCAAAGAATTCATCACGGTAGCAGCAAAGTTCTGAAGAAATATGCTTTCTCTTGTTACTTAACGGTGATTTTTGCACCTTTTTAAGTACTACTCAGAGATTTTTTCGCTACCACACACTCTTTCTTTTTTGTTGAACATGTCTGACCAGTTTTGTACCTTTTTTTATTCAAAAACAAAACAGATGAAGCTGACTGTGGATCCAGAAGGGTTCGACTCACGAGAATGCATGAGGGAGTTCAAAGGACAGAATTTGGAGTTCAAGATTCTGAAACAAGACATCGTGAGTTCTTCCGCATTTCTCTAGCTAGAAACAAGTTTCCTTTGTTGTCACATGCTTTTTTTTGTCAAAATGTGATTGTTGAATCCTTTCTTTTTTTGCTACAATGCTGCAATGTAGCTTCACTTCCCTGTCGTCAAGAGCAACCACTGGATTTTGTGTTCAGTAAATTTGCTGCATAAGCAGTTTCACACGTTTGACTCTATCATGAATTCAAAGAACACTTCAATAATGAAAAAGCAGCAAATAATCTGGTAAGTTGCTGAACAGCTCTTCTTTTCTCTTTTCTGCGCAGCAAAGGTTTGCCACCTCTCTTTTTTTGATCGCTAACATGTCCCTTCTCATGTTTGCCACAGTTTACAAACTTCATGACACTAGTAAACGATTCAGGGCCAAAATCGACTGGTCACGCTTCACACATGTCACTCCTGCTCACCCGCAGCAAAAAACTATGTAAGCTATTTTTCGCTGCGTTCTTTATTTTGTTTCCCTGTTAATCCTGAAGCCTGTACTATTATTTGCTCCAGTGTTTTACATTTACTTTTGTTGCTGCAGTTATGATTGTGGATTCTACTCAATGATGTACATGGAACACTTCAACGGGAAGGTGATGGCGGACTTCGACAGTTCTGACATTCCAAACTTCCGCAAGTTGATCGCAGCTACACTCATCGACAGGAGGGAGAACAAAGTGAACCTGACGAAGATAATGGAGGAAGACCTCGTAGCTCTATAGGAATCATGTCGCTGTAATGAAAAAACATGATGCTTTTGTGTAGTGCCGTACGTAGATGAACCACTTTGTTCTGTTGCTTGTATCAAGATGGTTGTGTTCTGTTGGATCTGTTTAAATGGCTGCAGATACCTTGTTTTGCGACATATCTGTCAAAAATTTGCTGCTTTGGGAAGCAATATGTTGCTACATCAATGATTACAGTTTGCTACAACTTTTCTTTTACTTGTATCATAATAGCAGTTTTGCTGAAATGTATAAAGTTTGCTCTTTTTAGAGTAAATAGAATGCTATAATAGTGTCGATATAATGCTATAATAGTGTTATAATTTTGCTACAACCATCTAAGCAGACAATCAAGATATTACCTATTACAAACACATGATTGCTTAACAGAATCTCAAGGCAGCATGTAGCATGTTTTATATGATTTCTATGATGGCAGCAGCAACTGTTACATCAGTAGCAAAAAAGCATATACAAGTAGTAACATTTTAGGTGTGGAGAAAACAAAGTGCACTATGTAGTTACATAATAATGTGTTTTCAGCAATTATCTGTAGCATCTACAGCCTCAACTCAGCTCCTGCAGCCAACTCAGCATCCCTCGCCTGTTTTGCTTTGAAGTACATGCAATCTTGCACTACATGCCCCTCCTCGGTGCAAAACGGGCATTTCTTCGGCCTTTTCTTTCTAGGTTGCTTGGGCACCTTCTTCTTGTCTGTCTTTGGTTCTGTTGCCTTCTTCCTTCTCTTTGCATTTGCCTCCTCGCGCAGCTCAATCAACGGCTTCCTCCTTTGCTCCTTCAACTTCGGACGACCAGCAGGCTTTACCCTTGCAGGGTTTTTCAGATTGCTACTAGCAGGTCCATCATTATGGGTTTCCACATTATGGTCACCTTGAGCATGTTGTGCTTGTGTCTGTTGCTCCTTAGCTTCAGTTGCATGAGCATTGCTTGTTCCTACATCCTGCTGCGGTTGTTTAGCTGCTGCAATTAATTCTCTTATCATCGCAGCAAGGCGCTTTGATGCTTCAGAAACCACCTCAGACACCATTATGTAGGTTGCATCAGCGAAGCATGCATCCGATGCAAGATCATTCATTTTCCTGCACAATGCAGTATACCTGAGTGTGTTCGTTGGAGGGACACCAAACCTGATGTCATTTGTTCCAGGGTCTGGGGAGGGCGTTGTTGCTGCTTCAGACCATCGACGCAACATGTATCTATCCGGTATCTCTGCACATTCAAATGCACCATTACCCGGATGATATGTGGGCAGATCAGACCACACATCTCAAATACATTGCAGCCACATGAAAAAAGCCTATCCTCAAGCACCACTCGAACCCTGTATGTCTTCATTTCAATCCCTGGGTTTGGAACAAGATCGTAGCAAAGGGCATCTTCTTCTGCTCGCATCGGATAAAACCTTGTTGACGCACCAATCATTTTCTGAAACCTTTCGAACACCTCCCTAGTGTAGAACGCAAGCGCTTGTTTCTCCATTGGGTAGCTGCAATTTTTAAAATGTTACAACACTGGTTAGTAGGTGCTACATCATATAGAATGTAATGCTACAAGGGCAGGTATTAACAGGTTTTCAGATTGGTTGTTGCTAAAATACATTCATAGAGTTGTTACAATACATTTTACACTATGTTACATTAAGGAAACAAGTTTGCTACAACATGAATTAGTACTGCATGCATGTAGTTCTCACCTCCCCCACAGCGATGTTGTTGTAACCTCCATTATGAACCCTGAGTTGTCCTCACGATCAAGCATCAAGTTCTGGCACATTTCATATTGCTGCACGAAGGTCCAAATCGAGTCACTAGGAGTGATCAATGTCTTAAAATACGAGTTTAGACCTTCCGATCTCCCTATTGTGCTCGTAAATGGGAAGAATTTTTTCTGAAATACACCGGAGCCCATGTAGCCTTTGATTTCCACATGTTCTGTAGGTGTTTGTTCTCCTGAAGAGCAATTTTTTCCACCATTTGCTGCCAGCAAATCTCAAATTTTTCGACCGTGTCCGTGCCATATATGCATGCGTAGAAAGCCTCGGCGAACGGGCTGCCTTCTTTCAGCCGCGGCCCGAGCTTGGTTTTCGCTAGGCGCAGGACATGGAAGATGCAGGCCCGATGTACTGCTTTTTTGAACACCTCTTTTATTGCTACACCAATTTTGCTGCATTGATCTGTCATTATATGATCCGGTTGCTCACCATTCATTGCTTCCATCCATTTCTCGAAGACCCACTTGAATGTCTCTACTGTCTCATCCGGTAGCAAAGCACACCCTAGGACAATAGTGTGGGTGTGGTTGTTTATGCCAACTATGGGAGCAAAAGGCATATTGTAACGGTTTGTACAGAACATGGTGTCGAAGAACACGCAGTCCTTGTACTTGGGGTACAATGCTCGTGTCCTCCCATCCACCCAGAAAAGAGCTCTCACAACGTTATTACCGTCTAACTGTGAAGCATAATAGAAGGTGGGGCACTCAGCTTGCCGCTTTTTGAAATACTCCATGGTAATGCTCATATCTCGCTGCGTCACCTCTTCTCGCAGCATGGTCCGTATGTTCGAAACATCCCTCTTCACATAACCAAGGCATCTCGGGTCTCCGCCATGCAAACTTCCGAGGCAGCCCATGATTTTTGCTGCTGTGATGTTTTGATTGTGCAATGTCTGCAGCAACTGAAAATCCTCCTCCGGCACCTTTCTATGCGAGCGGTAGTAGCGGCGGCGTCCAATTTGCTTCATCATTGGGTGGGTATGCTCCTCAACGAATACAGTCACTGTCCAAGCACCTCCACGCTTCCCTACTAGCATCTTCGCTTCGTAATCATGGCGTAGCAACTTGCTGCGCTGCCTTGAGTCAGGAGCATCTTTGTGCACACCAGCTTGCTTGCTGCGAGACTTCTGTCCAGAGTAGGCGCTCATGTCGATTGTTGCATCCTCATCCATCGCAGCAACAGAAGATTTGCTTCCAGTGGTAGGTTTTGCAGCAACTGGTCTTCCAGCGTGTACACACTCGAACACTCTGCTCAGGATTGCATCCTTTGGTGCACCCCTTGCTTGGCTGTACTTGGTGTTCCCAATGTGTGTACCGAAACCCATCTTCCAGGCGTAGTCATTATACACTACCTGTGCTTCCTCTATGGAGTCAAATGTCATACCAGCATAGGGAACAACGGGTTGTGAGCAGACCTCCTCACCAACTTCTTCAGCAGCAGTTGAAGCAGCAGCACTTGTTGCGCTATGTGGTCCGTCATCAAAACCATTGGGAGCATTGTCAGGCTCCATAAAACCATCAAAGCTTTCACCATGACCAGGCTTGTTCAGGTCAAAACCACCTAGGATGCTATCCGCAACAAATCCCTGCATCATCAAAAACACATTTGTATGAACCATTAGTTCACTATTTTGAACAGAACTCCCTTTTTTTCTTGTTTGCTACGAATAATGGAGCAACTATGTGTTTTACTGCAGCAAATTTGCATAGAAGAGTTTAGAAAAATGTTTTTATCATGGAAGCATCAAACTGTTTACATGCAGTAAAAAACCTAGTTCAAATTTTCACAACAGGGACATAACTTGTGCTTTTACATGAGAACAGATTTTGCTACAATTTGCTGGCACAGTTTGTTTCAATACAAGTTGTACGATGCTTAATTGCACGAAAGGAGTTGCTGCAACTCTTCTGAATTTTTCTGACACTCAATTACAGTTTTTAGCTTCTGAAATTGAGTTACCTGACAGGATTGCTACACACAAGGACCACAAAATCGTAGATGCTACTTTCAAATCCAAGCATGTATGCAGGCACACAAGTTCAGTTTTCAGGCAACGAACGAACTCAACAGATCTCGATTTGAAATTAATCAGTAGCAAAATAGTACTCACAGATGCTGCGGGCTGCTCAACCTTTGGATCCGCATCGAAAACCGTCGAGGGATTCATGAGATCGTGCAGAAATCCTTGCATAAAGCTTGGTCCGACGCCGCCGTTCGCAGATCTGAACGTAGCTCGCCGCCGTTGCCGTGGAGGAGGGTTCGAGCTCGCGCTCGAATCAACAATGGATGGCGGCTCTACGTGGTGAGGATGGCCAGGTGGTGGGTACAGGATGGGGCGGCGGAGGTGGTCCATCTCGGCAGCAACGACGGACCTTCACGGCGCTCCGCCACGCTGTCGCCGTCCGGCTCGCGCGTCGCCTCTAGCAAGACACGGGATTCTGCCTGATTTTGCCGTGATGACCGTTTTGCTACGCGCGGGAGAGGATTTGCTGCAGCGGCAGCAACACGCGCGGTTGGTGGGATGACGCGCGATCCGACGGTCCCTGATGGTTCGATCCGACGGTCACCGACCCGGGGGATCGGACGGAAAGATCCCCGGGGACGCCTAGCGCTGTCCTAAAGTAATTACAACGATTTTTTTTACATTTAGAAGAATTTTGTGGTGGCGAGATTCACTTCATAATGTGGTCTAATGCATATTCTAGGCAAAAAAAATGCCATTGCAATTTCGTGGTGGGATATTTGTTTTCCACTTCAAGTGTCGGAAATTTCATTCAACAATTGATGACAAGTTCCAGCCACCGCTCCACCGCTCTCCTCTTTTGAGAGTCGTCTTCTTCTTTTCCTCTGCCTCGCCGGCTCGCTCCTCGCTCCTTTCCGGCGGCGCTGCCGCTCGGCGTGGGCGCGGATGCGCAGCTTGGCATGTACATAATAGCTGTAGGCCTGTTTTAGCCCTAGTGCTAGCTTTTGCCGTCATGGCGTCTTCCTTTCCCCTCGGCTAGACTCTGGCGAATCGCAACGGCGCGGGAGCCAGTTTGCTTCTTTTCTGCAGGTCGAAGCCGTGGTGGTTTTCCTGCAGGACGGATGGCGGACGAAGCCGATTCAATAAAGCCGCTTGCTGTATCACCTCCCCAGATCGAGGCGACGCGGTTGCTGGTTTTCCTCTTTCAGGTCACCGCGGAGGTGGAGGAGAAGAGGAGCATCGATTTGCTGTTGTTCTTTGTAGATCTGCGGAGCGGGAAGGTATGGAGACTGCGGTAATCTTCTGGAGCACATCCTCGGTGGACCTGCGCTGGCCTAGGGCTAGCTTGCCACTGACTTTCATGGCCGAATGGCGGCTGCTCCGAGCTCTAGCGCCGGTAGGTGCCCGGTGCTATCTCATCTACAACCTCCTGGCCGATGAGCCATTTCGGAGGCCCCTTATCAGCTTCGACGCGGGAATCCACGCCGGCATCACCCCAAGTGGCTTTGTCCCCGGCGGTGGCGTTGGTGCCCGTGCTCTGAGGCTTCAGAGCATCTCCGGTGGAGAAGATGGACCTGATTGCGCTTGCAATTTCTGTTTCAGGGTCCTGGGTGTAAAATTTGAGGACTATGTTGTAATTTCTATTTCTTTTGAGGTTCTCTATGTAATTTGTATTTCCACCGCTGAAGATTAATGCAGTTTCTGGGTCCTTCGGGGCCCTTCCCTTGTTCATAATAAAAAAAAAATGATGACAAAATATAATCCCTCTGTCTCGGTGTTTAGGCCCCCTTAGCAAATTCTCAGCAACCAAGGCTATACTCTATTGGACGATTAAATTTTGTTGAGACGAAGTATCCTCCAGTGACAACGTTTATCTCTCACACTATTAATTAGCTAATCCTAACCGACTGAGCAGATGCGTTCGCACCCACGCATGGAAATCTAGCCTGCTCACATTGCATGCACTGGTAACTTTTTTTTTTGACGGGGAATTAAAATGCATTAAACCTGGTGCATAGCAATATCGCTAGCAACCAAACCAGATACAAACGCTGGAACCTCATCCAGCCAAAAATAGTTTGTCGCACCAGCGCTCGTGCCATGCTGGGCTATAGCATGAGCAACCTTATTACAAGTACGGCGACAGAAACTAAACTCAAAGCATCAAAAGTTGCAATGCACAGACTTCTAGCATTTCAGAACAGCACTCCAAGTTCTGCACTGTCATACTCTCCATTGTCTCGAACCAGGCTTTCGCCCCGCTTTATAAATAAAGCAACATGCCAAGCAAGTTCATACAACGATGCAAGTACCCGAAAACAAGCTAGAAGAGTTTGCTGGGGCAACAGCACAAGTAAGCCCAACAACAAGATAAAAGCTAGAAAAGCAAGGGGTAGGGAAGGTGGGAAGAACAAAAAAAGCGCAGCCCTCCGGCGCTAGCTGCTAGATGAGGAGGAGAGGCGACGTGCGGTCACCAACAGGCTGTCAAGCATGTCATCTAGCCGCCCCCTGTCGCGCTGTCTAGAAAGCGGGTGCCACTGCTGCAAGAAAGCCAGAAATTTAAACATGGAGTCAGAAGCACGTCGAAGAAACACCCGCTCAATCACCATCTTATTACGAATCGTCCAAAGGGTCCAAGCCATTGCCGCGAACACCAACCAGAAGAGGCGCCGGCTCCCCCCGGTACGGTTCGCGTGGGTCTCCAGGAACTCTCCGAGGTCTGAGGCCTGCCAAGCAGGCCCAAGTGCCTCGTGGACGAAGTTCCATAGAAACCTGGCCGCAGGACAAGCGAACAGGATGTGGGTTCCCGTCTCGGGGATCCCACACAAAGGGCAAAGACCATCCCCCGGTCCATGTCGCTTACGGACCTCCACCCCCAACGGAAGGCGGTCCCTAAGGAGCTGCCACACGAAGATTTTGATTTTCAGGGGGAGGGGGGCCTTCCACAGCGGGGAAGCCCAAGCTCTAACCGGACCACTGAAGAGACTCCGATAGGCCGTCTTTACGGAGAAGGTCCCAGAGGCGCCAGGTGCCATGACACAAGGTCTTGGCCCCGGCAGCGCCTCCGGGAGCGAACCCCGTAACTCCGTCCAAGCTGTAGCCTCGGCAGGACCAAATGTGCGTCGGAACGAGATGTTCCAAACCCCATTATGTACTGCCGAGGCCACCAACAGCATCGGGTCCGCACAAATAGCAAAGAGAGACGGGAACCTATGCTGTAACGGGCTTTCACCAAGCCACGAGTCCAGCCAAAAGGGTGCCCTCTCCATTACCGATGGAGAAGCGGGCACCCTTTCTAATCTCATGCTTAAGGGTTTGGATGGATCTCCAAAACTGGGATCCATCCCGGCGGTCACAAGCAAGGAGGGGGCGACCCTGCAGGTATTTTGCTTTGATCAGCTGCAGCCAAAGACCCCCCTCCTCTCTAAGTATCCGCCACACCCACCGAAGCATGAGCGCGGTATTCATCTTACGCGACGCTAAAATACCTATGCCCCCCATGTCCTTGGGGGCGCAGACATCCGCCCATTTGACCATATGGTACTTCTCGCGCCCATTGGCCGCCTGCCAGAAAAAGCGCGAGAGCTCCTTGTCAAATGCGCCATGCACACCTTCTGGGAATTCGTACATTCCCATCATGTACATAGGCAAGCTAGACAAGCAGGAGTCAATAAGGACCGATTTGCTCCCCTTGGAGGTAAACCGCCCCTGCCAAGGTTCGGCCTTGGCTTTGACACGCCCAATAACCGGCTCGAGGTCCTTAATCTGGATCCTAGCGTCACTAAGCGGCATCCCTAGATAAGTAACCGGGAAGGAGGACAACTTGCAATTAAGATTGTCCGCTATCCGCTGTTGCTCCTCTAAGGGGTACCCCATGATCATGACTTCGCTCTTGTCGAAGTTAATCTTGAGGCCAGACATGGCCTCAAAGCAGAGGAGTAGGAACTTGAGATTAATAATGTCAAGTTCCGAGCCCTCCACCATGATCATGGTGTCATCCGCATACTGGAGGTGAGTGATCCCACCACCAGGAATAAGGTGTCCGACCACACCAGAAATGTGGCCGGCCGCCTTGGCTTTGTCCAAGACAGACGCAAGGACATCAACGGCAAGATCAAAGAGCAGGGGGGAGATAGGGTCCCCTTGTCTCACCCCACACGAGGACCTAAAATAGGGACCAATGTCCCCATTAATATTGATCGCCGTGCTGCCAGACATGACAATCTGCATAATCCAGCCTATGAAGCGATCATCGAACCCTCGGCGCTCGAGGGCCAGGCGAAGGAACGCCCAGTCCAAACGATCATATGCCTTCTGGAAATCTAGCTTAAGGAAGACACCCTTAAGGTGTCTAACCTTAACTTCATGGACCACCTCATGAAGCGCTAGAATTCCGTCATGGATAAATCGTCCCTTAAGAAAGGCGAACTGATATGGGTGTGCGAGTCGCTCCACAACTGGGGCCAAGCGTGCAGCACAAACCTTGGTAAGCAGTCTCTGGATGACGTTGATCACCGTAATCGGTCTAAACTGGCGTATCTCCGTGGCCCCTGTTACTTTAGGGATCAAGGTAATTACGCCAAAGTTGAGGCGAGACATAACCAATGTTCCAGTATAGAACTCCTGGAACATGGGCATAATCACCGCCTCAAGGCTCCCCCAGAATTTCTGGAAGAAGGAGACAGGAAGGCCATCTGGGCCCGGGGCCGAGTTGGCCTTCATCCCCATAATAGCCCGACTAACCTCCTCACGGCTGAATGGGAGTGTAAGCTCCACATTCTCCTCAGCAGATACTAAGGCCCCTAAGGACCAGAAGCCATCAGCTAACGATACTCCCGTGCGAGGTCCCTCCGTGAACAACTCCTTATAAAAGGAGTATATGTGGGCGGATAGGTCTGGGCCTCCTCTAATAGGATGCCATCCGCCCACAAGCACGGTATAGAGCACCTTCGACGACGACCATTAGCAATGGCGTGGAAGTATGCTGTATTAGCATCGCCGTGAAGAATCCAATTCTGGCGACTACGCTGTCGCCAGAAGATCTCCTCGCCTTTGTAAATCTCCATAAGGGAGGTCTCCAAGGCATACCGCTGAAGCCAACCATCAGCGGTAAGGCCCACCGTATCGGACGCCACGTCAAGCGTCTGAATTTGGGCAAGGATATCCGTTTTATTCTTCGCAGCTCTGCACCTCTATTCGCGCCCCACCCCCGCATAAATTGGCGAACGACTTTAGCACAGTGGTGCCAAATATCAACCGCATTATATGCCCGGGGAGGAGACGCGACCGCCGATGCCCACTTACGTCGAACCGCTTCCACAAAGCCCGGCTGACAAGCCAGAACTCCTCAAAGTGGAAGCGATTCGACCTAGGGGGAGCCCCTCCTCCAGAAGATAGGAGGAGGGGGGAATGGTCCGAGCCAATCCGAGTGAGCGCGCGAAGCGAACACAACGGAAGGCAACTTCCCATTCCACCGACACTAGGACCCGATCGAGAACACTCCGGATCGGGTCAGCCTGGTTGTTAGACCACGTATACCTCGCCCCAACACGAGAGATCTCGCGTAGCGCAAGGTCTGCAATCCAGTCGTTGAACAAGCGCATCCGAGGGAGGTCCACATTATCCGAGCTCTTGTCATCAGGGGAACGAATAAGGTTAAAGTCCCCCGCCACCACCACCGGGGTGGGGCATCGTTCCACCTTTGACTTGATCTCAGACAAGAAATCCGCGGACCTCCGGTGGTCCGCGGGGCCATAGACAATAATAACCTCCCAACGGAGGTTAGACCGTCTATGGGTGAGCGACATGCTCACAAAGAATTCCCCGCGATCCATATCCTCTACCTCAAAGGTATCCTCCTTGGCACCAAGGAGGATACCCCCTGAGTGTCCCGTCGCCGGAAGCCAGTGCCACGAAAACTTGTGGCGACTAAGGCTCTCCAGCTCAGAGATCGAGAAGTCCTGTCGAATCGTCTCCTGAAGTCCTACGATGTCCACATCTTCATCTCTAAGATAGTTGATCAACTGTCGGCGGCGGCCCTCCTGCCCGAACCCCCGCATGTTCCAAATAAATGTGAGGACATTCATTGGGAAACATTGTCGGGGTTGGTCCCCTTAAGGGGGACCGATCGAGCCCTACTAGAGGTCGAGGGCCGGGACGCTGACTTGGGGGGCCTCCCACGCTTCTTCCCAGCATGGGAAGATGCCACGGCAGCTGCCGCACTATCCGGCCTAGGAGGGGCTCCACTACCGGACCCTTGTGCCTCCTGCACAGGTCCAGTGGGAGCCGGGGGTCCCTGCCGCTCAAGCTCCGCCTGAGCCCGAGCTGCCGCGAGGACCCCCTCATAGACCTCCTTAGCCTTGATAGCCGCAATCTGCTCAAGGCGAGGCCCCCTCTCACCGCGGAAGATAACGTCACTGTCCGCCGCAACCTGGGCGAGGTGGTCCAACGGGACTGTGTCGAGAACCGAGAACCGAGAGCCAGATGGGGGAGAGGGGGGGGGGGGGGGGGGGTAGGCGTGGGATGAGGCGTACCAGTCCTACAGTCGAGAACCTCCAGCCTGCGAGACGCCACTGCCGCAACAGTCGGCTCCACCACCTCACCCCCGGTCCTAGCACGGGCCAGGCGAGCGCTGTGGCGTGTGGCCAGAGGTGGGGAGGACCGATGACGACGAGGGCGCATCCTGGTGCCAGTCACAGAGTGTCGGGGAAGACCGTGACTGGCTCCAGGGCAGGGGCTGCAGGGGTGCCCGGGGAGCGGGTGTACCAGACAGCCCCCGGGGAGCGTGGGGTGTCAGGCGCCATGACCTCCATCCCGACACTCGTCGAGTCCTCCTCTCCCTGCACCTCCTCCTGAGGTGAGGAGAGAAGACCCATAGGCGCCGAGACAAGGCCGGAGAGGTTCACGGATCCCGGCCCGTCACAGAGGTTGGAACCGTACTGTGCGAGCGGGAACCCAAAGGGCTGTAGAAGAGCTGGGCGAGAGGCGCGAGAATCCTCCGCCAGGGCCACCTTCGCCGGCGCACTCTTAGACAGAGTACCCGGGCATTGACGAGGTTTAGGGAATCTGATTCAAAAATCACCCGGAAAACTCCCAGATTGCTTGTTTCTTCAATAGCTGCAATACATGCATGGGCTTCAGCATGCAAGGCATTACTGATATGCGTCATTCTTCCCGCACCTGCAGCAATCACCTGGCCTTCATCTGATCGTGCAATGAAGCCCCAGGCCCCTTCACATGATTATCATCACAGAAAGCCGCACCAAAGTTAACCTTGACAAAATCTGCTCTTGGGAGCTGCCATGGTTGCTCACGTTCTTGTGGTGCTGCTTCCGTCTTTTCTTCCGGTGTAAACTCAGAGATGTGTTTACGTACCTGGAAACACACTTCATCCGAAGTGAGGGCACGGTCACCTGCGTTAATTTTGTTTCTCGTCGTCCACCAGTCCCAGAGTAGAACAATGACAAGCGATCTTCTTTCCGATGGTAGTGCCAAGATATACTGAATAACCTGGCGTGCGTTATGTCTTTCACATAATTCCATTCGAATATCCTCGCAGTTCATTGATCTCCACACCCTCTTTACTGACTTGCACTTCAGGAAGATATGTCCGCCATCCTCATCCAAGCGGCTACAAACCGGGCACCTCGTATCAAGCTCGATCCCTTTCCTTTTGATATTCATCTTGGTTGGGAGGCTATTATGGGCCCGCCAGAAGAAAATCAGAATCTTCGGTAGCAGTTTAACGCGCCACAACTTCTTCCAGACTAGAGTCTGACTTCTGGACCTTAGTTTATGTGTAATTCGGGACAAATAGTTTTTCGGTAGAGGACATACACACCGAGACGGATGGAGCATTTACATTCAATAATTGATTCAAGTAGACTAATAAAAACTAAAAACAACTATTCAAAAAGAGTGAAATTCAAAAGACGTGTTCCATGTTAGCATGAAAAAAGGAGACATTATGGAGAGTGGATTTTCGGAGCCTGGGCTACATGGAGCCCGGATTTTATAAAATTCGAAAACTGCATTTGAAAGTTTCATAAAATTCTAAAAAAAATCGTAGATGTAGATGATGATGTATTCTAACGGTGTGCAAAAATCCATTTCGAAAAAACTCTGGATTTTGGGCTGTGCATAATTGACAAAATCGTGGATCTGAAAACGAGAACCGTGCAGATTTTGAAAGCTCTAACATTTGTAGGATTTTGCCATTTTTGTGTAGCAAAAAATACAATGCATTTCAACCTTGAGATTTTCCCAATTGGTAGAATGCATGATTGGCCACATCTAGAATTGTTTTCAGAATTTTTTGGAACTTCAAAACGTCGAACCTTAATTCTGAAAAAACAGGAGCCATGTAGCTCGGGCTCCAATATAGGTTTCCGCGATATTATGTGTGTATTTTAGGACAACCCACGACAATACAAAACGGACAAAAAGATTAGTAGCGATAGTCAGCTAGTCAAAGCATCACACATTGCAGACGGTTCTTAACGAGCAAAACGACACCTCTTGTGAAAGAAAGAAGTACGATTGTACTAATAGATACAAGAGTTTCCATATTGTAAACTGGCACACATGTCACTGGATCGTCGATGCCTAATTTAACAAGGTCACAAACTAATTTGATAATACGTTTAGAGCCTAACTTAATAACAAGATCATGAAGATATTAGTGAACCATAACATAGATGAGCCCTGAATCAACTACATAGAAAAATAAATAGACCGATAGATAAATAACACATCACAACGTTGATGGATCGACCAGATCAAATAAATCATCATCTCAGTTGGATCGCTGAGCAGGCTCAAACCTTGGCATTACCGTCGCAGACATCTTCCTCCTTGGTAACCAAGGAATAATCCTTGAACACCCAATCTGGATTTCTGGGCAACACCTCCTGTTCCCAGAATTCTCGGTACAACGCCCTTTCCTCCTCTAAAAAGGCGGCAAACTCACTCTCTGTGATTGACATCATCATCATCATCATCATCGGAACCGTCCTCTTCGTTGTTGGAGATCACTTTACCCTCCTGATGGCCATCTTCATGCCCCTCAGAAGAGTCGTCGTCCTCCTCGGCCGTCAAAGCCTTCCTTTTCGTGGGGCAGAGCTTCATCGAAGGCTCCTCCTCTCCGGTGACAGCCTCGATGCCCATGCTCTTGCTCTCGCCAGGGCACTGCTTCAGCGAAAACTCCTTGTCGGTTGAAGCCTCCGCCGGATCCATGCTTCCCGTGGTGCACGGCTTCAGCCAGAAAAACTCCTCGAGGCTATTGCTGTCGCGTCGTCGTCGATCTGTGTATAAAGGCGGAACAGAAGGGAGCCCTAGCTTTAGCGGGCTCGGCACAGAGTCCAGTCCGCCTTCCCCTCATCTTGGGCCAGTGGGCCTTATGCCGATGAGATATCATACGCATCGGCTTACATGGCCAGAAGCAAAGGCACGCACACTGGGCTGGACCGCAAACAGGCTGACGAGGTGTTGCACCTTCACCTGCTAAAAAACAAAGTGCTGCACCTCTGCTAGTTTTACATTGTCTGTCGCCGTGTCCAAACTTGCCATGCTTCCGGCGGCCGCGCCGGCCATCACCACGGCCGCGTTGTAGCGCGCGCGGTCGCACAGCCACATGGCCAGACCAGCGCTGAAGACGCTCACCACCGTGCCACGGGAAGCCAAGGACGAGTTCATCCGCCTCTGCTCAAGCGGCCGCCTCAAGGACGCCCTCCGCCACCCATTCCGCGGCGTCCTCTGGTCGGATCCCAGCCTCTTCGTCCATGTCTTCAAGGCCTGCCGCGCCACCCCGCTCCTCCGCCAGCTCCACGCCTTCGCCGCCACCTCTGGCGCCGCCGCCGACCGCTTCACCACGAACAACCTCCTGCTCGCCTACGCGGACCTCGGCGACCTCCCCGAAGCGCGCAGCCTGTTCGAGAGAATTCCCAAGCGGAACGTCATGTCCTGGAACATTCTGATCGGGGGCTACATCAAAAACGGAGACCTGGAAACCGCGCGGAAGCTGTTTGACGAAATGCCCACGAGGAATGTCGCGACCTGGAATGCCATGGTCGCTGGGCTCACCAATGCAGGGCTTGACGAGGACAGCCTGGGGTTCTTCCTTGCCATGCGAAGGGAGGGAATGCATCCGGACGAGTTCGGCCTGGGGAGCGTGTTCAGGTGCTGCGCTGGGCTCGCCGACGTTGTCTCTGGACGCCAGGTCCATGCGTATGTCGTGCAATGTGGGATGGACACTGACATGTGTGTTGGGAACTCGTTGGCTCACATGTACATGCGGTGTGGGTGCCTTGCAGAAGGAGAGGCCGTTCTTCAGGCGCTTCCTTCTCTTACAGTTGTGTCATTCAATACCACAATCGCTGGTAGGACGCAGCATGGAGACTCAGAGGGAGCACTGGAGTACTTCTCCATGATGAGAGGTGTTGGGCTGGCGGCAGATGTGGTCACATTTGTTAGTGTTATTACCAGTTGCTCGGACTTGGCGGCCCTTGCACAAGGTCAGCAAGTTCATGCACAGGTTATCAAGGCTGGAGTTGACAAGGTTGTGCCAGTCATTACTTCCCTCGTGCATATGTACTCTCGATGCGGATGCTTAGGTGACTCGGAAAGAGTTTACTCTGGTTATGGTGGATCAGATCTTTTTCTTCTCAGTGCAATGATCTCAGCTTGTGGGTTCCATGGGCAAGGACATAAAGCAGTTGAGCTGTTTAAACAGATGATGAATGGAGGGGCGAAACCTAATGAGGTTACTTTCTTGGCCCTGCTATATGCGTGCAGCCATACTGGTCTGAAAGACGAAGGCTTGGAGTTCTTTGAGCTTATGACCAAGACTTATGGATTGCAACCAAGTGTGAAACACTACACTTGTGTTGTGGATCTTCTTGGGCGATCAGGTTGTCTGGATGAAGGAGAGGCCCTTATCTTGTCAATGCCTGTACGTGCTGATGGGGTCATATGGAAGACATTGCTATCTGCTTGTAAGACCCAAAAGAATTTTGACATGGCCGAGCGGATAGCAGAACGAGTCATTGAGTTTGACCCTCAAGATTCTGCGCCTTATGTTCTGCTATCAAATATTCGAGCTACCAGCAAGAGATGGGGAGAAGTTAGCGAGGTAAGAAAATATATGAGGGAGAAGAACGTGAGAAAGGAGCCTGGTGTCAGCTGGGTGGAGCTGAAGGGCCAGGTGCACCAGTTTTGCACAGGGGATAAATCACATCCAAGACATGGGGAGATCATTGAGTACTTGGAAGAACTGATGGCCAGGATTAGACCATGTGGCTATGCACCTGACATGAGCATGGTGTTCCATGATATGGAGGATGAAGAGAAAGAGGTTAGTTTAACTCACCACAGCGAGAAATTGGCGATAGCATTTGCGCTTCTGAGCTTACCTGAAGGAGTTCCTATCCGAGTAATGAAGAATCTACGTGTGTGTGATGACTGCCATGTTGCTATCAAGTTGATATCTCAGGTCACTGGCCGAGAGATTGTTGTTAGAGATGCAAGCCGCTTTCACCATTTCAGAGATGGCAAATGCTCTTGTGGAGATTATTGGTGATGGGATCACTCAACTGTGGGAATATCTTTCGCATCTTCTGCGGGGAACAAGATTTGAACACTTAGTTTCATGGACATTTTCAAGTTACCAGGTTTTGGTTGATGGTACTCAACTGTGGCATGGGATTGTTGTTTTGACTGGTCTGTACCAATTGATCTTGTATTTTTGCATCTCAAATCATTTATCCTTGGAAATCATAGATTTGTTTTGTCTTTGGTTCTTAATATATAAATGCCACTGTGAAACTCAAACAAATCATTGCCTTCTTTAAGTGATGTACTATCATTTTTTGCCAATTCTTGATAGAATTCTGAAGTTGAGGATATGCATTTTAGATGATATGAATATTTGTGGGCAGTGCTAGAATACAAGAATTTGTTTTCTCTACAACCATATCATCTGTTGCGAATATATGTCCATTTAATAATTAAATATCTACTCAGGTTGGTTAGAATGTTAGAGATTGTGCCGCTGGAGGTTCTGATCCTTCTGAGAGCAAGGCAGCATAAACAATGAGTGGGTTGATACTTTGAGCAACAGCGGGGCAACGCTGCAAAACTGAAGGCAAGTCTCTTTTGCTTGTCTTGCAATAAACTCCGATTGGAAGTGGCATTGTTTTCTTTCACTGGATGTATGTTTTGGTCAATAAGAACAGTGGCAAGAGCCCACATGTAGATATATGGATAATACAATAATGCCATTGAATAGAATTGATTTAGGATTATTCTCTTTCGCATTGGCTGTGCTTGGTTTTGAACAAAATTGGTATACTTTCTTTTTGAGGTCGTGACATTTTTTTTTGAGGGAAGGTCATGACATTTGGTCGTACTATAATTGACAGCATTGTCTACTATTATATGCATCCATTTGATCTGGTGCTCCCATCAGTTGGAATTGTCTTAGCAGGGGGAGCACGTGATTGTGGATTAATATCCCCTATCGATGATCCAGTGGCATTTATGCAGAAAAGTTACTCTGTTGCTCTTTTCTTTTCTCATGAGTTCTTTGTTTTCCGAGCGGGCTCGTTCAAACAAACAATCTAGCCCAATGGGGGCTACATGGGCCGATTGGGGTTCAATTTTTCTCAGTCCTCATATTACTATGCCAGTCACCTCACGGAGCTCCAGAGTCCAGAGAAACAAATACGTCGCTCAACAACGAGGCAACGAGTCAACGAGAAAAAAAAAAACGAGGCAACGAGTCATCGATCAGATCAGCGCGACCCATTACCCACCACCAACAGCAAGCGCGAAAGCCAAGCCAGAGCACCTGCTCGCCGTCGCCATGGCTTCCCCGCCGCTTCTCCACCCGCACCAGCACCAGCAGCACCCGCTTCCCCCGCACCAGCTCTCTCACCCGCAGTACCAAGCCCCGCCTCCTTCGATTCCCCCGCCGGCGTCGGCGCCGCCAAAAGCCCTCGATCTGGAGGTCACCGTCGTCTCGGGCAAGCACCTGAAGAACGTCAACTGGCGCCGCGGCGACCTCCGCGCCTACGCCGTCGCCTACCTAGACCCCTCCCGCCGCACCGCCACCCGCCCCGACGACGCCGGCGGCTGCAAGCCCGCATGGAACGAGCGCATCGTCCTCCCGCTCCCGCCCCACCTCTCGCCGCACGATCCTTCGCTCCTCCTCTCCCTCGACGTCTTCCACTCCAAGCCGTCCGACTCGCCCAAGCCGCTCGTCGGCTCCGCCCGCTCGCCGCTCCGCGACCTCCTCTTCCCCGCTAACCCTAACCCTAGCTCCGACTCCCCCGCCTCACCCATAATCACGCTTCCCCTCCTCCGCCCCTCCGGCCGCCCTCAGGGCAAGCTTCGCATCCGCGTCGCCCTTCGCGAGCGGTCGCCTCCCCCTCCTGAGCCGCAGTACCCGCCTCCTTCCTCCTCCCCGTACTATTTCCCATCCCCTCCACCACCCACCTACTCGGCCCCGCCACAGTACGGCTTAGACCAGTACTACCGTCCCAGTGCGTACTACTCCGCGCCGCCGCCTCCATCTCAGTACGAGTACACCGGAGGGCCATCTGCACCCGTGGAGTACGGCAGGCAGTACGAGCAAGGAGGAAGGACTAAGGGTGTGGCTGGGCAGTATAAGCAGAGAGCAAGGACTGAGGGTGTGGCTGGGCAGTATGAGCAGAGAGGAAGGACTGAGGGTGGGACAGCGAGCGGAAGGTATGGACTAGGCACTGGACTTGCTGTGGGTGCAGTTGCTGGAGCAGTTGGAGGTCTTGCGATTGATGAAGGTGTGAAGTACAAGGAGGAGAAGCCGGCTGAGAGAGTTGGAGAGAAGGTGGTGCCTGCCGGAAGGGACGATTACAGCGAGTATCGGGGCGAGTATTGATTGGGAGTTCACATGGGTGAGGATGCACTGTGAGTTGGTTCCTCTCTGTTCCTGTCAATGTGGGAATAAAGTTAAGCTGTGATTTCGTTATTTGCTCTGTTTATGTATATATTTGCTTCAGCAATGTGAACTATCATGGTGCTTGTGCTTATAACACACTATTTGGTTTGTATCACGAAGGTGTTGTGATATAATTTGAAGCATTTGTAACTTGATATCTCACTGTATAACTATCTCTTCTCTAAGCTGTGTCTAATGTCTGCTGCATTAGTCTCCGTATATCTGGCCCTTGACATTGCTGTGAACTCCAACTTTATGTTTTCAAGTCAAATTATACTATTGCTTTGTGGAACCGCTTCATAGTTTATATGAATTTTTGCTGCTGCACTCATATCTACACATGATTCGCAAGTATGACATTATGCTGCACTGTTTTCACTCTTCAGTGATTGCCCTTATTGTGATCTAAGTACTTGGCACTTCAAAAGCCAGAATATTGTTAGATTTGTCATGGTTCAGTTTATCTTGCAGTCTCGTAATGTAGTTGGTAATGCTCCATAGGGCAGTGAATGAAGCACATGCAAAGCTAGATTGACGTTGCACGGATTTGTTTCAGAATAAATCTACCCTATTAAGAGAAAATATAGACATATTTTTTACTTTGTATAACTCCAATTTTTGTGAGACCTGCCCCCTGCAAACACAACGAGCCCTATGTGCGAAGAGCCCTGCAAATATATTTCTCTTTTCTCCAAGCAGTAACAAAACCGTTTGTATCAAACAAGAATTCTTAGAGCTTCCATTAGTAATATATTTGTCCTTTCTATAGTTGTTAGAGGGACTTTTCTCTTTGCTTATTGTAAACTGGACAACTTATTGTTGGATGTGTTTCTAACCTCTAAACTCTCTCTCCCACAATTTTGCTAAGAGACAGTATATGCTGTGATATGTTGCATGTTTATTTGTAGATCAAGTGTCTTCAACATCACCATTGTCCTTAAAACTCTAGACAATACGGACCTATTTTTTCATGTGAGAACCATTTGCACATATCAAACTTATGAATTCCTACTTATGCAGCTCCTCAAGTTAGGTTGCACCCAAATTTCTTTCGCCAGTGATGCACTAATATCCTAACGTGACTTGCAAGCCTAAACATATCTCGAGTGTGCAGTGCTGCATACCAGTTTCGACTTGCTCTTCTTACAACATAGAATTTTTTCATTGAGATTTATACGACATCTGGTGACTAGGAAAGAAAGGCCCCAAACAGAATCGAAACTAATAAAATTGAAAACCAAGAAAACAAAAAATCTGAGGAATGATCTCCTGGAGATGGTTTGGCTGGTCCCTGGACTTTGTGGTGGTTGCGGTAATGCTTGCCCCACACGACATTTTACCACTTACATTGTGTGAAATTACAACGCAATGGCGAGCTCTGTTAAAGAGGCATATGCAAGCTTTAAACTGAAACAGGGTAGAAAGTAGCCGTAACTCTGGGAGAGGCCTGTTTTGTGCGACTGCACATATTTTAATCTGACAGCTCAACACGAGCGCATTTGCAATAGAAATGCCAAGTGAGAAGAATGTGTTCCCTTTTGATAAGTTTCGACATTTTGTATTTCAGTTTTAATCCACATAATCTCTTGGCTTGTTATAAAATGAACGAGAGAACCTGCAGTAGCACACACGTCATGTTATAAGACCAAAATGTGAGTTGTGCCGCTGGATGGTAATTTTGATGGTGTTACTATATGTATTGGCATGAGAATTTTAGGGAACCAATAAATTTGCACGTAAGTGCAACAGTGCCAAGTTAGAGTATTTGATATGGTTGATGAGTAACTAGTATCTATGGAGTTTGTAGTCAATACAAGGAATATCAGTAATTTGGGATATCGTATACCACTTTATATTATGATGTTGGTTCTACCTAGTTAGCCCAGTGCAGTCTTAGTGATAACCCACACGTTCACACAACTAAAGTTGGCTTTTGATATGGGACAGAATTATGAATCCCACCTTCCTGAAAAGGTTAAAAAGGCCCAATGCTCATTTACCTTTATTTAAAGTCTTCATTGTACAGATGATTTACTCTTGGTCGAATTGAGATAGTAGTTGCTTAAGTTTAGCCATGATGCTTTCTTGCTGCTGCTGTAGTCTGCATAGAAATTGTGACAGAAGGTAGTTAAACTAAGTTTTGTAACTGTCTCTAACCGAAGTTTGAGTAGTGCAGATTCTTTTTCTTCGGGAGCAGTTTTCTTAAGCATAGAACACTGTTTGTGGTATAATCATGAATATGAATATGAATATCCATGGATAACTGAATATCGTACAATCTAGCCGAGGTCTTAGTAGTGCAGATTCTTTTTCTCCGGAAGCCGTTTTCTTAAACACAGAACACTGTATGTGGTAGTGGTATAATCATAAACACGAATATACGAATATCCATGGATAACTGAAGATCTAAACGTGTAGTATCTTCTCGTTTCCCACCTAAGCCAAATATGCAGCTGCTGGTATTTATTTTCTGGATTGTTGTTTTTAGAACTTTTCTGAACCTAGTGTTCCTTACCAGTCAGTGTCTATGCAAAAAGGATTATGGGTTGGCCCTAGCACACATCTTTGTGCAAGAATTATGGATTTATCTGGAGTTCTTAGTTCTAGCTTGTTAGTTTGTGATCTCTCGAGGCTTCAATATGACATGCGGTTGTAGCTGTCGTAGTTTGATCTCATAGGCTTCAATATGTTGCAGATACACAAAATTGTTAAAATTGTTGAGTGATGTCTAGATGGAAGGCTATGATCATAAGTGACTATTTTTTGTGGTTTGGTTACTCAAGGGACAAGGCGTCAGTTCTCGGCTGTATTGGATAAACTTATGTTTTATTATTACCGAATAAAATCTTCAAGAAACTATTGAACTCTCTTTGTGCAGTAAACTCTTCCAAGTTCTCGATGATGGATTTTTGTGTGTTTATGTCCCTTGTTTATACATATTATTACCGAATAAAATCTTCAAGAAACTATTGAACTTTTTTGTGCAGTAAACTCTTCCAAGCTCTTGATGATGGATATTTGTGTGTTTATGTCCCTTGTTTTTGGATGTCGCTGTTATGGCTTATCAGAATAATATACCTTTGCTGAAACTGTACTTCAGCCTAAAAGAATGATTCATTTCAGTATGATGCCCCTGTGTTGAAGTGCATTCATCTGCTTCCTCGTGTTTTCCCTGCCAATGAAGCTGGCGTGTAATATTACATATAAATGGCAATTTTTTATCGCAAAAATATCCTATCTAGACATGTCTTTTTTGCATTATCCCTGTTCAACCATCTTTCCCATAAATGCCTTGCCGCGGCAGTTTTTTTCAAAAGAAAAGGGATGGGAACATCTGTAAGCTTCAGCCATCCTTATAAATGTGTATTCATGAATTTTTTTCACTCATGGTCTCTTGAGTTCTTTATTTTTCAGCTAAGCATGCACCTCAGATTATTATCTTGAAGCTCACCACCATTAGTGGTGTGAACTCTTATCTTATCAGGTCAATCACAGTTCACTGAAACTCTGGTATCTCTTTCCATTTGCTTGTGGCAGGGGAGCAAGCCAAAATAGGAAGGGGAAAGAAGCACCATTGGATTACAGCACATTTTACTATTTTAACTAGTTGGTCTAGTAACGTGGTTTATCCTAAATATTTTGTGCCTCGTAGTTCGTCATCCGTCTAAAGTTGCAGCTAGCCTGTAAACTAATGTTTCTGCCTCGATGGAAATAATTGAATTTCCTCACGAAACGAAATAGTTCCGTCTGAGAGCAAGGGTCCTTTACATGTTGATTTTGGTCGTTGTAGGAACTATTAAGGATGTGTCAAAGCTGAGAGAAACGAGGCAGCCGTAGCTACATAACCAGGTTACCGTTTGCTGTATTTGTACAAAGTTCGTAAAAGATTTGTCCACTCGTTGTCATTCTGGTTTGTTCCAACCTACAAAATTGTTGTTCTACTTCACTGGAAACTGTTCCATTTCTGCATGAAACTGGAAAAGATTCTTATAGACCAAGATCAATGTTCACTGGCAGACTTTTGTGTAAATATTTGTTGGTTTTGTCAGTGCGGAAGTCTATTTTTGGTCACTCTGGCATCTTTATGGATAGCGTCAAGGCCGGGAGAATGAGCCAGCCTCACTGCATAATCAGGTTACTGTTCACTGCATTTGTACAAAGTTTAGTGACCTAACTGTTGTCGGGTCTTTCTTTAATACATGCACTGTTTCTTATTTTTCTTATTCAAATTTAATACAAGTTTCGAAATAATCCATCTTACGGGCTCTTATCCTCGGTTTTCTTATTGGGGTGTCGGGGTGATGCTTTTGCCTCTCCTTATAAAATCGTTAGACTTTGTTCTATGCTGCTGACATGGACGACCCAACGATTTTTATTCGTATCAGTTTTTTTTAATTCGTATCTGTTTTTTGTTATGCGAGGCAAGGCCCATCCATTGCCATGATTGCTGTTCTATGGCGTCACATGAATTCGCGTGTTGTCTATCCTGCCACTGCTTTGCGTGCATCGGTCGCAGACCGGATTTCGGCCCGGGGCGGCCATCACCAGCTCCTTAAATATGCCCAGGATACGAGCTGGTCCAATAAATATGGGCCGCGGCTGACGCCGACTCGTCTGGCCTGGTCTGTCCACAGAACGCACACTCTAACTGGTGCTTCTCCCGCCCGACACGTCGTCCCCTAAAATCGTGATAGGCTGGTACGCACCCTGGCCCCACCAAAACGGTTGCCGTCCCCTTCACTCACTCACTCACTCACACGATTGATGCCGCACGTGACCTTTTTCATGCATGAATGACGAGATTCAGGCGCGGCCTTTTTCCTCGCCCGTCGCCACCATCCTTTGCATTCATGCGAGCTACGGCTACTGCGAACTCAAGTGTTCAGTGAACCTGACGGCACTAGCTGAGCTTCAGCACGCACCAAAAATTTCGTGCTCTCAACTAGTGTGAGCTACGTATGCTGTTGCGTGCTGCAACCGCACGCGGTGTTGACCCGGGATTCGTTTTTTTTTATTCCGTCCACCAAATGAAGTACTACCTCCGATCCATATTAGTGGGCACAACTTTGTCTAGATACACATGTATCTAGTCTAAATACTTAACTAGATACATATGAATTTAGACAAAGCTATGCCCACTAATATGGATCGGAGGGAGTATCTTCTTTACTAAATAACTAATTTTCTAATTTTCAGCTCTAATAACTTTCAGCCACGTCGGGTCCTTTTTAAAACATTATAGACTTAGACGTTCAGTTGAAAATATCAGAAAACGCCATACACTTTAGCTTGTTTCATGCCTGCAAAAAGGTTAAGTCATTTGGAATAATCTATTTGATACAACGTTTCTCGGAATATGAACATACTCTGAGCTTTTTAGAGCCTCTATGACTATGAAACGCCATATCAAATGGCTTATTCCAAATGACTTAACCGTTTTTTGTTCTTAGGCACAGAATAAGGCAAAGTGTACGGCGTTTTTTAAAATTTTGTGGCCCTCTGCCTAAACGCCTAAGCCTATGACATTTTAGGGGAAGGGTCATGTGTGGGTGAAAGGTATTCGAAGAATCAGAATTAGCTGATGATTAGGAAACCGACCATTACCGAAATGAAAAGCTCACTCGCAGTACACTCCTGCTAGTAGTAGAAAAAAGGATCTGGATCGGATCGACAATTCCAGGTAGATGAGCACTTCCTCGATGAGCTGACACGTCGGTGCAATAATTTCCTTCGAGTGGGTCGGCGATCGGATGTCTCCGGTGCCGGCCACGAAGATGGGTTTGCGACTGCCCCGTTGCCCATACGCGGTTTATCAGGTGGCGCAGCTGGCCACTAGGCTCGAGCTAGCTTAGCTCTCCTAACTCTCCTACGGTATGGGTTAATGATTAACCGTTAATCAATTAATCATGGACGGGCGATGCGTCTCTCTATTAGCATGTGCTTGACTCGGATGGATTTATACTTGATTCGTTGCAGTCGCAACACCGACGGTTAGTTTCGCTGCTCACATCACAATCACGACCGGCAGCTTTACTATGCTTCTAAACATCTTTCTGCGATGACACTATGCTAGTATTTTTTTCTTTGGCGAATGATAATACTATGCTATTCTCTCCGTTTTTAAATATAAGATGTTTTAGATATTTCACATATTGTCTAGATACATAATAAAATGAGTGATCATATACTAAAAGATGTCTACATACATTTGTATATATGTGAATGTGGACAAAGATTACACCTTTTTTTTTGCGATGAAAAACACCTTATACTCCGTATTTAAAAACGGAGGGAGTACCAAGTACTCGCCCCGTGCTAGGTAGAGCTAGCGCTACCCTAGATTGATAATAGTATGCTACTAATGATAATAGCTGCACGTAGATTGTTTAGTAATCGTGATTGATATAAGGTGGAGGCGTTCCTCGTTTTCGGTATGCAGATTACGGGTCTCGACAACGAAGACGTCGCTGTCAGTGTCAAGGCAGCAGCAATTTGGTACTGCCGTGATGACTGATGACCCGGACAGTATGATGAGGACGTGTCTATTAGTATTACTTAGCATTTACTCCCTCCGTTCTAATTTAATTGACCTGCTTCCACATGTGGTGCATAGCAGATCAATTAAATTAGAACGGAGTGAGTAGCAGAGAAAAGTGGTCTGGCATTGCCCGGCCCGCGCGCGCACTGGCTTTTCAGATTCAGGAGTCCAGTGCGTACCTGCGCGCAGGCAGATCAAGATTGAGCGTCGCGCACCCGACAAATGCGTCAGCCACTTTTGTGAGTTGTGACGCACAACGTACTTTTGTGAGTCCATCGGTGGTATCATGGAGGTCAACGTGTTGTGTGTACTGCTAAGAGCAGGTAGAATGGTTACTGTATTTCTTAGTGTGATCTCTAGTACTCCCCCATTCATTAATGTAAGGCATTCTAGCTTTTTGCTGATTCATATGTATCTAGATATATTTTTATACATAGCTCATCTGATCATCTGAATATATATGTAGTGAATATTGAAATGGCCCAAATGCCTTACATTATTGAACCGAGGGAGTACAAAATACCCCTCAATATGTGGTGAGACAAGTGTTACACAATCTCTTAGTTAAGATAAGACAACCCCTTTTTTCGTTTATCTATCCTACAACTCAGCAATTATTCTACGTGGCATTACTAAGATAAAACCACTGTACATGTCCTAAATGCACGATCGTGTTGTGGATCTCTCTATTTCTCTATCGCTCTTGAATTTCACCTTCAACACCGGTCGTAGAAAGACCGTTTAAACAAATATGAGAAAACCCATGAGGAAGATGTACCACTAAACATCACAAATCGCACATTTCAGAACAAACAAGAATTTTTTCGATGTGAAAAAAAAAATGTTCTGGACATCTAAACCTGTATTATAGATGCCATCCGCCTGCTATTGTGAGGAGAAAGGAGGATGGGGAGAAGGAAGGGAGGAGTGATGGTGGTAGTGGTGGGTGAGGGAGGGACGATATCAATGACGAGGTTGGACAAGGTGCGCCAAGAGGTAATGAAAGTTTTGGGGGACTAGAGGAATGCCTTCGTGTGGGCGGTGTGGCTTCCAAAACATGGATCAAGATCACTTTCTGCAACCTATTTGCTAACATCTTGGCGAACAGCTTGAGGATTACGGTTGAACTCATAATCTTTTCTCAGAAATCGAACTGGGAGAAGCTTGCAAGCGATAGCGCATCCATCTCCATATTAAACCTCGGTAAAATTCACGAACCAGAAAGTGGCCCAGAAAAAAGATATTCCCGGGGACGCGTGCTCGTCCCACTGAAGGGCGTCGGGCTCGACTGGGAGCGAGGATTTGGACATTCTCGGAGGAGCAGTTTTATACACGTTTTCATGGATCACAGATACGGGAGTAGTTTCGTATATGTTTCACTTCGGTGAAATCTTTTGTCATTTTTCTAAACTTTTATTTTAATATGTGTGAAAGCTCAATGAAGCATTTATGAAACCATCCTGAGGTAGAGCGTGTGTTGATTTGCATGAAAGGGAAGAGTATGTTTATAATTTGTTGGGAAGGAAGGTGTAACATGAACCACATAACTTTCAACATACATGTGAGGAATCCACTTAATTTGGAATTATAACGAGCAAGAAGGTTCTGGTGCCACAAGTAATGGTGCATACCTAGAGAGCGGACAAATGGATCCCGAGCTATAGGAAGCTCGTTTCTCAAAAAAAAAAGCGAGAATGGTGTTTAAAAGATTCAAAAATTTCAGGTAAAAATTCTGGATGTAGATAATGATGAGTTTTACCGGTGTGCAAAAAACCAATCGGAAATTCGTATTTTAGGCCGAAAAAAATGACAAATCAGTAAATCTAGGTACGATGAACTGTGCTCATTTTCAAAACTTGAAAATTTGTTAGATATGTCAGTTTTGTGTTGCCCAAACAGTAACGAAATTCGAATTGATATTTTGCATGATGATATTGTTCAATGTTATCTACACCTAAGATTTTTGTCCCCAATTATTTGAAACATGCAAATGCCATTTTCAATTTGTTCAAAAAACAAGCTCCCTGTGGCTCGGAGCCGTTTTGTGGTTTCCATGCATGCCTAGTTGTTTCCACCAGTGAATACTAGTTTACGTTGGTCTTCATTAGCTAGCTCTGCAACAGAAATGTGGTGGTGCGCATAAAACGTGAACATATTACCACACAGAAAATAATTTTACGGGTGGGGCTTTTCCCAGTCCCACCTGATTGCCGACCGGACATGTTTGCCCTACATTGCACTTTGTTAATTTTAGATAAATCACGTTTTCCTGTTTTTGTGCACGTCCTTGTCTATGGTGGATTGATCCTTTCATCGTGGAAAGCATGATTAGTTATCACTATTTTACTTATATATGGAATAAGTGCATGTCGATTGCAACCCTTAATCGAGACCCTAGATTTGTTCAATGGACCTGGTTTTGTCCGTTTTCTGCTCGCCTGTTACTTGATAGAAAAAAAAACTAAAAAAGTATCGATCCGATGATTTGTCCTGATGCTCGGATACTGTTGCAAATCCTTATCCGATGAGTAACAATGGCTGCTGATGCGTCGTTGAGTGGAATTTCTTGAGTGCATGCATGCACAATATGCAGAAGAACGAATTATTTGTTCGGAAATGTAGGTACTCCCTCCGATCCATATTAGTGGGCACAACTTTGTCTAGATACACATGTATCTAGTCTAAATACTTAACTAGATACATATGAATTTAGACAAATCTATGCCCACTAATATGGATCGGAGGGAGTAGCATTATTCTCCCTAGTATCACGCATTGAAATTTTGATCATCAGATACATTCCCAGTCACACTAGACGAAAAAAGTCCAACGCAAGTTACCTCCGTTTTCCGCAGCCCCTTTGAATCTTGACAGCTGCACCAAAAATCCTATGCAGCAACATCAGACATGACGGTCATGGGAAGAAATCTGTTCCTCATCAGCTCGTCTTAAAATAATATTTGTAAAATCGGAAGAAACCTAGAGTGGCGTTTTGGCACCTGGAAGTATATGCTACCGATTTACAAATGTGTTTTAAACCCGTTTTGAAATGTCAGATAATTCGGACAAAAAAATTCACGCGTACATCTCGACATTCAATGAGCTCGCAGGGTCGTCTCATGGAAAACAACATTCTTTGTGTCGTGAATAAAGAAGACAAAAATCGGTGCTAAAAAGAGCTTTTCACGAGACATTTTTTACCTTGTTTACACATGCCACACACAAAAAATTGGTTTTTTATGAAGCTTGACGTGCGCCCAACGAAATTCGATATGTATGCGCCAAATTTTATTGTTCGAATTTTTTTACATTCAGAATGTTTTTCAGGTGACATGAGCATATGCTCTCATGTGGCAAAGTGAATTTCCCATTATGATTCCTTGACTACTTTATGAATATAAGTTCTGTGTGTCAAATTCTTTGAATTTAAGTAAATTTCTTGATTTTCCTTTTTTGTTCCGCACTTCTAGGTTTAACGTGATTTTTATGATTTTTGTTGTACTGTTCTACTATTATGATATCGCCAAAAAAAAATTATATAAAGTGATTATCGAAATCTAGGTTTAGTATATTTTTTAGTTTCCTGAAATTATCTGGTTTTGTCATGCTTATATAAATTTCAGGATTTTCTAAAATTTGTTTCGGCGAGTTTAAAAAAAAATCCATTTAAAATGTTTTCTTATTATTTTCTGACCCACCTTCTTATTTCATGCAGAGTGGGGTGGTATGTATATAAAACCTCAGCACTCACTCCATCCACAAATAAGTGTACTTCTATTTTTTTTCTCAAGTCATATCTTGTTCAGTTGGAACATTTTTATAGAAAAATAGCAATATTTATAAAACCAAATTAATATCACTATATGTAGGGTGTAAACGGATAGGATAATTTTCGTACCGAATCCGTCGCCGAATCCATTTTAAAGAATCCATATCCGGTTCCGAACAATCTGCCGGATAAGGATATCCGATTCCAAACTGAACACCCGGATACGGTATAGGATATGGTATGTAAAAAAGCATCCGAATATGGATTATCCGAATATTAATTAGGATTATCCGATGGTTATAATCCGAATAATCCGATTTTCTACCGAAATGTCTAAACTAATAGAGCACAGTTTGTAGTTAGTGAGTTGTGAAGTTCATTTGTGGAGCACAATTTGTAGTTAGTTCTATTTGTCTAAACTAATAGAGTACAACTTTGTTAGATTATTACGTTGTTGAGATATTGTTTTTGGTCATATGGGTTGATGATGTACATTGCGCATACCGATCCGAATAAGTTTCTTTCCGCCCCGAATCCGCTCCGTTTCCGTTTCGAATCCGTGATTATATCTATCCGCCCCCGAATCCGCAACCGTTCATTATCCGATCCGATCCGAATCCGAGTAAAAAATATGGTAAAGAATATGGTAGAGGCAAAATCCGATCCGATCCGATCCGTTTACACCCCTAGGTTCAGTGCAGGGGGGAGAAAGGGCACAGTGTGGGGGCTCCGGGACACTGAACCTCCATGATCGTGTACGTTGAAACCGCAAGAATCAAGGCTGTCACTCCAACCCGGACCCCGGCCGGACAACCACCCAAAGGCTGCCAGTGCCGGCCGGCCGGCGGGCGCCATGCATGAACGAGAGGGCGGCCCAACTTGCTCCACCGTCCCACGCCCACGTCTGAGCTGTACGTTGGGGTTTGACATTCGACGGTGTCTCGCCTGCCGCGAGCCAGCGAGGACGCGCCGGCCGGTGCAGCCCACCTTGCCCTTTGTTTATTGCCACTCAGCCATGCCCGCCTCCGCCGAGCTAGCTAGCTGCAGGCCCCTCTGCCCGATCGATCGTGCGCGCGGCACCCGGCGACCTGCTGCCCATTATACTATGCCCGCTGTACGGCGCTGCCGCCGCCCGTTTGCCCTCGGGATCCGCGGCCGCCGCCCGAGCGCCCTCGGGATCCGCGGCCGCGATTATCTTAGGCCTAACCGCCCACCCCCGAGGCGGCCGTGGGGGCTAATCACGCGACCGGAGGGTGCTAACCGACGGAGCTCGATCTCGCCGACGCTGCTGGTCAGGTTCAGTGTCTGACGGATCGAATGATCCAGCTCCAGCTCACTGCGAGCCCCGGGCGGCAGGCGGCAGCGACGACAGATTAGTTTAAACCAATTTACGCATTCCTAGCTACACACACGCACGATCAGATCAGTGCTTGCTGTGGCCTAATTCCTTGTCCGAGTGGATCGAATGCATGCATGCATGTATGTGTCGATCAAAAATGGTACAGCAGCAATTCAATTTCTTGCCTCCTCCAACCTAGCGAAGAAGATTCTTGGCAAGGGCGGCGGGCGACAGCTAGACGGGCACGAGCTAAGGCGGCGGCAGGTTCATGAACATATCCTGCTGCGTGCATGTATCCGCCGAGGGTTAGATCGACGACGGCGCGCCCAGTCTAGCTACCGGCAACCGTCTTGACATAGATGATCGCGAGACAGGAAACCCCAAGTTCGGTACAGCGTTGCCGGTCCCAGCGCGCGCGCTGTGCCGACGCTGGCACGAATGGCTAGCGACCGTGCCGGAAGACAGCAGCTAGCCAAGTTGTCAGTACTGAAATGTGCAATGCGAAGTGTGCGTAATACCTGCAACAATGATTGACTCATACATGTTCGGTACCAAAGCAGTTGTTGAATTGGGACGAAGGGACCTAGGTCACGCCTGTTACATATACCTCTTGTAAACCGCATAGGATAAGTCGGATTATTGTAAATTTCCGACGTTTGTAACTTCTCTCGATATAGTGAAATTTTGCTTGGCGCTTGTGATTTTTTTACATTTTTTTTAGGGTTTTTTCATGTAAAAATCTTGTGTCCCTTGTGTCGATCTAACTTTTGTTCATCGTTTATTATGGTCGTGCATAACAAATGCATGCTTGAATATTGACGTCTGGTGCCTATACACTCGATTGATGGTACAACTAACTTAATTAGGGTTATGAAGCAATTAAGAGTGGTTGTTACAAGGATCCAGACGAGCATATATAAGATGCAAAGAACTTAGCAGCATGCACCGAGTAATCGCAGATCATACGTCGGTATATATATGAATGAAAACCTAACCAACAAGCCCGGGCCCGAAAACGTATTCATATATCGCAGAGACGTCGACCACGTAACGGGTGATGATAGGAGGACTGAGAGCTAATCCGCTGAGATGAGGTGGATGTGGACGCCATGAACTAGATGCTCCCTGCCCTAGTGCCTACACACGTTGCTAGATGATGCGTGGCCAAGGATTTCAAAACCATTAAACGGGAAATATAAATATTGAGGCTATAAGCACCACACCAAATACTTTTTGACGTTACATCTTCATTTAATATGCAAAGCCGGTACACGTTCAGTGAATCCACGCTAAAAAACATATTCGATCAACGCACTTCTCTACAATATCATCACCTCAATAAGTGAACCCTATACCAGTATTTTGTACTGTTCTGCGACTTCAGTTACCGGATGCATGGACTAGCTAATTAAAGACTTTTTCTGCAGGTACAGGGGTTAAGAATTCTCGACCGTTGTCTTTCTTTCCTTTTTTTTTTTTTTTGAGGAAAGGATCTGATTAATAAAACAGGAACTCAGTACAACTTACAAACAGGCCCAAAAAGAAAAGCAAATTACAAAGAGGACCCCGAAGCTTGCACAGAGCACCCTAAGAAACCTGCAGAGAGCGCAATCAGATCCCGCGACCACCCCAAGAGCCTAGGAGCCGCCGACGACGCCGTACCACCCACCGCCGGCCTGCGAGCACCGCCACACCTTGTAGAGAGCCGCATGTGCCGTCCGCCGCCGCGCGACGGAGCTGAGGATCGATGAACGATCACGGCCACAGCGCCCGCCCACCGGAGCCACCCCTCTTCCAGCCGCGCCGACGACGCCCAGGCCAACCTCCACCAGCAGCCACCTACCTCCCACCGCCGCTCCCCTCGCCACCACGGCCGGCCAGAGCAGTGGAGAAGACCACCAGAACCTGCAAGAACAAAAAGGATCCACCCCATCCAGCCGCTTCCCCCCTCGCCACCACGGCAGGCCGGACAAGCAAAGAAGGAGGGGAAGATCCGACGAAGAAGCTCCACGACCTCCCCGGCGCAGAGGCCGGAACGGGGACAGGAGGGGGAGCACCACGCCCAAACACACCGACGCCATCGCCACCGCCTACGACAGCGCCGCCGGGCACGCACACCTACAACTACAACCTAGCTACACCCGGACGAGAGCCGGAGCTCCCCCCCCACCTCGCGGTGCCGAAACGGCGACCGGAGGCAGAGGGGAGCGGCGGCACCGCCGGCGAGGAACGGGAAACTTCGGTCGCCCTCCGAGACGCCTTTCTCTACTGTAGAAAGGGATAGGGAGAGACGGGGGGGCCGAGAGGAGTTCCGTTGTCTTTCTTTCCTGTATATATGTGCTCTTTAGTTTCTAGCGTGTGCCACTGCAAGGACTGGGAGGGAATTAGGAGAGAATCAGTTGATCAAAATATCTTTGATGGATGCATCAGCGCTGGACACAGGACACTTGTGCTAGAATAACCTCGGTACACAACAAAACAGTTCGATTTTTATATGTGCAACAAAGTGATCTATGCTTATATATAATCCTAATCACCACATCCTTCCAGGTTATAAAAAGAACGGTGCCTTTTTCTTTTGTGGCTCAACTCTTCACATTACTAAGTATATGAAAGCTGAACAAAACGGCGCTCTCTCCGCGCTCCACTTTACTGTAGATTACTGTTCAATTCTACAGTGTTCAACAGTGCCGGGGTGGGCCCCACATGTCAGCCTCACGCGACGAGGTATTTTTGTAAAAAGCGACAAGCGGGCCACAAAATCGCAGCACGACCCTGACATTTTACGAAGCGAGGGACCTATGCGTAATTTCCTAAAAGTCCAGGGACCACGCTGAAAAAACGACACGCGCAGATCCCCCCCTCCTCCTCTCTCGCGAGCGAGCCGAGCTCGCCGGCGGCGCCGCCCTGCCGTTCCGCCGCTTCCGTGCTCCCCGTCCAGATCCACGTGAACGTGCGCCTCCGCCGTCGCCTCCCCTCCATCCTCGAGGAGCGCTGCTTGCTGGGACGTCGTGTCGGCGTCGGAATCGTCGGCGCCGTGCCGCGCGTCGGCGGCTGCGTCCGCACGCCATAGCGGCCGCTCCGGCGACCTTCAGGCGGTGGCGCCGCCAGTTCTGGGTTGCCCGCGTCGCGGCGCGTCCACTGTGTGCACCCGCGCATCCTGCCTCGCACTGCTTCGCCGCCGCCGTCAGCTCCGCCGCGGCAGCTCCGCCGCAGCTCCGCCCACCCGTGACGTCGTCGTGACGTCACCTTGGGCCTGGGCTGGGTAACGGGCCGCCTACTGGGCCGGCCTGCTTGCTGCCCAGCTCGCCGGGCCCTCTTTTTTTTTCCCTTCCTGTTTTGTTTTTCTATTTTCCAAAACTTCCAAAACTTTTAAAATACAACTTCAAAAAATTGCAAACTAATTTCTAACAATTTGTAAAAATTAAAATAACCATTGCAGATTCTTTGGGGCCTTTTCTAAATTACTACAACTCTTGCAAATTTGAAACAATACTCGATTCAATCCAACTTAAAAAAAAATACAACAATAACATAACCATTTCCACTAATCATATTAAAGCAAAAAACCAAAAATAGAAACATTTCCACGAATGAACATCCACAAAATAATAGAAATTACCAATATGACTACAAGAAAACAAAAAAAATTACGTTAGCAAAAGAAAAGTTTAAATCTTTTGAACTACTGTATATTTGGATAAATTGATGGGAAACACACAAACATGCTAAAGCATTTAAACCCCAATTTCAAATTCCCGTTCCCAAAATTTAATTGCAACCATATTGAAACATACTAATTCAAATTCCAAATCCAGTACTTCAGAATTTTGAAAACCTTCCGCATCAAATCATTTTACAAACGTGACAATAACCTAGTAACTTTCCAAGTTGAACAACTTTCCACATCTGAACACTTCGAAAAAACGTAAATTTCTCCTATATTCCAGCAATTTCCAAATATAAACAAATTTCCAACTTCGAATTACAACCATATTGCACCATTTAAGTCCAAATTCCAACCGCAGGAAAAATATAAAAGATATATCAAAAGAACTAAAAAAGAAAATTCTGAAAAAAAAAAACATGGTTGCATAACTCAAACTGACCAATATTTGCATAGTTTTAAAAAAAAATACAACTACACATCACCATTCCAACTACAAAAACAAATGTACATGTTTTGTCAAATTAAAACTACTTTCAAACATGAACATTTTGTAAGCACTACATCAATTTAAATTTGAATAACTTCCCCCTACCATATGAACATGAACACGAAAAATAAACGCTGCCTATTTGTGGCATACGATCAAGTTTCAGATTTAATTATTTCAAACCAAAATAACTTTCATATCTGAGTACTCAACAAACAGTTGAAAAAAAATGCAGACATGAATATCTTTGCAATTTCAATTAATTTTAAAATTCGAATAACTTACAGCTATAAACTTAAATTTACAACTCAGAACAGCAAAAATATCTAAACAGCTCTCGAATGCGGATATTCACATATTTGAATTTTTTATAACACCATATTTCTTCTTCTAACGACGCAGGCGCGGCATATGCCGCACTAAACAATGGTGCCTGATGTAGACCTACGATTGCTCAAAAAATGCTTGATTAAATGAACATTTAGAGAAAACGAAAATTCATTTACTCCAAATATGGACTGATTTTAAGTTGAATTTACTAAATAGCCATACAATGTACTTCCTCTCATTAAAGAGTTACATTAAATATTTAAAACAGAACACAGACATACCACACCAATTCGAATAGATTAATATTTACAAATAACATAACTGAACTCTCTCCAATTTAGACATAACCATGCTATAGTGGACCTTCATATGATCTCATGTTCCATCACTACCCTAGCCGGACTCTGGTTGAACAAAGGTGCGCGCATAGTGAATTAGTTAGCCCCTTAAGAATTATGCCATGTATAATTACATACAAACCACTTATGCAAGAGATTTTTTTTTGAATACCCAAATTTTCTCACCATTTAGACACAATTCAAATGCATTTCTCCTAATCTCAATTAAATTTTGGCGCTGAAATGCGAACATGTAATTTCGAATACTCAAATTTTGTCACCGTTCTTCGAATACTCAAATTTTGTCACCATTTTGAGGCAACTCAGATGCATTTCCTCTAATTTCAATTAAATATTGACGCCAAAATACAACCATGCTCGAACATTTCAAACTACCAAATATTTGAATATTGCACAAAATATTAAAAAAATGTCCACACAAAATGCTGCCTACTCATACCAAATTTTTTTAAAAAAAATCCAAATTCCAATTTGGTCTACATTTGGGCAAATCAACATTCAATAAAATATATCGAAAATGCTAAAAGGAAAACACTATGCACATATAGCAAAATACAAAAAAAAAATCCGCATTACAATTTGCCCAATATTTCGACACCATGCAGCCAAACTTCCCCTAAATATGAATGAAATTCAAAAGAATATTTCTAATTCCAATTAAACAACGACGCCAACATACAAATATGTTTGAACATTTCACACCACCAAACAATAAAATATTCCACACAACATATAAAAAATGCCACACAAAAAATACTAACTATTCGTAACAAAAATAGAAACATGTTTGCATATTCCAAATTAGCAAACATTTGGCCGAATGAAAAAAAAATGCACATAAAAATTTCACCAAGCGTGGCGTGACGCCACGCAAAATTTAACTAGTTTAAGCATATAGTAGCACACATCTCTAGCTGCTCCTTTATCTGATACATATCTCTGTATCAGACAACCACCAGACCTGCCCAGAGACATGCTTGTGGCTGAACTCTTTTTTTTTCTTCTAAACGGTGGTAAAAACTTTGCCCCAATCTGTATATTAAGAAGGAGAGTGACAAGATAGTCCGAACAAATTATTACAACTGGATTACTCTCCCGGCATGATATCACTCAAACGGTTAGCACCGGTCGCGACCCAAGTTTAGCCTCGGTTTGAATTCTCTAAAAATGAGCATAGTGGGTGAGTGTTTATTGCCGAAAACGCCGACATTTCTCTCATTCTAAACTTGCATGGTGAGGAAAGCAATGGCCTCGCGGTTCAGGGAGGGGAGCGCGGTCATGCTCTTCACAAGAATATATATAGTATATGGGGTACCTACCTACGTTGTTTCAAGATTTGTATTAGTCTGCTTTGCACTTCAAAGTACATCTTCACACCCTGTAGGAGCCGAAGTGTACATGTACACTTCGCGACTAGGGCCTTCCATCTCTCCCTTTTCTCTAGCATCTCTCTCGTCGTGGAAAGTGGTGTGCGGCGGCTGGCGATGTACGGGTATCGGATTGTATAACCCATCCCCACGTGGTATATGTATGAAATCCGACAAGTGGGCCTTTGTATAAACCCAAGTGACATGACCTATTTTTTCCTGAGGCCATGAAATGTGTTGTTCATTAGTATGTGATGTTGTTTATAAATTTGCTTATATGTTGTTGTTTATAACTATTTCTGCTGAATTCCATATGATGCGAACGTGGGTATTTTTACCCATGGGTACCCATTTACCTTCTCGGGTGACGGAAATGGGAAAAAGTTGTACCCATTGTTGGGAATGAGTACGGATAACGGGTAAACTCTAGGTGAACGGGTAAGAGTATGGGGTGGCTCCACCCGTACCCATACTCTGCGGGTGTCGCCCTAATTCTAGCGCAATAAATTTGATTTAATTTACTCCTTATTTTTATTCCTAGAATAAACGTTTTCCTAAAATAAACGATTTCCTAAAATAAATGATTTTCTAGAATAAATTCAGGCCGAAAATAAATGATTTCCTAAATGATTTTCTTCCATATCTAGTTTTAATTACGAATAAATGCTCCAGATCTCATGTAAGGTACGGTACCAAGAAAATCTTTTGGATCATGTACATATGGTGAAATGAAAAATGTTTGACCAGTGTGTAAAAATATGCAGGAATTTGAGAAAAAGAATTGGTCATGCACACAAACATAGGTGCAAATGAGATATTGGAAAACACATGGGGCCCATTCTGAAAAAAAGGAAGAAAAATTTGGAGTGTATTGTGTAGTGTGCAAACTGCAAGGGTGGTTGCACAAATCTCAAAGCAGGTATTGAACGTGTGGAATGTGTTTTTCCATAGTAGCACACATCTCTAGCTGCTCCTTTATCTGATCTGCATATCTCTGCATCAGACAACCACCAGACTGCCCAGAGAATATCCAAAACAAAACAGTATTACTGGTATGGAAGGTACTGACGCTCAGGTGCATGCATCCAGCTCCTCCTCGTGTCCTATATAAACTGCCCAAGATAGCTCACTGTCCAGCACAAGGCAGCACTTCCCAAACCACCTCTTTGGCCTCTACTGCACAACGCGCCATTAGCAGCTTGCAGTGGCGGCAAGCGCCCGGCCGGTGAGCTCCTCAGACACCCCAGCGATAGATCGCGCACACATGGCTCAGATGGTTTCCACCATGACCATGCTGGATGCCTCTCGGCCATTATGCCGAAGCAGCCCATCTGCTTGGAGGCGCCGGCATCGGGCATCACGGTCCTGTCCAGGCAGGTGGTGCGCCCGGACGGCCCGCCGTCGGCGATCGGGGACCTCACGCTGTCCGTCTCCGACTTGCCCATGCTGTCGTGCCACTACATCCAGAAGGGCCTCTTCTTCCCTGCCCCCGACGTTCCCATGGCGTCACTCGTCTCCCTGCTCGTGTCGACGCTCTCCCGCGCGCTCGCCATCGTCCCGGCCCTCGCTGGTCGCCTCGTCACTCTCCCCGACGATCGCGTCGTCATCCGCTGCAACGACGCCGGCGTCGAGTTCCACCACGCCGTTGCGCCTGCCCTCTCGCTGGACGATTTCCTCGTGCCTAACGCCGACGTACCGACCAAGCTGACAAAGGACCTGTTCCCCATGGACCGTACCGTGAGCTACGACGGGCACCGCCGCCCGCTCACGTCGTTCCAGCTCACCGTGCTCGGGGACGGCGTCGTCTTCATCGGCATAGTCGCCAACCACGCCGTCGTGGACGGCACCTCCTTCTGGCACTTCTTCAACACCTGGGCTGCCCTTTGCCGCGGCGCGTCGCCCATGCTGCCGGACTTCCGTCGCAACTTCTTTGGCGAGTCAACGGCCGTCCTCCGTTTTGCCGGCGGCGTGGGCCCTGCGGTGACCTTTGACCCGGACGCGCCTGTTCGTGAGCGAATCTTCCACTTCAGCAGCGACGCAATTCGCGAGCTGAAGGCGATGGCCAACCGTCGGTCGAGGGCTGGTCAAGATGCCGAGGTCTACGGCAAGATGGTGCATGACCCGAAGAATCATCCCCAAGCGCGCGGCGAGATCTCGTCCTTCCAGTCGCTGTGCGCGCAGATATGGGTCTCCACGACGCGCGCGCGGAAACGGCTCGCGGCCGACGCGACGACGACGCTGCGCCTGGCGGTGAACTGCCGTCACCGGTTGCGGCCCGCGATCTCCCCGGCCTACTTCGGCAACGCAATCCAGAGCGCGGTGACGACGGCGACGGTGGAGGAGCTGGCGTCCAACGACCTGCGGTGGGCGGCGTCCAAGCTGAACGCGAGCCTGGCGGCGTACGGCGACGGCGCGATCCGCGGCGCCGCGGCGGCGTGGCAGGCCGCGCCCCGGTGCTTCCCGCTGGGCAACCCCGACGGCGCGGTGGTCACGATGGGGAGCTCGAACCGGTTCCCAATGTACGAAGGCAACGACTTCGGGTGGGGCCGGCCCCTGGCGGTGCGCAGCGGCCGCGCAAACAAGTTCGACGGCAAGATGTCGGCGTTCCCGGGACGCCCCGGCGACGGCAGCGTGGACATCGAGGTGTGCCTCGCCCCGGACACGATGGCGGCGCTGCTCCGCGACGAAGAGTTCATGCAGTACGTGTCGTGCCCGTCGCATCTATTGTGATGGATGGACGTACTCCTACCGGTGCGTGCGTGCGCAAGTGGGGACGCCGTGACATGTCGAGCCGGATCCCTGACCTTGCCACCTTGACTTTGGTTGACTGACATGTGGTCCGACGTGTCATTTACCCAACAATATGGTGGTGCGCGCTGTAACTTGCCTAGTACTCGCAGTACTTGGATTGACTAGTTTATTAGACACCAACTTCTGCTAAGGAGATGGGTTGTGGAACTGGTAACCAGAAATAATGTTGTGAAGTTCTAAAACAAGGAAGTAATGTTGTGAAGTGTTCGATTGCACAGTTTTCACCAGAAATTCATTTTGGCTGCCGAGTTCCAGTGATCTTGCTTTTTTCAAAAAAATCAAAAATATATTTAAAAGTTACAAAAAAATTGAAATAAATTATGCATGCTCTCAATGAATATTCTACAAACGTGCAAAATCTCACAAAAGAATGCAATACGTTTTGAGCTACACAAAAATGACAAAAGTTGGAAATTTATAACTACATATTGTTCGCTATACTCAGACATGTATATTTGTCATTTTTTTGTAGCGCAAAACATAAAGTAATTTGCATTGAGATTTGGCACGATTGTAGATATGTCATTGAGAACGTGAATGATTTGTTTCACATTTGTTCGAAACTTTTAAATATATTTTCATTTAAAAAAGCGAGATCACTCGAGTTCGGGAGCACCAAATCTCCACTAAATTTTCATCGGGTTACTCATTTTTTAAGGAATTAGTTACTCTGTAGCGGACTTAAAAAATGTTTTTCTTAGTCTGTTAATAATCACCGGATTTTGATTTCTTATTGCTGTGCCTATAGGAGTGTTAGATTGGAAGGTTATTAGCGTCGACTAAGGAATAGCTATTGCTCAGGCATGATCAATAGTCAAAAAGTTGTTGATTCATCAACCCTGTGTGGTGTATTAACCAACAAGGTTCAATGCCATCTTCGGTCTAAATCTTGTAATATGCTTCGTCCATTTCATAATATATTCGTTCAAACAACAAAATTGCTAATTTTTTAGCTAGTTGAGAATTATCTTAGCACTCAGTAAGTCCTACACCATTGGATTTGAATTGCGGTTCGTGCACCTATAAGTTGCAAATTGTGTTTACAAACTGAGATTTTTTTCCAGTTACAACTGGGTTTGCAACTGAGAAAATTGCTCTTAACCGATAGATATGCTTCGTGGTTCGTACTATTCTTGAGTTACAACATGGGTTGCAACCGACATTCGGACGTCACCTGACCAAGAAGTAAATTAATTCTCATTTGACTAAAATTAAGTCAAACCCTTTAAACAAAGATTTAACCAATTTTTTAAAAAAATTCAAAAAAACATTTAACCAATTTTTTAATGATGAATAGTTTATGTGACATATATTATTGCCACTAAATTTGTCTATAGAAACTAGCAAAGTTGCCCACTCTTTACCCTAAAAATAATTCTTATCTAGAACACTACACACACAGCATATCAACACAATAATACTCCAGCTAACAGTTCAGTTGTATGATGTACTCTAATTTTAAACAATATAAGAGAGAAATTTCACCATACATATATGAAAACAATGTTTATTACAACTAGTATTCTCTGGGCATTGACCACCAGGGTCGATTTGGTTCAAAAGATTGAAAAGCTAATGAGTGAAATGACATAGTATTTAATTGTCTTAAGAGGTTTTTTGGCAAGGGATTTGATGCAATTGAACTTTTATAGTATAGTTCAACTGCCCATTGACTAATATTTTTCTTGATCAAAATATGTCCACTTCTTTTCGAGCGTATATTGTCTACTCTATCCGTTTTTTAATATAAGATGTTTTAGGTGATACACATGTTGTCTAGGTGCATACTAAAATGAGTGTGCATGCACACAAAAATGTGTCTACATACATTTGTGTGCATGTGCATGTGGACAAAAGCTAAAACATCTTATATTAAAAAACGGAGGGAGTACAATATTGGGCAGGTGATGGTTTAAAAAAATATTTGACTAGTATGCATAAAAAAGGACACCTAGAAAATTATAACTTGGACAATAATTTGTATTGTTTATTCATGTGGTCAACTAAATAATTCCTATATAACATTTTTGTACTTTTTTATGTGGTTGTTTTCTTTTATGGACTGACACTTGTTTGCAGTATATAGAACAGCTGCACATGTCATGAAGCCCCCACATGTCATTGATAATTCAAAATGGGCTTGATGGTGGTGGGCACGAAAAACATGAGAAAAGGGGTCAACGAGTGCGACAGAACAGAGGCCACAATTCTTCCTCCTTTGTTTTAGGTTAGCCACGGTTCTTCTAGTCTCGAGACATTTCTTGTAGGAAGCTATCTGATCCGTATTTTTTTTTAAAGCAAACATTTTGGTCCATTTACTACAACCAGTTCTGGATCTTTGGATCTTCTCCAGAAGCAATCGACATATTTGGACTGGAGGCCATCCAGTCTAGATGTTTGTATTGGATCAAGGTGAATCAAATGCTCTACCCGTTGATAGTCCAGCCCATCAAATAAGAAAAGGAAAAGGCTCGTCATCATGGGCCGAAAAAGAGAGAGAAAACCCACAGCAGCTTTTCACCACGACGGTGAACCGGTCAAGGCACCTCATAGCTGCTTTGTTTTTCTCTTTCTGCTACTACTGCTGTAAAAATGCAACTTTTGCAACGTGCTGCGAGTTTCCTTAACTCTGCATCTAGCTTCATGGAAGACCCTACCGGAAGAAAGATCACCTACTGAAGTGAAATGTTTTCCTACCTACCACGCCATTCTTTGGGCTTATTGGACCGTATGGTGCAAGTAACTTACGTGTAAAACCTTTTTTCTGTGTTGGGCATCGCCTCACAAATAATCTTCCAAAAATATCTTTTGGGAATTACCCTAGATCCCAGTCACCCCACTATACACTAGAGTTTGCAGATGTCATATTAGTGTGCGTGCAACCAGACCAAACTTAAGCGACAACTTTATGAACCACCATCAACCATTTTTGAAAATAGTCGAGGTTAGATACCTAATTGGACTAAATTTTCGGTTCTTTTTGGGGTCCGTTTGGATGTAGACATTTAAGAGTTTGGCGTAAAATTGGCTTTGGCACCTATCTATCTATCTATCTATCTATCTATCTATCTATCTATCTATCTATACTTCTTATAAAGCAAAACACCGCTAACATGCATTAATTATTTTCTATCTCAACAATCAAGCTATACACATTATCCATCTCTTCAACCAACCAATTGTCCACCTCATCCATCTTACCAACCATTCAAGTATCCACCTCATCCCACTAACATTTATGAAGAAAACTCCACTAACGTGCATTAATTATTTTTTATCTTAACACGCAAGCTATCCACATCATCCATCTTTTTAACAAACCACTTGTCCACCTCATCCATCTTACCAACCATTCAAGTATCCACCTCACCCACCCACTAACATTTATTAGCATGTATTATTTTAGCCACCATATTTTCCACATCATCATTTTACTATCTCTCCATGCAACCTATCAAAATCATCTGTTATTTTAGCAATTTAATTATTCACGTCATCATTTTTTAACACCACAATTATTTTAGTTGTTAATCGATTCAACCAACAAAGCGAATTTAATGCATATTGGTTTCATTATGAAAACACATGTAACTATTAAGTGTTCTTTTATATGAAACCATTTAAGCAATTTCCAAAAAACTTTACGCGGAACATGCATAGCATATCTTCAAGCAATCTATCGACATTATCTAACCCGTTAATTTCGTCTTATCTATAGTTTAACTAATTTACATGTAACATCACTTTAATCTATCAAACACAAAAATATTTCATGTCGAGATTTAGCCTCACAACTATTGACACAACTAGAATCTTGCATGTCCATCTACACAACTTCATGTATGATACATCTTATACGCTTTCATCCACACAACAGAATTTCCAAGAGATACAAGTTGCAACGCGCGGGGTATCACCCTAGTACCACACTATGCAACATTGCCGATTGAATGTCAATTATAGTGTTTGGATTTATGTATTTGGCACTCATATCGAGACCAATTGCAATTCTTACTTGAATGGTCAAATGGTTACATGTCGTACTCCGCTGTACAAATTGGGGAATCATGTCTTAATCTTAGAAGGAAAGTTGTAGTACAGCATTTCCTAGGGGTCGTCGCGAGAGCTTTGGGGAACTTTTGGACATGTGTGAGCTCACGGGACATCTTCTTGATCATCCAGTGCCCTTTAGATCTCCGATGACGTGACCACTAGACACACCTTCTTCAAGTTCGGTTGCACCTTGACCTAAACACTTCCCCTTTCTTGGTGAGGTCCACCATGATGGTGCTTCAGACAAGTTTATGTAGATGACACATGCAACCAAGCCGCTCCATGTGGCGCCGCTCGGAAGCCCTCAGCTGCACATTAGATGCTAGTGGTAGTCCTCGTCGTGCATCAGAGATTGATGGCGCGGATCACACGTTCGCTGGGAATTCCAGAAGGAAGGTATGATGTAGCGTAGCAGCAGTTTTCCCTTGAGTGCAAAACCAAGGTTATCGAACCAGTAGGATTTGGAGAAGGCTTCGGCTAGGTGTCAATGGCAATGGCGCAAGAGCTGTTGACGTGGACATGCGCACACACGAACAAACTATTTTGCCCCAACGAAACAGAGAGGTTGTCAATCTCTCTGGCTTACTGAACACAAAGGATTAAACGTATGGTGGAAAATAATATGAGAGCAAAAATGACCAGCGGGCAAATGACTAGGAAAAGATATTAAAACGGCTGTAAGCAATATAGGAAAATAGGACCGGGGTCCACAGTTCACTAGTGGTGTCTCTCCAAAAGATAAACATGTTCGGTGAACAAATTACACCAGGGCAATTGACAAACATGGGCGCAACATAATACTATCATGACACAAAGGTCACCGTTTCATTTAATATGGGCATTACGTCAAAATACATAGACTGTTATCCAACTACATCTATGACTAAAAATCCACCCCGGGATCGCTATCCAGCATGTCACCCGAAAGTATTAAGTTGCAAACAACAGATAATTGCAATAAGCATGGTGCGTAATGTAAGCAATGGTTACAACATATAGCAATAAACAACGCTGTTTTATCCCTAGTAGCAACAACACATCGCAAGCCTTAATCGTTTCTGTCAACTCGAGCACAGACAAGAGAGGCATGAACCCACTATCTAGCATAAATACTCCCTCTACTGACACAAGTAATTACTTCGCCCAAAGCATACACAAACATCAGAGAGCATGCAGGATTATAAATAAAACATATCATAGATAAACTGAACAATAATGTCATGACTCCATAATTCATCGGATCCCCGCAAACACAACATGTACCATTACAAATAGATGATCTTGATCATGTTAGGCAGCTCATAAGATCTAAACAATTGAGTACAAGGAGAAGAGACAACCATTTAGCTAGTGCCATGGACCCGTAGTCCTGTGGTGGACTACTCACGCATCACTCCGGAGGCAGGCATGGTGGTGTTGATGCCTCCGGTGACGATCTCCCCTTCCGGCAGGGTGCCGGAAAGAGTTTCAGAACCCTCCCGATCTAGGGTTGACGACGGCGGTGGCCTCGAACATTTTCTAGAAAATATGATCGGTTACTGAGTGTTTTCGGGAGGAAGGCAATTTATAGGCGAAAGGCCAACTCGAGAAGCTTCCGTAGTCGGCCAGGTGGGGCCGAGGTGCGGTCCACCCTTGATCGCGCCTGGGGGCCGTCTGGGGCCTGTGGGCCCCCCTGCAAGCGCCCTCCTAGTTCCATCTTTGTTTCTTCATAAAAATAAATCATGTAAATTATGAGCTGATTCCGAGAAAGTTCCCCGACTAGCTTTTCTGAAACAAAAAGACAGCAGAAAATAGGAACTGACACTGGGCATCTTGTTAATAGGTTAGTTCCATAAAATGTGCCAAAATGATAGCTACTGGTCTCAAATGCCAGTTTGTCATTGCGCAACATTGCCTTACTGAATATCTTGACGGATTTGATAGTAAATCAAGAAAGCTGTTGACAGTTGGTTTTGCTGCTGTGTTTTGGGAAATCTGGAAAACTAGAAATCTTGCGTGTTTTGAAAATAAGTGGCCAACTGAGCCGATAGACACTACGGGAAACCCACGAGACGCCGACGGCCGGAGGCTACGCCCACGGCCTTTTGTCGGGGCCGTCGGCGTAGAGCTCGAAGAAGTCAGCCCGTCCTCCTGGCCGTCGGCGTAGCCTTGCCGTCGGCGTAGGTCTGGCTGGGCCGACGGCCACCGTCGGCGTAGCCTTGCCGTCGGCGTGAGTCCGGCTGAGCCGACGGCCACCGTCGGCGTAGGTGACGGGGGGGGGGGGGGGGGGGTTGGGGAGGTTGGGGCGACTGATTTGGCGGCGGCGCCATGGGAGCTGCGAACGAACGGGAGTTCGATGTAGAGAGGAACACGAAGCTGTGCTGCGTGCGTCCATACGTGATTAAGTGGGCCTTTGCTCCTGCTAAGTTGGTCCACATCGTTGGCTTGGGCTAATTTCCTTTGGTTAACTCTAAAGTGATTAAGTGGGGCCCAGTTAATTAAACAACTTGTTTGAGGCTAGTATACACCACGGCTGGAATATCGATCGAGTAGTACAGCGACGATGTCAATACTTGTTACTTTTCTTCCACTCAAACTAATTGACTTATTTTCTTTTTTATGATGTGTTGATTTATTCTAAAAGTGTTACCGGTGTGATTATTAATATAATTCATATTAATACAGTACCATCATCCGTGTCTTGAATTTAGTAATGTTAGAAGAAAAATTTAGTAATGTTAAGTGCTAAAAATGACATTTTTATAAAGCAAGTACCAAAAATATGTTGCAAAAAGTGCTAAAGAATGGTACATATTTGATAGATAATCCCCAGCCCCTGCTCCGTCCGCGTCACGACTACGGTGGCTCACCTCGACCCCTTTCGACAAAAAGCGATGGTGGCCATTTTGACCGTTTTTTCAAAAAAAATCAAAGAAAGGGAAACATTACTCAAAAAAAATTAATCCTTTGGCATAGAGTCCTCTTTTGTGATGTGTTGATTTATTCTAAAAGTGTTACCGGTGTGATTATTAATATAACTAGCCATTTGCGAGGGCATCGTCTTTAGCTTATTAAATATGTTTATGAACTATATTGTGGTTTCATAGATATTGGAAATACAAAAATACAAATCATAGCATTCTAGAACTGTCAAACATATTATGGTAGATAAAACATCACAAACGTGAAACCTTTCAATTTATGGAAGAGGAGCTATTCTCACATTTCCAAAAAACACAATGGCACTTTTTTTTTTAAACGTAGTTTACTTTCTAAGTGTAAGGGACTTCACAGACGTTTTGTGAGAGTGTTGGTTCGATGGCAGTCGAATAAATTTGTCATTTATGTGTACCCAATCATAAAAACAATGTACGTAGTGCGACTACTATCGAGACATTATTAATTTTAAATTCCACGACTTGGAACTTATGTAGGCGTTTTGTGAGTATGTTGGACTGATTGCAGTCAAATAAGTCATTTATGTGTACTCAATCGTAAAAACAATGTACCCATCCGTTCACAATTACCCTGCGTTTGGGGTTTTTGTCAAAACATACCTTCATAGCATAGGCTAAATAAAACAAAAGAGAGGCAGTACGTACCGATTAGTTTAATTTTTTCTAAACTGGTCATATTAACAGTTGCTATATTGTACCTTTGCCACCAGTGGCGGAGCGTGACCAAATGCAAAGAGGGGGCCAAAATTTTTTTTTTGCCACCAAATGGACTCTTACTCTAATTTTGCTACAATTTCACGTATTATCAAGAGACGATTTTCAAGCTTGAGAATGCATTTAATTTTTTGATTTACACAAGAATTTAAATACTGCATGTTCTATTGTTTTCCCATTGCAACCTAAATCTGAAAAAAAAAATCATCAATTGAGCAATCCAATGTAGTAGCTGGCATCTAAATCACCCGCATATCCCAAATCTGAATGAAAAAAAAAAATCAGAAATCAGAAGTACATACCTAACCTTGGCACCTGGCGCTGGCGGTCACGGCTCTGGCCGGTTGCAGCCATTGGATGATTGATCCTGGACGATCCAACGCCTCCTAATATCTCTATGAAAGCACACAATCCGTGTGATCTGTCTACTGCTTCCTGATTGGTCGAGCGTTGGCTACCGCACGTGATGACCTGGGATTGCTAGATATTTCTATCGCCAGCGTGATGAGCGCGTCCGCCAGATCCATCGACCCTCATCTTCCTCATCTTCCTCCCGACGCCGCCAGGCCAAGCTCCTCCCGACCCGCCACGGCACGCAACTCCGTCGCGCCGCCACGTCCGTCGCGAGCCGCTGGAGGTCGTGCGCGACCTGCAAGCGGCTGGACGGGCTCTCCGTCGAGCTGGCGGACGCACTGGACGACTCCCACGGCGGCTGCTGACGGCGAGCGCGCACGAGGGCAACGGGCACGCGGCGGCTCCCGCCGTGGCTGCAGCACGACGAGCGCGCACAAGGGCAGGTGAATCAACGGCGAGCGCGGCCGCGAGCACCAGCAGGGCCGTGGGCAAGGGCGACGTCCGGAGCCCATCCGCCGCCATCACACGCCGTCCTCCCGCGACGGACACCGGGCGGGCCACGAGCACGCCGCCGTCCTCGTCGCGCCGACTATCGCGAGTCAAGAGCAGCGTCGCCGTCACCTAGATGGAGGAGGACATGGAGCTCTGCCTCAAGCCCACCACGGTTGCAGCGCCTCTGTCCTCGCCCCGTCGGACACCGCAAGCCCAGCCCGCCCCTTGCCTGTCCCGAGCTCGTCCCCACCGAGGGGCGGCCGGGATTTTTTTTGTGACAGGAGGCCGCTCTACGCCGACGGTATTGCCGTCGGCGTCTGGAGGGCTGACGGAGACGACGGAGATGGGTCCCACCACAGCCTACGCCGACGGGGTCGCATACACCGACGGCAGGGGGGCTACGCCGACGGGCTGCTACGCCGACGGCCGCCGTCGGCGTATGCCTACGCCGACGGCAGACGTGCCTACGCCGACGGCTTCCGGCCGTCGGCGTCTCGTGGGTTTCCCGTAGTGAGAGGTGATACATCGTGTTTGTTATTGGATTGATTGGTGGGCAAACTTGCAGGGATCGGAGGGCGCAAAGCTGGAGCTACAGCGGGGCGCAAAACTGCTGGCGCGAGTCACGGATGAAGCGTTCAGAGGAGCTAGAAGCTGGGCGACCTGGAGACCAAGACTTGGCGGTTGAAAAAGAGAAGAAGTTGGAGGGAGTTTTTTCGTCTGGAGTAGTTTGTTGAGTTGGATAGTTTAGTGTTTGTCTTTGTTTTGGTTTTCTGTCGGAATTGTGTAAGTGGTTTGCTGGGAGTTTGTCTTCGTATTGGATTCTGTGAATTCGCTGGGTGGAGTTATTTCGGGTGGTGGTTTGCGTTGTGGTGGATTTTGTAGCCTGGTTTCTATTAATGGAAATCGGGGAGTAATCCCTTTAATTCAAAAAAAATGTTAATCTTTCCAATTTCACCAGTCATCATGCAAACATGAATTCGTCCCAAACGGCGCCGGGTCAGTCCAGTCCAGTCAAGTCAAAGCACATGGATGGATTCTCAAAACGACAAGAAAAACCGCACCCCCCATTTTCTAAGGGCGACCCGTCACACCACGAAACCTGTATCAAGGCAACTCAGCCGGAACAATCGGTATCCGAAGAAGAAGCAACGACAACGAACTGGAGAAAGAAGGAAAGAAAAAGCAAGTGCGCGCGCGAAAGACGACTGCATGCAGAGCCAGAGCTGCCGGCACCCCGCCGTAGTGCAGCCCGTCAGCGATGTGCAGACACACGGCAAAGGCCCACCCTGCCGGGCAGGCTGCCAGCCCGTCGATCGGCGATGCATGCAGCGTCCCATTTCCCCAGAAAACGCCGCCGGACTGCACAATGATTGGTGTCCGCGGCGGCCATGCCATGCCGTCCACGTCGCGTCCCATGTCACTGTGCCTCGAACAGCGCGCACGCCGGCCCGGCACCCACCCTGTCCCTCGCGGCGATCACCGTCGATCCCGTTTGCCCTGGCCGCCTCGTCCGGTCAATTCCATGTTCCCCCAGCCCAGCCCAGCCGCGCCGTCGCCTTGCGCTCTCTCGCTGTTGCGACGGGAAGGGGTCCGGCCTGCCGGCCTCAAAAGAGCTGCCCGGTCCAATGTTCTCTGGCTGCATCCATCGACCACGTCCTTTTCACCCTTTCCCTTTTCTCTCCCCATTCAGGGCACCTCGGAGATCTGCTTGCTTGCATTGCCCGCTTCCACGCGAGATATCCTCCGGCCACCACCACCATTGCTAGACAACAAGAATATACTGCGCCGGTGCGCCCCACATGCATACACATGTCAGTTAACCTTCTAGTTCTCTCTCTCTTCTCGTATAGATCATGTTTCCTCTTGACTAAAGCTGCAATCTAGCCTTGGCTGGTCATACTGAACGATTTGGAATAGCTGATGCGTACACTTCTCATCGGGTTGCGTGATCTACTACTGCCATTTTGGCGGTCAATTAGACCAAAACTTTTCTTTCACCAGCTTGTCTCTCCCTTTGCCCTCTTTTTCTTTTTCCTGCGGTATGCCTTTCATGCTCTTGTCACATACTTGTACCACCGGTCTGCTTTTCTTCCGGGATACTCTGCTTGCCCCGTATAAAACGGGGCGAGCCTAGGCCACCCTGGTGATACGTACTAGACACTAAACCCGCCATCTTGGGCTAGCTAGCTAGAAATCATCTCCATCTCACGGCGATGAGGAAGGGCAGCGAGTGTACGAGGATCAGCCCGGAGATCACCAACAGCGGCGGCAATCCTATGTTCTCCCGGCAAGCGAGGAGGTCCGACCACGGTCGTACGGCGCAGTCGGCCCGGGATCGGCCGCGCGGTGGCTGCCGTCTCCTGAGGAGCGCACGGTGGACGGCCGCAAGGTTCTGCCTGCGCGCGAGGGTGAGCGTCGTCACGGCGTTCTGGTCGGCGCCGAGCAAGAAAGGTTCTCCTGGTTCCAGTGCCGCTTCGCGCTCGCCGGAATGCACGCCGGCGAGGAACAGTAGCAGGCGGCAGTCCGGCCCGGTGGTCGTCGCAGATGACTCCCACAAGAGCGAGGCGGTGGAGGAATGCATCAGGTTCATGAACTCCTCGTCCAGGAAGTACCGGTAGTAGTGTGTTGTGTGATTCGATCGATCTGCACCCTCTGCCCGGATGCTAGCGCCTTCCCTTGTAATTCCTCCCCTTTTTGGCCTTTCATCTTTGTGCGCATTTGATCTAACCTTCTTGTGGAAAATCATACGTACGGCCGGCTTCTTCTTTCATCTTTGTGTAGTCTGAAATCTGTCTCGGTTCCGTTCAACATTTGTGCTTGTCAATATTTGTATGAAATCGATGAGTGGAAATCATAGACCTGGCATTGAGAAAAGCTATTTTCTGTGACTTTCCAATTTCCAAATCCGTGCATTAATTTTGAATCTCTCTTTGTGACTTGAAACATTTATCCACTTACAGTAGCACAAAACAGAAGAAAATAAATCCGTACGGATGCATGAGGCGATGACTGCTTGATGAATGATTGCTCATAGAAATGGGCCCATGAAATGAGTGAATCGTATTGTAGCCCGAGCACCAGGTAGTTCTTTTTGAACAATTTCAAAACCAACAATTGCAAGTTTCAAGAAAATGATCATTTTTTGGATCTAGACAATGTTGAACTCTACCAATGTGGAAATTTTCAATGCAAAATTGGTTATATTTTACGGTGTGTAAAAATGGCAAACATGTGGATATGGGTTGATGAACATTACAAAATTTCAGTTGAAATTTGGTTGGATTTATCATTTTTGTTTAGCCTAGAATATAATGAATTTTGCATTGATATTTTGCACAATGGTAGAGTTCAACATTATCTACACCTAATATTGTTTCCAGATTTTTTGGAAATGTACAAATGTCTTTTTTTAATTCTTTTAAAATATGGCTCCTTTTGGGGTTTCCCCGCCCATGGAATGCACTAGTAACTACTCCCTCCGTTTCTACATATAAAATGTTTTATCTTTGCACAATTTTCTCATATTCGTATGCATCGATACACGTTAAACGTGTATATTCACTAATTTTAGTGCATATATAATCTACATTGTAATGTCTAAATCATGTTAGAATTAGAAGTGGAGGGAGTATGTAATATTGCGACAGTTTGTTCTTTGAAGATATTTATATCGGATTTTGTTTACGATAATATCTGAGGCAGCAGGGGCCTGCTCAAAGTTCAAACTGTCGACCGTGTAGACATTGTGGTCGACTAAAACAGAGGCGGATCGATATTCAGATATTGTTCATGTCATCCTCTACAAGTTTGAGGAAAAGAGAGCTGTGGCGAAAAGGATGCTCAAGTGCTCCAGCGATAAAACATGCTCTACAGGGGCAACTGATTCTACAGAAAAACCAAACGTAAGAAATAAAGAAAACGTTGAAGAAAAAAGTACAAAAAAGGTTTAAGAAACATAATAAAGATACGGAAAATGAAACGGGGTAGTGAAAAAACCAAAATCAAGCCGAAGTGAAAGACCAATGGTCTAAAACCACCTAACAACCCAGGAGCCAGTATTTGTCGCCCTTTGTAAGTTGTAATACCGCTCCCTCGAGTGCGACCTGCAATGGGCTGCGACCCAGTAGCTCTTGGTTTCCCTTTTTTTTCTGGTTTGTCTGTCTCATTTCTCTGTCTATTTTCTTTTTTGTCCTTTTCTCTATTTTTATATTATTAACTCTGTATTTTTATGATATTTTTATATCTCCTTTTCTTTTTATCATTTTCGTGTTTGTAATACATGAATATATTTTATTCTAAACTCTTGAATTATTTTGTACACGTGAATATTTTTTTAACTCGCGAATATTTTGGACCCAACCTACAAACATCTTGTGAGCCTTTGTTAAATTTATGAACACTTTTTTACCGGGCGAATATGTTTTCGATTCCATGAGCATGTTTTCGAACCCGCGAACAATTTTTGAACCCATGTTTTTCAAACACTAGATTTTTTTTTAAAAACCATGCTTTCGATCTTGTGAACATTTTTTATAATCTTGGACTCTTTTTTGAACCCCGTTAAGATTTTTTTGAATACCCTGAACATTTTTTTAGAATAAATGAACTTATTTTTAACTAAGTGAACAATTTTTATTTTTGAAAATGAATACGTATCTTTTTTATTCAGCATGAGCAATATTTTTTTCTGGGGTACTACACTAATTTGTGCATAATTTTGGAAAATACATGAATAATATTTTTACCGTGAACCATGTTTATTATAAGTGAACACTTTTTAATTATCATGAACCATTTTTATTGTAGGTGAATGTTTTTAGTTTATCGTGAACCATTTTCATTGTGAACCATTTTTTATTGTGGGTGAACTCTTCCAATTTCCGGAAATTCATAAATAATTTTTCTTATCTCTAACCAATTTTTATCATATGTTAACACACTTTTTTAGATAATATGTGAACACTCTTTAATTTATCGTGAACCATTTTTATTATTGTTGACCACTTTTTATCTACATTTTATGTTTAAAACATTAAAATATTAACTATATATTTTTGAAAAATATAAATGAAAACAAAAGTAGAGAGCAGAAAAAGGAAAAAAGAAAAGCAGAAACAAAAAAAGATAACAAAAGTAAAGAAGAGAAACAGAAAAGGAGAAACATACAAAATGGGCCGGCCCACACAAAGAGCAATCGGACGCACCAACTCATTTAAACTTCTACTCCCTCCGTTTCAAATTATAAAATGTTCTAGATATTTCAATATAAGCTAGATGCAGACTGAAATGAGTGGATCTACTCATTAAAACACGTCGAAAAACCAAAATATCTATATTTCGGTAACTCAAGCGTGACAGAATAACGGGCCAAGGCCTAGAAGGCAGAGGGCGTCACGCCAGTAGCTCACGGTACAGGCGGGAAATAGGAATTTGCCAATTTCCCTCACGTGTGCACGTCATTCTGTGTGATGCTGATGCACCCGCACCATGTTTTGGGCTGTTGGTAACGTTTTGATTCCTTACTGGATCAATGGCCTTGTGTTCTGACCGTTTAAAAAGAAATATGGGCCGTGGGCTAGGTTTGAATACTTTGTATGTTCACTTCCAACATCTATTATCCTAATCCCCCATATTTCTTTTACTTTTCTACAAAAAGCACCAACATGTATTTCCATTTTGAGAACTATATAAATCTCAATACTCTGGCAATCTGGTAGCTACCCCTGACACAGGTATATATGTACACGGCTCTCAGTTTGTGGCATGTGAAATGATTTTCTCTTCTCACACACTGTTTTTTTTAACTAACTCTATTTCTTACCACAGCGATAACGTTTCTCATTTGTGAAACTCTTCACACAGATGATAGATTTGTGCATCTTATTATACAGTGGATGCAGTGGATGGAGCGTAACTACGTCTCCCCTTGCCTTTGACACCAACTACTCTGACATTCTGCAGAATGCATATGTAGGCCCATCGAATGTCTGCCATAGATTGTAGTACGTGCTGGGTGTGCAAATTCTTCATCCACATTAGTCACTGTGTGAAAGACTGAAAGTCAACAAACAAGAAGGCATGGGTCAGATCGCCGGAAAGTTAGCTGCAAACTTTGAAACAGTAGGTCCAACGACAAGCCCCCAAAGCAGCCGAGCCGATCACACAGCAACTTCCTAGAGGGAAGCATACGCGGTTGACTATCACATGCACTGAGCAAGCCACAGTTCTTTTCTAAAAAAGGCCAGAGGGACAAGAAGTACGTACTCCCGGTACAAACAGAGCAACGGATAAATATTAGGTGGGGGCTTTATTAATTATTTATGACGACACTTTGAAATCTATGTATTCTGTCCGTTCATCTGTTCATACTGCATCTTCTCACCTAAAGCCTGCAGTTTGAATTACAACCAAGTTACAAGAATTTGAACTGAAGATTCGGACGGTTTCCTAGGCTCTAGATTTCTATGAAGATAATACTAGTAATGTGATAATAGGATATCATGCATCAGTGTGTAGCCAGGTTAGTAGATCATGCAGCAGGCGGGAAGGAAAGGAGGAACAAAAGAAACAGTACATCTCATGATGAAACATACAACTGAAAAGGGCGTGGAAATCTCATTTGCGTGCTCTTTTGTGATCCCCTCAGATTCTCCCTGCGACTACGCTACGGTGGCATGCGTATCCATCTCGTACACCTTTTAAAGTGGATAGCCAGAATCAAGGCCGAACTAGGCAATGATGTGTGTGTGATTTGGCGAGTTACAAGAATCTGGCTAATAGCTACATGCATGCGTCCGCCGATCTAGCTAGATATCGAAGCTGCAAAGCCTGAGCTCCAGCGGCAGATCCCGTCCGGTGGCCACGTCGAAGAAGGAGATCTCCCTGCACTGCTGGTCACCGCCTCTGACGTACCGGACTCTGTCCACCTCGAGGTCGTAGGCCTTGAGCGGGAACAGCTCGAGCGTCTCCACCTCCCTCGTCGGCCGCTCCCACATCGCCTCCTGCTCCACTACGTCCCTCACATAGCCATAGCCTGCATGCACGAAATGGATCAGCACCTGAATGATCCAAGGAGCACTACGTATGACACTGTCTCATTAAGAACAGACTTGCAAACGAGCTACTCTGAAGTATAGTATGAACAAAGACGACCTATAGATGCTTACATGTCATGATCCGGTGGTGGTTGTAGCTTCTGGCCTCGCGCTTGCTCTCGGGAGGCTGGAGCAGGAGGTCGGCGGGCTCGGCATCGCGGGGGGAGGCGGCACGAAGGCCGCTCTCTTCCTCGTTGCTGCTGCTGTCCGGGGAGCAGGAGGCGACGCGGCGGCGCTTCTTGTGGTGGTGGCGCTCGCGGGCCTTGTGGTTCTGGAACCAGTAGAAGACGTTCTTGCTCTCCACCTTGCCGAAGGCGCTGAGGTGGGTGGAGATCCGCTGGATCTGCTCCGTGGTCGGCGTCCGCAGCCCCGCCCGGAACAGCTCCGTAAGCACCTTCACTTGCTCCGCCGTCGGGTTCCACCGCCCGCACTTCACACCTACCCGCCCGCTCAGCACCTCCATCGACACTACAGTTCCCTACCTATGCGATCGAGCTACACAGTTCGGCCGATCACTTTGGTGTATAGACGATCAGTCGAGCAGCTCGCTCTATCCAACAGCTACAGCTTCAAAATGCTCTCTACGATCTTACTTCCACTTTGTGGGTAGCTAGCTCCTGGCTCTGATCTTGTTTCTTCCGGGATCTTCTTCTGGTCAGAAGCAATGCTGAAATCAATAGATGCGCAGAGGGGGCCCTTATATAATTGGGCAGGGCCAGCTAGGGCTGATCGAGGCGGTGGTCGTGGCAGTGGCAGTGGCAGTAGCGGATTCGAAGGTCTCAGTGCGTGGTTTCTTTCCATTGTTTTTTCTCGAACACAGAGAGCGAAAGGGAGGAGGAGACATGCGCGAAAGCTGCCACTGTTTTGCAAAACGCTGCTAGTACACTAGTATTATCTCTCTAGTGCACCGTGCCCGACATCCTTAAGCTCCCAATTAATAATGAGGTTTGGTCGCCCATGCATGCAAATCTAAGTGCCATCGTGTCGCCTAGCATCATGTCTTAGAATGCATGAGATCGATTAGCCCCTGCTTGCCGAGTTACCAAAGAGATTACAATAGTGCGGCTGATTTGGGGTTCATTATTCCATGGAGATCTCTCTGGCTCCTTGCATGGGTCGTCACTGGCCGAAGAGATTCGTGGTGAGGACCAGGCTCGTGGTGCATCGACAATCTTGTTTTGGGGTTCGCTCATCTGGTCTAGTAGTGTAACCCAATCGATCCAAGGCCGGCCGAATTCAATAAAGAAGGTACAGATTTCTTGGGTAGCTTATGAACAAGTTAAACGGCAACAAGACAGATTGCATTTTTCTCATGGACTACCACGTACACCAAGATGGATTCCAATTCCCACAAATTTATTTCGCATATTTTACTCCAAAATTACACTCTTGGAGATGCACTCGCACGTTACTTAATTATTTTGTAGCTGCGCGCGCGGGGATTTGCTGTAGTATGTGGGTGTAGTCAAACCTGTCGGTAGTACCTGCTTCCTAGCTAACTTCAACGTGAACGCGATCAGGCATGAAATTCAAAACCAATGTCAGGGTTGTAACATGCTGCGTACACCGGCTTCTCAGTTCTTGACAAACAGTAGCACCGATTTATCTACTACCTCCGGTCCAATAAAAGTGTTGGGTACAAATGTCTACAATGCTCACGTCAATTTTTATGGACCGGAAAGAGTAGATGTTTTCATTTTTGAACAAGAGAAGGACCCCGAAGGTCCGCTGCTGCATTAAAGAATGGTCAAAATTACTGAGCTCTCTAAGATTTTTTTTACAAAAAATACCAAACTTTACACCAAACTAGCACCCTCATACGGTTTGAAAAAACACCATCGGGTTCTCGACCACTGCCGGCAAAGCTCAGCTCGCATCAACGTCCTCGCCGAGGACATGTGAAGACGGGACAAAGAACCCACTAGAAGGGAAACATGGGGACCACATCCCCCATCAAGAGCTCCTGGACCCCGATGCGCTCTGTCTCGAGCCAGCACAAAAGTTCCACCCCATTTCTTTACCAAGCCAAGACACCAGGGAGAGGAGGGAACCACCGAAGGGCATCCTCGGTCAAAAGTGGTCTAAGTTTTCGTGAGCAACCGAGTTAGATTCACCCCCCACTATTTCTATTGGAGAGCTTTCATACACTTATAGCTCTACGTGCATCCGTTGTATAGAAATCCCTACTCCTTGCATAGCTTCAATTATAAGACTTCCTCTTGTCTAATGATCATTTATAGCTTTGTGAGACTATCTTACTTTGGCCTTCCAAATCCCCTTAATGTTCTTTTAGCCATAACATTTTGGTGCCAGTACCAAATGCTCACACTCACTTGTTGAGTAATACTTCAAAACAGGTTTATTCATTACGTTTGTGATTTTATTACTTGACTGGATCCTTTCTATATTGTGAAAAAATGCTTGATGCTTGAATAGAAGGATGGATGCACCTACATTGGATACTTAAATCATCTCTAATGAACTTTGTACGGTTTCATGTCTCCAAAGCATCATCCATGAAAGGATTTAACTTGTTTAACTATCATGTTTTATCGTTATTTGTTTAGTATCAATTATGGACACTTGCTTTGAATTATTTGATCTCAATCCACATGCTGTGCATTATTTGATCAAGATTATGTTGGTAGCATGTCACTTCAAAAATTATTTTTTTATCATTTACCTACTCGAGGACGAGCATGAATTAAGCTTGGTGATGCTGATACGTCCTAAACGTATCTATAATTTTTGATGTTATATGCTTGTTTCATATCAATGCTACATGTTTTTATTATAATTTTATACTCCAAATAACCTAAACGTATTATTTTAGGGCAATTTATGGAACTAACCTATTAACAAGATGCCCAGTGCCAGATCATGTTTTCTGCTTTTTTTGTTTCAGAAAAGTTGTTAAAGAAATATTTTTGGAATGTCCTGAACATTTACGGAGATTTATTTTTCATCGAAACAAAGACGGAGTCCAAAGGGCAGGCGAAGGGGAGACCTTGGGCCTCCAGAAGACCCTTGGGCGCGGCCCAAGGGTGGCCCGCGCTCAGCCCCCTCCTGGAGCCCTCATCCACCGCCTCGCGTCACCTCTTCGCTTATAAAATCCCTCCTGACCTAAAACTTCGACGCCTCGGAGAATTTTTCCAGATACACAATAGAGCTCCGCCGCCATCCAAAACCCTAATTCGGGGTTTCCAGGGTCCTGTTCTGGCATCCTACCGGGACGGGGAGGAGGGAGTAGTTCTTCGTCGAGGCTGAGGGCTCGTGATGTAGCTATGTGGTTATCTCTCCTTCTCATGGTGTGATCTTTATGTGATTATGAGCATTGTTAATCTACTTGAATTCATGTGATGTTACCCCTTCATTATGTAATGGATATGTTGTTCAAGTGGTTTTATCTAGTATAATTTTCGGAGTCACATGTGACAACACGGTGCCATGGTGACAGCGCGTGTGGCTCTATGGACTATAGATTAGAGGGATACTTATCATGAATTGTTCTTGGTGTTGGACGGTATTATGAAATTGTGTTATTTGATTAGTATTATCTTTGGACGCTCAAAGTGACAGCGTGGGGTGTCCTAGAATTGGGTAAGACGGACTTTAAGGTGTGCTTTTATAGCCCTACGCAGTGGTCATCGTGTTTCTTATCCAGCAGAAGAATAATCTCCGAGTAGCACCTATGTTACATATTGAAGAGCAAATATCATGCATGTGTTCAATTGTGTTAATATTGTTTAGAGTGACCACTAGTGAAAGTAGTACCCCTAGGCCTTGTTTCCAACCATTGAAACACCGTTTTTAGTCACTTTTGCTACATGTTTGCTTGCTGCCATTTTTATTTCAGATTACAAATACCAACTTTTACCATCCATATTACTTGCCTTTTACCATCTCTTCGCCGAACTAGTGCACATATACATCTGACAAGTGTATAGGTGTGTTGGGGACACAAGAGATTTCTTGTATCTTAATTGCAGGGTTACTTGAGAGGGATACATTTGACCTCTACCTCCTTGAGTTCGATAAACCTTGGGTTACTCACTTAAGAGAAAATTGTTGCTTTCCTACAAACCTCTGGATTTAGAGGCCTGACACTGTTTACAAGAATAGAAACGTGTAGTAGACATCAAGCGGCATAATGCACTATCGTTGTGTAAACAGAAGGAAACATATGACAACTACGTACAGGAGGCTCGCCCCCCTCCTTCCCCAACTATGTCTGACAGCACCGACGAAAGGGATAGAGGAGTGCTCCTCGAGGTTCACGAGAGTCTCTCAAAGACATAGAACATGGAGAAAGAGCGGAGAGAAATTAGAGGCCCAACGATCCATCTGGATTGATCATCATGCATCCTCCGCTCTACTTTAGTTATATTCGTCTAAAGTCCGTTCGTCACACCAACTAGACACGCCCAATCATACATAGGGCTAGTCCAATAAAAATTTGCGTCTGGCGAAAATAAAAATGAATACATTTTATACTAAACTTATATACTTCTTTATCACTTATTTTTTTAGCATGATGTAGTATTGCAAGAATAATTTTTTGTTTATTTGCATAGTTCTACCAAAAAATTAAAAATATTATTAAATATTAGTTGGTGTTTTTTGTTTGTAATGAATTTATTTAAAGATAGTAAATTGTGGTTTGTAACAAAGTTTTTTATGGAACTATGTTTTCTACAATGCATAATATATATATATATAAATATTTATGATAAAGATACGAAAAAATTACGATATGATATAACAAACGTCTCAATAAAGTTTCTAGTGCATGGTTAAGTAAGCATTTTTACAGAAACTTGTAGAGTATAAAATAAACCAATGCCATTAATTTTTCATGGTCAAAATTGTCTAGCAAGTTAATTTAATAAATTGTGCATGTTTTGTACTTAGTATTGAAATGGCATTACTTAGAATAATCATCAATGAAAAATAGTTTGGATTCTAGAATATTTTCATAGGTAAAATTATTATTTGATGCTCTTATGCGGTGTGTTTGCTATCACATGGTGCAGACAACTCTCCGACGACTTTATAAAACTAAAATTAACTAAGTACACCTAATTTTTTATTATGTCAAGATACCCATCCGTCCCAAAATTTAAAGCATTCATGATTTTCACCTTTTTTAATTCACGTTATTGACCACTATAAATGGCATAATTGTGTTTTGTCTCGTGTAATACTTTTTCACATGTATTTGTATACTATTTTTAGACAAGTTAAAATTCAAGTAAAAATTGTGCGTTGTTGATCATGAAAAAATCAGAATAGTTATTACTATACACTTTAAAATTTTGGGAGGCACCCTTCTTGCCCGGCATATGGTCTGGCCGCATCAAGCATGAAGACATACGCATACAAGTTGATACTAAACGCAAACGCCGTACGTGTATGACAGTTGACACTCGATTTGGCTGAATTCCTGTCTGCTTTGCATGCTAAACACTCTCATCAGCAGGAAAAAGGTGACAGTATCCATCCAAAACCGTACGCACGGCGCCACCTAATTAAGCTAAGCACCCAGTGCCGTACGTACGTGCCCTTTGGAAATCAATGAAATCGCTCGCACCGAATCGATCATCCACCATGCATACACCGACAGCCGTTAAGTCCGCGGAGATCAAAACTTTCCGACGAGCGAGAACTCCTGAAAAGTTGAGGAAGATGTCACACTTTTTGGGCGTCCACAGGCTACCAATGATCTGGCCACACTGCCCGGCCGCGGCAGCGCCGGGCAACCGAAATGAGATCGCGAGCGGCGGCTCCGGAAAGCGACGGCAAGGCCACCCTCATTCCCTTTGTTTTCGTGCGGGATTTAAGCCCAGCGAGGGTGAACCCCTGCATGCCGGGCGGTTTGAATAATGGCTCCCACCGCCGGACTGCCGGAGTTGCGTTGCGTTGCATGGCGGTCGTTGCTCGCGTCGGTCATGACGCCGGCTTTCCGGCCTTTGGGCGTTCCCGAGCTCGCCGTGCACGGGAAATCCGTGCTGCGTGGGAGCCAATTCCCGAGGCGATCGATCGATCCAGCAGCGGCGGGTAATCTCGTGCCGATCTTTCGGCCCTTCGGCTATGAGAGCTTTGGGAGATCGTCGTCTGACCAGCTATGGCGTGGTCCACCGGCTAGGCTAAAGACATGCTATGCCGAGGCCGAGCCGGCCGGCATGCCGGGATTAGTATAGTAAATCAACTCTTTCGCAATCTTCATCACAAATCAACTCTTTCGTAGTAATCCTTTCTCGCGTCACGAGTTTATTGGATTGGATGGACGAAAGAAGACGGACATGATTGGCTTACTCTTGAATCTTGATCGATCTAGCCGACGTGCATGGGCGTCTTTTTTGGCAAAAGTGATTGACGTGGTCTGCATGGGGAGATCCATTTCATCATGCGCAGGTGTGAGTGTGCATGCATGGACAGGCTCGAGGAGGTAAAGTGCCAACTTGTTTTGGGGCTAATTATCATGGGCCTGGATGAGTTGCTGTTTTGCTGTATTTGGTCGGTACGTGCCCTACGTTTTTAGGGTTGTATTGCTTTGCTAACCAAGACCACCACCAAGACTGCTTTTGCCCGACAAAAACAGCACATTAAAGGGTTAAAGCAAAATTGGTATTTGTGGAGATTAATTGAGTGAGCGTATGAAACATCATAACTGGTTCGTGTGGTTAGCCTTAACCATGATAACATATCCGGGCATGCCGACGCGGGAAATAGCAATTTTATGTACACCAAAACTACCAAAGGATTTGGTGAAAATTAAATTCGTTATGATTCAAGCAAGGGACGTATAGTTTATAAACTTCCTCATGAAGGAGAACTAATTAAAAAGATTTAATCAAATTTTCTTTTACCACCCTTATGGCATTTTATCCTTGTAACCGAATTTTAGGATTTAAAAGGAAGCTGATAATTTACTTCTACCATGTATACATACTCCTCTAGAAGCACCCCTTCTTTCGATGTTACAGGGCTATTTTGCCAAGTTTCTTATAGAGAGTTATCGTGTGGCCCTACGTACTGTACCTACCCCTGTGTCGGTTTCAGGTAGAGGAACCCTCTCTTGTTGAAGGTCGTTCGCCAATCTTAAATTAAAAAAAGATAAGAAGAAAAGTCGTGATTACAAAAGAGAATTCATTCATGTTACCGATTTGTAGAGAACAATCTGAACTTAGGCAATCTTTCTAGATTTGCTCCGTCTTACTGCCTTGCTTCCCATTGTCATTGCCTTTATTTTTTCGTTGAAATCCCAGAAAAAGAGGGAATTCTACCTTTTTCTATAAAATTTAATGAAAACCTGTTCAGAATCAATGAATGGACCTGCTGTTATTGTTTGGTATGCGGAACACTCCGAATGAATGAATACCTATTGTTTGTACTGCTAAGCAGGTGTTGCAAGAGCAGTGCTGATTAAGAGACACCTGAAGTGTACACGTACAATTTGTCAAAAACAATATGATGCGCAAGACAGATATGTATACTCAGTTACTCAAAAGGTTGATCCGTACCTGGTGATGGTTGACAGTACTCTAACAATGCCCGTCTATAATTGACTATGGGAGGGATGAATCAAGAGTCTAAGACATATATTGTCCTGACTCGTTCGTCCAAAACAGATTCGAGCTCCTCAATCTGGCCACCGCCGATTCTTTTATCTCCGCGCGCACAACAACCTGGGAGTTGGTCCTCAGCGTGAGGCCTTCTCGCTGTCGGGCCTCGCCTTGCATCTCCGTGTCAGTTCTCCCTTGTCTTCCCCAGAATCCAACGAACGATCGACCATCTCGATGCGGCGCCCCACGCCAGCCACCCTGCACGCGCGCTCTTATCTATCTAACACGCACCAAATTGAGTGACCAGCTATCCGGGGTAATTTAACCAAATCTGGGCTGTGTAAGCCTATGGGAGCTGGACACGGTCCCTTTGGGTTTGACCTAAGAAGAAGGCTTGGCGTGGCTTGGTTTGGAGGGTTCCATCTGACTGCATGCGCCGGTAAATTCCCAATGTAGGGTGGCCAAACGGAAAGCGACCGATCGACGTCGCCTTTCCCGACGACGAGCTAGCAAGTATGATCCGTCTCCGTTGCTCACTTGCGATTACCGGCAGCTTATGCTTTCAAGTTATTTCGTGATTTTTCTCCAATATGACACCACAATCCACACAGGGCCTGGTTCCATTTTCTCATAACGGAACAAATAGTCACAAAGTAGCATCCATGATCCATGTACACAACGAAAGAAAAGTAGCATCAATAATCCATGTACAAAGCGAAAGAAAGAACAAAGAAAGATAGTTCGTAGAGCCGTCTACGGCTACAAATGAAATAAATAACTAGTTTATGCGATACTATAAGTGGCATTCCCCCATTCTGCGGTGGCGGCGGTATTTATGACGGCTTATCTCCTTAGTTCCGTGTACGTCCTTTTTGTGGCCTAACATATTTTTCGCTATATGCAACTCATCTTCACGACAACACTCTCCTCCCCACTTCGTTCCTCCTCCCGCCGTGCAGACCCCAGTCCCATGATCCATGTACAAAGCGAAAGAAAAGTAGCATCCATGCGACCTACTCACTTTGCGTAACCTCCCCCAGGGCAAACGAGGGAAACCCTAGTCGCAACCAGCCGCCACACCCCTCCTCCCTCTCTTTTACCTCGTCGTCCCGAGAGGCGGCCGCCAGAAACCCCGCGTGCCACCGGTGAAGGGCCGGCGAGGCCCTAGCGTCTCGCGGCCATGGCGTGGCTGGGGGAAGCAGCGCTTGGCCACTGATTGGATCGGTGACACGTCCTCTTCTACGGGTGATTCTCTTAATAGCGCAGCGGAGCTCTGGCGGTTTTGCGTGGAGGGCTGGCTCGGTAGGGGGCATCGTCCGACCAGCGGTGCAAGGATCCCGGACACGGCGGTGAAGGCATTCCCTCCGTCGGGGATGTCTGGTCTGGAGCTGGCTCCTTGTGGCGATGCCTGGGGCGGAGGATCTCGGGATCCCAAACCCAGGTTCGTCGCAGGAGGCACGTGGGCCAGAACTTTCTCTGGATCTGTCAGCCCTGGATGCGAGAGATGATGGTGTCACCGACCTCGCGGTTGGTGGCGATCTAGCCGACTGCAGGTTCAGGAGGCGCGATAGCCGCTGAAAACCGCATTGACTTTAGTCATGGTGGGCGATTGCGGCGTATTTGTGCCGTTACCTTGTCAAAGTCATCGTTGCTGCAACACTCGTCTTCTCGCACAGGCTGCTCTAGGGGAAAAGTCGATAGCGGTGACGCTCGGCGGCGTGGCACAACGAGCTCTCGGCAGTGGACTCGTGCTGATAGACGCGCGCAGAGCAGTGGCATTGTCTGGCGTCATGACAGGCATGTCCAAGGTCAATGTGTTGATCCCTATTCTGGAGATGTTTCCCGGAAGATGCCGGCGGCGCCTTCGGGGACATGCGCTTATGGTGCACGCTGAGAGTCTGCAGGCCGGTGCTCTGGCTTTAAATGATGCGCGTAGGTGTAAGGTCTGGGCAGACAACTATGATCACGGTCACCCTCATCATCATCAAAATTGGTAGGTGTAGTGACACATTTCACCAAGAGGTAGTTTCAGCTTGATAGGTGTATTTTTCTTTTGACACTTTAGTGAACAATATATGCGCTCATAGTGCACGATAAGATAGTTTTTAGGACATATATGCATCATTGGGATGCAGAGAGACTGGGGATATAAAATTCCTTTTCGTAAAGAAGCAGGATCCATGATCCATATATGTACGTGTGTGCGGCCACAATGTGTGCTGGGTAGAAAATCTTGTATTCCCTGGTCGTACAGCCAAGTTCACTGGACGAACTCCTGTGCGCGACACCTGGCATCAGAATCTCAGAGCTACGGCCCAAATTGATCCCATAATTTCTTGTTATCAAGTCCTATATATCGATTTGGTGCCTAGATCAATGGCGTTGCACAACCGCCATCTCCTCCCAAGCTATGGCTTGATCTTAACCACGCCAACCTCACGTTTATCCAGTACAAAATCTGCCTTGTCCGCCCCAATTCATTTTTACAAAGTACAACATATAAAAACATGGTATTTTATTGGCATATACTCCCTCCGTTCCTAAATATAATATGTTTTAGCTTTTATCCACATATACATATATCTAAATGTATGTGGACATGTTTTAATGTGTATGTACACTCATTTGGATTTGCACCTAGCCAACATGTGAGCTAGCTAGAACATCTTATATTGTGGAACGGAGGGAGTAGGAATACAAATTACTCCGTATTTCGGCTTAGACTACGTCTCGGAATTTTTTTTGGGGATTTTTTCGAAACTTCAAAATATCGATTTCAAAAAATCTCAATGGAACCCGTCCTCCAACATGCTATCCAGAGAAAAACTGTTTTTTTTTTCTGCGTAGATGCACGATCGGTCTGTTTGCTCTTTATCAGGGCAAACTACCTCTTGTTGAAGTGTCCCTTTCCTAAGAAATGAGGCTTTATGTATTGTTTATGGCACATCAGAGAGGCTAGCGAGCTAATGGAAATCACTTTTAATGAAATTTCATTGAAATTCACCGAATTTCATTAGATACCAAAATAATTATCTTTTTTGTCAACAAAATTTCAGACATTTCAGCAGTACATGAATTTAATTTGTTATTCTTCAATTTTTTGAATATTTTGGGTGAATATTTCAAAAAAGGTCCCAATTGCAAACCGAAATTACCGAAATTCGGTTTCGGCAATGAACAAATATTTTTAAAACCGATACTTAAAACCAATACCACTTGCCACCACGTCATTGCCCTGGCTATTGATTTCGACTCCAAATGCATAATTTTGTTTATCGCAACGCTCAAAGTGTACAATTTTGAAGCGAAGCGAAAGTTTATCCACTCATCGAGATGCAACAATGAGCAAATCGTGATACTCCAAGTGTATAATTTTTAAGTGAAGCGAAATTCTACCCAAATACAACTAGGATCATCGGAGCGATTTTTTCTACCAAATACTACAGCGACGTCAAGCAAAATAAGTACGAGTTGCAGAGTTCAAAATTCAGATCCGTACTCCTCACACCAAATACTCGAATTGTTTAGTTTTTTTAAGATAAACAGGGCCGGTCCTGAGATTTTAGGGGCCCGGGGCGAAGCTAGAATTCAGGGCCCTTACAATATTTTTCTTCATATATGCATGTATGAAATAATACAAATGCAAAATTATAGTGTACCTGGTAGAATATTCATATAAAAATAGCAATATTTACATCACTGCAACTTTTTTTGAGGAACTCATCACTTCAACTTAGGAACCATCTAATCACTTCAAATCTATTGAACTCGTTTAAAAGCCAAATATATTTTTGAATGACCTATTGGTAACGAATCCGGGATAGATGCTTTATAACCATGCCGGAAAAAAACTAGTAATCGAACTTAGGGCATAAACTACCTATAGTAAAGAATTAGAGAAGATCAAAATTAATCAAATCAAAATACCTTTTGATCGCATGGACTGGCCAACAGGTTGGCCGGTTGGACTGGTGGCGGTGCGACGCCATGAGCGATCGGGAACGCATCCGGACAGAGGCTTCATAACCAATCTGAAAATAAAAAACTAGTAATCAAAATTAGGGCCTAAAATAGCTATATTAGAAAATTAGAGAAGATCAAAATTAATCAATCGAGATACCTTCGGCCCGCACGGACTGGGCGACGGGTTAGCCGGTTGGACCAGCCGGCGGCGCGGAGCCTTAAGCATCGGGAGTGCTAGGCGAGGCGAGAGATGATTGGGCGATGCGTTTTAACTTGGGATGAATCACAAATAGATAGGGCGCATCGATCTAATCGCTATATGGAAAACTAGCTCGCAACGTCCCTGACTAGATCGTGTGCGTCTCCCAGGCCTATCCTCTCTGGGTAGATTACCAACAGGCCCAGCAGCGTGCTCGTCTCCCAGGCCTTTTTACGCTATTTCGCATTAAGTTTTTTGGCGATTAAACATTATACACGGACTTGTATTTGTACCTACACATAGCTGGGAGGGGACCCTGAAATTTTTGGACCCGGGGCGGCCGCCCCTCCCGCCCCCCCCCCCCCCCCCCCTCAGGACCGGCCCTGTAGATAAAGAATATATATTAATATCGCGAAGACACAAATTACACCCAAACTCTGCAACAACGCGTTGCCCTAGCGGCCACACGGATGCACACAACCCAGAATAAAAAGAAGAATTACAAAAAAGAAATGTCCCGCTACAGTGATCTCTTCCTTGTAACAGCAGACCTAACCCCACCAAACAGTACCAGAAGTCCAACTACTTCAAAAGCGACGCCTCCAAGAAGGAAGCAGTGCTCAAGCGCCGTCGTCGCCCTGATCATTGATCATAGGTTTTCACCTTGTTTAGTTGGCTGGTGGATTCTATGGAAGCACTGAAAATCCGCACTGTAAGCATGCATTGCACTTGGACTCAACGTCATTAAGTTAACTGCAAGTGTGCAGCGTGGACGTTACTTGATTGGTTCCAGTTGGATTTTTGTAAGGACAAGTTTTGGAGATGCTGTCCTCGTGTGAAATCATGTACTACAAAGACTTGATCAAGAATTTGCTCTAACGAAGTCTGCCATGTGCTCATGTTACTGTGTTTTGACTAGTTCCTGACGCACTGTTGGCCACAAGTGCTCACCGTGTATACATAATACACGCCCTCTGTTGGCTGTTCTTCAGAAAGCAACTACTGAAATAATCTCTAGAGGTCAGGTACTGGGGTACTTTGGTGTAGGAAATATAGATTCTGCAGCAAAAGAAAATCCCCCCTCTCGGATACTTCTTCAGTTCTGCCACAACTCAAGCCCCTCGTTATTTCAGGTGAATTCTATATAACTTGTCTTTTACCAACTTGCAGTTCGTTTTTCTGGTCAGTTTAGAGGTTGGATGATAGATTCTGAATTGCTGAGGCCAGGCAGTTGCCGAAGGATGATTCAGTTGTTCAAGCTCTAACTGGGGCCTGTGAATTTGTGCTTAATCAGCAGATCCTGCTTTTGTTAAGCATGCTATAGCAGAAACATGTTTTCCTGTATCTCTCCCCTAGTTCTAGGACTTTTTTCTTTGGACTGTATACATTTTAAAGATATTTTGAAGGAGTAGAACCTTATAGGGAAAAACTACCTATGTGGTCCTTTGGAGGATCCTAACGTAAGTCCGGACCTCAGAGAAAATTTCAGCTATGTATTGCATGGATCTTTTCTCCCTTCAGTTTTATATATGGACTTTTTTTTTGTTATTTTGTGTATTTACTTTTCTCGAAACAATTCCAAAATTAAATTCCCTTTGGATGTTATACCGGTCTAGCTAGATGCCATAAATTGCAGCATTGGCATGTGCCCTCCATGTTCTAGGCAAGAGACACCCCTATCAAGTTTTCTGAAACGAGCTAGTGTGACAGTGTCATGTTTACTTGCTCTCCAGCCGAAGGATATGCAAATGTTCTTGTAGCTTGGCCTCGGTCTCATATTGGTTGCAGCACAATATGGCCCAGGAGCGCGCGGTTCCTAGTTCAGAATGCCAAAGGAAATGTGGCGATGTTGAGATACCGTATCCATTCGGTATTGATCCGAACTGCTCACTCGCAGAAGGCTTCGACCTCAGTTGTGAGGTGCAAGGGGGCATCTCCAAGCCATTCAAGACTGCCTTTGAGGTGCTTAATATTTCCTTGACTGATGGCACTCTTCGGGCGCTCAATTACATAGTGGGGGTACTGCTACAACACCTCTACTGGGAGCATGGAGTATTTTGGCCGCTACGGCGGGTGAAAACGAAGGAAGCCCTTCTTCCCCGTACCGTGTCTCTGACGTCCAAAACAAGTTTACTGTCATCGGATGCAGTGCCCTCGCCTTGATGTCCGACTACGATCTCACAGGCTACCGAGGTTATGGCACTAGTAGAAATAGGAGCTTCAATACCGGTTCCAGAGGTACTTTAACACCGGTTGTGCAACCGGGACAGTTAAATCGGGACTAAAGCCCCCCCCCCCCCCCCCCTTAGTCCCGGTAGGCCACGAACCGGTGTTAAAGGCCTCCACGTGGGCGGAGCTGCGCGCGCGGGCGTAGGACCTTTGGTCCCGGTTGGTAACACCAACCGGGACTAAAGGTTTCTGCTTTTTTTTTTCTTTTCGCTTATTTTTCAGGGTTTAGGGTTTCGGAGGAGATCATGTCGATGCAAAAAAAAAAAAAAATTCGCACACGTGAAGATCACATAACACACATACAACTTGGTATATATATGTACACATATAAAGTACTCATTACATGGAGATCACTGCTAGTACATGGAGGGAGGCTATTTTTCGATATAGTGGAATTCTCCGGATTCCGGTATGACCCGCGTAAGGAAAAATCACGCCAATTCCTCCGCAATTGCTTTTACGCGGTTTTGGTAGGAGCTGGTTCCGCTTCCTTGCCATCTTTAAAAGAAGGAGATCAAATCAATTATGAAGGAAACTAAACACAATTGATGGTACCAAAATAAAGTTGTGAATGATGTTTACGTACCTCTTGATTTCTTCGACTATTGACTCTCTCATTGACCTTCATGTGAATGTACTCGCAAACGTAGTATCCACATAAATCCGTCCCCTGTGGTTGTCGCAGGCACCACTATACGAGAATAGAATTCAATCAAATAATAATCAAGAGAATGATAATGGTATTGAAACTAGAAATTAGAGAGATACGCGGACCTAGGTACGTAGTACTACTTACGTTGTTAGCCTTAAATCCAGCTTATCTTTCCATTCACCGCGTTCTTCCGTGATGAACTGTTTCCAAACCCTGCCCGGCAAAGAAAATGAATTGAGGAGTTATTACTTACTTGATATCAGGAAATGAACGAAAGAGGCCGATATAGTGCGATTGAAATTACCTCTTGAGCATATAACGCACGCTCTTGTAATCATCAGGGTCTCTCCTTAATGAGTCCATGATTTCAACTTCTCCAACCTCGATTCTAATGATCATCAGAATGAAGTGGAACCTGCGCACGTTTATATACGCAGTTATTCATAACTCATCAATTACACTTAACATCGGGAAAGCAAAATAGAATGTGTACAAGACAGTAACACTCACTTGAAGTTGTAAGGAAAAAGTATTTCTTTTTTGGTACTTTGTCGCTTTAAAAACGTTAGCAAAAACTCTCTGTGTCCTGGGCATACTGCTCTACGGTGACTTCATGAACTTTATCCGGGTCAATGAACCCAATGTCCCAGATTCCTCCCACTCTGCATTCACGAATCTTCATTCTGCATAATAGCGTACAAAAGAATGTCGTGAGGATAATTACAGGTAATGAACGAGCTTAACTAATGAATTAAATTACACAAATAAATCACTTACAGACAATAGCAGCTGACGATAGATTTGTCGAGGGCACGTTGATTGTACATCTGAAAAAGTTCGGAGAACTCAACCTGCACAGCGTATTCTCGGAAGTAGTGCTCTTCCTTAACTCCCCATGAAATAGAATTTCCCTTCCTTTGCGGCGGTCATGTACCAGTTATGCAATTTCCATAATTGTGTTGTTAGAGCCTTCGTATCTGTGACCAGAGGCTGCCCGAGAACAAATCGATATGCTATCTCAGCAATGGCGTAACCTGAGTCGCCTAGGACTTCATGAGCAACATTGTCGTAGTGGACGGCCGCCTTATCAGAAAACACCTTGAGCGGGGCGATCGATTGTACTTCTTGTTCTCCGAGCTGGGGAACTTTTTTCCCGCATTTCTTCTCCTCCATCTGTGAGCTATGTGTCTTCTCAATACAGCGCTCATAGTCTGTAAGGGGCTCGCTGGAGGGTTATATAAGTTGTCAACGGTGCGATCAATGTTCTCCTTTGGTATAGTGTTCAGAAGTTCCTTTATGGGGTCTGTAGGGCTTTTTTGGTGCAACTGGGCTTTCACATCGGCACGGATGCTCTCTTCTAATTCCTCGTTAGTCTTCTCGTAAGATAACTTCTCAGGAGTCTTGACTTTCTTGGGTATCTTTGCACGTTTCTTGACAGGAGACCTGTCTTTCCTGAGCATAGTACCAGTCGACGTGAACTGCAGCTTCCGCTTTGTCAAATTACTAGTGGGCGCATCAGTCGGCTGACGGCGGCGCGGGCGATGGACTCGCGGTGGGCTCCCAATCGTCGGGGTGGGTGGACTTTGAGGTGGTGGATTTCTACTCGGAGGAGTCGGTGGCCTTGGCGCCGAGTCTGGAAACAGATGTATTTCTTCTTCCATAGAACGATACCAAGCTCGACTTCTCCCAGTGTCTTCTCGTCGTCACCTCCAGGAATGTCAAGATCCATTGTCTGGAATCCCGGCATAACTTTTGTCACCCCGACACGAGCATAGCCAGCTGGAATCTGACCAAAATGGAAGATTGCTCCAGGTTGATTTGGTAAAGCATAGCCATCCGCCACCGGACAACTAATGTTCTTCATTGGCATATGTAGCTCACAATTTGTCTTCTCCGTGATATCATCCACGGGGTAGTGAGCCGCCGACGGTTCGACTGCAGGATCTTCTAGCTGCGTGGAACCCACGCTGCTTTTCCGCTGAGATGGGCAGGCATCGACTGCAGGATCTTCTAGCAGCAGCTGAGATGCCCTTTGCTGGGTAATTGAGTCCAGTTGCTCCTGCTGCCGCTGCACCTGGCGTTCTAATTCCGTTAACCGGTCCAACCCCCTCTTCTTATTTCTGGAACGGCTTCTATAAGTTGCAACGTCCGCCGGAAACCCTTGATTCCAATTAACCCCGGCTCCTCTGCCTCGACATCGTCCCCAGTGTTCAGGATTCCCGAGGGCGAGTGTCAGCTCGTCGTCCTCTCTATCGGGAACAAATTTTCCCTTTCGGACTAGGTCTATTGCGTCCACTAGTTTTTTTACGACTCTTGTAATTCTTTTCTTCCATTTTCCCTTTGCAACAATCAGCCCTGTGTCTGGGTCCAACCCTGCCCCATGCGCGAACAACCAGAACTTGGACCTCTCGGGCCAGTCATCTGTCTGTGGAGTGATCCCTTTTTCACGCAGTTCGTTTTCAAAGGCTTCCCACTTAGGCAAGGCAGTCTTGTAGCCACCTGACCCCAAAGTATGGTGATATTTCTTCTTCTCAGCATTCAACTTATTTTTGGCCGATCGGGCCACAGCGGTGTCCGATTTCTTATACGCCACAAATGCGGGCCACGCATCTTTTATCTTCTCTAGATGTCCAGTGAAATCTGGAGTTACTTTCTCATATTTTTCCACAATGTTTTCTTCCAGCAGTTGAATTGCGTGGCCATCTTCTTAAGAGTCCACTCCTTGACTTTCTCCTTCTTCTTCTCTGGGAGACCTTCCGGTAGGCTGAAATATGTCAAGAGCGTGTCCCAAAGCAAATCTTTAATTCTTTGCTCGACATAACTTGCTCCAACGTTGGCTTTCTTCGGCTTATTCCATTCTGCAATGGTGATCGGGATCGTGTCCCTAACAAGAACTCCGCATTGACCTACATATTTACGGCAGTTGTCTTCGGGTTTCAGCGGTCTGCCATCATCAGCAACTACGTCGATCGACAACTTTGCACCATCTGGCAGCTTTATCCTTTGGTTCGGGCCTCGTTTCGTCTTTGGCGGAGTTCGAGGCTTAGATCCGGAGGGCTAAAAGAAAAATGATTCGTTAATAAGTGCAATATAAATCAATTAATGCATCTAGTGATCAACAGAGACTTAATATATATATACCTCGCCGGAGTTTGCTAAGGGCACTTCGTCGTCGTCTCTTATTTCTTCTAGCTCAAGTCCCTCACCGGAGTCGTTCAAACATTTTTCGCTGAAATCATCGTCTTCTCCATCGGAATTTACTCCAAGGGTCTTCTCATATATAATTTCTGCCATTCGCTCTTCATTCTCCTCGTCTCTGATGAAGGGGGCGTCCATAGCTCAATGTCACTGCAATTTACAAAGTACTTAGCAAATTTAGTAACAACAATTGATACAAAAGTGCAAAGTTTTAACAAATTTGCATTGCCCAAATTTAGTTTTATTGTTGTTTAAGTGCATTTTCTAAAGTGCAAAGTTTTAACAAATTTTCATTGCCCAAATTTTTTCTACTATGAATTCTATCACTAACTATTAACACTAACAAAAAATTCTACTAACAATTTTTTCTACTAACAATTTTTCTACTAACAATTTTTTCTACTAACAAATTCTAACAAATTATATCTAAAGTGTTTATCACACTAACAAATTCTATCTAAAATTTAAACCACACTAACAATTTTTCTACTAACAATTTTTTCTACTAACAAATTATATCTAAAGTCGTTCAAACAATTTAAACCACACTAACAAATTCTATCTAAAATTGCTAAAATTAAACTATCACTATACAAAATTAAACTACAAGCTATCACCAACAACACCCCCCTATCTACAAATTTCACACATTTCATACTAGAATATTGCTACCACTAATTTTGCTTCTAACAATTTTAGCAAAAACTAACTAAAATAGTAGCTAAAACTAACTAAAACAGTAGAAAATTTCACACATTTTAAGAAGTGGAATTTTGCTAACACTAATTTTGCTACCACTAATTTTGCTTCTAACAATTTTATCAAAAACTAACTAAAATAGTAGCTAAAACTAACTAAAACAGTAGCTAAATTCTTATACACAATTTTTGCTAACACTAAATTTCCTAAAATTTATACTAACTTCTACAATATTTTCCTGTTTAAAATTTCTACACTAATCCCTCTCTTTAATTCAGTTTCTTCAGCCCAAATTAGGGGATAAATGATGTTCTTTAATTCTAACTTTTTCCATGGTATTGGAGTATTATATTAGTACTTCATAGTAAATCCAAGTTTTTTCATGTTGGGATTGCCCATGATATTTAAATGATGCCCTCAAGTTGCTATGAAAAATCAGCACTAGAAAAACAGATATAACATACCATTTCTCTCCAATTATTTCTCCTAGCTAGACTTCTTTTCTCGATGAATTTGTTGATTTTCGTTCATGCCTATGGTGTATACTGATTCATAAAAATCATATCACCCAAATTTGAATTGCCCAAGGCCTTGATTTCATCAGGTCTATATGGCTACTTGTTAACTGAAAACTGAGACTTAGAAATTTTCACTAAGTCATATCTCTGAATTTTCTGAAACTGTTTTCGGCCGAATTCAAATTTGGTTAGAATCGAACAAGGGGAAGGGTCCTTAGGACCGTAGGCTCACAAGGAAGCCAATGGAGGGGATGGAGGCGTATCGGGCACGGCGATGGTGGCGGTCGAGGTGCAGCACCTCGATGGCGGCAGGGGAGGCGCGCGGAAGGGGAGGCGACGGCGGCAGCACCTCGGGTGCGGGGGAGGGGAGGCAACGGCAGCAGCACCTCGGGTGCAGCGGAGGGGCAGCACCTCATGTGGGCGTCGTGGCAGGAGGCGACGGTGACGAGCTCGGTGACAATGGCTTCGATTCGGCGGCGATTCAGTGACGACGAGCTCGGGTCGACAGAGAGCAGGACCGGAGGAGGCGATTCAGCGGGTCGACGGCGATTCGGCAGCGGAGACGAGCACGGCGGCGACGGAGCAGGAAGGAGAGGCGTCGAAATGTGAGAACTTTGGTCGATTTTGGGGCAGGAACCAACCAAATCAGCGTGAAAAGGACCTCTTTAGTACCGGTTGGTAACACCAACCGGGAGGAAAGGTCTCTGTGGGCCGCGGCAAAAATTTGCGCGCGAAGCCCACCTAACACCAACCGGTACTAATGGGCTTTTGATTTTTTTTCTCATTCCTTTTCTTTTTGATTTTTTCTGTTTTCTTTTTTCTGTTATATCTATAATTGTTTTGTTTCTTATGTTTTCTATTTTGCTTTATATCTATTTGGTTTCTATTTTGTTTTTTGCTCTAGTTTCTTTTTCTTTTATATCTATTTAATTTAATTATCTATATTTGTAAAAATCATATCTATATAGAAATGGCCGCCGTGTCTATTCGTTGAAAATGGTCGAATTTTTCAAAACTATCAAATGTTCTGTGATATAACCAATACTTGTGTACCTTAAAATGATTTTTTTTGAAAATTTCAGAGCAAACTATCACACATCACCAACAACAGTTATATAGAAGGTTTAATACATTATTAGACATCACCAACAACATCCCCCTATCTATTGTTGGGGTATAAATTTTGTTTTCTTCGCGTATGTCGATCCTTTCTTCTGATTACGCCGTAACAATGGAGAATCCTCATCATTTAACGGGGATGCTTGGGTCAGCTTTCACTTTGAAGGGCGGAATTTCATGAAACTTATTGTAATCTTCTGACATGTCTGTCTTGTCCTCCACTCCCATGATGTTTCTTTTCCCTGAAAGAACTATGTGGCGCTTTGGCTCATCGTATGATGTATTCGCTTGCTTATCTTTTCTTTTTTTCGGTCTGGAAGACATGTCCTTCACATAGAAAACCTGAGCCACATCATTGGCTAGGACGAATGGCTCGGTGTGGTACCCAAGATTCTTGAGATCCACTGTAGTCATTCCGTACCGCGGGTCTATCTCTACCCCGCCTGACAGGTTGACCCATTTGCACTGAAACAAAGGGATCTTAAAAGAAGGTCCATAGTCAAGTTCCCATATCTGCTGTATGCAACCATAATATGTGTCCTTTGTCCCATTGTCGTTTGTTGCATCAAAGCGGACACCACTGTTTTGGTTAGTGCTCTTTTTGTCTTGGGTGTCCGTGTAAAATATATTCCCATTTATCTCGTACCCTTGGAAAGTCAATATAGTCGAAGATGGTGACTTGGCCAACAAGTATAGCTCTTCTCCAACAGTGGTGTTATTAATGAGATGTGTTTGCAACCAACCGCCGAAAGTATCCACGTGTTTTCCTTTAATCCAGAAGTCAGTCTGCTCCGGGTATTCGGAGCGTAAAATATCCATGTGTTTCACGATATACGGAGCCACCAATCTGGAATTTTGTAGAACTGTGTAGTGTGCTTGAGTGAAAGAATGTCCGTCCACGCAGTCTCCCCTCATGGCGCGATTGAGAAACACCGATCGGCTTAAGATCAGGAATAAAGTCAACACAAAACTCAATGACCTCCTCTGTTCCATAGCCCTTGGACATGCTTCCTTCTGGCCTAGCACGGTTATGAACGTATTTCTTAAGACTCCCATGAACCTCTCAAAGGGGAACATGTTGTGTAGAAATACAGGACCGAGAATGGAAATCTCTTCAACTAGGTGAACTATGAGGTGCGTCATAATATTGAAGAAGGATGGTGGGAACACCAACTCGAAGCTGACAAGACATTAGACCACATCCTTCTGTAAACTTGATAGAGTTGCTAGATCGATTACCTTCTGAGAAATTGCATTGAGGAATGCACATAGCTTCACAATGGGTACTCAAACGTTTTCCGGTAGAAACCCCCTCAATGCAACCGGAAGTAATTGTGTCATAATCACGTGGCAGTCATGAGACTTTAGGTTTTGGAACTTTTTCTCTGCCATATTTATTATTCCCTTTATATTCGACGAGTAGCCAGACGGGTCCTTGATACTGCTCAGGACTTGAAAAAAAGATCTCCTTCTCTTCTTTGATAAGAGCGTAGCTGGCAGTACCTTGATACTTCTCTGGATTCAGGTTGTCTCGTTCGTGCATATGTTGCTGGTCCTGCCGTGCATCCGCTGTATCTTTCGTCTTCCCATACACGCCTAAGAAGTTTAGCAGGTTCACGCAAAGATTTTTCGTCACGTGCATCACGTCGATTGCAGAGCGAACCTCTAGGAATTTCCAATAGGGTAGGTCCCAAAATATAGATTTTTTCTTTCACATGGGTACGCGATTGTCAGCGTCATTCGGAACAGATTGTCCGCCAGGACCCTTTCCAAAGATTACTTTTAAATCCTTGACCATGCCATATATAACATCACCAGTAGGGAGGGTAGGCTTCGTCCGGTGATCTGCCTCACCTTTGAAATGCTTGCCTTTCTTTCTTACGGGATGCTTGTTTGGAAGAAATCGACGATGCCCCAGGTACACATTCTTGTTACCTAAATATATACTTTCAGTCTCACCTAAACATGTGTGTATGCATTGTATCCCTTGTTTGACTGTCCTGAAATGTTACTAAGAGCAGGCCAATCATTGATGGTTGCAAACAGCAACGCTCGTAGGTCAAATTCCTCCTGTTTGTACTCATCCCACACACGTACACCTTCGTCAGACCACAACTGTAAAAGTTCTTCAACTAATGGCCTCAGGTACACATTAATGTCGTTGCCGGGTTGCTTCAGGCCTTGGATAAGCACTGGCATCATAATAAACTTTCGCTTCATGCACAACCAAGGAGGAAGGTTATAGATACATAGAGTCACGGGTCAGGTGCTATGACTGCTGCTCTGCTCCCCAAACGGATTCAAGCCATCTGTACTTAGACCAAACCTTAAGTTCCTTGCGTCACCTGCAAAATCCTTGAACTCACTGTCGATGTTTCTCCACTGCGACCCATCTGCGGGGTGTCTCAGCATCTCGTCTTCCTTACGGTCTTCTTTGTGTCATCGCAACAACTTGGCATGCTCTTTGTTTTGGAACAAACGTTCAACCGTGGTATTTGATACGTCTCCAACGTATCCATAATTTCTGCTGTTCCATGCTTATATTATACCATTTGCTACATGTTTTATATACACTTCATATCACTTTTATGCATTTTCTGGGACTAACCTATTAACAAGATGCCACAGTGCCAGTTCCCTGTTTTCTGCTGTTTTTGGTTTCAGAAAGTTACTTCTGGAAATATTCTCGGAATTGCACGAAACAAAAGGCCAAGTCCCTATTTTTCCAGCACGTACACGGAGTCCGAAGGAGAGACGAAGGAGAGCCACGAGGTGGCCAAACCACCTGGCGGCGCGGCCCACCGCCGCGCCAGCCTGTGGTTTGGGCCCCTCGGGGGTCCGCCGACATCGCCCCTTCGCCTATTTATTCCCCGAGACGTGAAAACCCTAAAACACCGAGCCTTTCATCCAGAACATATTCGCTGCCGCCGCCGTCGTCAACCCTAACTCGGGGGGTTCTGAAGCTCTTCCCGGCACCCTGCCGGAGAGGGGAATCATCACCGGAGGGCTCTACATCGCCATGCCCGCCTCCGGAGTGATGCGTGAGTAGTTCATCCTTGGACTATGGGTCCATAGCAGTAGCTAGATGGTTGTCTTCTCCACTTGTGCCATCATGTTTAGATCTTGTGAGCTGCCTATCATGATCAAGATCATCTTATTGTAATGCTACATGTTGTGTTTGCTGGGATCTGACTTATATTGATACCTATGTGGAGCTGAATATTATATTATCATGTCTATGTCATTTGTGATCTTGCATGCTCTCCGTTACTTGTTGAAGCCTTGGCCAAGTGAATACTTGTACTCCAAGAGGGGGTATTTATGCATGATAGTTGGGTTCAACCTCTATTTAACCTGGGATAGTGACAGCAAGTTCTAAGGTTGTAGATGTGTTGTTGCCACTAGGGGTAAAACAGCAATGCTTTATTCAAGGATGAATGTATTGTTTACATTACGCACATTACTTAATGCAATTGTCTGTTGCTTGCAACTTAATACTGGAAGGGGTACGGATGTTAACCGGAAAGTGGACTATTTAGGCATAGATGCATGCTGGATAGCGGTCTATGTACTTTGTCGTAATGCCCAAATGAATCTCATAGTAGACACCACAGCTCACACATGCATGTTATATGCACTTATCAATTGTCAATTGCCCAGCTGTAATTTGTTTACCCAGCATGTTAGTTATCTTATTGGAGAGACACCACTAGTGAACTGTGGACCCCGGTCCATTCTTTTACATCTGAAATACAATCTACTGCAATCATTGTTCTCTACTGTTTTATGCAAACAAACATCATTTCCATTCGATACGTTTAACCCTTTGTTTTCAGCAAGCCGGTGAGATTGACAACCTCACTGTTAAGTTGGGGCAAAGTAATTTGATTGTGTTGTGCAGGTTCCACGTTGGCACCGGAATCCCTGGTGTTGCGCCGCACTACACTCCTTCACCAACACCTTCGAAGCAAACCTCGTTTTCCTACTGGTTCGATTAAACCTTGGTTTCATACTGAGGGAAAACTTGCTGCTGCACTCATCATACCTTCCTCTTGGGGTTCCCAACTGACGTGTGACGTACAAGCATTGTTTCTGGCACTGTTGCCGGGGAGATATTCCCTCGTCAACTTAGAGCCACCAACACGTTTTCTGGCGCCGTTGCCGGGGAAAACCGAATTGCTTCTGCAAGGGGAGTCTCTCACACCCAATCTCTTTACTTTGTTATTTGTCTTGCTTAGTTTATTTTTATTTAGTCTTGTTTGCTCTCTTTATCAAAAACACAAAAAAATTAGTTACTTGTTTAATTCAGTTTGATTTTGTTTTTCAAAATGAGTACTCCTGAGAACACTAAGTTGTGTGACTTCACTAGCACAAACAACAATGATTTCATATGCACTCCTATTGCTCCACCTGCTTCTACAGCAGAATTTTATGAAATTAAACCTGCTCTATTAAATCTTGTTATGAAAGAGCAATTTTCTGGTGTTAGTACTGATGATGCTGCTGCCCATCTTAATAACTTTGTTGAACTTTGTGAAATGCAAAAGTATAAGGATATGGATGGGGATATTATAAAACTGAAACTTTTTCCTTTCTCCTTGAGAGGAAGAGCTAAAGAATGGTTGCTTTCTTTGCCTAGAAATAGTATTGATTCTTGGACAAAATGCAAAGATGCTTTCATAGGGAAATATTATCCTCCTGCTAAGATTATATCCTTGAGAAGTAGCATTATGAATTTTAAACAACTTGATAATGAACATGTTGCTCAAGCTTGGGAAAGAATGAAATCTTTGGTGAAGAATTGTCCCACTCATGGACTGACTACTTGGATGATCATCCAAACCTTTTATGCAGGATTAAATTTTTCCTCAAGGAACTTATTGGATTCAGCCTCTGGAGGAACCTTTATGTCCATCACTTTAGGTGCAGCAACAAAGCTACTTGATGATATGATGATCAACTATTCCGAATGGCACACCGAAAGAGCTCCTCAAGGTAAGAAGGTAAATTCTGTTGAAGAAACCTCCTCTTTGAGTGATAAGATTGATGCTATTATGTCTATGCTTGTGAATGGTAGATCTCATGTTGATCCTAATAATGTTCCTTTAGCTTCATTGGTTGCTCAAGAAGAGCATGTTGATGTAAACTTCATTAAAAACAACAACTTCAACAACAATGCTTATAGGAATAATTTTGGTAGCAACAACTATAAGCCTTATCCTTCAAATGGTTATGGCAATTCTTATGGTAATTCCTACAGCAACAATAGAAGTGTGTCCTCTGATCTTGAAGCTATGCTTAAAGAATTTATTAGCACACAAAAAGCTTTCAATAAAACTGTTGAGGAAAAGTTTGAAAAAATTGATGATCTTGCTCTAAAGTTGATAGTCTTGCTCATGATGTTGAAATTCTAAAACTGAAAGTTATGCCTAATGAAGTTAAAGATACTAAGTCATTTGCTACAGCAAATGCCATCCAAGTTCGAATTGATAATAATATTAGGATGTTGGCTGAATTGCATGCTAGGTGGGAAAAAGAGGAAGAACTTGAAAAAGAGAATAGTATAGTTAGAGTTTGTACTATCACCACCACTAGTAATGCTAATGTTTACATGCTAGTAAGCCTCCTACTATTGATGGTAATGTTATTGGTGTTGGTAATGTCTCTACTACTTCTGCAAAGCGTTTGAAATTGCCTAAAACTGCTGAAACTTTTTCTGATAAAAGTGCTGAAATTTTTCAAACTATTGGAGACAATGGTTCCACCACCATTGACAATAATGATTTTGATTTTGATGATTGTAACATCTCTGAAGTTATTATGTTCTTGCAAAAATTAGCTAGAAGTCCCAATGCTAGCACTATTAATTTGGCTTTTACAAAGCATATTACAAATGCTCTTTTGCAAGCTAGGGAGGAGAAGTTGAAACTTAAAGCTTCTATTCCTAGGAAATTAGAAGATGGTTGGGAACCCATCATTAAGGTAAAGGTGAATGATTTTGATTGCAATGCCTTGTGTGATCTTGGTGCAAGTATTTCGGTTTTGCCCAAGAAGCTTTATGATATTCTTGATTTGCCACCTTTGGAACATTGTTATTTGGATGTTTTTCTCGCTGATAATGCTATGAAGAAACCTTTGGGGCGAGTTAATGATGTTTTTATTACAGTAAACAATAACCTTGTCCCGTTGATTTTATTGTTATGGATATTGAATGCAATGCATCTTGTCCTATTGTTTTGGGAAGACCTTTTCTTCGAACTGTTGGTGCCATCATTGATATGAAAGAAGGTAATATAAGGTACCAATTTCCTCTCAAGAAAGGTATGGAACACTTCCCTAGGAAGAGAATGAAGTTACCTTTTGACTCTATTGTTAGAGCAAGTTATGATGTTGATGCTTCTTCTCTTGACAACACTTGATTTTCACTTTCTGCGCCTAGCTGAAAGGCGTTAAAGAAAAGCGCTTATGGGAGACAACCCATCGTTTTTATTTGCTGTTATTTTTGTTTTCTTTGAGTCAAGGAGTTTTGTTACTTCTGTAGCAACTCCTTTGTATCTTTATTTTATCGCAATGTTGTGCCAAGTAAAGTTCTATATTGAAAGTTGATGCAAGATTTGGATTTCTGCGCAGTGACAGATTTTTAGCTGTCACGGATTTGAGCTTATCTCCCTGTAGAAAATTCAAAAAATTCTGAAAAAATCACGCATATTCCTGAGATATGTACGCAACTTTCATTATTTTAGGCCAGATCCATCTGAGCAACTTAAGTGCCTCGAAAAAATTCGTCATTCCAGACTGTTCTGTTTTTGACAGATTCTGCCTTTTGTTTTGCATTCGCTCTTTTACTGTGTTTGTGTGGATTTCTTTGCTCCACAAAGCATTGGTGGCTGTAGCTAATGTCCAGAAGCTTTGGGATTGATTGTATCATTACAGAATATGAGAATTTTTGATTATGCACTAACCCTCTAATGAGAACTGTCTTGAGTTTGGTGTGAAGGAAGTTTTCAAGGATCAAGCGAGAAGGGTGATATTATGTGATCAAGAAGAGTGAAAAGCCTAAGCTTGGGGATGCCCCCGTGGTTCATCCCAACCATATTCAGAGAGACTCAAGCGTCTAAGCTTGGGGATGCCCAAGGCATCCCCTTCTTCATCAACAAACTTATCAGGTCATCTCTAGTGAAACTATATTTTAATTCTTTCACATCTTATGCGCTTTACTTGGAGCGTCTGTGTGTTTTTATTTTTGTTTTTGTTTGAATAAATTCGGATCCTAGCAATCCTTGTGTGGGAGAGAGACACGCTCCGCTTTTTCATGTGAATACTCATGTTCTTCACTTATATTTGTTGAGTATTCTTAACTAGCTACTGCAGTGCTTTTAGCTCCTGTTTTTCATGCATCTCTTCGAGCTGTTAGCACTTGTTTATAAATACTCTCTTGCTGCATTATATTATCATTTGGAGAGTTTATGTTTAAATAAATTGATTGGTGTTTGTTTGGAAGAAAGAAAATGCTACATGTAGTAGTTGGTATTGGAAAAGACATATGCATTCTTGTAGATCATTGTCTTGTTTCGATTTGATGCTTTGCAATTGTTTTGAGCTCTCAAGTAGATCATGTTTAAGCTCTTGCATCATGTAGTTAAAGCCTAGTAGTGGAGAACTACCGTAGAGCTTGTTGAGACTTGGGATGCATATTTGTTCTCTCTAAGGTCTAGATATTTTCTGGTAAAATGTTTGAGCAACAAGGAAGACAGTGTAGAGTCTTATAATACTTGCAATATGTTTTTATGTGATTCTTGCTGTACCGGTTTATACTTGTGTTTGCTTCAAACAACCTTGCTAGCCTAAACTCTGTACTGAGAGGGAATGCTTCTCGTGCATCCAAAACTTGAGCCAAAACCCATGCCATTTGTGTCCACCATACCTACCTACTATGTGGTATTTCCTGCCATTCCAAGTAAATATTTCATGTGCTACCTTTAAACTATTCAAAACTTTATTACTCCTTATTTGTGTCAATGTTTTATAGCTCATGAGGAAGTATGTGGTGTTTTATCTTTCAATCTTGTCATTTACTTCTGACAGACTTTCACCAATGGACTAGTGGCATATACATCCGCTTATCCAATAATTTGCAAAAAGAGCTGGCAACGGGGTGCCCAGCCCCAATTAATTACAACTTTCATTAATAATTCTCTTCACATGTTTTGCCCTGATTTATCAGTAAGCAACTTAATTTGCAAATAGACACTCCTCCATGGTATGTGAATGTTGGAAGGCACCCGAGGATTCGGTTAGCCATGGCTTGTGTAAGCAAAAGGTTGGGAGGAGTGTCATCTATAAAGAAACTAAAATACATGTGTAAACAAAAGAGAAGAGGGATGATCTACCTTGCTGGTAGAGATAACGTCCTTCATGGGAGCCGCTCTTGAAAGTCTGGTTGACAAGGGGGTTAGAGTGCCCACTACCATTCGTTGACAACAACAAACACCTCTCAAATACTTATTTTGTGCTCTCTATATGCTTTCGAAAACTTAAAAAGCTCTAGCACATGATTTAATCCCTGCTTCCCTCTGCGAAGGGCCTATCTTTTACTTTATGTTGAGTCAGTTTACCTACTCCTTTCTATCTTAGAAGCAAACACTTGTGTCAACTTTGTGTGCATTGATTCTTACATGTTTACTTATTGCACTTGTTATATTGCTTTATGTTGACAACTATCCATGAGATATACATGTTACAAGTTGAAAGCAAATGCTGAAACTTAATCATCCTTTGTGTTGCTTCAATGCCTTTTACTTTGAATCTATTGCTTTATGAGTTACCTCTTATGCAAAACTTTTTGATGCTTGTCTTGAAAGTACTATTCATGAAAAGTTTTTGCTTATATGATTCATTGTTTACTCTTTATCTATTTGTTAGCAAACTATAGATCATTGCTTTGAGTCACTTCATTCATGACATGAGCCTTGCAATATATTGATCAAGATTGTGTGAAAGCATGTCTCCTCAGAAATTATTTGTTGTTATCGTTTTACCTACTCGAGGACGAGTAGAACTGTGTAGTGTGCTTGAGTGAAAGAATGTCCGTCCACGCAGTCTCCCCTCATGGCGCGATTGAGAAACACCGATCGGCTTAAGATCAGGAATAAAGTCAACACAAAACTCAATGACCTCCTTTGTTCCATAGCCCTTGGACATGCTTCCTTCTGGCCTAGCACGGTTATGAACGTATTTCTTTAAGACTCCCATGAACCTCTCAAAGGGAACATGTTGTGTAGAAATACAGGACCGAGAATGGAAATCTCTTCAACTAGGTGAACTATGAGGTGCGTCATAATATTGAAGAAGGATGGTGGGAACACCAACTCGAAGCTAACAAGACATTAGACCACATCCTTCTGTAAACTTGATAGAGTTGCTAGATCGATTACCTTCTGAGAAATTGCATTGAGGAATGCACATAGCTTCACAATGGGTACTCGAACGTTTTCCGGTAGAAACCCCCTCAATGCAACCGGAAGTAATTGTGTCATAATCACGTGGCAGTCATGAGACTTTAGGTTTTGGAACTTTTTCTCTGCCATATTTATTATTCCCTTTATATTCGACGAGTACCAGACGGGACCTTGATACTGCTCAGGACTTGAAAAAAGATCTCCTTCTCTTCTTTGATAAGAGCGTAGCTGGCAGTATCTTGATACTTCTCTGGATTCAGGTTGTCTCGTTCGTGCATATGTTGCTGGTCCTGCCGTGCATCCGCTGTATCTTTCGTCTTCCCATACACGCCTAAGAAGTTTAGCAGGTTCACGCAAAGATTTTTCGTCACGTGCATCACGTCGATTGTAGAGCGAACCTCTAGGAATTTCCAATAGGGTAGGTCCCAAAATATAGATTTTTTCTTCCACATGGGTACGCGATTGTCAGCGTCATTCGGAACAGATTGTCCGCCAGGACCCTTTCCAAAGATTACTTTTAAATCCTTGACCATGCCATATATAACATCACCAGTAGGGAGGGTAGGCTTCGTCCGGTGATCTGCCTCACCTTTGAAATGCTTGCCTTTCTTTCTTACGGGATGCTTGTTTGGAAGAAATCGACGATGCCCCAGGTACACATTCTTGTTACCTAAATATATACTTTCAGTCTCACCTAAACAGTGTGTGTATGCATTGTATCCCTTGTTTGACTGTCCTGAAATGTTACTAAGAGCAGGCCAATCATTGATGGTTGCAAACAGCAACGCTCGTAGGTCAAATTCCTCCTGTTTGTACTCATCCCACACACGTACACCTTCGTCAGACCACAACTGTAAAAGTTCTTCAACTAATGGCCTCAGGTACACATTAATGTCGTTGCCGGTTGCTTCAGGCCTTGGATAAGCACTGGCATCATAATAAACTTTCGCTTCATGCACAACCAAGGAGGAAGGTTATAGATACATAGAGTCACGGGTCAGGTGCTATGACTGCTGCTCTGCTCCCCAAACGGATTCAAGCCATCTGTACTTAGACCAAACCTTAAGTTCCTTGCGTCACCTGCAAAATCCTTGAACTCACTGTCGATGTTTCTCCACTGCGACCCATCTGCGGGGTGTCTCAGCATCTCGTCTTCCTTACGGTCTTCTTTGTGTCATCGCAACAACTTGGCATGCTCTTTGTTTTGGAACAAACGTTTCAACCGTGGTATTTGATACGTCTCCAACGTATCCATAATTTCTGCTGTTCCATGCTTATATTATACCATTTGCTACATGTTTTATATACACTTCATATCACTTTTATGCATTTTCTAGGACTAACCTATTAACAAGATGCCACAGTGCCAGTTCCCTGTTTTCTGCTGTTTTTGGTTTCAGAAAGTTACTTCTGGAAATATTCTCGGAATTGCACGAAACAAAAGGCCAAGTCCCTATTTTCCAGCACGTACACGGAGTCCGAAGGAGAGACGAAGGAGAGCCACGAGGTGGCCAAACCACCTGGCGGCGCGGCCCCACCTTCTGCCGCGCCAGCCTGTGGTTTGGGCCCCTCGGGGGTCCGCCGACATCGCCCCTTCGCCTATTTATTCCCCGAGACGTGAAAACCCTAAAACACCGAGCCTTTCATCCAGAACATATTCGATGCCACCGCCGTCGTCAACCCTAACTCGGGGGGTTTCTGAAGCTCTTCCCGGCACCCTGCCGGAGAGGGGAATCATCACTGGAGGGCTCTACATCGCCATGCCCGCCTCCGGAGTGATGCGTGAGTAGTTCATCCTTGGACTATGGGTCCATAGCAGTAGCTAGATGGTTGTCTTCTCCACTTGTGCCATCATGTTTAGATCTTGTGAGCTGCCTATCATGATCAAGATCATCTTATTGTAATGCTACATGTTGTGTTTGCTGGGATCTGACTTATATTGATACCTATGTGGAGCTGAATATTATATTATCATGTCTATGTCATTTGTGATCTTGCATGCTCTCCGTTACTTGTTGAAGCCTTGGCCAAGTGAATACTTGTGACTCCAAGAGGGGGTATTTATGCATGATAGTTGGGTTCAACCTCTATTTAACCTGGGATAGTGACAGCATGTTCTAAGGTTGTAGATGTGTTGTTGCCACTAGGGGTAAAACAGCAATGCTTTATTCAAGGATGAATGTATTGTTTACATTACGCACATTACTTAATGCAATTGTCTGTTGCTTGCAACTTAATACTGGAAGGGGTACGGATGTTAACCGGAAAGTGGACTATTTAGGCATAGATGCATGCTGGATAGCGGTCTATGTACTTTGTCGTAATGCCCAAATGAATCTCATAGTAGACACCACAGCTCACACATGCATGTTATATGCACTTATCAATTGTCAATTGCCCAGCTGTAATTTGTTTACCCAGCATGTTAGTTATCTTATTGGAGAGACACCACTAGTGAACTGTGGACCCCGGTCCATTCTTTTACATCTGAAATACAATCTACTGCAATCATTGTTCTCTACTGTTTTATGCAAACAAACATCATTTTCCATACGATACGTTTAACCCTTTGTTTTCAGCAAGCCGGTGAGATTGACAACCTCACTGTTAAGTTGGGGCAAAGTGATTTGATTGTGTTGTGCAGGTTCCACGTTGGCACCGGAATCCCTGGTGTTGCGCCGCACTACACTCCTTCACCAACACCTTCGAAGCAATCTCGTTTTCCTACTGGTTCGATTAAACCTTGGTTTCATACTGAGGGAAAACTTGCTGCTGCACTCATCATACCTTCCTCTTGGGTTCCCAACTGACGTGTGACGTACAAGCATTGTTTCTGGCACTGTTACCGGGAAATATTCCCTCGTCAACTTAGAGCCACCAGTATTATAGGAGCATACCACATCACCTTGGCAGGAACCCTCTTCCTGGGGCTCTGCTCGCCCTCAACATCACCTGGGTCATCTTGCCTGATCTTATACCGCAATGCACCGCATATCGGGCATGCATTCAAATTCTCGCACTCCTCACCGCGGTAGAGGATGCAGTCATTGATGCATGCATGTATCTTCTGCACTTCTAATCCTAGAGGACAGACAACTTTCTTTGCTTCGTACGTACTGGGGGGGGGGGGGGGGGGGCAATACGTTATCCCTTGGAAGCATCTTCTTTATTATTTTCAGCAACTTTTCAAATCCCTTGTCAGATAGTCCATTCTCTGCCTTCCATTGCAGCAATTCTAGGGTGGTACCCAGCTTTTTCTGGCCATCTTCACAATTTGGGTACAACAATTTTTTGTGATCCTCTAACATGTGCTCCAATTTTGACCTCTCGTTTTCACTTCCGCAGTTTCTCTGTTCATCAAGAATGACCCGACGAAGATCATCATAGGACTGATCATCAATAATGACCTCATGTTCGGCTTCGTCTTCCCCCATTGTAGTACCACCGTGTTCAGAGAACACAGGATAGTTGTCATCATCCTCTTCTTCATTGTCTTCCATTATAGCCCCTCTTTCTCCGTGCTTGGTCCAACAGTTATAGCTGGGCATGAAACCGTTCTGAATCAGGTGGACGTGAGGGGTTCTTGAGGAAGGGTAATTCCTCTTATTCCTACAGTCATCACATGGACAAAACATAAAACCATTCTGCTTGTTTGACTCAGCCACATGGAGAAAATTATGCATGCCATTAATGAACTTGGGACAGCGTCGGTCACCGTACATCCATTGCCGGCTCATCTGCATTATATGAATATATCAAAAACCATTACACTATAGTTATATCATGAATAGAGATACGTGACCAAATTCATTAATACAAGTTCACCACATTAAAACAAAAGTAGAGTAGTGACCAAATCTAATACATAGTTCTCATAAACATACATTAATTGAAACTAACATACAACTATCTAAAGAATTTAAATCCAACGACAAATGCTATCAAAATCACAACTAAGGTAATTATTGAACCAACAGCATAATGATACCAAGCCTCTTGACTAATGGCATATTTTCTAATCTTTTTAAGCTTCAAGCGCATTGCATTCATCTTGATCTCGTGATCCAAGCGCATTGCCTCCATCTTGAACTTGTGATCATCGACGACGTCGGCAAACTTGAACTCCAATTTCATCTTCTCTTCTAAGTATTGGAGACGAAGATCTTCACTTCTTTTCAATTTTTCTTTCAAATCATTGTTTTCTTTTTCAAAAAACTCGACAATAGGGTCGGTTGGAATTTCCGGTTCAACTACCTCCTAGATAAAAATATATCTATGTCAAGTAGGTCGGCATAATTGTCATAAACACGAAATTAAACAAACATATAGTTATAACAAACAATCGTATCACATCCGAATAATAGAGCGGACGAGAGCCGGTGTGGACAGATGTCAAAACCATGACACTATATATAACAAACAATTATACAAATAAGAAAATTATACAACTAATAATTATACATCTAAATCATACAACTAAGATTTTTTAAAATAAAGATAAAACAAGAGGCGCACCGAGGTGGTGTCGGTGACGGGGCGGCGCGGGCGATCGACGGCGGTGAGAAAGGGGACGGGACGACACTATAAAAAATCACAAATCATACTTTAATTTGAGCTCAAAATGCATATAAAAGAAATGAAATCCCTAACTTAGGCATTTCATCAAACACCTAGCTAGCACTACAAAAATCAAATGAGCTAAACTAGCAATAAAATGAGCTAAACTTGAAATGCCGGAAGAGAGGATGAAGTTGCTAACCCTTGTATAGGTAGGTGCCACCAATCTTGACAATGTTGGAGAAAAATGGGGTGAACTCGAGCTCGGGAGAGGAAAGAGAGAGCAAAAAATGGAGTTGTGCTCGAGCAGGAAAAATGGAGCTGGGCTCGGGGTGGAAGAAGATATATAGGGGAAACTTTAGTCCCGGTTCGCAATACGAACCGGTAATAAAGATGGACCTTTAGTACCGGTTCGTAACACGAACCGGTACTAAAGGGTCTCGCCGTGGGGCCCCCACTGCAGCCGCCTGCCGCAACCCTGGGACAAAAGGCCCCGCACCAACCGGGACGGCTTCCGGCCGGCCGCCTCGCCTCTGGAATCGGGACTAATGCCCCCTTTAGTCCCGGTTCCTGTCCAACCGGTACAAAAGGACCACACCGAAGCCCCTGTTTCTACTAGTGTGGCGTCGCCTCATGCCGCAACCTGTCAGACTTAGTGGATGGGTCCTGCTCCGGTATAGGTTGCTCCCAGACTACGATACCAAAGAAGATCTACTACTACGAAACAGCCTTCTTGAACTCGGTCAACACGAGTGAGACAGAGACCTGGAAGTTCAACCGGTGCAGCTCTGCAGTACTGATGGAGGCAGCTCAATTCAGATTTAGCGCTTCGTACATAAACACCAGCAAGTTCAATGACACATATGATGGGCGGGTGCCTATGGTATTTGACTGGGCTATAAGAGATGCCATTTCGTGTGATGTCGCAAAGCAGAATACCACAGCTACCTACGCATGCCTCAGCAGCAATAGCATGTGTGTGGATTCAATGAATGATCTAGGGTACGTGTGCAATTGCACCCATGGGTATCAAGGCAACCCTTATCTTCCAGACGGATGCAAATGTACTAATTAGTTTAATTTGAATGTCAATGTGTATATACACTAATACGGTAATCAAATTTCACTCTCGATATAGAGGGCCAATTTTATTTGAAACTATAACATTTCGTTTTGCTAACTTTGCTGCAGATATTAATGAATGCAATCAAAACCCGTGCCCTTCAGATGGTTTTTGCCGCAATACTGTGGGAGGACACAAGTGTTCTTGCCGAGCAGGGAAAAAATATAGCAAGAAAAGCAATACATGCAACCCTGACACCAGCTTAATAATAGGTAACACCAAAAGAAATCTGATCACCTAGTAAGACCATTACTTTATCACACTTTGTGCAATGTCAAGAATATAAATGTAAAACCAATATTGGACCTAACATTGGCCAAAGAATACCAACATATCATGTTTACTCACTCTCTCTCTCTCTCTGGAAAATAATTGTCTCACGTGATGTCTTCATGTAGGAGTTACAATGGGATCATTTGGTCTAATGGTTATCATCGTTATCATTGTCTTCTGGGGACAAATGCTAATTCGGAAGAAAAATTTGAACAAAGTTAAGCAGGAGTATTTTCGTGAGCATGGAGGCATGCTTTTATTTGACAGGATGAAATCAGAGCAAGGTCTTGCTTTCACTGTCTTTTCAGAAGCTGAACTCATGCAAGTCACTGATAACTTTGATAATAGCAGAATACTTGGAAAAGGAGGCCATGAAATGGTCTATAAAGGGATAGTAAAGAACAACATGCCGGCTGCAATTAAAAGATGTTTCCTGGTTGACGAAAGGCAGAAGAAAGAGTTTGGCAAGGAGATGATTATTTTGTCCCAAATCAATCACAAGAACATTGTTAAACTTTTGGGTTGTTGCCTTGAGGTGGAAGTTCCAATTTTGGTATATGAGTTTGTCCCAAACGGTACGTTGTTCGAGCTTATCCATGGCAAGAACCGAGCACTGCAAATCTCTTTTAGAACTCTCTTAAGGATTGTTCATGAAGCGGCCGAAGGGCTCAACTTCCTGCATTCATACGCATCACCCCCAATAATTCACGGTGATGTGAAAAGTTCCAACATCCTTCTTGATGACAACTACATGGCCAAAGTGTCGGACTTTGGAGCCTCCATACTAGCCCCATCTGACAAAGAGCAGTTTGTCACAATGGTTCAAGGTACTTGTGGCTACCATGATCCTGAATACATGCAAACATGTCAGTTAATAGACAAAAGCGATGTATATAGCTTTGGAGTTATCCTCTTAGAGATCCTCACCGGCCAGTTGTCGCTCAAGCTCGATGGGTCTGAGAAGCAAAAGAGCTTGTCGTTAATTTTCCTATCTGCAATGAAGGAGAACAATTTGGAGGCTGTGTTGGTGAGCCACGTGAAAGGCCAAGAGAGCATGGAGCTATTAAGTGGACTTGCAGACCTTGCTAAGAAATGTCTACATATGTTTGGTGACAACAGGCCCTCGATGAAAGAGGTCGCTGATGAGCTCAGTAGGTTGAGGAAGCTTTCAGTTCATCCTTGGGTGCATGTCGATGTGGAGATAGAGGCAGAAAGCCTTCTTGTTGGAGAATCTAGATCTGTTTATGAAACAGAACTAAGTACTGGATATGCTGCGGACGAAAGTGTTGATACACCCATAAACCCTAGGAGTTCTTATTATGCAAGGTAGTTAAATGATGCATAATATAATCTATGCTCTTCCCATATGAACCTTGTTTATTACCATGTGTATTTATTGTAGTTTTTAGGTTAGTGTTAATTACTTCTGATCTATCTGATTCCATGTACTTATGTGAATGGGTGCCTATCTCTTAAAGCTTATTTTAATATAAATCATATTTTAGTTCATTGGACGTGCTCGAGAAGACGTGATTACGTGGTTGTAATTACTGATTTTTCTCCACATGACGCTACACAGGTCTCGTTCCATTTTCAACTCATAACGGAACAAATAGTCACTAAGTACCATCCATGATCCATGTACAAAGCGAAATAAAAGAAGCATCCATGATCAATGAACAAAGTGAAAGAAAAGAACAGAGAAAGATAGTAAGTAGAGCTGTTTACAGCCAAGACCTAGGCTACAAAATCTGAACAATTTCGAAATTTGAACATTTTTAAAATTGTAGTTCTGTAACAAAGTGAGGAATGCCAATTGTAGTATTTTGAAGATGAATAATTTTCAAATCCACACATTTTCGAAATTTGAACATTTTTAAAATCTGTAACATCTTTTAAAAATCTGAAAAATAAATGAAAAGAAGAAGAAAAGGAAAACAGAAAAACGAAAAAAAGGAAAAAAGGAAAAAAAAAAAAGGCGAAACAGGCGAGCCCACCAACGCCACACTTCAGGAGGCTTGACCGTTTTGCGCCGTTAATGAGCGATATGTAGGATTTTGTACAACAAGTACTAACATAAGCCCGTCCGCAAATGGATCATTCGGCCCACTAACGTTTTTTTTTGTTTTTTCCATTCAGTTTCTATTATTTATTCTTGTTTTTTTATGTTTTTTCATTTTTAGATTAAATGAAAATATGTTTTTGTTTTTCCTCTTTTAATTTTATTTTTGGTTTTTTTAAGTTTGTAGAACAAGTGAACAGTTTTCTCTACCCGTGAAAATTCTTTAAAGTTGTGAACATTTTTTTACAAAACATGAAATATCTTTGTCAAGATCTATGAGCATTTTCTAAATGCAGTATTTTACGAGAAATACATGAAAATTTCTAAAATATATATGAACATATTTAAAAAAATATATGAACACTTATTTTGATGACAGTGAATTTTTTTTGGAGCGTGGATATTTGTTATAACATGAACACCTTCAAATATACATTTTTTTTCAATACATAAACATGTTAGGATGCCACCAGCTTTGGAAACTTCTACAATTAGACTAATAATTATAGGGGGTACTTAATCAGATTTATGATTTACGATCACGCTCACACAAGAATGCACCACCGACCCTGCATTGCTAGTGCACACAGTCGCTCAAACAACGAGAAAAAAAATGTCGCAACACAAGTATGATGAAAACTCATAGCAAGACCAAATACGCGATAGAGGGCCGTTCCATTGACTATGATGTCATCCATGTGGGATAAAACATGTTGCTCCAACTGTGTAGGACCCTCCGTAAACATGTCTCGGAATTTCATACGCTGAAGAGACGACCATAAACGGATCAAATGGGTACACTGGAAAATGACTTGCAAAGGTGTAGAGTTCTTACGATTAAAAATCAAATCATTTCTACACAACCAAAGCGATCAAATAACGATATTCGTTCGTACCCTAATAGAATTTTATACTTCGGATCTATTCCATGTAATCAGTTGTCAAATATGCCTACAACACTACATGTCGGGTACAAATTAGAAGCCACTGGGCAGACTGACCATATAGAACGCGTGAGTTACAATGGAGAATTAAGTGTTTAATTCTCTCATGCCGATGAAAAAATCGCACTATAAATACCCATGTCAATTGCGCTTTGATAGGTTATTCTTGGTCAGGCTTATATACCTTTGCGAAGGTGCGGCGTGGAATTTTAACTTTAACAAAACTTTGTTTTTCCATATTTGATTATTATTATTGACCAACACTTATGAATGAACGAGTGCTCTTTAGATAGAATGCACAGAGAAGTTACCATCCTCATTTAAATTTTACAAAAGATCATCAGTTTCTTGTGACAATTGAACCAATGCCAACCGCCAAGAAGAATGTTTCATGTTGAGATGCACGTTTTCAAAGCCGCAGCGAGTGTGTCACTCTTATGAAAGACAATATTGTATAGAGCCGGATATTGATTTCAGAGCATGGCATTGCCTAACCATTTATCCTCCAAGAGCCTGATTTATGCGCCGTCCTTGAAAGTAAATGATTCCAGGAGGAAAGAATGTTTGTTCATCACCAGTAGACCAACCGAGAAGCGTGAATCCCTAGGTTTCCAATAAATGTGGAACAACGTCTTCGCACCTATATATTTTCTTCTCAGAAGAGGTGCCAAATTATATTCTCGGTAAGAAGTTTGATGAGTCTATTATTAAGGAGGGTAGAGTTCTTATTTTCTAGGTCATGAACAACAAACCCTACTGAATTTTTTGGGAGACAGACCATGTCCTATATAATGCGGGTTTTTTCATGGTATCTTTGCCAAAGGAATCTCGATCAGAATTAATCCAGTCTATGTAGAACTCCTTTTGACAACTAGAAGAATGATACCATATGCCATACCATATTATTGAGTACTGAATTAATGGGCAGTAGTCTTCCACCAACACAAAGATGATTTCCTTTCAAAATGGTTAGTCTTTTCTCATGGCGCTCCTCCACATGTTTCCATTCAACATTCGGTTGCATTCGATAAGGAATCAGGAATACTCAAATAAATAACTCATTTGAAATTGGCCTTATTCACAGCCAAATACTTCAACATATTAAGCGTCAAAGAATGAAGCATGGGCATAGGATGATAGGAGGGAAGCATACTTGTGTTATGTCTGTTCATATGGTGTTTTTTATACCTGTGCAATTTTTATCAGGAAGCTCAGTGTAGAGATGGTGTCAAAACATGTGGTAGTTGTGATATAATTTGTTGGCATTTGTACATTTGTACTTATGTATCAACAAGTTATGAATTTGACAAATCAAGTTATGCTTTCAATTTAGTCCTTTTTGTGTTTGTGAATGCTATGTTTGTCATCACGTACGTGCATTGCACCTACATTATTCCCAGTTCCTCTTAGTGTCTTCCATCTCGCAGGCCCGTCATCAGCATTGTTGCAGACTCCGCACGCCTGCTTCCATCTCGCCCCTAATGTGGCCTACATAATATGCAAACATTTGGCCACTTTAAAAAAACGAGTGCAATTAAGGTAGTAGAAATGTAGATGGATCAAAGAGAGAACATAGTAGCTAGACTGGTAGAGCGAGGGAAGTGCGTACACTTGTCTTGTATGCCTGCCTACAAGTTTCTCATATGTTTCTATCTGGTTTGGTTTGTTGGATGACCGTTGGCAGGGAACATAAGTTTCTAACCTACTACCATCGCTTGGAAGCTGATTCTATTGCCTGCCGTCCTTCTAGTACCTCAAAACAGTGGGCTACCTTTCTCTCTAGTTTGCACAAACGGTAGAGAAAACGAGAGCAACTCATGGCAGCAAACACCCTGTATTTTCTGCAGCGGAAGATCCTCCATACCAACAGCTCCTCGCTTTCCGATGCACTCTTCACCTGCAGGCACCAACCAAGATTAGTTTACTCACTCTACAAGCACGCACAATAGAGTGTGAGCAACATCACCAAAAATTTCTTGTTGAGAAGAACGGCAACAAGGCAAGAAGTATGGACGACAGCAACACATTAGTTTTTGCCCATCTTGAATTCAAAACCTTGCAAGACTATAGCCAGGTGAAACATTTCCACACGGCTAGTGAGCCGAGCATATATATATACGCGAGGGCGCCAAACACATTTCCCAACTCACCAAGCACCGGGCCATTTCTTAATCACGAGGCCTAAATCCACCTTGGTTAACTATAACACCACTCAGCCAGCACTGTTACAAGCTTTTTACGTACCACGCACGGCCCCGGCAATGGATGCCGGCATGTTGCACTCGCACCCTGGCGCCATCGCCGCCACGGTCCTTGCATTGGCTTCGGCGTACTTGGTGTGGTTCTGGGCGCTGTCGCGGCGGCTGTCCGGGCCGCGGATGTGGCCGCTCGTCGGCAGCCTCCCCAGCGTCGTGATGAACAGGACGCGCGTCCACGACTGGATCGCCGACAACCTGGGCGCCACAGGGGAGGCGGCGACGTACCAGACGTGCATCCTGCCGCTACCGTTCCTGGCGCGGCGGCAGGGGCTGGTGACGGTGACGTGCAACCCGCGGAACCTGGAGCACATCCTGCGCGCGCGCTTCGACAACTACCCCAAGGGCCCCATGTGGCAGGCGGCGTTCCACGATCTCCTGGGCCAGGGCATCTTCAACTCCGACGGCGAGACGTGGCTGCTCCAGCGCAAGACGGCGGCGCTCGAGTTCACCACCCGGACCCTGCGCCAGGCCATGGCGCGCTGGGCCAACCGCTCAATCAAGGACCGCCTGTGGCACATCCTCGCCGACTACTGCGACGCCGCCGCCACCGTCGACCTCCAGGACCTCCTCCTGCGTCTCACCTTCGACAACATCTGCGGACTCACCTTCGGCAAGGATCCTGAGACGTTGTCGCCGGACTTGTCGGAGAATCCCTTCGCCAACGCTTTCGACGATGCCACCTTGGCGACCATGCAGAGGTTTCTGTTCCCCAGCTTCCTGTGGCGGATCAAGAAGGCGCTGGGCATCGGCAGCGAGCAGAGCCTCCGCAAGAGCCTCGCGGTGGTGGACCAGTTCATGACCGAGACCATCGCCGCGCGCAAGGCGACGCCGTCGGACGACCTGCTGTCCCGGTTCATGAAGAAGCGCGACAGCAACGGCAGGGCGATCCCCGAAGACGTGCTCCAGTGGATCGCGCTAAACTTCCTGCTCGCGGGGCGCGACACGTCGTCCGTTGCGCTCAGCTGGTTCTTCTGGACGATCATGCAGAGGCCGAACGTGGAGCGCAAGGTGCTCCTGGAGATCGCCTCCGTGCTCAAGGAGACGCGCGGAGACGACACGGAGAGGTGGGCCCAGGAGCCTCTCGACTTCGACGAGCTGGACCGGCTCGTGTACCTGAAGGCGGCCTTGTCGGAGACGCTGCGCCTGTACCCGTCGGTGCCGCAGGACTCCAAGTACGTCGTGGCCGACGACGTGCTCCCCGACGGCACCGTGGTGCCCGCGGGTTCGGCGATCACCTACTCCATCTACTCTGTCGGTAGGATGGAGAGCATATGGGGGAAGGACTGCGTGGAGTTCAGGCCGGAGCGGTGGCTGTCGGCGGACGGCAGCCGCTTCGAGCCCGTCAAAGACGCGTACCGCTTCGTGGCGTTCAACGGCGGGCCGAGGGTGTGCCTCGGCAAGGACCTCGCCTACCTGCAGATGAAGTCCATCGCGTCGGCGGTGCTGCTGCGCCACTCGCTGGAGCTCGTGCCGGGGCACCAGGTGCAGCAGAAGATGTCGCTCACTCTGTTCATGAAGAACGGGCTCCGCGTGAACGTCAAGCCAAGGGACCTCGCCAGCTACATCGCGCCGCCGGAGGAGACGCTGACGATGGGGTCAGTCGTGATCCCGACCACCACTGCCGCCGCCGCATAGTCTTGCGTATTCCTACGTACATCGGTCCCCGAATTCTGATACTTGTTCGTTCTGCCTGCCGGATTTGTTCAGCTTGGTGTTATACGGCTGTGTGCGTACTTTTGTGTCATTCGGGTTGTGTACTTTTGTGAGGTATTGGTGAATGGACAAATGAACTGAAACTTATACATTTCATTTACATATCTATATCTATATCTATAGCTAATAATAAAGGCGCTAAGGCTTCCGCCGTTTGGTTTGGTAGGTCATCTGATTTACCCTTAAAGTTTCAATTAATTACCCACCTATGCCACCCATAAGTAAAAAAAAACGTTTGGATGGTTTCGTATCGCTCAGTCCGTCAAATCCTTGACGTCGTATGCGTGAACTCGCTCTCCTGAATCCTGATAGAATAATAATCGGATCGAGCGGATACAATCTCGGTCTCTCGGACGACTGTCGACAAGCCCCGCCTTTACAAAGCAGCAATCGCCACCCCGACCTCTGCCGAGCTGTAGGCAATCCATGATCAAGGATCAGTACCTGGGGTCGCCGCGCTTGACGAGAACGCAGCAGTTCCACACTCATCTGCGCCGTTGGTTTGCTCGACCGGCACGGCGACCCCTACCGATCCATGCTCATGAACAGATGGAGAGTAGCAGGGCGCCGTGGTGCCGCTGCATGGCGGTCGATCCACATATGCTGGGAGGCTCTTTATGTGCATGTATGCATACCAACTGTGCTTGTATGCCGCTGGTTTTGGTTACTGCATGGATCGACCTGGAGTAAGGGAAGAAGGTAGAAGGAGATTCGAGAAAGGAAGAGACATGAAGAAAAGAAAGAAGTAGAGGTGAAGATAGGAGACGTGAGATGAAAGCAATACCGGAAATAAATCACCAAGAGGCAAGAGCACACTGTTGTGTATATGCATGCTTCAGCTGTAACATGAGGTTATGATAGTACAAAAAGAATAAGAGAAGAAATCCAAGGATTTTGTCGAGAATTCAGAGTTTTCCAAGTTTGAGAATTCACGCGCAGCAAAGTTAGCCTGAAATCAGCATGATTGTGGTACTATAATGCAGGATTTGCCTCGGACGCCCACGACTCTGCGGCGACTCCTATTGTAGTCGATTTGGTTGTTGCCTGAAGAGATATACGAGTATATTGGTTCAATCGCATTCAGCGGGAACGTACAGCTACACAATCTTTGCACAAGAATTGATGTATTTCTGAAAATAATTAGAAACGACAAGGATTTCTTTGGTCATTAATTAAGTTTGTAAATAAGCATGATCCGGCATATGCACATCATATATTGCACCTATATGATTTTTCTACTAGGTATTCATATGGAGATGCATTCAATTAAATCATTGATTTGGTTTTACACCATACTTCAAAATTTAAAGAGCCGACTTTCGGTAAAAAAATAAAATTATATTCACTCCATGTGGTTCATTTATTACGTCAGCCGTTCTTTTGATGCAATATGTATGATTCAGTTATTTGCCAGTTAAGTATTAATTATAGCATTTTTCGTTTTTGACATCGAATAATATTAATACACATTTTCCCACTCCCGTTGCAACGCACGGGCACGTTTGCTAGTGTATTTATAAGGGAAAATCGATCGACGTATAACAGGTACAGTACATATTTGTGTAGACATCATAACGGTTACAGGTTAGACTGATCGTTGCTAACACTGGCTGACAACTAAATTGCATGGAACACACGCCTTACGCTACAGCCCGCTAGGCTACCAGTACCTACCGACTATGCACCAGCCAAAGTAATCCAAAGTCCAAACCACAATTGTCAATATGTCACTCGCAGGTGAATAAACAGATTGAGAGAATTCTGAATTTCTGATGAAATGTAGGCAGTACCCAGGACAAGAAGCAGGACCAACACTTTTCAGGGTTTCCAACCAAACAAAGGTTTTTTGGTTGGGAAACTTTTTATTTCGATAAAGGTTTGGTTGGAAACTAGCTTCAGTTGGTGATTTTTTTTGACCAAATCGTGGTGACGACCCCTAGTGCTCTAATGTGCAGGTAAGACTTACGTTGAGTCTGTCAGTCTCAAATTGTACGACCGGCACACAATAAATAATACTTTGCTACCACAACTAATAATAATTACGAATCACGATGCAAATTCCACGGACAAAAAATTTGACCTAGCTTGAACTTAAATCTCGGTTGACCGAAAATTAGCAGAAGGGTAATAATAACAACGGTTCAACTCATATACTGACATGTCTTGTTTGTCACAGAAATTACATGTTTATTAAATTCATGGTCAAAGTCGGATTCCAAAATCGGGGTGGGGGTGGGGGTGGGGTGTGACTAATCCCAAGCGGAGGAAGTACTTGGTATTGGTGCTCGCATTTAACTGGAATAATTCTAAAATTTAATTTTTGATATTCTTTTAGTGATACGTGGTGTGCCCGTCAACAGCGAAACGTTGTTTTGTTTCTGTCAAGCTCATTATCTGTCGGCTCAGTCTTATGAAAGTGCTCATTGGGGGCGATGTGCGTGCATTTAGAGGGTGAGTGTTGGTACGTGCTCCCTATGAACGTCTATGTTTATACTGTAATTCTCAAAACAAAAAATTGGATCCCAAAGTTTATGAATATTAGGTACATATTGGTTAGATGGGGTAGATAAATTAACTAAAGCACGAATTCGTATTGGAACTTGTGCTTTTCTATGGGCAATTTGGAATTGTCGTAATGATGTGGTTTTTAACAAGACTAGAGATGCTCATTTTGTGCAGGTTATCCATCGTGCGGTCTACTGGATCCATATGTGGTCTTTCCTCTTGCCACAGGACCAACGCTCCCTTATGGACTGTGGTTGCTCCCAACTTTTGGCGGTCCTCCGAGCTATTTTCCACCGGGGGGGGGGGGGGGGGGGGGGGGGGTGGCAGCATACTAGAAGACTTCAAGATGTGTCGTCTTAATCGCTGCGCGCTATTTAGATGGCTGGTGTTTGTCACCACTTTGGCTGATCCATGATTGTAATAAGCATTTTTGCATACTTTGCTACTTCATTTTAATAAAGAACGGTTGTGTGCATCATCACGATGCAGAGGCCGGGGCACCCATTTCTAAAAAAAAGGTACATAATGTTTTGCTATTACCATGCACGCTGCACTCTATATGAAACCATGAGCTACCAAAATTAAAACAACTTAATGCATGCAAGTGAATAACACAAAATTGCTAATGTAAGCAAAGTTTCATGATTTTATTTACGATGTATTTGTTATTCAGAATCACTGGTATTTGCGGTGTTTTTATTACCTCGAATTTACAATCCAAATAATATTGGTATAACAAACATGATGTAGAAATATATTGCACTCGAGTCGATGATCTAATCTTGAACACTACAAATACTATGGTGTGGTGGGTCCCTCATAAATTTGAAGTTTTTTATGAATATAAACAAACAGATCGAACTCTCACTCTAGTTGGTGAGTCAAAAATATTCTAGGTCATGATCAATCCATTTTTGTCCACGGTCTATTTTCTTGAGCTTATCTCGCGAATGTCAATAATCTTAGATTTTCCTGAGAACAGATGAAAACTAGGGGCTAATCTATGAACTTGCATGAGTTGGATTAAACTTCACAGTATTTTACATACTACATATCAAACAAATAAATAAACTTGATTTACACATTTTCTGTCATATCTATTGCACGGGGATGGTATTTTACAAAGTATAAAGAATTCTTATGGAGAATACAAATCGGACCAAGAATTTTTATTTTGGACGGGTTTGATATGAATTGAGTAGACTAAATCTATTACAAGACTTACACATGCAACCCAAGTTGAGTGCGGAACCATGAAAGGATATATAAAAAAGCTACCGCTTTGTGGGGTATCCCCTCATGGAAACCATTATATGTCTTGATATTTCTATCTACATACAGATAAAATAAAATCATGTACTTTCGAGACATCTACCAAGATTTTTCTCGCATTATATTGGTTCGATCTCTCTACCAAGATATTTAGGGCGCTAAGATATACACAAACAAATACATACTTATATAATTCATCTAAATGGCAAACATAAAGTCGTAAAAGCTTTGTTTCGATTTTAACATTGATCTATTTGGGAAGCTTTTTTTGTTTCACTAAGGGGTTAGAACGGACAATGTCTCAAAAAGGAAACAACTGACATCGTTTTCCTCACAAATATATGGCTTAAGTTTAGTGCAATTTTATTTGCCTTTATGGGCCCTAGAATTCAATAATTAACTTAAATAATGTATCTTAATATTTAACAATCTTATTATATGATCAATATAGATATAAATAATGATGAAAGATTATATGTCAATGGAATGAGTTATGGAAAAGTAAAAAAGTTCAATATAAATAAGTGATAAACATGTATTTTATTTCGCCATGTTCACCAAAAATAGCAGAAAACCTGCATATTTGCGTGGCTATACTTTTTATAGTTTAAGGATGCAAATATGAATGGAAATTTGTTGGATTATTTTCATTAAATGGGTTGGGTGACCCCTTGTTGACTGTCAATGCAAGCATATTTCGTGCATTTACTTCTAATTGTGCCTTTTTATTTCATTTTTGTTGTCGAAAATAGGCATGTTGATTGATAACTGAAATCTTATCCGGTGAACCCTTTGTGTACCTGCCCACTTGTTGATAGATTCATGCATGTTGACACTTACAGACATTCTATGTTGACCACAGTAGTCTATGTCTACATATTGCATGACATGGGATGCAATCAAGCTGTCATAAATCTTATTAGGGAATTGTTAATTCTCACTCGACTGAGCATTAGTTAAATCTTAGTTGATTCCATGGCTGTCTGATTTGGGCGTTAAGATTTGCATGTCAAGCTGTGGTTCTCTCGCTAGCACACACCTGCCTTCGTACGTACATCGATGTTTTGCGTTTTAGCTGGGTTTTTGGTTTTTGTCTATTGACAGTGGACCAATGTGGTTTTTTTTCCAACAAATTGGTGTTATTTTATGTACGTGGTTTGTTTCTTCTGGTTTAGATGGAAATCTAGCTTCTTATACGGGACTGGTGACGCGTCTATGTTGGGTCGATCAATTTGTTTCAAAGTGGTAATTCAGTTCAATTCATTTTTGAGCTATTTTAGTCCTTTTTCTCACTTTTAGTTTTAATGTTGTTGTGTTCGTGTTTTTTTCTAGTTGCTTGTTGTTTAAAACTTACTTTTTTCTATTTGCGCATGGATTGGAACTGATATATTTTTCCATGATTCGCGATGGCCTAGATGTTAAACATCTGTTACAACTAGGATTTTCCTACTTTCACAGGGATTATAACTGATATATTTTCAGTTGCACATAGCCCGCAATTGACATTTTTTCAGTTGCACAGGGAACTGAACTGAGAAGTTTCCAGTTACATGTGGGTCGCAACTGAGAAAAACCAGACCATTAGATTTGCATCATGATTTATACTGGCTGGAAAGTCACGTGTGGGTTGCAACTACGATCTTCCTAGTTACACATTTAGTTGTAACTAATATTTTTTCAGTTACACATGAGTCGTAACTGAGAATTTTCTGGTTACATATGGATCGCAAATGAGATATTTTCAGTTGCACATGGGTCGTAACTTAGATATTACCGCCTAACGGAGAAAAAATAACCGAGCTGTTGGATTTGCATCGTTATTTGTGACGTCCTTAAGGTTGTGAGTGGGTCGCTAATACACTGGTATTTTTTCACTTATTCATCAGTCATAATTGAGATTTTTTCAGTTGATCATAGCCGCAATTAAGAGTTTTACAGTTACACGTGGGTCGTAAGTGAAGAAAAGAATCAGATAGATGGATTTGCATCATGATTCTTGGTGTCATGAAAGTTGCTCGTGGGTTGCACCTGCTACCTTCTCATTTAAACATTGGTTGCAACATGTATTTTTTTCAGTTGCACATACATTGCAACTGAGATTTTTTTCTAGTTGTACATGAGTTAGTTGAATTTGTATCATGATTCGTGCTAGCCGAAAAGATTTGTATAGGTTCCAACTAGGTACATATGAGTTGCAGCTGAAATTTCCCGAATTACACATGGGATGCAATTGGAATTTTTCTAGTTACACATTAGTTTTTAAGTTTGTAATTGATAGAAAATGTCCAAATAGTTGGATTTTCATCATGAATCTGCCATCCTGAAAGTTGCACAAATGGTTTTGTGCCTAATCAACTACACCAATATACTTTATTTTTTGAGAATTCTACACCAATATACATGGTGTGTCTACTCAAACGTAAATATCAAATAAGGCTTAGCATGTCTATCTGCAGTAATTTTGAGAATAGCGGGCTGTTCAAAGGTATCGAATAAGGCAAAGCACAATAAGAAAAAAATGAAAGCCACAAATAACTGGGTAGCAGGCCCAGTTCGGCCCAACCTTTTTTTTTTTGAGACTTGGTCCAAATAATTTTGTAGGCATAACGGGAAGGGAGGAACCCTATTTAACGCGTTTTGCGTATGTCAGAAGGGCAAATCCTATATATCGCCTCAAGGCGACGCTCTAGGCACCCGTCGCCTGAAGGGACACGCGCGTCGGCGCGGATGGGCTGGCCCATCAGCCGATTATTTTCTTTCCTTTTCTTCTGTTTCTTTTTCATTTTCTGTTTCCGTTTTTTCTTTTTCTTTTTCTTCGGTTTTCCTTTTCTTTTTTTCTTTTCGTTTTTCTTTCGAAAAAAGTAAATTGGAGAAAGTACAAATTAAAATTTGTTCAGATTTGAATTTTGTTCAAATTTAAAAATGTTCTGATTTGAAATTTGTTCAATTTTAAAATTGTTTCGATTTTGAAATCTGTTCAAATTTGAATTTTGTTCCGATTTTAAAAAAACTCGGATTCAAATTCTGTTCAAATTCGAAATTTGTTCCGATTTTGAAATTTGTACAAATTCAAAATTTGATCAAAATTTAAAAATTGTTTCGATTCAAATTTTGTTCACATTCGAAATTTGTTCTGATTCGAATTTTGTTCTGATTCGAAATTTGTTCAATTTTGAAATTTTTTCAAATTCGAATTTTGTTCCGTTTCGAATTTTGTTCTGATTTGGATTTTGTTCCGATTCAAAAATTGTTCCGATTCAAAATTTGTTCAAAATAGAAATTTGTTCCGATTCAAATTTTGTTCCGATTCGAAAATTGTTCTGATTCAAAATTTGTTCAAATTCAAAATTTGTTCCGATTCGAATTTTGTTCCGATTTGATATTTGTTCAATTTTGAAATTTGTTTAAATTCCAATTTTGTTCCGTTTCGAATTTTGTTCTGATTTGAATTTTGTTCCGATTCAAAATTTGTTCAAAATAGAAATTTGTTCAAATTTGAAATTCGTTCCGATTCAAATTTTGTTCAAATTCGAATTTTGTTCCGATTCGAAAATTGTTCCGACTCAAAGTTTGATCAAATTCGAAATTTGTTCCGATTTAAAATTTTGTTCTGATTCAAATTTGTATAAATTCGAAAACTGAGGCGATGTACGGGAGCGTCCGGAAAAAAAAACGCGTAGAAACAGTTGAGAAGCTCGCGTGCACATGGCCGGCCCAATTAGTCCCCATAGTAGGCGACGAGGCCGCGGACGGTCGCCTTGAGGCGACCTAAAGGAGCTGCCGTTAGGAGAGCAACGCTAAAGGATTTGCGTATGGGTCGAAGCCCAGCGTCTCCAACACCGAACGCACACGCTGACGAGCCTTTCGTCTCCAACTTCGATTCCCTCTGATGCCACCATCCGTGCTCGTGCCGCGGATTCCCCCGCCGCCTCCACTGACCGCAACCGCCTGCTCCCACACACCGCCTCAGCGCCCCGTCCTGCACGAGCCGCCATCTCCGCTGGTATGCCGTCGTCCCGGCTTTCCTTCTAACCTCCCGTCTTCTCTGGCGACGATGAAGCCAACTGCACCGCACCCCCCTCCCCCCAGTTAAGTCGCTCCCTCTCCTCCGCCGGCGACGCCGCGGTCAGCCGCGTCGTCCCTGTCACGGCCAGTTCCTGGCGAGCCCCAGTTAAGTTGCTCCCTCTTCTCCGCCAACGACTCCGCGGCCAGCCGCGTCGTCCCCGTCTCCGCAAGTTCCTGACCCGCCTTACCCCGCGTCTTCCCCGTCTCCAGCGAGGTTGTCCCAGCCGTGGTGCGTCACTTTCCTCGTCTCCAGCGAGAAACATCGCTTCCATCTCGACAAGGTGGGCCGGCCTAGAAAACAAGTCAGAGCAAAGGCAATAGAAGCATGGACGTACGCGATTCGCGGCTAGCATGCGCAACGGGCGTAGAATAGGATTCGCATTACACCGTCGGGATTCTTCCCTACGGTAACGAGGTCAAAAAAAGAAAGAATAGGATTCGCCCATAACGAAAGGAGCGGCGAGCCAGCAAATATAGAACAGACCTGCCATAGCATTGATCGATGAGAACAAAGGAAGACAAATGGGTAGGGTATGGGGCGGGTAGAGCAATATCATACCCAAACCCGTATAGTTAATGGTATAAAATTCTACCCATACCCGTACCCACGGGTATAAAACTTTACTCGTACTCATACCTGACGGGTACCTGTACCCACTGGGTACCTAACGGGTAGATGAAATAGTACACAAATTATTCACAATTTTACATTCATCGATATCACATTTGACAAAAAACATTTATCTCAACTCAATAAAGATAGATGAGTATATGACGATTATCTCTACTAAGTAACGGGTCGCATATGTTGAAGTTCCACAGATAAGATCCAAATGTCTAAATAACGGGTAGGGAATGGGTATACCCACGGGTATAAGGCTATATCCGTGCCCTACACATGACTTAACGGGTATACCCATGGATATAATTATACCCATACCCTGCTCATACGAGTACGGTACCCACGTGCGGATACCCGTACCATGGGTAAAATTGACATCTTACTGAGAACTATAGTTACTTCTCGCCCGACTAAGACTTAGCGGCTCACAGTAATCAAAGAAATCCAGGGAAGATACTCTAAGGTGCTCACTGCATGATAATCAAGGAAGTTCTTCTAGACGTTCCACTAGTGGAAAAAAGGGCCTCTAGTCCCGGTTGGGGAGGACTCTAGTCCCGGATTCCCAACCGGGACTAGCAAATCGGGACTAAAGGTCCCCCCCCCCCCCCTTTAGTCCCGGTTGGCCACGAACCGGGACTAAAGGGTCTACACGTGGCCACGGCTGGGCGCCCATGGCGGGACGACCTTTAGTCCCGGTTGGTGTACCAACCGGGACTAAAGATTTCTGCTTTTTGTTTTCTATTTAATTATTTTTCCTGGTTTAGGGTTTAGGGCTTTAGGGGTTTAGGGGTTTGGATTTTGTGTTTTCCATTCAATTCTTTTTGTATGGAGATCACGTTGATGCGCCAAAAACAAGTCGTATACATAAAGTTCATACTACATCGAGATCACGTTGATGCATATATACATACACATACAAGTTGCTTTAATGAAATTCTCACGTCGAGATCACGTCAATTACATGGAGGCATTAGTGGTAATGAAATTCTCCGGTTTCCTTTATGACCTCCGAGTTCAAAAATCCCGCCAATTCCTCTTAAATTGCTTTTAGGCGGTTCGTTTATATGAGCTTGTCCCTTATTCTTTCCATCTAGATCAATATGAATATGTGAGTTGTGTGTATATATATATGAAATCATCATAAAATAAATTATGAATGGAACTCAACACAATTGATGGTAATAAAATAAATTGCGAATAGTGTTTACGTAATTCAACTGTTCTTTGATCTCTTTTCCGCTCACTGATACAATAGCGCATGAACTCGCAAACGTAGTATGCACATAAATTAGTCCCCTGTTCCTGCCTCAGACAAAACTTTACAAAGAATATAATTCAATCAAATAATAATCAAGCATGATAATGGTATTGAAACTAGAATTAAAGAGTTGCGCGGACCTAGATATATAGTACTACTTACCTTGGTGGTATAAAAATTCAGATCCGGTTTCCAATCCCTGGAACCTTCTCGATGAACCGTTTACAAACCCTGCCCGGCAAAAGAAAATGATTAAAGGAGTTATTAATTACTTGATATCAGAAAATGAACGAAAGAGGTCGATATAGAGCGATAATGATTGAAATTACCTCTGGAGCAATTCTTGCAAGTTGAGGTACTCGTCCATATCTTTCCTTAACGAGTCCATGACTTTAACGACTCCTTCGTCAACTCTAATGAGTAGCAGAATCCAGTGGAAGTTGCGCACGTTTATATACACATGCATATATACATAACTCATCGATTACACTAAACATCGAGTAAGCAAAATAGAATGTGTAGAAGACAGTAACACTCACTTGAAGTTGTAAGGAAAAAGTATTTCTGCGCAGTGATTTTGTTTTACTAAAAACCGGAGCAAGTTATTCTCTGTGTCCTTGGGATGGTTATTTACGGTAACTTCATGATTGAAATATGGGTCAACGAACCCAGTGTCATAGATGCGGGCTTTTCTGCATTCGAGAATCTTCATTCTGCATAATAGCGTACAAAAGAATATAGTGAGATAATTACAGGCAATGAACGAGCTGAGCTAGAGATATAATTACAGAAATAAATCACTTACAAACAATAGCAACTGACAAGGGTTTTGTCGAGGGCGTCTTGATTGAATAACTGAAAAATTTCAGAAAACTCAACATACATCGCGTTCGCCGTGAAGTAATGCTCTTTCCTATATGCCACCCAGAGGTGGTCTTGCCCGTCCTTTGCGGTTTTCATGTACCACTGATGCAATAGGCGCAATTGTGTTGGTAGAAACTTGACCGCCTCAGGTCTGACCAGAGACTACCCGTGGACACATCTCCATGCATACTGATCAGCTATGGGGAGACCAGTGTCGTGGTGTACTTCCTTATCGGGCATCACCTTGAGCGGGGGATCGACTGATTTGCCTGTTCTTCGAGCTGGGCCACTTGTCTCCCGATTTTTGCCATCCGCTCCTGCTCCCTCTTTAGCTTATATGCCGCCTCCTCCTCCTTCCTCTGTTGACTATATGTCTTCTGAATACAGCGGACATAGTAATCTAGCAAATCAGGCGGCTGTGGCGGTCCCGTCGATAGATTTGTCACAACTTTCAAAACTGTTTCCAGAGGTAGTATCTTCTTTGGCTCGGGCCGTTTCGGAGCAAGTTGTCTTTTGACTTCGGCAGCCACGATCGCGGCGTTTTCCTCGATAGTCCTGTCCCAAGGTAACTTCTCAGGAGACTTGTCCTTATTGGTTTTCTTATTTCCACTTTTCTTCTGTGTAGTACTAGTCGACGGGTAGTTCAGTTTCCGCTTTATCGACTTAGTAGTGGGCGCAGTCGGCTGACGGGACGGCGCGGGTGATGGACTCGTGCTGGCGGGCTCCCAATCGGGGAGGGATGGACTTTGAGGTGGATTTCTACTCGGAGGAGTCGGTGGCCTTGGCGCGAAGTCTGGAAACACGATGTATTTCTTGTTCCATAGAATGAAACAACGCTTGACTTCTCCCAGTGTCTTCTCGTCGTCACCTCCAGGAATGTCAAGCTCTAGTGTGTCAAATCCCGGCATAATTTCGTCCACCCCGACACGAGCATAGCCAGCTGGAATCTGACCATGATGGTAGCTTGCTCCAGGTTGATTTGGTAAAGCATAGCCGACCGCCACCTTGAAGGATATGTTCTTCATTGACATATGTAGCTCACAACTTGTCTTCTCCGTGACATCATCCACGGGGTAGTGAGCCGCCGGCGGTTCGAATACAGAATCTTCTAGCTGCGTGGAACCCACGCTGCTTTTCCGCTGATCAGATTTGACGACATCGGCTTTAGGACCTTCTAGCTGCTGCTGAGATGCCCTTTGTTGACTAATTGAGTCTAGTTGCTCCTGTTGCCGCTGCACCACACGTTCTAATTCCGATACCGGTCTAACTCCTTCTTCTTCTTTCTCTGACGGCTTCTATAACTATCAGCGTACTCCGGAAACCCTTTCTTCCACGAAACACCCTTCGTAGCCTCGAAGTCGTCCAACGTGTTCAGGATTTCCGAGGGCGAGTGTCAGCTCGTCGTTCTCTCTATCAGGCTGGTACTCTCCCTTTCGAACTTTATCTATTGCGTCCTCGAGCTCTTTGGAGATTTTTTCAATTTTTTCCTTCCATTTTCCCTTTGCAACAATCTGCCCTGTCTGTGGGTCCAACCCTACCCCATGCGCGTACAACCAGAACTTGGACCTCTCGGGCCAATCCGCTGTCTGTAGAATGATCCCTTTAGCAAGCAGTCCTGCTTCAAAGGCTTCACACTTAGGCACGGCTGTCTTGTAGCCACCTATCCCCAAAGTATGGTGATATTTCTTCTTCGCAGCATTTGCCTTATTTACGGCCGATCGGGCCACAGCGGCAGACGATTTCTTATACGCCACAAATGTGGGCCAGTCATGTTTTATCTTCTCTAGTGCTCCAGTGAAATCTGGAGCTTGTTTTTCATATTTTTTCCATAACGATTTCTTCCAGCTCTGAAATTGTGTGGCCATCTTCTTAAGAGTCCACTGCTTGACTTTCTCCTTCTTGTCATTTGTGAGACCTTGCGGTAGGTTGAAATGTGTCAAGAGCGTCTCCCAAAGCAAATATTTTCTTCTTTGGTCGACATAACTAGCTCCATCGTTGTCGTCCTTCGGCTTATGCCATTCTGCAATGGTGATCGGGATCATGTCCCTACCAAGAACTCCAGCTTGATTTATAAATTTACGGCGGGTCTCTATGGGTTCCAGCGGTTCGCCATCGTCACCAACTTTGTCGATCGATAACCTTGGACCCTCACTCGACATCCTTTTCGTCGGGCCTCGAGGACCTTGCCGTTTAGTAGATTGGCTCGATCCGGAGGGCTAAAAGAAAAATGATTCGTTAATAAGTGCAATACAAATCAATTAATGCATCTAGTGATCAACATAGCCTTAATATATATACCTCGCCGGAGTTTGTTAAGGGCACTTCGTCGTCTCTGCTTTCTTCAAACTCAAGTCCCTCACCGGAGTCGTTCAGAAATTGTGAGCTGAAATCGTCATCTTCTCCACCGGCATCTTCTCCACCGGCATCTTTTCCACGGGCACTCTCATATATAATCTGATACATTCGGTCTTCACCCTCCTCGTCTCTGCCGGCGGCGTCCATAGCTCAATGTCCCTGCAATCAATTATATATGCTTTCAATTTAGTAACAAGAATATGAATCTTAAAATTTGCATCTACAAATTGCATCTAAAATACTTCTTACAAATGTGAATGCAAATTACTTCTAACAATCTAAAATATTTCTTACAAATTAGCAAATTAAGGAAAATGGCATAATTTTAACAAAGTAGTAATTTAAATCCATAATTAAGGAAAATGACATAATTTAAAATGCAAATTGGTCTAACTTTTAAAAAATCTACTATGAATTCTAAAAATTCTACTACAAATTCTACACAAGTTTCATACACAAGTTTCAGAATTCTAATAATGTGTGTAACATACACATTTCCAAAACTAACACAAATCTCGGATTTGTATACAATTCTCCACCGGCATCATCTATTTTGCAAATCTCACATACAAAAACAATCATCTCATTTTGCATATCTAACACAAAACTAACACAAGTTTCATACAATTCTCCACCGGCATCATCTATTTTGCAAATCTCACATACAAAAACAATCATCTCATTTTGCATATCTAACACAAAATCATCTATTTTGCATATCTAACACAAATCTAACAAATTTCATCTAACAAATTTAAACTACTAGTACTATGCAAATATCAAAATGGTACAGAAAATGAGAATAACAAAAAAAAAATGAGAATGCGCGCGCAAGCTCTCACCTTGAGTAGCTACGGCCGGAGAGGTCAAGGTCGAGGTGTCGGAGGCGATCGAGCGGCTTCTGCTTACGGTCGAGGCCGGAGGAGCGACCCGGCGGCGGCCGGAGCACAGGCTGACCGCATCGGGGAGAGGGAGCGCGCCACACCGGGGACGGCCGGAGGAGAGAGGGCTTCGCCTGCAGGGAGCCGCGCCAGAGTCGAGCAGGGCTTCGCCTCCGATTGTGTGGGGGCGCGCGCGACGGCGTGGGGGCAGGGGACGGGAGCAGCCTGGCGGCGTCGGGGGTCGATCTGGAAGTGGAGGCGAGCACGACGCGGAGGCAAGCACGAGCACGGCCCGGAGGCGACGGCGGCACGGGAGTACGGGAGCAGGGCAGCCTGGCGGCGTCGTCTCTTCTTCTTCTCGGGCGTGGGAGAGCAACTGCATAGAACGGACGATCGGCAGATCTAAAAAGCACTAAAACACCTTTAGCCCCGGTTCCAGCCACGAACCGGGACTAAAGGACCTTTAGTACCGGTTGGTAACACCAACCGGGACTAAAGGTCTCTTTGGGCCGTGAAAATTTGAGCGCGAAGCCCAGCCAACCTTTAGTCCGGCTGGTGTTACCAACCGGGATTAAATGGGCTTTTGTAATAGGTTTTTTTTTGTGTTCTCGTTTCATATTTTCTGATTTCTTTTATATCTATTGATTTAATTGTCCAAATCAAGTCAAATTATTTTCTAAAAATTTGTAAAAATCATATCTATTGATTTCTTTTATATCTATTCATTTCATTTATATCTATTGATTTAATTGTCCAAATCAAGTCAAATTATTTTCTAAAAAATTGTAAAAATCATATCTATTGATTTCTTTTATATCTATTCATTTCATTTATATCTATTGATTTAATTGTCCAAATCAAGTCAAATTATTTTCTAAACACATGACGGACACGAGTCGTACATTATTGCACATCACCAACAGTTTTCAGAACACAGTTAAATAAAAGGTTTAATACATTATTACACATCACCATCAGTTTTCATAACACAGTTAAATAAAAGGTTTAATACATTATTGCACATCACCAACATCCGTCTCTAGTGTTGGGGTATAAAACTTTTCTTTTTCATGTATGTCGACCCTTTCTTCTGATTGCGTAGTAACCATGGACAATCTTCATCATTTAACACGATGCATGGGTCAGTGTTCACTGTGAAGGGCGGAATTTCATCAAACTTATTTAATCTTCTGACATGTCTGTCTTGTCCTCCACTCCCACGATGTTTCTTTTCCCGAAAGAACTATGTGGCGCTTTGGCTCATCGTATGATGTATTCGCTTGCTTATCTTTTCTTTTTTCGGTTTGGTAGACATGTCCTTCACATAGAAAACCTGAGCCACATCATTGGCTAGGACGAATGGTTCGGTGTGGTACCCAAGATTCTTGAGATCCACTGTAGTCATTCCGTACTGTGGGTCTACCTGTACCCCGCCTGTCAGGTTAAACTATTTGCACCAAACAAAGGGACCTTAAAAGAAGATCCATAGTCAAGTTCCCATATCTGCTCTATGTAACCATAATATGTGTCCTTTTGCCCATTGTTGTTTGTTGCATCAAAGCGGACACCACTGTTTTGGTTGGTTCTTTTTATCTTGGGCGGCCGTGTAAAATGTATTCCCATTTATCTCGTACCCTTGGAAAGTCAATATAGTCGAAGATGGTGACTTGGCCAACAAGTATAGCTGTTCTCCAACAGTGGTGTCATTAATGAGACGTGTTTGCAACCAACCGCCGAAAGTCTCCACGTGTTCTCCTTGAATCCAATCTTCAGGCTGCTCCGGGTATTTGGAGCGTAAATATTCATGTGTTCCTCGATATACGGAGCCACCAAGCTGGAATTATGTAGAACTGTGTAGTGTGCTTAGTGAAAGAATGTCCGTCCATACTTATTATTGCTTTCTTTCCTAGCGTGCCTTTTCCACGCAGTCTCCCCTCATGGCGCGATTGAGGAACACCGATCGGTTAAGGTCAGGAATAAAGTCAACACAAAACTCAATGACCTCCTCTGTTCCATAGCCCTTGGAGATGCTTCCTTCTGGCCTAGCACGTTATGAACATATTTCTTTAAGACTCCCATGAACCTCTCAAAGGGAACATATTGTGTAGAAATACAGGACCGAGAATGGAAATCTCTTCGACTAGGTGAACTATGAGGTGCGTCATAATATTGAAGAAGGATGGTGGGAACACCAACTCGAAGCTGACAAGACATTGGACCACATCCTTCTGTAAACTTGGTAGAGTTTCTGGATTGATCACCTTCTGAGAAATTGCATTGAGGAATGCACATAGCTTCACAATGGGTACTCGAACATTTTCCAGTAGAAGCCCTCAATGCAACCGGAAAATTGTGTCATAATCACGTGGCAGTCATGAGACTTTAGGTTTTGGAACTTTTTCTCTGCCATATTTATTATTCCCTTTATATTCGACGAGAAGCCAGACGGGACCTTGATACTGCTCAGGACTTCAAAAAGATTTCTTTCTCTTCTTTGGTAAGAGCGTAGCTGGCAGGATCTAGATTCAGGTCATCTCGTTCGTGCATACGTTGCTGGTCCTGCCGTGCTTCGGTGTATCTTTTGCCTTCCCATACACGCCCAAGAAGCCTAGCAGGTTCACGCAAAGATTTTTCGTCACGTGCATCACGTCGATTGCAGAGCGGACCTCTAATTGTTTTCATTAGGGTAGCACCCAAAATATAGATTTCTTCTTCCACATGGGTGCGTGTCCCTCGGCATTATTGGAACAGATTATCTGCCAGGACCCTTTCCAAAGATTACTTCTAAATCCTGTACCATACCATATATATATCATCACCAGTAGTGAGGGTAGGCTGTGTCCGGTGATCTGCCTCACCTTTGAAATGCTTGCCTTTCTTTCTTAAGGGATGCTTGGTCGGAAGAAATCGACGATGCCCAGGTACACATTCTTCTTACATTTATTCAAATATATACTTTCAGTCTCACCTAAACAGTGCGTGCATGCATTGTATCCCTTGTTTGTCTGTCCTAAAATGTTACTAAGGGCAGGTCAATCATTGATGGTTACAAACAGCAACGCTCGTAGGTCAAATTCCTCCTGTTTGTGCTCATCCCATACACGTACACCTTCGTCACGCCACAACTGTAAAAGTTCTTCAACTAATGGCCTCAGGTACACATCAATGTCGTTGCCGGGTTGCTTCGGGCCTTGGATAAGCACTGCCATCATAATGAACTTCCGCTTCATGCACAACCAATGAGGAAGGTTATAGATACATAGAGTCATAAGCCAGGTGCTATGACTGCTGCTCTGCTCCCCAAAAGGATTAAAGCCATCTGTACTTAGACCAAATCTTAAATTCCTTGCGTCACCTGCAAAGTCCTTGAACTCTCTGTCGATTTTTCTCCACTGCGACCCATCAGCGGGGTGTCTCAGCATCACGTCTTTCTTATGGTCTTCTTTGTGCCATCGCAATAACTTGGCATGCTCTTTGTTTTGGAACAAACGTTTCAATCATGGTATTATAGGAGCATACCACATCACCTTGGCAGGAACCCTCTTCCTGGGTCGCTCTCCCTCAACATCACCAGGGTCATCTCGTCTGATCTTATACCGCAATGCACCGCATACCGGGCATGCATTCAAATTCTCATACTCTCACCGTGGTAGAGGATGCAGTCATTAATGCATGCATGTATCTTTTGCACCTCTAATCCTAGAGGGCAGACAACCTTCTTTGCTTCGTACGTACTGGGGGGCAATTCGTTATCCTTTGGAAGCATCTTCTTAAATATTTTCAGCAATTTTTCAAATCCCTTGTCAGATACACCATTCTCTGCCTTCCATTGCAGCAATTTCAGTGTGTTACCCAGCTTTCTCTGGCCATCTTCGCAATTTGGGTACAACAATTTTTTGTGATCCTCTAACATGCGCTCCAACTTCAACATCTCGTTTTCAATTCCGCAGTTTATCTTGCATCAAGAATGGCCCGACGAAGATCATCATCGGGCTCATCAACAATGGGATCTTCTTCAGCTTCGTCTTCCCCCATTGTAGTACCACCGTGTTCAGTGAACATAGGATAGTTGTCATCATCCTCTTCTTATTCATCGTCTTCCATTATAACCCCTCTTTCTCCGTGCTTTGTCCAACAATTATAGCCGGACATGAAACCGGACTGCAACAGGTGGACGTGTAGGGTTTTTGAGGTAGAGTAATCCTGTGTATTCTTACAGACACTACATGGACAACAAATAAAACCATTCGCCGCTTGTTTGCCTCAGCCACATGGAGAAACTTATGCATGCCACTAATGAACTCGGGTGCGTCGGTCACCGTACATCCATTGCCGGCTCATCTGCATTATATAAATATATCAAAAACCAATACACTACATCATGAATAGAGAACTGACCAAATTAATTAATACAAGTTCATCACATTAAAACCAAAGTACAGTAGTGACCAAATGTAATACATAGTTCTCATAAAAACATACATTAAACTAACATACAACTATCTAAAGAATTTAAATCTAACAACAAATGCGATCAAAATCGCAACTAAGTAATTATTGAACCAACAGCATAATGATACCAAGCCTCTTTATTAATGGCATATTTTCTAATTTTCTAATCTTCAAGCGCATTGCATCCATCTTGATCTTGTGATCATCGACGACGTCGGCAAGATCGAACTGCAATTTCATCTTCTCTTCTTCACTTGTTTTCAATTTTTCCTTTCAAATCATTGTTTTCTTTTTCAAATAAATTTAGCATCTCGACAAGAGGGTCGGTTGGAATTTCCTGTTCAACTACCTCCTAGATAAAAAAATCTATGTCAAGTTGGTCGGCATAATTGTCATAAACACGAAATAAAACAAATAGTTATAAAAATATACCACATCCGAATCATAGACCGGACGAGGGCCGACGGGGACGGATATCAAAACCATGGAACTATACATATAAAAAACAATCATACAAGTAAGAAAATATACAAGTAATAACTATGCATCTAAATCATACAAGTAAGATTTTTTTTAAATAAAAGATAAAAACAAGAGGCTCACCGAGGTGGTGCCGGTGACGGGACGGCTCGGGCGATCGACGGTGGTGAGGACGGGAACGGGACGACACTAAAACCCACAAATCATACTTTAATTTGAGCTCAAATTGCATATAAAACAAATGAACTCCCTAATTTAGGCATTTCATCAAACACCTAGCTAGCACTAGAAAAATGAAATGAGCTAAACTAGCAATGAAATGAGCTAAAGTAGCAACGCCGGATGAAAGGATGAAGTTGCTAACCCTTGGATAGATGGGGCGCCGCCAATCTTTTTTTTGGACATTTATGACAGTAGGAAAGGCTCCTACTGCCTCTATATTAGCTCATCAGTAAAAGATCCAGGGATATTTACATGGAGGGGTTAGAGGGAGGGTCAGAGAGAAAATTATATCAAGTTTTAAAGACTATCAACAAGAGTTTTAATGAAGCTATGCTTATTCTCCTTGGTTCTATGAACAAGAAGGCTGAAGTCTTCCTTGAATCTGGCCAACCATGAGGAGGTAGTAGGGGCTATCCCATTGAAGTAGAAGTTGTTCCTCTCCTTCCAAATGCTCTAGGACGCAACTGCAAATACATCCATAAACATGGCCCTATGCAATTTACTTCTAGAGAAAGCCAATAGAGAGCATCTGTCCAACAGGCGATCATTCGCAAGTGGAAAATTCAGAACATTCCAACATGTCTTGCTAAAGTCACAGTGAAAAAAGAGGTGTTCCACGGTCTCCTCCACACCAGCAGAGCACATGGTGCAGTTAAATGTGTTACCGATATGAAAATGGCGCCTGCGCAGCATGTTTCTTGTGTTAAGCCTGTCAGAAAGCAGTAGCAAGCAGAAGAACTTGATTTTTGGGATGCATTTTGCTTTCCATAACCAGTTAAAGGAGTCATGTGGTATAATATCCCTGAAGCAAAATTTGTAGTAGCTATTTGAGGAGAATTTCTCCGACCCCCATAGATAGGTCCACTGGTCCGGTGTCTCATTGCTTAAAATGATGTGTTCAGTCTCTCGTTGGGCTATTCTCAATTCCTGAACAGCCTGTGTGGACAGAGGGAGATGAAAATTGGAACTAAGAGACTCAGCCGTGAGAAATGTGCGAGCAGAGACATCCTCATCCAGGGCATAAGAGAAGGCGCGAGGGTATGTATCAGATGCAATGGCTTGACCCCAGGGATCTTTCCAAACAAGAACCGTATCACCAGCAGATATACAGCATTTAGCGACTCCTCTGAATATTGGTGATAATTTCATAACATCCTTCCACCAAAAAAGAACCACACGGGTCAGCTGCATGAGGAACTTTATCAGCGTAATAAGCTTGCCAAACCAAGGTTACCCATGGTGTATCCATTTTATTATAGAATTTGTGAAGGTATTTCAACAGCAACCCTTCATTTTGTACTTTGAGATTCAGAACCCCCATGCCCCCTTTATTTTTGGGTCTGCAAACCCTGTCCCAAGCAATCAAAGGGTTACAATGATCGCCATCTTCTGCCTTCTTATTCCACAGGCAATGCCTTCTTATTTTATCAATATGTTCTAGAATTTTTGGATGGATCTTTAGCGCACACATGGAGAAAGTGGCAATAGAGGTTAGCAGGGAATTAATGACTGAGACTCTTCCACTGTAGGACATCATCATGAAGTTAGCAGTCATAGCTCTCTCAATTCTGTCCACCAGGGGCATAAGGTCCTGGACAGTGGGCTTTGTGATACCATGAGGCAAACCTAAATAGGTAAAGGGCATTGCGCCAATATTGCAACCCAAGGTCGCAGCAATTTGCACAGCTAGTTGCCTGGGAGTGTTGATGGGTATCATGATGGATTTGTGATAATTAATATGTAAACCCGTGGAGGTAGCATAGGTATCCAGTATCTCTTTCATTTTGAGAACCTGAGTGGGCAAGCTGGCATAATGATAATAGTATCATCACCATACTGAACAACCGGAAAATCCATCCCAAAATCTGGGCTGAAAGGAGCCATTAAGAGATTATCTCTGAAGGCCTTGTTGATTGATGATTGCAACAGGTCAGCAGCAAGGACAAAAATGAGAGGGGATAAGGGGTCACCCTGCCACCAATCTTGACAAGTGGTGGAAAAAAATGGGGATGAACTCGAGCTGGAGAGAGGAAACAGAGGAGAAAATGGTGATGAACTCGAGCTCAAAAATGAAGATGGTTGGCTCGGGTGGAAGATGATATGTAGGGAACACTTTAGTCCCGGTTCGTATCACGAACCGGTACTAAAGGTCCATATGAACCGGGACTAAACGGTGCTCACGCTGGGCCCACCTCTGCGGCCGCATACCACGACCCTTTAGTCTCGGTTCATATCACGAACCGGGACTAGTGCTAGCCACATAACTAGCCGTTGGAACCGGGACTAGTGCCACATTAGTCCCGGTTTCAGTTGTGGCCGGGACGAAAGGGCTGAACCGAAGGCCCGTTTTCCACTAGTGTTCTCTGTTCAGGATGTTGTATACATCCACAAACGGCGAGAAGCAGATGATGACGCTCACCATCTAGCTTGACCTACAACTTATGTCGAGTTTGGTAGACATGTATGGCTAGTAAACGCTATGAGTATTGATTACTAAAGTTTGGGCCGTTCTTCTAAGATAAGAATGAGACTTAGCGGCTCCGATCATTTTAGCATACGATACTTCCACTAGTAGAAAACCACCTTTCGTCCAGAGCCGAACAAGCCATTAATCCCGGTTCAGTTAAAAACCGGGACCAATGCCTGGCACTGGTCCCGGTTCGAGTTGCCAGGGCATTGGTCCCGGTTCGGTTGGGGGCATTGGTCCCGGTTCGTGGCACGAACCGGGACCAAAGCTCCAGCTTTGGTCCCGGTTCGTGCCACGAACCGGGACCAATACCCCTCCCCTGCCTATATATAACCCACCCCCTCTCTCTCCTCTGTTTTTTTTTCTGGATTGGTGGGAAGTGGGTGCTAGTTTTTTTTTCCTTTGCCACGCACAAGATGTGTTCGATGAAATGCCCAACCCACCGAGGTTAGCAACTTTATCCTTTTCATCTGTAATTGATACAGAAATATTGCACGTGTCGATGTACGGTGGTCATTTCACTATTCAAGATGTTATTGTAATGGTATTTGATAAACTTAATTATATGATGCAGATGGATGCACGGATGCGATGGATGTACGGCGAACGACGCAGTTCCGAGTTTATTGCAGGCCTGCATAAATTTCTCGAAGTGGCTGAGGCAAACAAAGTGGATAATTTTATGCCTTGTCCATGTGAGAAGTGTCGGAACGTCAGGGAGTACTCTGACCCGAAACCATTCAAGACCACGTGATTCGGAGAGGTTTCATGCCCAGCTATAATTGTTGGACCAAGCACGGAGAAAGAGGGGTTAGGATGGAAGACAATGAAGAAGAGGAGGATGATGACAACTATCCTATGTTCCCTGAGGAATGCGGTGATACTGTAATGGAAGACGTTGAAGAAGAAGGAGGTGAACATCGGGCATCAGATGAGCCCGCTGATGGTCTTGGTGGGGTCATTTCTGATGCAAAGCGAGAATGCGATACAGAAAAGGAGAAGCTAAAGTTGGAGGCCATGCTAGAGGATCACAAAAAGTTGCTGTACCCAAATTGCGAAGATGGCAGCACAAAGCTCGGTACCACACTGGAACTGCTGAAATGGAAGGCAGAGACTGGTTGTTCTGACAAGGGATTTGAGAAGTTACTGAAAATAATGAAGCCGAAGCTTCCAAAGGATAACGAATTGCCCGAGACTACATACGAAGCAAAGAAGGCTATCTGCCCTCTAGGATTAGATGTGCAGAAGATACATGCATGCATTAATGACTGCATCCTGTACCGCGGTGAGGAGTACGAGAATATGGATAAATGCCCGGTATGCAATGCACTGCGGTACAAGATCAGACAAGATGACCCTGGTGATGTTGAGGGCGATGACGAGCCCCCCCGGAAGAGGGTTCCTGCTAAGGTGATGTGGTATGCTCCTATAATACCACGGTTGAAACGTCTGTTCAGAAACAAAGAGCATGCCAGGTTGTTGCGATGGCACAAAGAAGAGCGTAAGAAAGACGGGAAGTTGAGACACCCCGCCGATGGGTCCCAGTGGAGAAAAATCGACAGAGAGTTCCCGACATTTTCAGATGACGCAAGGAACTTAAGATTTGGTCTAAGTACAGATGGCTTTAATCCTTTTGGGGAGCAGAGCTCCAGTCATAGCACTTGGCCCGTGACTCTATGTATCTACAACCTTCCTCCTTGGTTGTGCATGAAGCGGAAGTTCATTATGATGCCAGTGCTCATCCAAGGCCCGAAGCAACCCGGCAACGACATTGATGTGTACCTAAGGCCATTAGTTGATGAACTTTTGCAGTTGTGGTCCGAACCAGGTGTACGTGTGTGGGATGAGCACAAACAACAGGAATTTGACCTACGAGCGTTGTTGTTCGTAACCATCAATGATTGGCCTGCTCTTAGTAACATTTCAGGACAGTCAAACAAGGGATACAATGCATGCACGCACTGTTTAGATAAGACTGAAAGTATACATTTGGGAAACAAGAATGTGTACCTGGGGCATCGTCGATTTCTTCCGAACAGTCATGCCGTAAGAAAGAAAGGCAAGCATTTCAACGGTGAGGCAGATCGCCGGAAGAAGCCTAACCTCCCTGATGGTGATGTTATATATGACATGGTCAAGGATTTAGAAGTAATCTTTGGAAAGGGTCCTGGCAGTCTATCTGTTCCGAATGACGCTGACAACCACGTACCCATATGGAAGAAGAAATCTATATTTGGGAGCTACCCTATTGGAAAGTCCTAGAGGTCCGGTCTTCAATCGACGTGATGCACGTGACGAAGAATCTTTGCGTGAACCTGCTAGGCTTCCTGGGCGTGTATGGGAAGACAAAAGATACACCAGAAGCACGGGAGGACCAGCAACGTATGAAAGACCCATACAACAAGCAGACGGATAAAGGGCGTCAATACTTAAGCAGCTACGCTCTTACCAAAGCAGAGAAGGAAATCTTTTTTGAATGCCTGAGCAGTATCAAGGTCCCGGCTGGCTTCTCGTCAAATATAAAGGGAATAATAAATATGGCAGAGAAAAAATTCCAGAACCTGAAGTCTCATGATTGCCACGTGATTATGACGCAGTTGCTTCCGGTTGCATTGAGGGGGCTTCTACCGGAAAATGTTCGAGTACCCATTGTGAAGCTATGTGCATTCCTCAATGCAATATCTCAGAAGGTCATCGATCCAGTAACTCTACCAAGTTTACAGAAGGCTGTGGTCCAATGTCTTGTCAGCTTCGAGTTGGTGTTCCCCCCATCATTCTTCAATATTATGACGCATCTCCTGGTTCACCTAGTCGACGAGATTGCCATTCTCGGTCCTGTATTTCTACACAATATGTTCCCCTTCGAGAGGTTCATGGGAGTCTTGAAGAAATATGTTCATAACCGTGCTAGGCCAGAAGGAAGCATCTCAAAGGGCTATGGAACAGAGGAGGTCATTGAGTTCTGTGTTGACTTTATTCCTGACCTTAAGCCGATTGGTGTTCCTGAATCGCGGCATGAGGGGAGACTGAGTGGAAAAGGCACGCTAGGAAAGAAAGCACTGATATGTAGGGACGGGCATTCTTTAACTCAAGCACACTACACAGTTCTACAAAGTTCCACCTTCGTGGCTCCGTATATCGAGGAACACAAGAATTATGTACGCTCCAAGAACCCGGGGAGGCTGACTCCTGGATTAAAGAAAAACACATGGAGACTTTCGGCAGTTGGTTGCGATTACAGCTCATGAATGACACCACTGTCGGAGATCAGCTCTACTTGTTGGCCGCGTCACCATCTTCGACTGTATTGAATTTCCAAGGGTACGAGATAAATGGGAATACATTTTACACGATCGCCCAAGATAAAAAGAGCACCAACCAAAACAGTGGTGTCCGCTTTGATGCAACAGACGAGAATGGGCAAAAGGACACATACTATGGTTACATAGAGGAGATATGGGAACTTGACTATGGACCTACTTTTAAGGTCCCTTTGTTTCGGTGCAGTTGGGTCAACATGAATGGAGAAGGGATAAAGGTAGACCAGCTGTACGGAATGACAACAGTGGATCTCAAGAATCTTGGTTGTTACAGGAACGAACCATTCGTCCTAGCCAATGATGTGGCTCAGGTTTTCTATGTGAAGGACATGTCCTCCAGACCGAAAAAAAGAAAAAATAAGCAAACGAATACATCAGACGATGAGCCAAAGCGTCACATAGTTCTTTCAGGGAAAAGAAACATCGTGGGAGTCGAGGACAAGACAGACATGTCAGCAGATTATGATAAGTTTGATGAAATTCCGCCCTTCACAGTGAAAACTGACCCAAGCATCCCGTTAAATAATGAAGATGCTCCATGGTTACGGCCGAAGCGATCATAGGCCAGGGACATACGCGAAGAAGGGTTCATGGCATTTATGTAAATCAATGTAATGTATTAAACCTTTATGTGATGTGTAGTAATGTATTAAACCTTTATGTGGTGAAAACCATAATACATAGCTCGGGTCCATTTTTATTTAACCATAATACATCACGAATAATATCACTAACTTTTGTCGGGTCCTAAGCCACGGGGTGCTGAGCGGCCGGCGCTGCGCACCCAAAGAGCAGGAACCATCACAGGGTCAATACTCACGTGAGAAGGATCCCTATGAAGAACCATCCACCAATCGGGACATCGTCGCCGAGATCTGAAAAAATGAGTGGGGAATTTGATCAAACACCTAGGTAGGGGAGGGAGAGGGCAGCACCTTGGTAAAAACACGCCCAAAACACACGGTTTCCCCGTCATACAGCCCAACGGTGGCTCGTGAGTGACTGCATATCAAATGCACCGTTGGGCTGTATGACGGGAATCCGAATGCTTTGTATACCAAAATGCTTTGTAGATAGAACAAAACATACGGTTTCCCCTGCATCCGTCAGCCCACCGGTGGCTCGTGAGACGGCAAATCGGCCTTCGATCCAAACAGCGGCAACACGTCTCTGATGATTGCAACAAGTGTTGGGGATGTTGCTAATCATCAGAGCGTGTTGCCGCTGCTTGGATCCGACCGAGGGGAGGGTTCACCTTCAGCGTCCGCTCTAGGAACTCCTGCCTCTCAGAAATCTTGCTCTCTGCTACCCGTGTACTGCCAAAATGAACTACAATGAGTAGACACTGAGTGCTGAACATGTCCGGGAGGGGGGCTATATATAGGGTACGTGTGCTTCTTTAGTCCCGGTTGGTAACACCAACCGGGTCATGTGGCTCACGAAGTGGTCGTGATACTGCTGATCCAACAGCTCACAGTCCCTCAAAAGAAACACACCCCTGATCCAACGTCTCACAAGCGCTTGAAAGAAACACACGATCCGTGTGCTTCTTCCTTATTGGTGGGATTCTCTTTAGTCCTGGGTGGTGGCTCACAAAGTTATATCCAACAGCTCACAAGCCTTCAAAAGAAACACACCCCTGATCCAACGGCTCACAAGCGCTCGAAAGAAACACACGATCCGTGTGCTTCTTCCTTATTGGTGGGATTCTCACTATATATATGTAGTCATGCATGGCCTCCATTGGCATAGCACATCTAAACTCATATTTGCAACCTCATCACTCTCCATGGCTTCCACCGTACCCACTCTAACCTACTCGGAGGCGGAGGCGCTTTGCGCCTCGAACTACCCCTGCCCGCCCGGCTACGACGTCCCCGCCGGCTGGAGGCTGAGCACCGGAGGCGTGCCGGTCCCTCCTGTCCCTCAAGGTTTGGCGCGCTGGGCGGCCATCACGAACCACTACTACCTCGAGCTCACTCCGGAGCAGCGGATGGATCCCCGCTGGCATCCCGACTACCGCCCGACTTGGGACGCCTTCTTCATCAATCGGCGTAAGAGGGCACTCACCAGGTACGAGGAGGACGGCCCGCCTCCTTCGAACTTCAACGAGGCCGGCCGTCGGCTGTGGTGGAGCAGCCGGACTCTCCAGAGCGTCATGAACTACATCACGGCCGGCGATAATCCCCGCCTGCGCTACCCTCGCTTCCAGTCCAGGCGAGCGCCGCCCGACGACAGCGACGACGACGGCGGCGACTACGACGACTACGAGGACGAGTATTATAGGCCTAGGCAGGAGTATGACTAACCTATGGTCGTCTATGTACCCAAGATTGTTGTCATTAACTACTTCTGGTCTAGCTAAGACGACGATCGTGTAAAATGTATTCTTTATCTCTGCATTTCCAAGTCTATGAAGAAGTTTTTTGTAAACTATGTCAAAACTCAAGTTTATCATTTATCCTACCAACTAGTACACATGAAAGTACTCCATGCCAAAGGATTTCATTTTTTGAGTATTTTTTTCACTTTCTTTGACTTTTTTTAAAAAACGATCAAAATGGCCCCCGTTACTATTCATTGTAAGGGGTCGAATTATCCAAAACTATCGACGGTTCTGTGATATAACCACTACTTGTGCACCTTAAAATCATTTTTGAAAAAAATTCAGAGCAAACTATCACGCACTTGTAGTTCAAATTTGAATTACTTTCGAAAAATAGGCATAAAGTCGTTTAAGTAGGCGAAATTAGCTAGAAACCGAGAAAATTACCAATATTTGTGGATGATCCATAAAATATGGTCTACTTTGTGTGATAATTGGATGGGTGCCATTTTGCACCATATTTGTTGTACTTGCTTCACAAAAAATGTCATTTTTGACAAACGAAAAACAAAAAACGATATTTAGATAAGTAATTTGAAAACAAAGAAAATGGTTTTGGATTATTTATTAAAATTTAAACACTTTTCTTGTTGAAAGTCTTTTCAGATTCAAAACCATTTGAAATTCATATTCAAACACCTAAATAAGAAAAGAAAAAAGCGGGAAACAACATTTCAGAACTGAAAAGTTCGAAATAATTTTGAAAAAGGACTCTTTGGTCCCGGTTTATACGAAAAACCGGGACCAATGATCCATGGACGCGCGAGCAGATCTGGCATTAATTTGCCAGGGCATTGGTCCCGGTTGCTGCCACGAACCGGGACCAATGAGGCAGTCTCATTGGTCCCGGTTCGTGGCAGCAACCGGGACCAATGAGGCCTGGTATAACTGCCCGTCTCCTTTCTCCTTCCCCAATCCATCGCAAAACGACTAAGGACTCGCGCGGACGCCGGAGCAGAAACCACGCCGTCAGGCTGCCCGACGCCCACGCCGCCCCACGCCGCGCCCCGCCGCCGCCGAGTTCGCGCTGAGGAAGCCGCCGAGTTCGCCGTCACCGATTTAGACGCCCCCGAGCCACGCCATTCACGCTATCCTCTTCCCCACCTTCGCCGCACCCGCCTCGACTCACTCCGCCGTCCCCAGGACCTCTAGGTGAGCATCGCGCCACCTCCCCTGTCTCCGGCACGGCGGCGCCGCCAAATCCAACGGTGGCGCTTCAGTTAGGCCGAGCCGCTGACGGGCAGGCCCCACCCGTCAGCGATTTATTCATTTCCTTGCGCGGGAAAAAAAAAGAATGGGCCAAGCCCAGTGGGCTGAGGCGCCACGGCCCATTTACTTTTTTTTCCTTCCTCGATTTAGGAATTAGCAGAAATATTCCAGATCTGTGCACTTGTTAGAAATTAAATATCTTGAGATCTATAAGTCCAAAAATGATGAAACCAAATTCTCTGTAGAGCTAATCAAAATGTTTAGATGTTGTCACAAGGCACATATCAATTAGATTAATAACTTTTGCATGGTAATTCAAATAGTACAGGAGGTTTATTTTACAAACTTGGTTGTTTCTGATACTCTGTTAACCCAAATGGAGTAGATCCAATTTTGTTAGCTTAGTAATTTAAAATGTTAGCTATCCCTATTTTTGTAGAATTATTAGAACAACAGAGGCAAAATAGAAAATCAAATAGTGACGTATCCTTTTCTGTAGTATAATAATATAGTGGAGTAAATAAGCATCCAAATGGACCTAGACCAATTTTGTTGGATCATAAACAATCAATGTTAGTTGTCCCTAAATTAGCATAATTTTGTGACAAACATAACTTGAGTTGTGCATTAAAACTTGTGTGACAAGTTTCTGCCATAATAATCATACATAAATAATGGTTAATTAAATTAAGTTGAATCCAATTGTTTTGCCTTGTGTAGGATTTAGGATTATTGTTGTGATGCTTGGTTGGTAGTGTGGTGATTGTTTGAATAACCTTGCCATTTTTATGGGAAAATATTTTCTTAATTTCAAATGGCTAGGTTTTGAATTGACAAATGTACACAAATGCTTAGGTTTTGAATTGTGTTAGGAAAAAAATTGTGTTAGTACTGTGTTAGGAAAAAATTGTGTTAGGAAAAAAAATTGTGTTAGGAATTTTTAGTACTGTGTTAGGAAAAATTAAGAAATAGCTTGTTTAAGAATATTTAAAGTGTTAGCAAAATTTATGTGTTAGCAAAATTAGCAAATTAAGGTGTTAGCAAAATTAGCAAATTTAACTTTGTATTCACATTTGCATTCACATATCTGATTCACATTTGTATGCAAAGTTACCCAACTAAAGTTTTGTGCATTGTTCTTAATTTGCAGAAACCATGGAACGAGACGAAAATCAGGAAAACATCCTCGAGGATATAATCCGCGGGCCGGAAGATGTTGCCGATGTCACCTCGCAGTTTTTGAACAACTCGGGTGAGGGAGATGAGTCTCTCAACCGAAGAGACGGCTCCGGTGAGGTAGAACCCGACGGCTGGGGTGAGGGAGAAGTCGGCGAGGGAGAAGCCGGCGAGGGAGAAGCCGAAGGCTCCGGTGGAACATTAAATGTTGCAAACTCCGGCGAGGTGCATATACATATATTAATGAAGCCGAAGATTGTATTAATTAAGCCTCTGATGTCTATATACATATATTAACGCTCTTTCTTCTTTTAGCCCTCTGGATCGAGCAAATCTTCTGTAAGGACAAAACGAGGCCCAGCCAAAAAGTTGGGTGACCAAGAAAGGTACAGGATCGAAAAAGTCGCTGAAGACGGCACACCGACTTCTCCCCCTGATGTTAAAAATAAAATGGTAAAGCAATGCGGAGTTCTTGTTAGTGACTACATCCCGATCACCGTTCGAGAATGGCATCAGCCAAAGGAGGGAGGAGTAAGATATGTCGGCGAGGTGGGCAAAGAAAGACTTTGGAGAAAGCTCATGCTTAATTTCACCCTGCCGGCGCCAGAGGTGGATCCAGATGAGGAGGATCCAAATGAGGCAGAAAAGATTGCCCGAAAAAACATGGAGCAAAAAGTCAGGGACTGGGCTCTTAAGAAGATGGCCGAGCTATTCAAGAACTGGAAGAAAAGACTGAACACCGAGTTTGTCCAGAAAAATAAGACTCCGGACTTCGATAAAGGGTATGAGAAGATAAGGGACGGCTGGGAAGAATTTGTGGCGTACAAGAAATCGGAGGAAGCTAAGAAAGTCTGCAAAAAATAAGGCAAATGCTGCTAAAAAGATCTACCACCATACTATGGGGCCTGGTGGCTACGCCTTTAGCATGGCTAAGTGGGAGAAACTTGAGGCGGACCTGCTGGCTAAAGGGATCACTCCAGAGCCACTCGCATGGATCGAAAGGGCAAGAAATTGGTTTTACGGGCATGGGGGCACGTTGGACGCAGAAGCGAAGTGCATATATAACATAAGACACAAACATAATCCCCTACTACCCATCGAAGGCATTAGAAATGCAGTAAAGGATGTTGCAGAGGGACGGTTCATTCCCGATAGAGAGGATGACGAGCTCACACACGCCCTTGGGAATGAGGAACACGACGGACGAACACGAGGCATACCAGGCTCCAAGCCCAAGACAATTGCGATTCCCGAGCACAGGAAGAAATTTCCTGATAGAAGCCGTCAGAGGAGAAAGGAAAGGGAGGCAATGGAAGCACGCGCTGCTGCAGACGGCTGTGCAATATAGAAGAAGAATTAAAGTGGCAGAAGGATCAAATTGCCGCACTTAGCCAGCAAGGTACTAGCGGCCAATCTCAGCGGCACATGGTAGAAGCTACATGCGATGGTACCGGCGGCCCATCGAATCGAAAAAGCAGCGTGGCTTCCACGGAGCTCCAGGATGGTACTGATGATGCAGTGACAGTGGCTCCTCTTCGTCGCTACCCAGTGGATGATATCACGGAGAGCACACCTTGTGAGCTGCATGTGAAAGTTTTTAACTTAACCATGAAGGTGGCTGATGTCTACGCACGCTTCTATTCCTGTAGACAGTGTTGGGCCTCCAAGAGCAGAGGTTTGTAGAACAACAGCAAGTTTCCCTTAAGTTAATCACCCAAGGTTTATCGAACTCAGGGAGGTAGAGGTCAAAGATATCCCTCCAAGCAACCCTGCAATTAATATACAAGAAGTGTCTTGTGTCCCCAACACACCCAATACACTTGTCAGATGTATAGGTGCACTAGTTCGGCGAAGAGATAGTGAAATACAAGTAATATGGATGATTATAAGTGGTAATTGCAATCTGGAATAAAAATGGCAGCAAGCAAACATGTAGCAGAACTTGTTGTAAACGGTGTTTCAATGCTTAGAAACAAGGTCTAGGGATCATACTTTCACTAGTGGACACTCTCAACAATGATCTCATAACTGAATAAGTAAAAGCTACTCTTAAACACTCTCTTGTTGGATAACAAACACCATTCATTGTGTAGGGCTACAAAAGCACAGCTCAAGCCGGAGTAAACAAGCGCCACAACGTCATAAAGGAGTCACACACGGTGCACACACTGTCACCTTTACACCGTGGAGAGTACCGGAGTTCATATTAAAGTAACCTCTAGAGTGCATAATAGATAAAGAGTAACATCTCCATATTCAACTAGATTAGCACAACTGAACACAAGTAAATACTACTCGGGATTATTCTCCTTCTTGATGAAGCAAGAGTACTATGTGTAGGGCTGCAAGAGCACACCTCAAAGTCTGAGTAAACAAACACCACAATTCCCAAGAATAAGCCATGATAAATGTCTAAATTATTCATAGAGTCACACAAGTACCCACACTGTCACCTTGATACCGTGTTGTCACAATGACTCCAGAAACTAGACAAAATCACTTGAGTAGCATAAACATTATTAATGTATTCAGCGATACTAGCAATACACATGATTACATAAAGATCACACCATGGGAGAGAGAGATGAACCACATAGCTACCGGTAGAGCCCTCAGCCTCGGGGAGAACTACTCCCTCCTCATCATGGGAGTCAGCAGCGGCGATGAAGATGGCGGTGGTGTCGATGGAGATGACTCTGGGGGCAATTCCCCGTCCCGGCGGCGTGCCGGAACAGAGATTCTGTCCCCCGAAACTTGTCGTCGATGGCGGCGGCGCTGCGGAACTCTTCGTGGAAATTGACTTCGTATTTTAGGGTTTTCACATCTCGGGGAATAAATAGGCAAAGGGGCGATGTCGGCGGACCCCCGAGGGGCCCAAACCACCAGGCGGCGCGGTGGGCCCCCCTGCCGCGCCGGCCTGTGGTTTGGCCACCTCGTGGCGAGTCTTCGTCTCTCCTTCGGACTCCGTGTACGTGTTGCAAAAATAGGGACGTGGCCTTTTGTTTCGTGCAATTCCGAGAATATTTGCAGAAGTAGTTTTCTGAAACCAAAAACAGCAGAAAACAGGGAACTGGCACTGTGGCATCTTGTTAATAGGTTAGTCCCAGAAAATGCATAAAAGTGATATGAAGTGTATATAAAACATGTAGCAAATGGTATAATATAAGCATGGAACAACATAAATTATGGATACGTTGGAGACGTATCAGTGGAGTTCGGCTATGCCGTACCAATTGGACCTAATCCAACTTACCATTTCTCTCCGGTTCCACATGGCTACGCTGTTGTCGGGGTGGATGAAGTGATGAAAGATTTTGAGGAGCTGAAGCTGGAACACCCTGCAGGTGAAGATGGGGGGTGCTTGAACTTGGAGAAGCCAAGAAAGCGCCCATTCTATGGCCAAAGGAATTCATCGTGCTTCCAAACTGGCAGCCAAGGCCATCGACTCCTCACCAGTCTCCAGCGCAACAGTCCTCTTCACCGCCTCAGCATTCTCCAGCGCAACAGTCCTCTTCACGGCCTCACTAGTCTCCAGCGCAGCCGTCTCCACCGCCGCCTCAGCCGTCTCCGCCCACCGCTGGTACTATGAGGGGTAAGCGATCACCGAAACGTAAATGGTCGCCCCTCCCAAAAGTACCTCATAAGAATCTTCCCATCAGACCTTATGACCATACGGTGGAGGAAAATGCGCGGACGTAAATGCCCAACATCAAGAGTGGTTGGCTAGCCTGAAGAAGCCGAAAGCGGCAGAGTTCCCCTCCACCCCAGAAGAAAAAGGCGCCGTCTTCAAAATGCTGATGACCCTTGAACAACCCCCGCCAAGGCTGACACCAGATTATGACCGCCAGATTCGCAAGTCGGTTCAGGCAAATAAGGAGCGGTCGAAGAGTAGTAGTGCAAGCGGGAAAGGGAAATCAGTTCCCCAGCTCGGAGAACAGAAAAATCAGTCGTGCCCCCCGCTCAAAGTGTTTTCCAATACCGCCGAGGGTCGAGCACAGGTGATGTCGCTATCGATCCTGAGTTTGTTGCAATATACGGAGAAGCGGCCGCTGCTCATGGCATGTCTATTCCAGACTACTTAGCGCAATTACAAGAGTTCCAGGAAGTAGCATACCAATACCAGTACGGGAATAGTCTCGTCAAAGCTGAGTTAGTCAACGATCTACCAACAAAAATGCGCAGATTGCATAAGTGGTACATGCGAGCCTGTGAGAAAGGGGCAAACTGGATCTACGTGGCCTATAGAAACGAGCATTACGGGCATGGAAATGGCGTGGTAATGATTGAATTTCCTGAATTATTTCAGTTATACCAACAAGACGCCATCGACAAAGCTATCCTCAGTGCCTATTGTCTATAAGTATTATTTCTGTAATTAAGTCTCTAGCTAGCTCAGCTCGTTCATTGCATGTATAATCTTACTCATCACTATATTAATTATGCAGAATGAAGATTCTCCAATGCAAAAGAGGACAAATCTATGACATTGGGTTCATTGACCCATACTACATTCATCAAGTATCTCTCAAACGTCATTACAACGACACAGAGGATAACTTGGTAAGTACGTTAAGGTTTAATGAAACCAAAAGGGAAATACTATTTCCTTACAACTACGGGTGAGTGTTACTGTCTTGTACACATTCTATTTCGCTTACTCGATGTTAAGTGTATAATTAATGACTTATGCGTGCGCAGCTTCCACTTTATTCTGCTAATCATTAAACCTGACAAAGGAGTAGTACTTGTCATGGACTCGAAACGTAAACCCCTTGAGGAGTGGGCGGACATGCAGGAATGCCTCCAAGGGTAATTTCAATCATTATGGCACTATATCGGCAACTTTCCGTTCATTCCCTGGTAGCAAGCAATTAATATACAACTCCTTTATTCATTTTCTTTGCCGGACAGGGCTTGGAAACGGTTCACCGCCAAGGCTAGGGGTATTTGGGCGCCGAAGCTTACATTTGAACAAATATGTGTAAGTTATCATGCTTGATTATTATTCCGTGCATCTCTTTGATTTTAGTTTCAATACCATTATCATGCTTGATTATTATTTTGATTGAACTCTGTTCTCATAAAGTGCTTGAGGCAGGAACATGGAAATAATTTATGTGGATACTACGTTTGCGAGTTCATTCGCCAGACGACCCAAGAGTGATCCAAGAGCCGGTTCTTAGAACAACTTGAAGTGCGTAAACAATATTCACAATTTTAGTTTATTGCCATCAATTGTGTTTAGTTTCATTCATATATATATATTGACCCTTCTTTAAATTAGATCGAACGGCTGCGGGACGGTCTTCTACCACAAGATCGCGTACGCGCAATTCAAGAGGAAATTGTGGGATTCTTAGATGCAGAGGTCCTAGATCCAAAGGGAGAATACTATGGGCCGGTTAAAATGGGAGTGTAAAAGAGATGTATATATGCATGAAACTCGTGTGTACATTTAATATGTTCGACCAACACGACGAATGAGCTGTGTGTAATATATTCATGACGATGATGTGTAATAGTGGTTCCTTCATTGTTGTATGTAGTACCATGCATCGAATTGAGTGCGAGATGGAGAGCCGGCGAGTGAGAGATGAGCCGGTGAGTAGTACCTGCACAGAAATATCGAAGCTTGGCCTCGATATGCCGGCGAGTGAGAGATGGAGAGCACGTCGGCGATGCGAAGAAGAGGGAGACGACGGAGGCACCGGCGAGAGGGAGAGGGGGCACCGGCGAGAGGGAGAGGGGGCACCGGCGAGAGGGAGACTCTAAACCCTAAATACAAAAAAAACACTCATTGGTCCCGGTTCTTAACTCTCCCCCCACGCCCAGACAGAACTGGCCACGTGGGCACCCATTAGTCCCGGTTCATGGCCCAACCGGGACTAGCATTAGTCCCGATTGGCCAGTCCCGGTTGGGCAACCGGGACTGATGGCCCAGCCGAACCGGGACCACGGGCCCTTTTTCTACCAGTGTTCAGCGCATTTGACAAGCTGCGGCGTCTTGGCTTTCCCATCCTTCTTTGTTGCAAGATATGGGGTCTGGTCGCCATACCGTACAGCCGGGACTGATGGCCCAGCCGAACCGGGACCACGGGCCCTTTTTCTACCAGTGTTCAGCGCATTTGACAAGCTGCGGCGTCTTGGCTTTCCCATCCTTCTTTGTTGCAAGATATGGGGTCTGGTCGCCATACCGTCTTAAAATATTGGCATGCGATTACAAAGACTCCCACGTAGATCGGCATTCATCCTGATAGTCTGGGAGATCTGAAAGGAAAGTAACGTTCCTGTCTTCAACAACAAGTAGTCCAATGCCAATCGGTCCTGTTTCAGAAGATTAAGACCGAAGGGAAACACTGATTCTATCGGGAGCTAAGCATTTCTCTTAGTTTCGCCATCATATGATTTTTTTTTTCTTTTTTGCCTCGGACACCCCTTGTTTGCCTCTCCTATATCAATAAAAAATACAATTTTTTTGCTCGCTTCAAAGAAAAACATACGTTGGGTTTTCAAATTCCACATGTAAAATTTATTTATACAACATATTTGTCTACGTAATGTTTTTTAACAAATACCATAAATGTGCTACAATAAATCAATCAAATGCTGAAAAATATGAGTTTTCAAATTCCACGTGTTAAATATATTTACCACACACTTTTGTAAAAAAATTATTTTATCCAATACCTTAAATCTTCAATACGATTCTCTATGAAATGCTAAAACAATTACTAAACCAAAATGGTGTGGAAGTTGCTCAAATATTCTTTCAGTCGCGTTTGTCATAGCTTGTTATTTCTGATGGTACTCATGTTCTTTTATACTGAATTATAATTTTGAGGAAGAACTAAATTATTATTTGCCAGAACTCTTCCCTAACCTAGTGGTCGGCATGCATAAGCGCAAAGCGCCAGGGTCCGGGTTCGAGTCCTCACCTCTACCTTAATGACAGGTCGGGTAGCGTCTCCCTCCTAATATTGTTTTTTATTATTATTATTATTTACGTATTTGATTTGTTTCTAGTTGCTAAATCAGTTTCTGTCGTTAACTCAGAGGTCACATACGACGTGGTTTGATGGATGGTAAGCATGTGTTGTCTGAAGATGTCTGGACTCTGGAGAGCTCTTGTCGCAAGAGAACGATTGTGGGGTTTCCGCAAAATATGGGACGTCCGGACAGAATAACGGCAGTGTCATTGGAGATGAGCTTTTGCCTAAATGAGTTATGCATGTTCATGAACCTTGCACTAAAACATGTCTAGATACATGTGTGTACAAAGTAGGTATAAAGTTTTATATTTTGATACGGAGGGAGTACTTTGTATTTATCTTTATCTTTAGGAGTGGTTATGTTGTCGATGCAGAGATCCACTGTAAACTCTTGTAGATCGTATCTATTGATTCGGACTTTTGAGTTTAATAAATACACCCTTTATATATAAAAATGTAGGCAGAAACTGAAATTTACTCTGAAAAACAGTTGTTATCAGATTGAATTGCTCTTAATGCCTAATTGTTTGACTGGAAGTTGATTTGGTCACAGCCGTCTGCACCAAAGACAAAGCAGTTTCTGTGGCGTCTAGCTCACGATAATTTGCCGTGGAAAATAAATTTGAAGTGGCGAGGCTAAACTGCTCTGGAGGCGTCTAGATTTGGAGAGTGTGCGAGTGAATCTCTGTTTGTTCAGGAGCGCAGGATATGCTAATGAGGATTTTTTTTAAACGAGACAAAAGATTTGCCTATTCCATCAATTAAAAAGAGTTTAGATTACAACTACTACAAGTGGCGACAAATTAAAGTATACTCTCACGGCATAATATTACACAAATATTTCGCGCCCGCAACCCCCTAAAGATCTGCATTTCTTTTGATGGAAGAAAGCACAAAAGTTTGCATGGAAGCGACGTTCTTAATAACCTGAGCATTTTGCTTTGTTATGGAGCAGAAACAATTGACGAAGGTTGCTGGTGATTGCTTAGTTATCCCCCCACCTTCCTCGCGTCGCTCTTTCGGAGGCGACACGAGGGCGAAACCCTAGCCGCCACCCCTCCCCTCCCTCGTCTCGCCGCTACCAGAGGTAGCCGGCGGGCAAGCCCGTGCGGCTGCTCCGGACGGTGGAGGCGGGGCTGTTGTTGCCCCATCTCTCTTCCCAGGTGGTGGGGAGCTTATGGATCAGAGGCGGTGGCCTCGCGCGGAAAGGGCGACGTCGACCAGGTAGCAGGTGGCGTGCGTCGGTGTTGTAGTCCGTTCCCCTGGGCCGCGTGGGCGACAGAGGAGGCAGAATCGCGGCGCGGAGGCCTCCTCGGTGGTCTCTTGGGACCAGATCTAAAGGTGCTGCCATGTCCCCTATGCCTCTCCCTCCACCCTACCAGCCCTGGATCCTGGGAGCCTTGCTGTTGATTGCTGTGGTCGGAGATGGGGCACTGGACCGGGGGAAACCCTTGGTCACCGGTGGTGGCCACGATGTCGATGGCGGATGCGGGCGTCCTCGTTACTGAAGGCGACATTGATGTGTGTTCCCCTCTCCCCTCCCTCTCTGTCATGGGTGAAAGCCTAAACCTTTCAGATTGGGCGCCGGCGGCGCTCCTGTGTCGCTCCCTCCTTGGAGGCGGCGTCTTGGGACATCGAGGGCGGTGGGCGAGATCGGCGGCGGGTCGTGGGCAACTCGTAGCGGTTCTCTTCTCAGTGGTGAGTTGGCGGTGGCTGGACTAGCTTGTGCTCCTTTCCCTAGTGAACGTGCTCGACGGCGGGTTTATGCCCTCGAGCCTGGGCGAGAGGGAAAGGGTCCCCTCTGCGGCAGCATTGTGTCCCTGGTGGTTTGTCGAGCCATCGAAGTCTGTCCGTCTCCGGCGTTGTCACCCATCATTATCCGCACCTTCGGTTGCGCTCTCGTCCGGTAGTTTGCGTGTCTGGGGGTGTGCTTTGGGATGCGGTCGGCGGTGATGTTCGTGGGTTGCTGCCTGGTGAGGCGGTGCTCATTGTCCTTCTTGTCCTGTTTGTCACTGTCCATGCGTGCTCAGGGGAGCAGCTCCACCTCTCGACGGTACGGCGTCCTTCGAACCAGGGCGAGAAGGCAAGGGCCTTCTTCAGAGGTGGAACGGATGGCTTTGCGACAGTGATTGTCCTCCCGAGAGCAACGATGGCATGTCCTTCCTTGACTTGATCCCGCTGGCCTTGCCCCTTCTCAGGACGGATCGCGAAACTGGATGAGGATTTTGATGCTCAAGTTGTGCTTCATGTTTTTTTCCTTGTTGTATTCGGTGCCTGTGAGCTACTCCCTCCGTTTTAAAAAGGATGACTTTCATTTGTCCACATGCGCATATATATAGACAAATCAAAATCATCCTTTTTGGAACGGAGGGAGTATCTTTTAGCACTTGTAATATTGGCGGTTGTACAACTCTAGGGCTTTGTTAATTCAAACCTGGTCATTATTGCCTTTTATCTAAAAAATAATAATCTTTGTTATGGCAGTGGTAGTCTGCTAGGAACAAGAAGAATACTGCTGATGGAAATCGGACAATTGAGGAAGTGGCGTTCCAGACCAGAAAATGGGCATCTAGTGTGCTGAATTTTATGGTGGAGGACGTCGGAACGAACTGAGCTGGTGTCCACCGCCAACTGCACCTGAAGATCAATATTGATGGGGCTTTCCATACCAATTCTGAAGGAGGGGGTGGGGTTTTATCGTCCGAGATGAAGGAGGAGAAGTAGCAGGATCAGGAGCTGGGCAGCTGCGCTTTGCTCAGGGTGCACTCCACATGGAAGCTGAGGCTTGTATCCAGGGTATTTCTGCTGCAATGAACTGGGGCATATCACGTATCATCGTTGAATTGATTGCCAAGTTCTTATCAATGCGCTTAATACCAAGATCTATGACAGATCACCAATCGGAATTCTAGTTAGAGATGCCAGGATGCTGGCTCGTTTAAATTTTAATCTCTGCACTTTTGTATTTAGGGTACGTTCGGTTTTTGCCTGTGTCTGCCCTGCCAAAATTGACGAGCCAATATTTTGGGGAAGGAATCCTCCGCCTGAGGATGGTCAAAAAATTGGCAACAGTCTGTGAAGGGAACACCGAACTGCATAGTCAGCCAAAAAATTGGCAGTAAACCAAACGAGAGAGGGAACCTTTGAGGTGACCAATATTTTGGTAGGATAACTTGGAGGCACAAACCAAACAGACCCTTAGAGCATCTTCACCGGCGCGCCCAACTCCGCTCCCAATAGGCGTTTTGGGTGCGCCGGCACCAAACCGTCCCTCAGCGGCGTGCCCAATAGACGAAAAGTTGCCGGCACGCCCCAATACAACGTCCGGCAACCCCGTTTCGCGCCTAGCTTTTAGGGACGCAACCGGGCGCGCCGGCAACCGCGGCAACGCGCGCCCGTCCAATCCTGATGGGTGGGGACGACGCGTCATTGATACGGGACGCTCGATATCACTTTCCCCTCCCTCCCGTCAATTTTCATTCTCCCGCCATTTGTCTCCCCCGCGCTCCTCGTTCCCGCCTTTCCCACCTTGGGCGATCTACGTCCGCCGCCGATGTCGCCCAGCAAACGCAACCGTGGCGGTGCTCGCGGCGGAGCAGGACGACGGGGTGCTGCTCGCGGTGGCGCTGCTCGCGGTGGCGGTCACGGCTACATCGCCCCTCACAAATCACGCGCGGCCGCCGAACACGACGGATGAATCCTAGGAACTGGAGCTGGCGCGTCGAGCGGCAACCACCGTAGACAGGAGAGGGCGGCGCATCAGTGCGGAGGCTAGGCAGAAGGAGATCGATCTGTTGCGAGCGTCGATGGCGTACGCCGCTGCCGGCGGCGCAAGTCAAGAGAGCACGAACGCGACGGGTGGCGCATCGCCGTCGAACCCAACGTTCTTTGATGGCGGTGGCGCCACCACGCATTCCGGGCTACGGGTCTCGCCATTCTATGAAAGCAGCAACCGCTCCGAGCCGCCGACCGTCGGCGTCTCCATCGACCTCAACCAGACGTTCACCGACTCGCCGGCTCTCCAGATAGACTGGCGTCACCAACGCGTCGATGTGAGCGGCCGGCAATGCCTCTTTGGCGTGGACGGCGATGGTACCGGCTACACCGACGCCCACATGTTCGACAGAATGCCAAACGACGTCGACCATGACATGGTATGAAATCTACGGATTTTACCCCATGATCATTGTGTTCAATACATGAAACTGATGTGCACGTTGTTGATTGGAATAGATCGAAGGCTCGGAAGTGTTGCGTGGCATGATCCGTGATGGGACGGGGACCGGCGTCGGTGAGCCAGATGTGGAGGCCGGATGGTACGGTGAGGAGAAACACGGCGACGGTGAGGAGGAAGAGGGCGACGGAGAGGACATGGAGGGCGGCGGCGAGTACAGGAGGGTGGCGATGAGGATGTGGAGGGCGGCGGCATCAATGTGGAGGCCCGGAAGGTCCGGAAGACGAGGAAGAAGGGCACAAAAGGCCAGCCGTGGAAGACCAAGGAGGACGAGTGCCTATGCACGCATGGAAGCTTGTCACGAACGACTCCATCGTCGGCTCGAACCAAACCTACGGCCGGTATTGGAAGAGGGTCGAAGAACAATTCCATGAACCGATGTGGTATGGTGACTATGCGAAGGTGCCTATGGATCGCAATTGGAATGCAATGTCGCATAGGTGGCAGACCATCCATGCCGAATGCAACAAGTTCCACGGCAACCTTGAGCAAATCCAAAGAAGGAAAGAGAGCGCAAGACCGTGAAGGATTTGTTGACCGTCGCGACCACGTTCTACCGAGAGAACAACGATCACAAGGACTTCAAGTTCATGCATTGCTTCGTGAAGCTCCAAAACAACAAGAAGTGAGAGAAGACGCGGATCGACCTCAACGGCGGCCACGGCGCTCAAGGGCCGAACGACCCGGCGTTCCCAGCGTCCGAGGGGCGCCCTGTTGGGAACAAGAAGGCCAAGTCCGACAAGGCCGGCGCTTCGTCCGCGACGTCCGTGCAAGCGTCCATCGACAAGTGCCTCGTCGACGTCACAACCATCTCGAAGCAAAACGCAAGCACCTTCACCGAGAGTTGGTCGTCTTTGATGAGCAAGCATGACGAGAAGGTCGCGCCCGAGAAGGAGAAGATCAAGCTCGAGAAGGAGCGGCTCGAAGTCGAGAGGGAGAAGGCCCAAGCGGCTGTCATGCAAGCTGGCACGGCAAGGATCCAGGCGATGTCCGAGACGTCGCAATCCGTCACTCAGAAGATGAAGGAGGACTACAGGATCTTGACCGCCGACCTCTCCGCCTACACGCCAGAGGTGAGGGCTTGGTTTAAACTCAGCCAGCAGCGCATCTTGCGTGAGATGGGGGCTCTTCCGCCGGAGCCGACGCTGACGGACACGGTGACGACCACCACGCCGATGGACACGACGGGTGAACCTACGACAAGCACGACTTCCTCCGACGCAGACGCAGTGCCAACGTCGCGCCCTGGCTGGGAAGAGGCCGAGGCGCAAGAGGAGGTTGACGAGCCGGTGTTGATGATCAACTGATTTGCGATCGAGGTTTTGTAATATGATCGCCGGACATGAGGCGATGATTTTGGGTTGTGATGCTTTTGGGTGTGAGAACTTGATGACCGACGTTATTTGAACTTGGCCGTCGCGCCGTTTATTTGAATTTGTGATCTGGGAGCGTCTATTGGGAGCGGCCGGTGGGGCGCGGTGCTCCCAATAGGCGGCAACGCTTGCCGGCGCTCCCAATAGCGCATATCCGGCAACTTTGCCGGACGCTCTATTGGGCGCACCGGTGGAGATGCTCTTAGCCCTCAGTCATGTAATAAATCAGCCCATGCCATGGCGGCAATTGGTGCTTGTGGCCTTGTCGGCACTGGAATTCTGTGGTCTGAAGATGTGCCAAATGATGCAAGAATTTTATTTTCCAGCGATTCAGCTGAGGCCGTGATTTAATGGAATCCTGATGTTCCATGCCAAAACAAAACCTAGTCGTCTGAGAAACAGAAAAAAAAAGTATCTCATAAATATATACACGTGATAAGAATCCAAATTCATCAAACAATTACTCATCTTTTGGTGCCGAAAAACAATTATTGATACTAGTATTTTTTTGGCGGTGTTCCTGTGAAACCCTAGCCGCCAGCTCCCGCGAGCGACCGGGAGCCCACCCGCGCGCCGCCGCCTCTAGCCCTCCCCCCACTCTCCTCTCCTCCCCGCCGCCGGAGGGCGTCGTCGGGCAAAGCCCGGGCGTCGTCGGCGGCGACGGGGACTCCCTTCCCATCACGCGGTGGTCGGCGGCGCGGGGCGCGGATGCCGCTTGGGGCGCGGTGCTGGACGCGGGGCACGGCGGCGTGGTCGTCCAGCGGCGGTGCGACGGCGCAGTCTGCTGGCGACGGCGTGGCGGCTGCGTGGCGGCGCGCCCTGGACGGCGGCGGCCAGATCTTGGCGGCGGTCCCGGGCGGCGCGAGACGAGCTTCTCCGTCTTGATCCCTGCTGGTGGTGGCGTGCGGGGCGTCGCGTGCCCGCGTTGAGTGCGGTGCGCCGGCGGCCGCCACCTCGACAGCGGGCCTCAGGGGCCCGCCCCTGGCTGGGCTCTGCCTAGCCCTTGGAGACTTGCTGCCCCGGCGATGCTGCTGCAGCGGCATGTCTTCTTCCCGCCTCTCGTTGGCGCTGCGGGCGCTAGGATCCTGCCTCCGGCTGCCACGCGGTGGCGCACACGGGGCGCGTTGGTGCGTGATGCAGGGCTGCAGCCCGGAACCATGGTGGTTCTTGGCCCGGGCAGCGCTCATCTGTTCCTCGCCGGCATGGTGCTCGGCGGGGCACGGTGGCTGCGCTGCGTCCGGCAGCCCTGGAGGATCGGATGCCTCCTGTCGACTCTTGACCTATGGTGGTCTCCACGAGGTGTGGTGGGCTGCGGCGGTTGTGGTGGTGGTCGACGGCCTTCTTTCTGTAGGATGTGCTCATACTCCGGGTGTGAACCCTGCATCGACTTCGTCGTTGCCGGCGGCAGCGGCGTCTTTGGACACTGTTTCCTCTCTGGAGGTGTCGTCGTGGAGCTCCGGCACCTGCAGTTCTTTGCTTTGTGGTCTCCAGGCGAAAACCCAGGTTCGGCTTGCTGGACCGGATGACGGTGTTGTGCCCTCGACAACACAACCTTCTTGGAGGCGCCATCTTGGATACCCAAAGGAGGGGTTTTGTTGCTGCTCGTGGTTGTCGGGAGCTTGGGTGGTGTTGGTGCGGCCAGACTGGGGCCGACGGTGGTATGTTTCTCTCCTTGGCCGGCCTTCACGGGCTTGCCCAAGACCCTCCAATGGTTGCTGCTGAGTTGTGGGAGCTTCGTGCTCTTGGTGGCGTCTCGGCTCACCTTTTCTCATTGACGACACAATGTATGTCTCCCCCACCTACTATTCGTCTCGATCTCCGTGGCGGAGCTCCCTATCTAGGTTCTGCCAGGTGCTAGGCTTGACACTCCGATGATGATGATGGTGCTCCTGAGTTGTGTCATGGGTTTCGAGTCGCTCGCCGGTGCGGTGCGTGAGGCTAATTGCCGAGTCTTGGCATTGTGATCTCTCGACTGCACCCCTCACCTCTTGTGTCTTTTGGTGGCTCTTGTTGTTCCTCTTCTAGTTGTCTTTTTTCATGTATTTTCTTTGTCTTCTCTTCCCTTGTATCCCCCTGTACAATTTCTATCTGTTGTAAGAACATGGCCCGCCAGGCTACTTTTCGATGAATGCAAATAGTGGGGAATTTCATTCCCCCCTATCAATCTCGATTTTTTTTTTTATTATTGATACTAGTTAACTGTGATCTCCAAACTAATACACGACATGTCCTCTTAATTTTCCTGCAAACAGTAAGTAATTGACAAATCACAATTGATTGTTGTAAAAGTGTAAAACAATAACAACCATGATCAACAACTGTAACCGGCCGGCTCGGGCCGGGTAGTTGGATCGAACCGCTAGTTCTTCTCCTTGTCCTTATTATTCTTGGACGGGACGCGTCCGTCGGTGCCGGCCAGTATGCCGTACTTCTCCTTGCGCGTGATGGCGGTGCACTCGAAGCCGAGCTGGTCGCTAAGCGTCTTCTGGATGTAGTTGGCGACCTCGATGGGCGACTTTCCCCCGCCGCATGTGAGCTCCTTGGGCAGCATGTTGAGGAAGGTGATCTCGTAGACCGGCCGCGGGTTCATGAAGAAGAAGTAGGGGTCCATGAGCTTGAAGCCCCGCACGGTGGAGCCGTGAAACATGTGCTCCCTGGTGTTGATCGCCACGGGCACGATGCGGTCTGTGAGCTCGGCGAAGAGCGCGCTGAAGCGCAGCAGGTAGGGCTCGCGGCATGTGGTGCCCTCGGGGCAGATCACCAGGTCGCCTTCCTCGAGCAGGCGGCGGATGTTCTCGGCGTCCTTGTCGCGCTCCCGGGAGAGCGCGACGGCCTTGATCGGCGAGATGAGCTCGGAGAACTTGGAGATGCTGTAGGTGACGCAGCTGACCTTGCGGCCGAGCGCGACGGCGACCTCGATGGGGTCGAGCACGGTGCGGTGGTTGCACACGAAGAGCACGCCCGGGCTGCCCTTCTTGGGGGGAGGCGGCGGGTTCCCCTTCACGATGAGCCGGATGCCCATCATGTGGTAGATGTAGAAGACGATCCGCTCCGGGAGGGGCAGGTTGATGTACACGCGGAGGAGCGCGAGCGCGAAGCCGAAGGGCATCCAGAGGAAGGTGACGAGCGCGACCAGCGGCGTCGGGCGCTGCACGAGACGGCCGTCGTGGAGGATGAGCGGCGTCAGCAGCTGGTTCTTCGGCACCGGGCTGTACTTCCTCGGCGTCACGAGGTAGGCTTCCTGCAAAGCCAGCCATAGTACGTGCTCAGCCTGCAGCCCAAGTGCAAAAATCTCTACGACAAGTACTCTGTACTACTGTTTATTTCTGTATGCGCAATTAAATTTGACATGTGTACACTATGTTCGTGCAATTGTCTGACTCAAATGAATCGGGAGTATATGTTTGAACCGTTGTGCTTTCGATTCGGTACTGCTCAGTACAATTTAATACTAAGTTCTCTACTTAAACATGGGTACCGTTGAAAAGGGCAGTAGATTTTAAAGCTACAGCTGATGAATTCCAGTAGTATTCCGCTTTAAAATCCAGTACTCGCCTAAATTAAGACCACCTCTGGAGTGAAGTGTGAAGACTCGGCTATGATTCTATTAGTATGTGTATCAATTTCAGGGACTAGCCACGGGTGCTGATTTAAAACAGGTTTACGCAGCTGAGCCAGACCAGGCAAAGCACAGGCAGTAGTGAACTGTGAGGGTGAGACCAAAATACAGCAACGTCAACTTGCCCTGCTCCCACCAGAACAGAGGTGCGAATTAAACTTCAAATCTGGCGTCATAAATAGGTGGCCAGCCTGCTTTGCTTCCCCACCAACACCAAGAGAGCAATTAGTCATTTCCCAGGACTGTACCAGAGCCATGGCTCCAGCAGAGACTAAAAAACAAGTCGGAATTTAATTTCTCTGCAAGAGAGAACGAAGAAGATTAAGCCGTAGATCTGGGAGACACGCTCACGCCAGCTCTGGTGTCTCACACAGTGCAAGCGATGCGATCGATCTCCATGAATGCGCCCGGAACAAGTCTTGAATTCCCACCAAACAACCGTAAGGAGCTGACCGACAGCTTCCCATGATCTGTGTGGCTGGCTACTGGCTACGAGTGGGACTGTGGGAGTGAGCTGCAACGGCAACGGCAACGCGATTTAATTACGACTGATAAACCTGCAGCCGATTAATGACTCGATCTGTCACTGTCTGGACTCCAGAGCGCCGCACTTTCATAAAGGAGACACTGACTAAGCACACTAGGCCGTCGAGCAACCCATGCCTACCGGTTACCAACTGAAGAAATCCGAGGTCACCGGCCGCGTAGAATAGTTGGTTACCAAACTCTAGGTGGCCAATTTGTGTAACTGAACACTCGACGTTTCTGTCGCCGAGAATCTTGTGCAAGCGACATGCTATTAGTGGAAAGTACGCAGTGGAGTTATTAGCATAAAACCACCACATTTGCAGCCAAATTTCGAAAAACCACCTGTTTGCTTTTGAATCTCATAGAACCACCAGTATTCACGAGATTTTTTGCAGTTCACGCTAAAACTCAATTGAACACGAATTGACACGGATTATGACATGTGGGACCCACCAGTCAGGTCTTACGTGGCAACATGTGTAGATTTTTGGTGACATGGCTGGACTGAAAAAATAATATATCAAAATTCCTTTAAAAAGTCAAAGATGGAGCTGCGTGCACGTGCACATCGATCCAACATGTGTAGATTTTTGGTGACATGGCTGGACTGAAAAAATAATATATCAAAATTCCTTTAAAAAGTCAAAGATGGAGCTGCGTGCACGTGCACATCGATCGATCGATGCTGGATCGATGCTGGGACGCTAGCTCTGGTCGTCGGTCGATTGATGCTGGCTGGGGCCGGGGCAGCAAGCCGGCGCAGGGCGGGGTGGCCGGGGCAGCACTCCAGCGTGGGGCGGCGAGGCCGGGGCAGCACGCCGGCGTGGGGACGGGTGGGGCGGCCGGGGAAGCACGCCGGCGGGGCGGGGCGGCACACCGGCGTGGCGGCCGCCGGCCGGAAAGCGCCACGGCGGCCATGGGTCAATGCTTCGGCTGGATTTTTTTAGTTATTTAATTTTTTTATTGGTTAGGCATAGTTTGACATGTGGGTCCCGCTGCCACCTCAGCAAACAGCTCATGCATGCTGCCAACTCAGCGCTGACCGGTGGGTCTCACTTGTCAGCACGAGTGTCAATTTGTGATCAATTCGTTCTTAGCGTGAATTGTAACAAATTTCGCGAATACCGATGGTTCTATGCGATTCAAAAGCAAAGTGGTGGTTTTTCGAAATTTGGCGACAAGTGTGGTGGTTCTATGCTAATAACTCTACGCAGTGGCACGACGCTAATTTGATTGAAGTTTCTACTGACATGTTGAACGCTCGTCAAACCTAGGACTAGTGACTACGACCCGTGTTTTACTTAAGAATGGGATTTTGTTCAGACGGAACATGTCTAAATCAGGCCTAAGCAATCTCTGCAGCAGTTAATTATTCATGATTTGCTGCAAATTCCTCAACGAGAATTCATATTGCAATTGAAAGCATGACAATCTTACAACTAAGTTATACTTAGTCAAAGGAAAGCCGAAGGAATCGGGATCGAACCTTGCAAATGGACATGAAGTTGAAATCGGTGGCCCTGTCACCCATGCCGACGTCGGGCACGGCGTCGCCCAGCTCCTTCAACACGGCCTGCTTCTTGTGCTCACCGACGAGCACCCCGGGCTTCACCATGAACCCGGTGGCCTTGCCGTTCTTCCCCACCTCCAGCTCCGTGCCCACGACCCTGTCGGCGCCCAGGAACGCCTTGGCGAACGGCTCCACCATGACCCTGGGGCTGGCCGTCACGATGTACCGCTTGCCGAAGGACCGGAACACCCGCCAGCTCTCCGGGTGGATGTCCTCCGCATAGAACTTGGGCAGCACCGACTGTGCCACCATCTCGATGCTCCGCACCTTGAGCCCGCCGTGGAGATGTACACCAGCGTGGCGATGGCCAGCGACTCGGAGAAGAAGATGTAGGTCACGATACGAACGGCACCGACAGCAGCAGCGCCACGGCGCGGAGCACGCTGCCGGCCTCCAGGGCCACCAGCAGGTAGTAGGGGAAGGCGTTGGAGGACCGGAGCAGCGTGCCGTCGAAGTCGGCCGCCACCGTCTGCTCCGACCTCCCCTCGAGCTGCACTCCTCCACCGGCTTGAACCTCAAAGGCACCGCCATTGCTGCCGCTTCGTCTCGATCGATCTCCAAACCACACTGGCGGTGTGGCAGTGGAATGGCGAGGAGGGAGTAAATATATACACGCAGAGGTTGGTTGTGGTGGAGGGAGGAAGGAGACGGCCAGCTAGCCTGGACGGTGTTTAATTCCGGGCAAGCTTGCAGCTAACTTTCAGAGGCCATTACTTCTAGAGAGCGGTACCCATGCAGACGCAGGGCATGACTGACATATCGCCATCGATGCACCTAAAGCTAAAACCTGTGGCTTGCGAGACGTGGATTCCTCCCGTAAATGGTGTGGTGAGGAACAGCTAATGGCTCTCGCCTGACTAATCCATTGCTACGTCGAGGGAGGTCGGGTTTTCTCACCGGCATCTTGAATTTATGAGACTGGTAAGTGACACCATCACATGTTTGCAGCACTGTGTGGGTACTGGTACTTCTATTTCACATGATCACATTATTCCTGACCCGTCTACCTTTCCAGCTTCCAGTGCATCACACATGTATTTTCTCATGATAAGATGACTAACGAATAATTCGATCTTTCTTTTAAGCTCGAAGAGACATAAAAATGGCAGCAGCGTGGACGACAATGGAGACCAGTGGCTTTAATCTAGTCGGGATAGTTGGTTCGGAAGTTCATGTGCAGTGCATGCTTTACACCAGTAGCCTGCCAGCCATTGATTCGCGTACGTCGTCCCGAGTGTCTTGTTTTGAAGCCTGGGTTGCAGATGGCACTCTATTTTGAACATTCAAAAACGTATTTAAAATTTGAAAAATGTGAAACAAATATGTACATATATGTAAAGATGCTATTTCAAGTCTGTAAAGTTCAAATCCAAAATACGTTGTATTTTACGCTACACATAAAAGATAAAATCTGACAAGGTTTGAAGGTGTATTGTTCACACACCCGGATCTATAATTTTGTCATTTCTGTGCAGCGAAAATATAACATATTTCGGATTGAAAGTTTGCACAATTGAAATATAAAGCATTACCTATATATTTATTCATTTAACCGTTATTTTTTTTATTCAGGGTACATTTTATGATTTAAAAAAAATCCTTGTAGACCGAGTTCCAAATGCCATTTTTGACGCCGCCCTCGCTACTTCTTGCTGCTTAGTGCATACATTGAGGTGCATTTAAAATGGTTGCACTCGTCTCAAACCGTACTACCTTTTGATTGAAGCGATAGGATTGTAGATTTAGTACTAACTGCAAGATGAAGTAATATGAAATCTAGTTCTTCAATACATAAGGTAAGACGAAGATGATATGTAGGGCCGGTCCTGGAATTTTGGGGGACCCGGGGCAATACTAAAATTGGGGCCCTTAATATAGACAAAATAACACTAATAATATGCATGTAGAATATATGTTTTCAGTATAACACTTAAATGCATCCAAACAATTCAAAATTTATACATATTATTTTAAAAAATTCTTTTAACATTTCTCGATGCAAAGTCACCTCTCAAAATTTTCTTTTTGCCGGTCAGATTCAAAATTTTCATTAGTTGATTGCTCTTGCTCCAATGCCAAAATTCAAAATTCTCATACTAACTCATCATTTGGGTTTATCGAAACACATGTATTACTTCTGAAAAAATTGTGAACATCTTCTCTATGTGATTAGCATTACCAGTGAATATGTGATGGCGATATGATAAATAATGCTACACAAAAGTATATCAGATATTGAAAATATATGGTGGTAGCTATGCATCATGTATGTGAAAGTAGAAATTAGTGATTACAAAAAATAATAACTATTATATCTCAGATTGGTCAAATAGGTTATTTGTGCATTCGCCTCCGTGTCACGCGCCCGAAGACGGGAAAGAAAAGAGGCGTATCTTGAATTTATGAGACGGGTAAGTGACACCATCACATGTTTCAGTACTGTGTGGGTACTGGTACTACTACTATTTCACATGATCACATTATTCCTGATCCGTCTACCTTTCCAGTGCATCACACATGTATTTTCTCATGATAAGATGACCGATGAATAATTCGATCTTTTTTTAAGCTCGAAGAACATAAGACTACTCATAGTGGGATAACATAGGTAATATAAGTGTCACATAAGAAAAAAATGATGTGACATGCAATTAAATAAGAAGAGACAAATGAAGTATTCACACAAACCAAGTAATATGAGTCTACAACCTAATTAATGAAGAGTTGAATGATACACACAAGTTACTACCTACTATAGAGGTAACATAGCCTAACATGTGTACTAAGCTACTTCCCACTATGACTAGTCTAACACTAGCAGCAGCGTGGACGACCATGGAGACAAAGGCTTTAATCGAGACGAGATGGTTGGTTCGGAAGTTCATAGTGCAGTGCTTGACACCAGTAGCCTGCCAGCCATGGATTAGCGTGCGTCGCCCCCAGTACGTTGTTTTGGAGCCCGGGGATCCATGTAGCACTTTATTCCAAACATTTAAAAATGTATTTCAGAGTTTGAAAAATGAAAACAAATGCACATATATGTAAATATGCATATTTCAAGTGTGCAAAATTTTAATCCAAAAGTATCCAAAAGACAAAATCTGACAAGGTTTGATGGTGCACTGTCGTACACCCATATCTACACTTTCACTTTTTTTTGTGAAGCCAAAAGTATAAGGTATTTCGGATTGAGACTTTGAACACCTGAAGTATACATCATTACTTATATAGATGTACATATTTTTCATAAATTTTTGAAACTTTGAAATATATTTACGAATTTTTTAAAATAAAGAACTCCATGTGTATGGAGTTCCAAAGGCCTTTCTCGACAATTCAAAATGGTTGCACTCATTCTCAAGCCGTGCTACCTTTTGATTGAAACGGTAGGGATGTAGATTTAGTACTAACTGCAAGATGGAGTAATAGGAAATCTAGTTTTTTACATAGAAGGTAAGACAAAGATGATGTGTACTATCTCCATCAACGAGGAAACCAAGTGGGCGCAACGTGCTAAAGTTAAATATGTAGAAGAGGGAAAAAATAATACGAAATAGTTCGACCTTATTGCAAAGGATGAGAGGATATAGTAGGGAGGAAGAATTTAAAGGTATATAAAATGGCATATTATAACAGATTGTTTTGGCGTACCAGCCAAAAATAATTTTCCATGATAGAAGATTACAATTTAGAGGAGAATACCATTACTAGAGGTGACTTCACATTGAAAGGAAATGTTTGAGACTATTTTCACAAATGGAACATAAGACTCTGAAACCGGGTTAGTTTACAAAAAAAGGTTAGCTCGTTAAGAACGTAATAGCCATATTTATACAGTTGCACAAAGGTGACCTACCACTATATAAACTCATCTTTGATGGTATCACTTCACTATCCAAAAACAAGATGTGGTACGGATAAAGCACATAAATACCCATATGCCTTTTTGATATAAAGTTTAAAATCTGTACAAAGGTGTGCACTAATCGAAATACTGGGGTCACTCATAAAGTGATTAGACTTATCCAAACCGCATTCACACGAGGTTAGCATATTTTAGAAGGGGTGGTTGTGCTTCATGAAACTATTCTTGTGCTTCACATGAAGAAAATGGATAATTTTATCTAATCGGATGGCAGATCGACTGCCTTAAACTTCAAAAAATGGATAATTTTAAGGTAAATTTTGAAGAAAAAAACTTACGGTAAGTTTACGTGTCCCTTCTTGCGGCAAATTTTGTGTGTTGAAGGTTCTGCACAAAAATGGTGCAAAATGATTTTGTAGTTTGTCCAGGAAGGGTTTGTGTGACTAAGGATAAATAACGACATCGATCATTATGTCCAAACCATGAAAGGCTCTGAGACAAGGGGGTCTTTGGTGGCCTCGTCTTGCATCTTGTGGACGGGTTCATTTTTGAATGGTTCCATACGGGTAAAAGACAATTTCTTTATCCCAGTAATACACATCTCAATACAACATTGCGGGATAAAAAAATATGGCGCTGGTGTTCTATCGTAAGTTCCGTTAAATATAGAATTCAGACAAACTTTAACCGGAAATAAGTAGCAATGAATGGATACACTTAAGCATTTGCATAGTTCGTCTGAGGCAATACTTTCTTTTTATCGAGAACATTTGAAACAATATCTTCTGATTTTGCTCCAGGTAAACGTCCATCGCGCATAATATCTATTTGGGTCGGTCTGAGATGTCCCTGCAAATTTCCAACTCTTCAAGGACCTTGTTCCCCTTGCTGTGAGAAAACTGCGAAAGGGCCACTACCCTCATTTTGTTTGATACAGAACAAAACCTCGTTGTCAAACCGATAAAGCAGATCCATATCATAAATGGAGACTCGTTACATGTCACTGTTGTACCATAGTTGTTGGGCAACACTAATATAGGTCTAGGACGTAGGATAATAATTTAAGAGGGTTGAGAGGAAAAAGGGGATGGCTTTCGGCTCCCGCGACGCGCATGGCGGCAGCGCCGCCTCGCCGCGCTCGCCGGAGTTCCTCGGCTCGCGGCCGTCGCCGTCTGGAGCGGGGTGGTGTGGCCGGTTCTGGGCTCTCACCCTGGAGGAGGAAACCGCTGTCGACGCCGTCAGCGACGCGTCGGAGGGCGAGCCCGGCTCACCGCGGGTGTGGTCCGGAGGGCAAAAGCCTATGCTGGGGGAGTTCCTCCATGTCGCAGAGGAGCTTGGGGGCTCCCTGCGTTCCGCCCGAAGATCGGCGTTTGCGCCGGGAGGGCGAGGATCCCGTTTCTCGCCGCCGGCGGGTGAGCAGGTCAGCAGGATGCCGTCTTCTCGTTGGAGGTGGGGCGGTCGACCTCGTGGTGCTCGGGGCGCTCCCAGTGGGGTGCGCGTAAGATCTACCACCCCTCCGCCGCGCTCCTCGTCGAGGCCTGGTGAGGTTGGTGCCGAGGCGCAGGGCGCGCCGGCGGCGCCGTCGAGGCCAGCCCCTGCGTTGGGGCAGAGGTTGGGGGAGGAGCGGGAGGCCGGCTCTTCGTGGGCTGGGCCGCAGGGGGCGAGCCCCTCTCCGGTGTGGACTGGGCCGTCAGATGGGCCCGGCCTGTCCACTTCCCCGCCCGCGCGGTCTGCAGCGGAGGCCCAGTCTTTGGGGCTAGATGGGCTAGGCCTGTCTTCCTTCCCGAGTCTGCAGGCCTCGTCTGGGGTTCGGGTCGATGGGCCAGCCCAAGGAGCCAGCGGTTCGGTGGCCTCCCCGCCCGAAGCCAGTGCTGGGCTGAGCTCGCGGCCCAGCCCATCTCAAGCCGCTGTTAAGTGGCTTTGGTTGCCTCGGGGTGCCCTAGATTTGTCACTAGGGTTCCCAGCCACAGAGGAAGAGGTGAGGAGGCGCCGCCGGTTTGCTCGCCGTGTCCGCACTCCGCACCGCCGCAACCGCTTCTGCGCTCCTTCGCCAGGTGACGGCGATGGAGCCCGCAAGGAACGCCGGCGCGCAGGGCAACAAGCGGAGGATGGATGACCGGGCGGCGGACCAGCCGCAGAGGCAGGAGGCCGAGCTGCGGGCGAAGGCGCTCGCCGGCCAGAAGGCGAGGAAAGGAGGCTCCGGCAAGGGGGCGGCTGGCTCCAGCAAGGGCGGCTCGGGGTCCAACAACAACGCCCCGCCGGCGTGGTATGTGGCCCGTGAGAAGAAGCGGGCGGCTTCGGCGGCCGCGGAGCAAGCGCAGGGGATGAGTGCGCCGCCAAGCGGTGCGGCGCCCAAAGCCGGTCGCGCGCAGGATAAGGCGCAGGGCAAGTTGCCCATGGCGCAGCAGCGTCGGCCGGCGGCGCCTCCGCCGTCGGCTTCCTCGTCCGCGGTGCCGGACGGGAGCGCACCCAAGTCGTCCGTGGAGTGCTTCAGCTGCGGGCAGCCGGGCCACTACCAGGCCAAGTGCACGAACTTGCCGGTCTGCGTACTGTGTGGCTTGGAAGGCCACCACTCGGTGGAATGCACCACCAAGGGCAAGCGCCCTGCCCTGAGCATCCTCGGTCACGCCATTTCAGGCGAGGGTTTCTTCGACCTTGACTTCGAGACCGAGGCTCAGGAGGAGGTTGATGAGTCCAATGGGGCCATCATCTCTTTCAAGGACAATCCGATTTCGGTGGCTGAGCTCGATCGCGAGCTGCACCACCTGATCGAGGTCGAGTGGGATTGGCAGGTGGCCGCCCTCTCGGCTAGGGAGTTTGCAGTGGTGTTCCCCTCGCGGGAGACGCTGCGGATGTGCACCCAGAGTGGGCGCATCTACCTCCCGCTCAGCAACTCCGAGGCCGGGATTCGTTTGGCGGATTCCGACCCCGAGCCCTCCGAGATCCTGCAGGAGGTGTGGGTGAAGCTCTCGGGGCTGCCCAGGCGCATGAAGCGCGCCGATCGGCTGCTTGCCGGGCTGAGGATGCTCGGAAGACCGATTGAGGTGGATCAAGCATCCATTCGCAACCGCCAGCCGGTGCGTGTCAAGATCGCGTGCAGGAACCCCTCCAAGATGAAGGGAGCGGTGCAGATCTTCCACAAGAATGCGGGGTACAATGTGGGGGTTCAGCTGGACACCGCCATTGCCCCGCCCCCACCACCACCACCCTCCCCTCCTCGGCACGGCGGCAAAGAAGACGACAACAACGAGGACCTGAGCATGTCCGAGGGGGAGTGGAACGAGGCGGAGGAGAGGGATCGCGCGGCGGCGGCTGCCAAGGCCTCCTCGTCGGCCGGACAGCCCTCGGCTTCGCAGGGTCCGTCCGCGACGGCTCCGGGGTCTGGCCAGACCTCGGTGGGGGCCTCGGGTGCGGCTCCTGCCGTCGGGTCCCTGGACCTCGACCAGTACGGGAGCAACCTGGACTCCTCGGAGATTCGCGGGAAGTGGCCTCCCTCCCTGGCAGCACTGGAGAAGATGCGGGCGGCCGAGGCGATCATCCTGGCGCAAGCAGCGGCTCCGACCTCGGACTGCCCTACGTCCCCCCACTGGACTCCTCCCGCTGGTGGAGTCGGGTGGTGAGTCCGGGTCCCCCTCCAAGGCGGCGCCGGCTTCGGATTCTCCAGATGGAGGACAAGGAGGCGGGAGGCGTGGTGGACATCCCGCGCAGGAGGCGCAACAAGGCGACGGCCACGGAGCCGATCCGCAAGAGTGCACGCTTCCACGGTCCGGCGGCGTCCGTGCCGGTGGCCGAGCGAGCCCAAGCAAGGACGGCAGCCAAGAACCTCGACATCGCAGGTATGACGGAATCCAACTTTCGCATTCTTCATGATTTGCCTGATAATCATCTAGTTTCGGTGTTACACGATGTTGGGTTGGCCTTTTCGGTCGAATCCGGACTGGGGTCCGAGGCGGAGATACTCTCCCTTGTTCGTGCTAAGGAGGAGGCGCAAGCCTCTCTCGCCCTTGCGGCCTTTCGCAAGGAGTTGGCAGCAGCTTCGGCTGCTATGTCGGATTCCCCCTCGGGTGATGGGTTGGTTGGGGCCACCCAGGAACCGGATGAGGGGGCACTGAGGCGGTGGCCTCAGAAGCTCCTACGGCTGACCCTCAACCCAGTAAACGGGGTAGGAAGAAGGCTGTAGTGGGTTCCCGTCGTGGACGGAGGAGCGGGCTGCGCGTGTAGATGCGGGCCGGACTCTATAATATCCGTGGGTTCGGTCGACCGGGACGACGAACCCAGATACGTGAATTCATAGCCCGAGAACAGTTAGACTTTGTGGGCCTCCAGGAGACCATAAAGGCTTCTTTCACCCCAGCGGAGCTACTTGGTATTGATCCTAGGGGTCGCTTTGCCTGGCACTCCACGCCGGCAAATGGTCACTCAGGTGGCATGCTCCTGGGGGTGAATGAGGACGCATATAATGTGCTTGCTTGGAGTAGCGGCTCCTTTCACATTCGTGTGGATGTCCTCCAGCTTGACACCTCGAGGACTTGGTCCTTTTTCGTGGTGTACGGCCCAGCGGATCACCGGCGTTCGGCGGAATTCCTGTCGGAGCTGAGACTTGCCGTTTCGGCATGCCCACACCCTTTGGTGGTTGGGGGCGACTTCAACCTGATCAGGGGATCAGAGGACAAGAACAACGCCAATATTAATTGGCCGCGGGTGCACAGATTCAATGACTGCATAGCGCAACTTGCACTTCGAGAGATCCGGCGTGGGGGGCCAGATACACTTGGACTAATCGACAATTGAACCCGGTGAGGTGCGTCCTTGACCGGGTGCTTATGTCAGCCGATTGGGAGGCACTCTTTCCCCTGTGCACCCTCGAGGCTCAGACTATTGTCGGTTCGGATCACTCACCGTTAGTCCTTTGCTCCGGGGAGGAGCTCCGACGGAGAAACACTCGTTTCTTCTTCGAGTCCAGTTGGTTGGAACGACCAGAGTTTGGGGACCTGGTCACAACAAAATGGAGGGAACTAGAGGGCCTTAGGGGAGGCACCTGGGACCCTATCGATGAGTGGCAGAGAATCTCGGCGGGGCTTCGGCAATTCCTGAAGGGCTGGGGGGCCAACTTAGGGAAGGAAGACCGGGACCTCAAGCGGGAACTCTTGGAGCGGATCCAAAGGTTGGATCATCAGGCTGATACCTCAGGCCTCAATGATGACGGTTGGGCGCTGAGATACCACCTGGAAGAGCAACTTAACCACCTTGCTCGGGTGGAGGAAGAGTATTGGAGGCAGAGGAGCCGGCTCAACTGGCTACTCAAAGGGATGCCAATACTGCCTACTTCCATGCGATTGCTAATGGAAGAAGGAGGAAATGTGCTATAACTAGACTTGTCTCGGATCAGGGGATCATTAGCGAGCCTATAGCACTCCAAGCCCACATCTATGATTTTTATCGTAGCCTCCTGGGGAGGGTGGAGACCAGGCGCTCTTCTCGCTCGCTGGCAACTTCTGGCACCCAGATAGCTGTGTGTCGGAGGAGGAGAACTCCGCTCTCATGCTTTCCTTTACCCCGGAAGAGATAGATACGGTTCTGTCCAGCATGAAAGTGGATACGGCACCGGGACCGGATGGTCTTCCGGTGTCTTTCTTCAAGAAATTTTGGGCTCTTGCCAAGCCCTATGTCCTGGCCATCGCCAACGGGTTCGCCTTAGGGAGGGTGGACCTTGCACGACTGAACTTTGGGGTACTTACGCTTATCCCAAAAATCCAGGGTGCTGAGGATATTCGCCAATTCAGGCCCATTGCCTTGATCAATGTTATCTTCAAATTTGTTGCGAAGGCCTACGCCGTTCGTATATCTCCCATCGCGCACCGCACGATTAGTCGCACTCAGTCGGCGTTTATCAAGGGGAGACATATTCACGAGGGGATAATCTCTCTGCAAGAGATTGTGCATGAGACGAGGTCCAAGAAACTCAGGGGAGTTTTCCTAAAGCTGGACTTCGAAAAAGCATATGATAGGGTTAACTGGAAGTTCCTTAAGGAGGTACTTCTGAGGAAAGGCTTTGACCCGGGTTGGGTGCATAGAGCCTTAGGTTTGGTCTCGGGGGGCCAAACCGCCATCACCATTAACGGGGAAATGGGGAATTTCTTCCGAAATGGCCGAGGGGTTCGGCAAGGGGACCCCCTATCCCCGCTGCTCTTCGACTTTGTTGTCGAGTCGCTTGCGACAATGCTCGACCGGGCAAAAGCGGCGGGTCACATTAGGGGTCATTCCCCACCTCGTACCTGGGGGTATCTCACACCTCCAGTACGCTGATGACACGATCATCATGATCCAGCCCGACGACCTGGCAATTGCCAACTTGAAGTTCATGTTACTCTGTTTTGAGAACATGTCGGGCCTTCGGATTAACTTCCATAAGAGCGAAGTCCTGGTGGTTGGGGCCGATGACCAGGAAAGCCAAAGGATCGCACACATGTTGAACTGTAAGCGTGGGAGCTTCCCCTTCACATATCTGGGTCTCCCCATCTCGGAGAGAGCCCTAACGGCCGGGGACTGGAACCCCCTTACCATGACGGTGGCCAAACGTGCGGATCCCTGGTTTGGCAAGCTGATGTCCGCAGCTGCTAGACTCACGCTAGTTGATGCGTGTCTCTCTAGCTTACCCCTCCATGCCATGGGGGTGTGCATGTTGGGTGATGGTGTCCATAGGTCGATGGACACATCCCGTTCCCGTTTCTTTTGGGAGGGAAATGGGAACAAGCGCAAATACCATTGGGTTAGGTGGTCGGCGCTCTGTAAGCCAAAAGCCTTGGGGGGCCTAGGCATCATGGATACTAAACTGATGAATCAATGTCTCATGGTCAAGTGGATTTGGAAGTTGCTTATGGGCGACAGCGGACTGTGGGCAGAGATTATCAGGAATAAGTACCTCAGGAACAAGGATCTTTTAGTAGATTCACATCAACCGGGGTCCCAATTCTGGAACGCCATCCTCAAAGTGAGAGACCTGTTTAGCTTGGGGGCGAGACACTTGGTCCGGAATGGCACCTCGACCCGGTTCTGGATGGACTGGTGGCAAGCTCTGGACCGCTTAAGAACCGGTTCCCTAGACTTTCGCGATTGTGTCAGAGCCTGGCGAAACTGTAGCCCACGTGTTTAGGCAAGCGGACTGGATCATCCCTTTCCGATGCACGCTCGGTCCCTTAGAAAGGACCGAGTGGGTAGCACTGCAGCGGGAGGTGGCAGACACCCACCTTTCGCCCGACCCGGATGGGTTCATCTGGACCCTTGAACCTTCGGGGAGGTTCACGGTCCGATCCCTCTATCGCAAACTCTGCGAGGGCACCCCTAGGAAACATTATGGAACGATCTGGAAGATCGCCACCCCCTAAAGATTAGGGTGTTCCTTTGGCAGCTGGCCAGGAAACGTTTGCCTATGAAGGATAATATCCTACATAGGCATGTGCCCTCCGACGGAGTGTGTGCGTTGTGTGGGGAGTTTGAGGACTCCAACCACATCTTCTTCGCTTGTTCTTTGGCGAAATTCATGTGGAGTGCAGTTAGGGAACTGCTCTCCTGTTCTTGGAACCCCTCGTGCTTTGCTGATATCCACCGTCTCTTGAGTAGATGTTCAGGGCAGGACCGTCGTGTCCTTTGGATTTGTTGCGCGCCTTTACTTTGGTCTTTATGGAACACGCGTAACAAATTCACCATCGAGGGTGTTTTTCCATCTCAACCGGCTGACGGTTTATATAAAATGTCAATGTACATGCAGGTGTGGAAGCAAGTGGCTAGACGACAGGACCGAGACTTGGTGGATGTGGCGATCGGCAGGATCCGCTCCCTCCACGCCGCTACTAGAGATAGACTAGACTAGTCTTTCTCCTTCCCTGCCCTATCTGTATGCACTTATTTCAGTCAGTAGGTTGTGACTTGGGCATGCTTTGCCCAGAACTCGTTCCATTTGATCGGTACTCTGGTGTTGTATGAACTCGTGGCCGTGTGGCTTTATTAATTTAAAGCTGGGCTCATCTTGAGCCTGTTTTCAAATATAGGTCTAGGACTCTAGGTTGTACCGTCATGTCAACTGAAATAAGATTATCCATGTAAGACATGCCGAATGAACAAGACTTCTCCACTGAACATAAATATAAGAAACGGAAAAGAACAGGCGAATGCCGCGTTTTAGCTTTTCATCCGATCGGAAGGAGCAAATAAATCAAAGCAGAAGGAGAAGGAAAGGGGAAGCAGGAAGAACGGGGAGTGGGGAGCCTGGCCGGTGAGCTCAACGGCGTCGGTGATAGACCACCCCAGAGGGCTTAGCGGTGCAGGATGGGTAAAACATGGGCACCCCCGGGGTTTCCAAGGCTGGCCTGATCGTTGTGTCAGCTACATTGGTGCCAGCATCCAAGGGTTGTGGAAGGATGAACAAGAGTGGAAAAAGAGGGAGATGGGGGGTGGCATCTTGGGTGAAGAATGAGCGGTGACCACGGCCTATCCCCACGGACTGAGGGCTTTATTGGCTCATGGGATTTGAAAAACACGGGAATAGAGAAAAAAAAATGGCATGTCATTTTGAATTGAATTGAAAGCGCAGTAATCATTTACAAAAGTTGTTTAGTTTCACGTAGAAAAAACACATGAATATTTTAAAAGGATTGAGTACATGTCATAGTTGTCATAGACACATCGGAAAATTTTCATGAGGTCTCACCTATTAGTAGAAATCCTATAGCATTGTAGTGTCATGTCATTTTGAATTGAATTGAAAGCGCAGTAATCATTTACAAAAGTTGTTTAGTTTCACGTAGAAAAAACACATGAATATTTTAAAAGGATTGAGTACATGTCATAGTTGTCATAGACACATCGGAAAATTTTCATGAGGTCTCACCTATTAGTAGAAATCCTATAGCATTGTAGTGTAGGGAAAAAAAAATTGAAACTGTGGGGCAAAAGCTTTGCCCTATATATTAATTAAGAGAGAAGGTGCCCGGTTTATTAGTGGAAGAACCCGGGCGAAAACCATACAACAAACACCAACAACAACGAACACCACGGGGCAAAGCCCACACAACACCCACTCCACGGCCAGCCGGCCAGCAGTCCACCCTTGCCGGAGAGAAGAAATTGGAGGATTCGTTTCTTTGAACTAAATGGACTCTATAGAAAAATTCCTTTTAATTGAAATTCCTTTAAACCAAAGAGACTCTGGCTCAACTAGCCTTTTGAAATGCTAGGCTCATCGCCAGTCTGCAGGAAGCAACATGTACAGCGATTACATATAAAATATCGAGGATGAAATACTTCAGTACGTACTTTAATTTTGTCAAAGAAGGAAATGAGGTCGTCTAGCAAATTAGAACAGCATGTGGATTCCAGGATTAAAGTGCATGAGCTGACCCCTTTGTACTAGTGCATGCGACAATGCTCTTCTACTGAACACTTTATACACCTTAGAGGGGATGAAATACTGATGGTTTGCAAATCTTTCCGGAGCTATATAATACTTGCTTTGTATATTTTGTTTACTCCAAAGATCAGCGCATACACTATGGTTAACCTAGTAAAGGGGCCCTAGCCGTACTGCACCTAAATGTTGATGGCAGTGACTCTTCGTCAATCACCATCGAACTTCAGCTACTCATATATCCACATTGATGAGGAGATTTCTAAATGTTCAATCACTTTCTTGCAACTAAAGGAAAGTAGACACTTTGATCTCTAATAATAGAAATCGGAAGCTGATACCCTCTCAAAAATAAAATAAAAAACAAAAGGTATGTTGTACCAGATCAAGAGTGGAGGACAGTAAGTCAGTAACAAGGTATATTTTCTCATAGTTGGAAATCTCTGATAAGCGAAATTCCAGGTAGAAACTACTCGTACATAAAAGTCTTCTTCCTTGAATTGTTGATTGTAATATCCCAAAAGTGCTGGTTGAGAAGGACGTGACTACTGAAATCAGATTTGAGTGCATGGTGAACGGCTAGAGTATTGTTTTGTCAATTCTGATTATAGATCAAGTTTACAAATTGCACGCCTGTAAAATTTCTACCGCAAGGCATAAAAGCACATGTAGTAGAAGAGTCGTTAATGCAACACAAGTTAAGCAAAATAAAATTTATATTGTCCGAAGAATGAAGTGCAGTAAACATACCTTTCTGTAGAATTTAAGATCTGTGGTCCCAAATACTGGCGTCCACTTAAAATAGATAGAAACCAAGATGTAAGATAACTATTTCAGTCAACAGATTAGATGCGGTAACATCTTGATGTGCAAGCAAAGTATATTTACTGTTAGATGCTGCACGCAAGAGGCAACCTGCAGGTTGATCAATAGTACATTTTTCATATAAGATCAATAGCTGCCAGGTCTCATGAAACATCATGTACATTTCTGCTTTATCAGCACCTCACGTTTTTTATTTCGATAGCAGACAGAAGTTGTGATAAGACAAAACAAGGACATAACGGGACACATTCCTGCCTACCATCAAAAGGGGAATGTGAAGTAGTGAACAACAGCTAGCGAGGAAATAGACCTGAAAATTCAGAACTAAAATTTTCCTCAAGTGAATTCTCACAGCACGACATCTACTAGGCCGGTGTAACAAACAGGGAAACAAGACTAAAGGGGGCAAACACATGTTCGACAGTCAGGTTGAGAAATTAAAAGATGAACATGTCCTGTCTGTTACACAGGAATGCTCGGTGCTTTCTTATCCCCTACCATCGCTGCCACTTTACGGCCTGAAGAGGTGAAGACTTGGGCATATCTTCTCTGAAAGTGTTAATGATAGAGTATTAGTATTAACTGTGCATCAGCTGCTTCGCCTTCACCATTGCACTTCCTCTGCTGTCTGCACATGATCAATATATCTATGATGAAGAATCATCTATCTTCTCCACCTCAGTTCCGCCCTCCTGATCGGGACAAAGCTTTGTTACCGGTAGGTTGAACAGTCATTAAAATAGAGAACGCTACATCAAATTATGACGCGTGGATGTGCATTCAGCAAGGTTCAGGTAGTACAGGTACAAGGAAATCAATAAAACCCAAGTCAAAATTCAGAACCGCCAATCGAAGCTGATACAACAGTTTCCTATTACGGAAGAAACGCGAAGTGGAAGGTAGGCAACGAGGAGTATGGTAGGATGTTCTGTCACCTCGTCGGAATTTGCTGCGGCAACCAATCGAGCAGACGAGGCCAAAAGTCGACGACGGCGAGGAGAGGCGGCAGAAAAAACTAAATTGCGCGACACTTGAGCCTTCTTCCTTAAAGAAAAGGACGGCGCTTGAGATTTCCGGGCTTGTGGACCAAGGCCGTCCTGCTTATGGCAAGAGAGCCTTCTAGGTCTGGGGCATGAGGCCCATTTGCTAACCCAGTGACTTTCCTAGGTTCTTCCGTTTAATGTTCCGTCAGTTGGGCTCCCCTTCCTCATTAGGTCTGGAGTAGCTCTCACTGAAAATACTACTCATAAATTTCGTGTAAGGACCTAAAATATTATTTGTGCTCAAAATAAAAAATGAATATTTATCCTCCAAAATATTCTTCATTTTCATATTGCACTCGTGATTTTTCTTAATTTGTCATATTGTCTGGGCACCTAAAGATACACAGCCTTCTTCTATTGCACTTTTTTTCTTGCGAATTTTTTTATTGCACTTGTTGCGACCAGCTCTTGCGCTCATGCTTCGAAGTGTGTGCCAATATCGTCAGGCGGTCAGGCCCTTGTTCAAAAAAAAAATATCGTCAGGCCTATAGGCTCAAACAGAACAGGCCTTGACTAGAAAACAACATGCGTGCAGCTTCATTTGCTGTCCAACCAAGCAAACTTTCATGAATGTATTGTCCCGCTTGTCTTTTCGACAGAAATTCTATATTGATCCGTACAAAAGATCAGGCTAGCCTTGGCCAGCGGATGAGTACGTGAAGAAAAAGAAAATTATGGTGCTAGTACAGATCAAAATACCCTGGCTCCGCTGAGTTGTACGACTAAAGTCACTACCATTTTCCTCAAATCACTACCATAGGCAAAGTATGTAACATGATCATTATTATTCTTTATCTAAAAAAAAATGATCATTATTATTCTGGAGGTGCTCATAGGGTAAAATGTACGTGTGTGTGCGCGTTCATAGGTGTGACTGTAACCCGTGTATGTGAGCATCAACCAAAGCAGCAAGCCAGGCCAGGAGTGTCCCATTTTGCCCGCAGGACGGAACCGAAACTCTGTGATGTCGCCACACAAGCTAGGTAGTCACCAAACCAAATTGCAACTCGCGAACGCCAAGTGCCGGTGATGTTGTACATCCAGGTGGTCAAGCTCACCTCGTAAGGTTGATGACTGGACCTTCCCAAAATCGACCGCACGATGCATGGCCCATCCGACTGCTCGGTCCAAGTCACACTTGGCCTTAGATGGCACATGTGGATCCATTCACTCTGTCGGATTGTGCGCTCGAGTACACGCGACATGCACACTACCACACTAGAAGCCACATGCTTTCATCTAAAAAAAAGCCACAGTTTTTTTTATCTCAAAAGAACCTTTGCATATTATGTTTCTTTTGTGATGTCAAACCTTTGTCTATTGGTAGCCAGTGATTTTGTATGAATTTTACTCTTGAAGCTCGAACTCGTAAGTTCAAGTCAACCAGTTGGAGGTTCTTTAAAAGAGCAAGTGGTGATAGATCCAAACTACAAATATCACTTATCTGCTCAATTCTATGACAAGATCCTCCTAACAATCTCACCTGTACATTTGCTCCCATTTGACAGGTAGCATTGCCGAGTGCCCTGATTGTTGTTCTATCGTTTTTTTACGTTGCATTGTTTTCTTGGTGCACCAGTCCCAGATTCGTGTACGTACAAGGGTACAGCCTGTTCGATGTATGGGCTTGACATGCATAGATCAGCTTTTCCGTGCATGGAGGCCAGGCACCTATAGATTCTTCAGCATATTCTTCAATTTTCCATCTCCCGTTTTTCTCACTAGTTGGCCAGATACTAGTTGAATTTTGCGTGGCGTCACGCCACGCTCTTGGTGATTTTTTTTTACAATATGTATATTTTTTGTTCATCAAAATGTTGGACAAATTGGAATGTTAAAACGTGTTCTTATTTTGTTATAGGTAGGTAGCATTTTTTTGTGAGCATTTTTGAAATATTTTGTAGAATTTTAAAATATTTAGTGGGTTGAAATGTTTAAGCATGTTTGTATTTCGACGTCAATATTTAATTGAAATCAGAGAAATCCATTTGAATTTGATTGTACATTTGGGGAAAGTTTAGTAGTATGGTGTCGAAATATTGGCCAAATTGAAATGTTCACATGTATTTGTATTTTGCTGTAAGTATGTCCCTTTTTTTTGAGTATTTCTGATATATTATATGGAATATCGGAATATTCATCCAAATGTTGGCCAAATTGGTGTTTGCAAACATATTTTTTTATTTTTGTTATGAGTAGGTAGCATTTTTTGTGAGCATTTTTGATACACTCTGTATAATATTCAAATATTTAGTAGTTTCAAATGGTCGAACATGTGTTGTATTTTGGCGGTAATATTTAATTTAATTTAGGAAAGATGCATTTGAATTACATCTAAATGATGAGGACATTTGAATATTTCAATTTTTTTTCTTTAGCATAAGTAGTTTGTATGTATTTTTTTTGACTGTTCTGATACATTACTCGTATTTTTTCAATGGATATATTCGGAGTTATTGCTTTATAATTTGTTTGAATCTCAAAAATTGGTGAAAGTGGGGAGCTATTTGTATGTTTTTTTTTTTTGAATGCTCAGATCTGGAAGGCGTTGAAATTTTTGAAGTTTCCAAATTAGAAACTTGATCATATGGCATAAATAGTTAACGTTTATTTTTTGTGTTAATGTTCATATATCCGTCATATTTGTGAATACTTGGTGGAAAAACTTCAAATTTGAAAATGTGCACATTCAAAGCCTAAACCCTAAAGTGGGCCAGAACAAAATCGAGAGGTAGCAAGTTTCCAAATTGGCACAAACTGTTAACAATCGTTTTAGTAATATATTCTTGCACAACCTTAGCATACCATGTCTATTTATTTTCATAAAATTGCATATACATCTATAATTGATTTCAGCAAGTAGATGCTATTTCAGCTAAATGCAAAAGTTGACAATTTCAAAGCAATTGAACTAAGTTTATTTACTGGCAAAAGCTATAATTAGGTGGGTTTGTCCTTGGTTTTCAGCTAAAACCATGAAAGAAAACATGACTAAGGACGCAAGGATATGTTTAGGATTGTCAAAATAAAAACTTAAGAATCTGCCATTTAAAATAAACACAAATAATTTGATTTGTGCATTAGTGGCATCTATCACTGCCGGTGATTTTGTGGTCAGCCTTACCATGTACTGAAAACCACTGGACGTTCACCTTTTACTTTAACGTGAACATCTCGCTCAAACTTACACCAAGTAAACCATCACATAATTATACTGTGTTTCCATCAATGTTTTCAAACTTCTGAAGATATAACAGTTTTCTGACCTTGATAAAAAACAAACTGATTTGTTGTTAGCGTGAGTCTCATGGTTTGGTGATCTCTGTAGCTATGAGACATGCATATTGACGAACATAAGAAACATGATAAGAAGAGTTCTAATGATACTCTAGCAAATATAACATGCATATGTACAGGTTAATATATGCTTAAAAATTCTGCTCAAGAGACTTCAGTAAAAATGGCACACGTAGAGTTCATTCTGCTTGAATAGTTATAATGATATTCTAGCAAACATAACATGCATATGTACAGGTTATTATGCTTAAAAATACTGCTCAAGAGAATAGCTCTAACGATACTTCAGTAAAAATGGCATGCATAGAGCTTATTTTGCTTGAATAATACATATAAATATTATGAAGCAATCGATATATTGTACTTTGAAGGAGAAAATTCCTTGATCAAAAACCACAGAATAGCTTGAAAATCACTATTTGTAAGTAGAAAAAAACGTTATTGATTTTAGGACTTCTACTTGGTATGTATTAGGTAGGTATAGAATCTACATTCCTCAGGATAAAGCAATCCCATCAGCATATTTTTTGATACATGTATGCAGGCTCCATTTGTTGTGTAGGTACTGTAGATTAGATTACTACTGCAATAACTTTTGTGGATTTTAAATTTTCAACTATAACTACTTATAGGATGTCGCCTTGTTTGAGGGTCCTGCAGAAGCTAAATGTGCAGGCACAATTCAAAAATAGCTTGAACTTATGAAATGGCGCCAATACATCAGGTATGTGGAAATAAAATTCATGATCATGGTTACAACTATATATATAATTCTAAGGAACAGGAAAAAGGTTGTATTGAGAAACTAAATTGTGGAAGTGTTTGTAAGACTAAGTCGTTTACCTTCACCCATTTTTATCGGAAACAAAACCCTAACCACATGCTTCCATTAACATGCAAACGAACACTACACTTCAAAGTGGACTATCATTTTGGACAGAGATTTTTCCATTCCTCCCGCAGCAATGGCCCAATAAACGACAATAGATTGAGCTCCATTGATTTTGCAGCCTAACCCATGCTTGCATAAAATGATACAAATGCTTGGACTTTCCCAAATCCCATTGCAGCAAGTGCGTTATTTCTTGTGTATGTTTCCATGTTAGCCGATTCCAGCATTGTAGAGGCGCTGAGGGAGCGCCAAAGTTCCTGTCTGTTATATAATTTGTTAAAATTCGAATTTGAAAAGGTCGACATTCTAAAATTGTTTAAGTTTGGAAATTATTGGAATTCAAAAAAGTTGTTGCTTTAAAAATGAACGGATTTTAGAGATTGCTTAAATTTGAAAATTGTTGTATTTAAAAAAAATTATGTTTTTAAAATGATTAGATTTTAAAAATTGGTTTAGTTGGAAATGTATTTCTCACAAATTTTTCTAAATGTTGACAAATAAAAAATATTCAAACGTGTTACTTTTTTTGTTATAAATAGTTTTTGTTATTTAGTCATTTTTCATTTTGATATATTTTTTTATATAGAGGATGGTCACTTGTAAAAATGTTTGCATTTTTTTTAAATGAGTCCAACGTGACGTCATCATGACATCAGCAGGGGAAGGGTCTCCGACGGCGACGACGGAAAGGACTACGGCGGCGGCGGCGGCGCAGCACCGCGTTCTGGGACGCGCGTGTGCGTGCCGCGGATACGCCCGGAGCCGGGGTGGCCGCAGGCGGCGGCGCCGCTGCGTCTGGCTCGCCGGAGCGACGCCGGCGGCCACCGAACGCGGCGGTGGACAGCGCAGACGTCGTTGGCGATTCCGGCGCGCAGACGGCATCCCGGCAAGCAATTCAAAGCGAGGAGGAAGAGGAAGAGACGGCGAATCTCGTCGTCGGCGTGGATCTGAGGGAGGAGGCGCGGAGCGGCGGCGAAGGGTGGCGGCGGTGACGGCGACTTCCGGACGCGCGCGGAAGAGAGAGGAAAGAGATGAAGTTGTGGATGTTTTTGCAAAAAAGTCCCTCGGTTTTCTACAAATTGCAAATAGGTCCTTCCGCGCGGTACTGTTCAACACCGTAGGTACTGTTTCTCGCAACAGTGCTCGAGCGCGGAGAGGCCGCGAAATCGCTCAGCTTTCATATATAGTAGTATTTTACATGAAGTTCTCTGGTCCAAATTTTGAACGGCTCTGTCATCTGTGAGACTTACTTTGGAAACTTACCAGCGCCAGTAGTTTGCTATCTAGTCTTCCAAATTCTTAGCTTCTCAAGCATAGAAGGTTCTAGAAACGATGACTCGCTGCACGCCTGCACATGCCTCACCAAGAAAAGCTAAGAAAACAGAGACACCTGCAGATTTTGCAGGAGAGTGGACATCGGAGACCCTTCACACCACGAGTTGCACGTTGAGCAGCCAGCGTGGATAGGTCGGAGGCGTAACCGGTACGGTGATTGGAGCGTTGGCGATCAGCATCGGCCTCACGGGTGGTGTTTAACCGCGGGGAAGATAAGGGCACGGGGGTGTGAGAGCTCGATCGCGGTGGAGTGAACACGAGATGACGAGAGCGACTCCGAAGGAGAGAGGAACGCCCGCGGCCCGCCGGAAATCGGTCTGACATAGAGGAGGAGTGGCGCTGTGTCGCCGGCGATTTCTCAGCGACGGCGTCCCTGTCGGGCTGGCTGGCCGGCCGGCAGTGGAGACTAGGCGGACTTGTCGCACTAGAAAAGCCAACTGTTGGCGACATTAGAAGATTTTGACTTTTCTCGCATCACGTTATACGGTCAAGTAATCAAGTGTAGGTGGTTGATTTTTGCACGGGGCATCAGGGATCAAGTGTTCTGATGAATTAGTTGGCATCCTCATGTAGTTACCCTATGGGGCGTACTTTGTGCACAGGTGTTACGAATTCAGTGCTTAACTGAATTTGTTGATGATTAGCCTCTACTGCAAGCAAACAGTGCTTATAGAATCAGTCAGGATAACTTGTGGGCATACTATAAAAAAAAAACTTGTGGGCATACTGCTGGAAATTTGCAATTGCACATGTGCGGTTGTCTAATGACCATGCATTGCCTCTCAAGAGGCTGCATGAAAAATATCTGAGACGATGTACTGAGGCCACTAACTTGTAGTCAAAGTTTTGCATGTCTGTGGTCGAAATATAACGATGCAACTGGAAATTCAGCACTGGTCTATGTACACGTGAGCAGTGTCAAGAAAACTACAGTTAGTCATCCGTTAGAGCGACAGTGCTGTCGTTTAACGAAGCAGAGCAACCTAACGCGAACCGGTCATGCACCCACCACGCTTAAGAGCATCTCCAGTCGGGGAGACCAAATGGCCGTCCAAAAGCCTTTTAGACGTGTCGGACAAAATATTACTCCCACTTGTGGCGTCCAAAAGTAAATTTCGTTCAGAAGGGCCCACTTTTCTGTCCGGCAGCGCCACATGAAGCCCTTCGCATGGGTAGTGCTCGGGCGGCTCCGGACACAACTCTACGCAGCGAAAGCCAATCTTTTTCTTCCACGTGCCGTCTCTCCTCTATCCTCTCCCCACTCCACCCTTCTCTCTCCTCCATGGATATGCATCCCGTGAGAGAGCAGCACACGCCTGGCACCACGCCTCCGCGGGCCGCCAGCACAAGCACGCCGACGCCTCCATCACCGCCGGGGCGCCGTGGATACTCAACGTCGCGGTCGTCTTCGTCACCGTGCACTCGCGCGTGCTCGCCTCGGGGGAGCCGTCGGCAACGTCTTCGCCTCCGTCCAGCGCGCCCCCGCGCCCAGCTCACCACGAGGCAGCCGCCGACCGCGGCGCCGTCTTCGCACCCGTGCTCGCTGAGAAACAGCCGCCTCCGCCGGCTACGTCTTTGCGTCCCGTCCAGCTTGCCGGAGCTCAAACACACGTGCACGGCCAGCATTATCAAGCCCAGCCGCACGCGCCCGACGGAGGTGGCCGAGCTGCTCCTCGACCACGGGATCCTCCTCGCCAGCACCGTCTTGGGGCAGCTGTGCTGCTGCGCAGCCTCGCCGACGGGCCCAGCACGGCGGCGGCGGACGGTGGCGAGGCGAGGGGCGTAGACGGCCGCGGCGGCCGGTGGCGAGGCCAGTGCCGCGGATGGCCGGCGGACGGTGGCGAGGACTTCGAGCTCCCGCCGGCGCCAACGGCTCCCTGCGTGTCTCCGTCGACGACACGGCACGCACCAGGGCAGGTCTATGACCGTGCTGCTCTCTGCCTCTCCTCACCCACAACCTGTTTGTGAAATTGCTTGATAATAAAAACGAAGAAGAACAGTGTCTTTTGAGGCCTCCGAATGGGAAAATGCACGCCCTTTAAACAAAAATTTGCTCGGACAGCGCCCATAGCACTCGCCCGGACACCCTTTGGGCGGCCGTTTGGGGCGTGCGAGTGAAGATGCTCTAATGTCGCCGTCGTGGGAATAAAAATCTTGGGCTGAACGGAGGAGAAGCACGGGACTAGCCAGTAGTACCGTCCTATCGCGAGATACAGGCATAGATCTGACGAAATTAGTTCAGTCGTTCTCAGTTTGCATAAGATGGTACACTGGTGTAATCACTCTGTTGCAGCTATTGTTTCCTATCTTGCAGGGAAAAGGCTCATATATATGAACTCTTTATAAGATGGTACATGTAGAAGGCAGGGATGAGTTTTAGGCTAAATAAATTTACTTGTGATATAGAAAGTGAAAGAAAGGTACTCCCTCCGTTCACTTTTATAAGGCACACTAGCTATACTTATATACATATCAAAATGAGTGAATCTAAACTTATTTTGTACATAGATTTACTCATTTTAATATGTATATGGTCAAAATAGAAAGGATATCTAGCGTGCCTTATAAAAGTGAACGGAGGGATATCCTTTCTATTTTGACCATATACATATTAAAATGAGTAAATCTAAAGGCACGCTAGATATCCTTTCTATTTTGATCATATATATTAAAATGAGTAAATCTATGTACAAAATAAGTTTAGATTCACTCATTTTGATATGTATATAAGTATAGCTAGTGTGCCTTATAAAAGTGAACGGAGGGAGTACCTTTCTTTCACTTTCTATATCACAAGTAAATTTATTTAGCCTAAAACTCATCCCTGCCTTCTACATGTACCACAGAAACCGGTAGGTAGTTTCCTGTGCAAGACAATATCGGTCTACACACCAAAACAACAGTGCAGAGGAGAAAAACAACCATACATCTCCATCAACAACCAGGGCAAATCCAATTTGACACTCCCGAGTGAACTGGCGATGGATGGAGATCCATCCAACTTGCACGCCCTGGCTTGGCAGCTAGCCGGCGCGGTGCACATTTCGCCCGTCCGCCTTCCGGGTGGCCCAGGCGCGATCATAGGACTGGTGGTCCTCGTCAGGGTCCTCGTGAATGCTCTCCGGCCGGTGGCGAGGCCGTCTCACCGTCCAATCGCCGGCGAAGGACCAACCGTTTCCCGCTGTGCGATCTACCGGGGACGATGCGTACAATGGCTGATGGGAACGTGGCGCCCATCGAGCGCCCTCGCTGCCGTCCGTTGGTCGAGATATTTTTTGTACCGTGCGAGGACGAAGACAACAGTGTCCGTGTCGGTATCGCCAGCTTCGAAAAAGACGGGAAAGCTTTTTTTTATGCCTCTCGATGTGGTACAGTTGTAATATCTGAACTCATGTACCAACTCACACCACACACTCACACCACACGCACGCACACCTCTAATACACAAGCTAGACCTGCAACTACACACACGGAGCACGCGCGTTTTGAGTTCTGGCAGTTGTGGCACGAACGCGAGTGGGAGGCGCTGGATCACCGTTCCTAACGAACAGTGTCGCGCGCACTGTTCCTAGTGAACAGTACCGCGGGGTGAGACACCCGGGAAATTCGCTCCCACTGGGAGTCGAACTCGCGGGCGGGCAGCACGCACACTGCGATGCTATCCACTGCGCCACAGGCGCGTCTCAAAATACGGGAAAGCTGGGAACGAACGGGCGGGGTGCCTTTCAGGAAAGATTTCCAGGAGCGCGCGGACGTGCGGTGTGCGCTCGTGGCCTCGTGGGCCGTGCCGTTGTAGGAGTAGTGCCGTAGCTTCTTGTGAACTTAGGGTATGTTCGGTTGTAGAATTGAGTGGAATGGAATGGTCCATTCCATTGGTCCATTCCATGACACAAAAATAGAACCAGTCCATTCTTCTGTTCGGTTGGAAAAATTGAGTTGGAATGGAATGGTTAGCTAAATTTGGAATTAGCAATTCAATTAGCACAAATTTTGGATTAGCAGTTAAATTAGCACTAATTTAGCATTAGACAACTCAATTAGGATTGAACAACAACTCCAATCGCGAGGCTCCTCCGGTGACCTTGCTCCTCCGGCGCCCTTGCTCCTCCGGCCAAGACGGCGGCGGCCTAGGGCCTCGTCAACGACGGCGGCGCGGCAGGCCCTCATCCACCGGAGGGACGGGCGGCGTGGCTTGGAGGTGGAGGGCCATGCCCAGCTCGCCGGCAGGAGGTGGTTTGCCGCCCTCGGCCTCCCAGGGGCAGCGACTGTGAGGGGATTTTGGCCACCGGAGCAAGGTCGCCTCGGGCTGGCTAGTCGCGCCGTGCCTCGGTGAGCAGGGAGGACGGCCGCGCCTCGACGAGCAGGGAGGAGGGCGGCGAACAGGGAAGAGGACGGCGCCGGCGGCGAGCAGGGAGGAGGGCGGGATGGCGGCGAGTTGGAGGACGGCAGCGCCACGGGAGAGAGAGGGATTAGCCATGGGGGAAGGAAGGGATTAGGGGTGACAGCCACCCGTTCCACTCGGTCCGGCCAAATCGGCCGGACGGGTGGGTTCCGAATATTGGGCGAATATTCCATCCCGAGGAATCAACTCGTTCCATCCGAACACAGGAACGGGCTCTGGGTGCGGAACGGTTCCATTCCGTTCTGCCCCATCCCAAAACCGAACGCATCCTTACTTAGGTTGATTTCAATGGGCCGACGCAAACGGACGTGTGTTTTGTCCGTGTTTGGTCCGTTTGAGTCGGCGAACGGACACGTGTCCGGTCCAGGTTCGCCTCTTTCTGGTCACTGCACCCAACGGGACCGACGCATTTAGTCCGTCCGTCCCTTTTTTTTCCCAAACATTTTTCTTAATAATAAGGATTACATATTGGAAACTGAAAATACATAATAAAAGACCTAATAAATCTAGAGCTTCTCGTCCTCCTCCTCCGGTGGTGGTGGTGGAGTAGCCGGCTCATCGCAGGCCGGTGGGGCCGGTGGAGATCCAGGCTCGTTCGCCGGCGCCTCGGCCGGAGCTGGCTCGGCGGCAGGAGCCCACGGTGGCGTAAACCATCTTGGATCCGCGCCTCGCCGTCCCCACGGAGATCAGGGCTCCCACGGTGAATATGCCGGGGCTCGTGGAGGAGTCGCTGGCTCCTCCTCTTCCGGCGCGGCCACCTGCCCCTCCGGCACGGCAAGGGGCTCTTCCGGCACGGGCACCTCCTCCTCTTCTCGGTTGGCCATCGATGGGATGAGTGGCGAACCGCGGCGCGGCGAGGGATTTTTTAGGTGGCCCGCACGCGGATTTGGAGCAACCGGACCGTCGGCCAGATGTGAACGCCGGCGGTCTGCCTCCCGGCATTAAACCTAAAACTAAACTAAAAAACATAAAGAAATTAATAACCGGCCGGCAAGGAGGAAGATCAAAGAGGGGCTTCGGCCTTGAGGAACGTCCAGCCGCAAGCCCGTTCAACCACGGACTTGCTGGCTCTTCCTTCATCATGGCCGGGGCCAGCCGCGGACTAGTTGGCTCCTCCTCCTTGATTCTTTTGTAGCTACGAAACACGTAGCGGCGCCGGCTTCGGTGCAAAATTGGCCACGCATAGGCGGCCCAGACGGCGGGGATATGACATCAGTTGGAGCTGCCTGCTCCTTTGACGGCCGCCGCGGCCTCGCAGTGTCGTTTGCGGCGCCCCGCGCGCGCAGCGGTCTCGATGGCGCGGCTCGCTTGCGCCGTCTCGGCATCTTGTGCATCGTCGGCAACGGCGCGCGCGGCGGACATGAACGCGGCCGCCCTCTGAGCGTTCAGCTGCATGTGGGCTGCCTCCGCCGCAGCCTCCTCTGCGGAGCTGTGGACATAGCCACCCACGTCGATGAGAGGCTCGGGCGGCGCGCTACCCGCCGCGACACTGGCGGCGTACTCTTCTTCGTCGTTGTCGATGGAGTCGGAGTACGTGGCCTCCACCGCCCTTCTCTCGTCGTCCGACAGCCGCGGCCGCGGCGGCTGCGGAATCATGCCAGCCCATGCCGGGCTGGTCACCATCCGGCGAGAGAAGCTGCCGCGATAGCGCCCGCACGCGCTCATACGCGCTCGCTCGATCTGGTCCACCAGATGCTGCGGCTGCAACGACGTATCCATTCCGGCGCGTGGATCTGTGCTTGGAGGTGGGGGCCGCCGTGGCTGGGGGAGGAGAGCTAGGGTTTATGCTCTAGGGTTTGGCCGACCGACGCCATTTAAAGAGCTCTGATACGTCTCAAACGTATCTATAATTTTTGGTTGTTCCATGCATATTATATCATTGCCACATGCTTTTATAATGCTTTTATATCATTTTGGCACATTTTATGGAACTAACCTATTAACAAGATGCCCAGTGCCAGTTCCTGTTTTTGCCGTCTTTTTGTTTCAGAAAAGCTAGTCGTGGATTTTCTCGGAATAAGCTGCCAATTTACCTGAATTATTTTTTGCATGGAAACAAAAACTGCGCGAGGAGGACGCCTCCAGGGGGGGCCCACAGGTGCCAGACGTCCCCCCAGGCGCGGCCCAGCCTTGGCCGCGCCTGGGACCCACTTGGGCGACTCCGAGACCTCCTCGAGTCGCCCTTTCGTCTATAAATTGCCTTCGTCCCGGAAAGCCTCGACACCTGATCATATTTTCCAGAAAAGTTTCGAGGCCGCCGCCATCGCCAACCCTAGATCGGGAGGGTTCTGAAGCTCTTCCTGGCACCCTGCCGGAGGGGGAGATCGTCACCGGAGGCATCTACACCACCATGCCTGCCTCCGGAGTGATGCGTGAGTAGTCCACCACGGGACTACGGGTACATGGCAGTAGCTAGATGGTTGTCTCTCCTCCCTTGTGCTCCATTGTTTAGATCTTATGAGCTGCCTACATGATTAAGATCATCTTTATGTAATACTATGTGTTATGTTTGTGGGGATCCGATGAATTATGGAGTCTTGACATTATGGTTCAGTTTATCTATGATATGTTTTATTTATGATCTTGCATGCTCTCCGATGCTTGTGTATGCTTTGGCCGAAGTAATTACTTGTGTCAGTAGAGGGAGTATTTATGCTAGATAGTGGGTTCATGCCTCTCTTGTTCGAGCTCGAGTTGACAGAAACGATTAGAACTTCAGATGTGCTGTTGCTACTAGGGATAAAACAGCGGTGTTTATTGCTTTATGTTGTACACATTGCTTACATTACGCACCTTGCTTATTGTAATTATCTGTTGCTTGCAACTTAATACTTTCGAGTGACATGCTGGATAGCGATCCCGGGGTAGATTATTAGTCATAGATGCAGTTGGATAACGGTCTATGTATTTTGACGTAATGCCCATATTAAATGAAACGGTGATCCTTGTGTCATGATAGTATTGTGTTGCACCCATGTTTGTCAATTGCCCCGCTGTAATTTGTTCACCCAACACGTTTATCTTTTGGAGAGACAGTATTAGTGAACTGTGGACCCCGGTCCTATTTTCCTACATTGTTTACAATCGTTTTAATAGCTTTTCCTAGTCATTTGCTCGCTGGTCATTTTTGCTCTCATATTATTTTCCACCATACGTTTAATCCTCTGTGTTCAGCAAGCCGGAGGGATTGACAACCTCTCTGTTTCGTTGGGGCAAACTAGTTTGTTGGTGTGTGTGCAGGTCCACGTCAACACGCCATAAAGTTTTCTGGCGCCATTGCCATTGACACATTTCTGAATCCTTCTCCAAGTCCTACTGGTTCGATAACCTTGGTTTTGTAATCAAGGGAAAACTTGCTGCTACATTGCTTCACACCTTACACTTGGGGTCTCCTAGCGAACGTGTTATTCCACGCCATCAAGCTCCACCGCCCACAGTTAATGGGGGTAGGTGGCCGCTCTAGCCATTGTAGTCTATGACACGCGGGGCCTGGGCGAACACGGGGAGGACATAGGAGCGGTCCGTGCGCGTCCGCTGCCGACGCAAACCTGGCCCAAATTTGGGCCAGGAATGGGTCGTGGCGGACAGAAAAACGGACCGCGATCCATTTGCGTCGCCGCGTTGGGTCGTGTTTTTGGCTCCCGTGGATAGGGACGGACGCGCGTGGACTCGATGCGTCGACCCTTTGGAGTCATCCTTAAGCCTAGGTTTGTGTTGCGTAGTGTGTCTCCGGATTGCATCCGGGAGACAATTTGCATTGAATCCTTATTTGGTTGATTAATAAAGCTCACCGTTTCGTTCAAAAAAAATGTGCCGTAGCTTCTTGTGCTATTGGAAGGGTGCGGGGATTCAGCGTCATTCCTATGATTTTGTTTTTCAATTTTTGAGGAAACTTACTATGGTGGTGGTTAAACCATAAGGACATCAGAGTTTAAACCTTAGTTTTGGCACTGGTATTTCTCAATTTAAGACGGAATATTTTTTTCATGAGACGTGACGTTACCGTCGATAGCGAAACGGATGTTGTGATTTCGTCATCTCTCGGAGGTGCTCATGGGGGTGTTCTATGAGGTGCTTATAGGGATGTGAAACACATACACGCGCTCATATAGCTGAGTGTATGCCCGTGTATCTGAGCGTTTGCGTTCGTACTGTGTTTCGTAAAACAAATCTAACCAAATTTTGTTCGATTTTTTTCTAGCCCATAAATTGGCGAGCAATGCCTAGAAAGATGAAATAGAGCCCGCTAAAAAATGATAGTGGAGCATTAACATGCCAAAAAAATTGGCAACCACCCAAACAAACGCTAAATTAAAGGTCATAGCCAATAAATTGGTAAGGTATACTTTGGTTACTGTGAGGACCCCGGATTAACTATCCGAGATACTCGTTATGTTTCCTGCAACAATCCCATGATCAGTCTGTTGTTGCACATAACTCGAATTGGCATCACAGGACATCCATAAATACCGAATAAATATGCTTACGTGATTGAAGTGATCAGCTTCATCAGGTGCTTGCAGCGGAAATCACCAAACAACGTGGAGCCCAAGTCATTCGCCTTAACCCTACAGGCAGCTGACTGGGAAGCGCCCTAGTTCGCAAAGACGTCAGTGAACTCCTCTTCGTCGAACTGCTTCTTCTTCCAAAATCTGGCTAAGACAATAGCCAGGGACGAAACCAATATGAGTACATTTGATTGTACTCGCAAACTACCCCAACAGGGACTTGCACTAGCTTTTAAATTTTCAAAGACTTTTATTTTCAGAAAAACATCACTATATCTTTATTTAAAAAGGGAAGAGTAGATTTTTAATCCTGTTGAAGACAAAATGTTTTGGAAAGTAGTTTTCTCACTATCTTTGTTGAAAAGGGAAGAAGTCTTTTAAAAACCGTTTTCCCGAAAATATACCTTCGTTTAAAAAGGTAAGAAATCCCTTTTAAAACTTTTTCCTCGAAAATCACAATCTGGTCCCTTCCCGAAACCTCTTGGTTTCTGATCATGCCCTTTCGTGGTTACCTAATTTTCCAGCAACCTCATACCATACCATCGGTATAGTTGCATAAAACAAGTTCCACGTCATTTTATTTTCAACACTCAAAACTTTGCAAAACTTGCACATGGTCTTAGCAGTTCTTCCCAACTGTCCATATCCGAGGACTCGGCTATTCGAATAGTTTTACCCTCTGCAGAGGTAGCACGCTTTTCCCACACCCATCCGGTCACTCATCGTGTCAGCCACATCCCGCCATACCAGAGGTATGCGAAGTTGAGTTCCCGGCCATAGCCTGTCCTTTGCTCATGCTAGTATAGGATCCTACCGCTACGAAACCGGTTCCATCGACACTTAAATCCATGCCCGTCGGAAACTAAGTGTGAGGACTTCGTAGTTCTGCCCGGCGGACCCAAGGGAGCCCTTCAATCCTCTTTCTACAATACAATCATACCGGCTTCCGGTAGACTTTACTTAAGAGGACCCAGGTCAGGGGCAGGTCACCAAACCATCCCCTCATGGAACGAGGTCATCCTCGTTGTTGAGGCATCCAGTACTAACACGAGCAAATTATATGACTATGCCCTTGCCCATATGTGGGTAAATGTGGTCGCACAGGTTATTGGTTGTTCGGTAAGTACCAGGACACAATGTGCATTTTTCAGAAACATCACCATTCACCACTTCTCAATTTCATCACCGACATCTCGGCATACCATAATTCATCCAAGGATTTTCAAAGGAGTTTTGAATAAACAATGTTTTTCCCATCCTATAGTTTTATTTAAACAAACTGATATTTCTACATAGAGTGGCAAAATAGTTTTTCATAAACTTTTGAAAAGGTTTTCACAATCATTTCCAATTCTCATAGCAAAATACTTTTAGTCAAACTTGGGTGGTTCGTAATCCCACCAAAAGATTTTCATAGAAGGCTTTGGAGTAAAACAAATTCATTTCGAAATCGTTGTAGACCATTGACACCTCTATATCGGGTGTCTCAAGAATCTACTTGTATTTTGGAAAAGGGTTTTCAAAGTCATAGCTTTCGTGGCAAACACCACATAAATCATTTATGCTAGTTATAGTAAAACAGGTAAATCAAAATAGATGTATATAAGTGCAAGCTCAGTGAAGTAGCTTGCCTGGTTTTCAGCATAATGTCCTTGGTCTTCTTCTCACTGATTAAAGAAATAAACTCCGATTCTCCTCCGATAAATCCTCTCCAAAGACCACTCCGGTACCGGCATTATCTAGCGTCGCAAACAGGGAATAACAACACTCAATACATCAAACAAAACCACAAGTGGTGCACAAACAAATAACAACCACAAGCATCAAACTAATTATTCAAGCAACAAACTAGGATCTACACTTATAAGGGTCTTTTACAAATCAGGGTTTAACACTTCTACACAAGTGAGGGCCAAATAATAGGTAGCAAGGGCTGGCATGCTACCATATCAGTAGCTAAGAAATGCTACTGATGTTCAAACATCATTTCTAAAATCATGCACACAAATGATTTTATTTGCAAACCATTCCTAAAAGTTAGGAAATTCGAGGAACTATCCATACTAGGGATATTATTTCCTAATAAACACTAGCAACACTAAACTCTTCCTAACATGCTATCAAACCAGTAGCAATACGACATGCTACTGATGATTTAGCAATGCTAACTAAAACAACCTTCTTACTAAGGATTTTCTACTAAAACAAGTCCTATTACTTGGAGAATCTAGGAAAATACTACCCTAGTAGTATTAACACTAGGTAACTAAATGCAATACTAAACTTTTTCCAAAGTGCTACAATACAGAGCTAACACACTCCTAGTAATTAGTATCACACTTCTACATGCTAGAAATTACAAAAGAGATACTAGCACACCCTATATAGTTAAATAAAACTATAAACATTAAATAGCAGAAAAGCACAACACCTAGTTAAATACACCAAAATAATCTATAGCTCTAAAAATCACACCAAGCTAGGATTAGGTACTCCTAATCATACAGAAGCTCACACAAGTGGATTCACACCAAAAATTATCACCAAACAATTTACAAAGATCCTAAAAGGCTCTCTGGTCATTTACCAAAATGGGTGCCATTTTACTTAGGAAGCTCATTTGCACAAGAGGCAAATTGCTACTGCTAGGCATCACTTAGATCTTTCCAAATCAGTTGAGTTTGCATCAATAGCTATCTCAGAAAAATAGCTATTGAGTTTTTCGGTAAAAAGTAGTAGTTCTGGCTCACATTTATTTCTCTAAAACTATTTATCCAAAAGTGTTTCTACCACTTGGATCTGGCTAGGAACATGCTAGGGTACCCCCATGATTTTTGGTTTGGTCAAAGATGCACTTAAACTATTTTAAAACGATTTAAACTAAAGGTCCAGAAGCAGTTCCAGAAGCAAAAGAATAAACAACCTGAAAAAAAAAAGAACGGGCTGGATCTGCCGGATTTGGGCCGTGCCGTGCGGGAGGAGACCCAGCTCGCGGCCCACGAGCTTGAGCGAAGCGGTACGGGCCGCTTCCTTCTTCCTCGACCCGAGCAGGGCATGGACGCGGCACTGCCGGAGCGCGGCGGCGGTGGAGACGGCGGCTCCGACGTCCTGAAAGGAATTGGGGATGTCCGTGAGAGAAAACACGGCAAGGGGAGCACGGTGCACGAAAATGGCGGAGAAAGGTAGCCTGTGCCCACCGCGAGCTTGCTCGCATGTCCGCGGCCGGAGAGGAAAGGGAAAAGCTTCACGGCGACGATTTCTTGCCCCATTCCTTGATCCTTCGCGCAGGAGGGAGAGTAGGGCACGGCGAAGCTTCTGGTGGTCTGGGATTGGATTGGGGAGCTCTCTATGGCCGGCGATGCGCGACGGCAACTTCGGCCGTGGTTCACTTCATGGAGGGAAAAGTGAGAGAGGAAGTGAGGGGAGGAATGAGTGAGGGGGGGGGTGAGGGAGCAGAGGGGCGCGCTGCTTCTTATCATCAAGGAAGGACGGGGCCACGGCGTTGACGACGAGGAGAGCACGGCATCGACGGGTGCGCAACACAGCGTCCGTGCCGTGCCGCGTTGCTGCAGCAGGGGAGATGGGTGACAAGGGAGAGCAGAGGAGGCAGCGTGCGGTGCTTCATCGTTTCCTCCAGGGCGTGGCGTGCGTCAGGCGAGGTCCACGGGTGAGCACGGCGTCGCCGGTGGAGGGAGCAGGGCGTCGGTGGCGTGCAGCGTTGCTGCGACAGAGGGTCAACGAAGGCTTTGCAAAACGCCCCCTGAACTAGTTTTTCCACTCACAGATAGGTCCTTGCCGATTTCTTTTTATTTCCTATTTAAAACCAGTAGGGTTTCCGGAATTTAAATGAGGTGCTTAAACATTTTACAAAAATTACAGAAAATTCATGTAGCCTCCCATATATATGAGGAAGCTCCACAAAAATTGGTTTTACAAAATAAAATGTTTTGCTCCATTTTTGTTCATAGAGTTTAAATAAATCATTTTTGGAAATTAATAATTTGATACCCTTTAATATTTAAAACCAGTGACAAAATATGGTTTTGAACTTTTGGAACTTCTTGACAAATAAGATAACTTCAAATAAGTTTTATTTTCATAGAGAAAACATTTGTTTTGAGGAAATAGAAAAATGGGAGGGAAATTATTTATGAAGATCATTTTTAACTCATGACCTTCATTTCCTTTTTGATAAAAGAGTGAAGGGTTTTGTTTTGAATCAACAAGTAGGTTTGCTTGAGGAGAGAGGGATATGAAATGGAGAGAATTATCATTTCATCTCCTTCTCGAGAAATGAAGATAGAATTGTTTTCACAGAATAGAGGAATAGATAGAGAGGGAGTTTTATTGAGATCATCTCCCTAGGTTTTAGGAGTTTCACTTGGGTGCATAATTTTAGAGGGTTTGCTCCTCTTCAAGTTGCACTCCAAATTTGGTTGCCAAGGGTGTCCTAATTTAGTAATAACACCACTGAGGAATTATCCTCACAAGAAAATCACACACCACAGCAATAACACAACAATAGTATCAGCACAACAATATCAGCAACACAACAATATCCACATCTCAAACAAGACCACACACTTCAAACCACAAGAATAAATCACACACCTTTTTCCATAACTAACAATGCTACTTTGTAAAAATGGTCACACTCAATTATGACAAGATGTTGTTTAAGGGATAAACCACCATAACTTAATAGTTTTCAAAATGGTTTGATCAGGAGAAATATGTGAGGTAATATATTTCCCACTAGTATTTCTTTTAAAACTGAGTTGAAACATAGGAGTTTTAAAAATAGGAATTTGGAATTGTCAAGGTGGAAGAAAGGATAGGAGATCACAGATAGCTCTCCATACTTTATAAGCATGAATTTTTTTGGGAAATACTTTTACTGTCTCAATTTAAAGGATATTTTATTTGTTGCTAAAACCAAATCATTGTGGAAATAAACTTTTGGCCAACATAAGAATGGAAAAGATATATGGAATATATTCTTGTCATAACATGGTCACCAGTGTTGTAAATATATTTTTACTTAGGTTGATTTCTTGAGTTGACATTTACTAGTCAACCAATCACAACCAACAAGTTACACAAGGTCAACAGAACAAGATAAGGGAAAACACAATCATTTGTGAAGCAATTCAAAAAAGTTTTTGTTGGTTCTGAATTTTGGGTCGTGTTTACCCGTGTTATAAATTTGGGATGTTACAAATCCTTCCCCCCTTAAAAATAAATCTCGCCTCGAGATTTGCCCAGGGGTACAGGGGAGATACGAGGGCAAAATTTTTATTTTAGAAATGCTGTATATTCACTTTCGTGTATACACAGGTTTTGAAAAACAATAGGGTTTTTCTTTAAAATACCCAGAGCTGTGCCACCAATAATTGGCTTATGGACACAGTGGGTTTGGTTTATCCGAAGAATTAATTTTGCAGGGGTTTTTACTGGAAAAGCGAGGGATAAAGGATAGAGGGACAGGGGGGTTTAACTGCTGTCTCACTGGCAGGTGGGGCCGGGGTCCACCTGGCGGTCTCTCTTCCTTTTCTTCTCTTCTTCTTCTTCTTCCTCGCTCGCCCTGGTTCCGCACTCGCCCGTTTTCAGTGCGCAGAGCACTCATCCGCGGCACTGCTGCGCGTGCGGTCTGTCGACGCAGCGGCAGACACGGCTTTGGGACACGACGCTTAGATGGTTTCGCGCCATGGAGGCGAGTACTGCTCGCGATTCCACCACTTTCCCGCGCAGCGCGGTGTCGAGGAGCGGCATCCGAGCTCTGGTTATAAGTTAGTAACCTTCAAAAACATTTCTTCTATCGCATCGTTGCCATGGGCTTCATTAGTGACTTCTTCAGAGCCTACGTTGATACGATGGAGGATGCGGGCTTCATCGAGGGCTTCTTCATCTTCGTGCTCTTCGTGTTCTTGATTTCGATGGTGTACAGCATGCTGTTCGTGGCAGTGGTCCTCCTAGCCGTGGCCTTGTGCAATTGGTGGTCTGGCGCTGGGGCTGGTGCTGCGAGAGTGGCGCCAGCTGCGCCGGAGGAGCCAGATGCGGCGGCGGTGGAGCCGGCTGTGGTGGAGGAACCAGCTGCAGTGCCGGTGGGTGAGGTGGCAGAGCTTCTTGATGGAGGTGAGCAGGCTGCCCGAGCCATTCGTCGCCGTCGGGCGGCGCGCGACTCGGCTCTGAGTGAGCCAGGCTCGTCCTCTGGTAGTGCCAGGGAGCTCGAGAGGGAGTAGGGATCTCTGGGGTGCCGTTGCATCCGGGCTGAGTGCTGGCTGTGTTGTGTGTAGGAGTAAACTTGTAGCCTCGGTTTCTTTCTGAATTTCTCGCTTCTGTACTGAACTCCGTGATTGTTTCAATCTTGTCTTTGCTGATGACTGAGACAAGATTTGCATTGTCGAAACTTTCTTGGTTGCCACAACTCTGGTCTTGCAGCACAGATAGGATGCAGAGGTACTAGAATAATCTTGTTTTAGTGAGAAAATATATTTTTAGGGAAATAACACTGCATTATATGGTCTCAACCACTGGCAGTGGTAGCATAGCATTTCAACCATATAGGTTGAACACAACAACTAAAAACACCCTACAAGAAGTCCTTCTGTGTTCCAGCGAGCATTGACTCCCAGCAAGCATTCTACGGCTTGCGAGGGTTACATCTCGTGGAGGGCTCGGGCCCCTTTCTTTAACATGCAAAATGCACAAGGTTCATATTGGGTGAGGAACCTTGTGGGAGAAGCATGTAGGAAACCACACACAAAATAATTTGCATATTACAAAATAGTACCATTTAAAGTTTGCATTAATTCCCAGGGGTATGCGTCTGGGGTCACATACGGTTCCTGGTTTAAGTGATCTGTTGTTTCTTTTTAAAACTTTTAACTGAAGAAAAGCATGACATTCCCTCAGGTGTCAACCAAGTGGTTAACAAGATGATAAGAACACCAAGTTTTTATTCCGGGCTGATTTAACATCAGCCGGGAAACAGACAACAACCTTGCATTACAAGAAACACGAGAAAAACAAACAACAAACAACCATCCTCCTACTTCTTACCTACCAACATACAAGCGTCACTCAGGCTAACTAAACAGAGGTTCTACTCTGCTTGACGGCCTCTGGTTGTCGGTGGAGCGTGGGCGAGACGAAGGGTGGTGTCCACGTCTCCATCTTCCACGGGTGGGGAACTACAGGCACGCCTTCGAGGATTACGCCTCGCTCTTGGGGTTGCTGCTGAGCTCGGGCTAAAACTTGAGCTACAGATGCATCAAGGCTGTGGTCCAGCAAATCATCTGGGAACGGTTGTCCTGACTCCTGAGCTTGCACATGATTGAAAGTGGGTGGGTTCCTTGCTCGACTCAGTTCCAGGTGGGCTCGACCAAGGTGGCGCCTTGTGATTATGAGTTCCGCCATCAGGGAATGGAGGAGTCTTGTCATGGAGGCTCCATAGGTGACCAGGGTGATTACGGCAGGATCGACTTCTCTTTCAATGGGAATTTGAGCAGGCTCCTCTCCAAGCGGAGGAGTGACGGGAAGAAGGTGAAAAGCTCGACTCTGCGCCATCGCCGGTTCCGAGTACCGGAGACGGACAAGGCCTTCCCAGGCTGCTACCTGGAGGGCTTGATCTAGGGTGGGCATGCTCCTTCCATGAATCAAGTAGGCCTGACTTGTGCCCAACGGACACGAGTTAAGATGCACGTCGGCTTGGAATTCACTCCCAGCAGGCGAGAGGGAGTTCTCGAACACCACATATCGGGGGCGAGCAGGGTCACCAAGAAAATGGCAGACGGCCTTCCAAAGCATCAGTGGAAACCCGCCATGATCTTCGGCAGTGGTTTCCAGAATGACCCTGGGGTTTGCCATTGGGTGGCTTTGGCTCGGGAGAAAGGATAAGAACACGGGATTCCTGCCTCAGGAGAGTTGGGTTGCTATGGACGGTGAGTGAGGGTGGGTATAGATGGCAGACGGAACGGGACCTTATATAGGCTAGGTGGTGTCGGCTCCTTTCTATGGAAGAACCTGGTGAGCGTCTCTCAGGTAGTGGGGACAAGTCTTACTGTACTCGACTGTGAAACGACGCCTGGCCATGCCGGTTAGGCAGGGATGGGTCAAATCCGTTGACTCACTATAGGGGAACACCTCAAACAAGCAAATAACACACAAGGTACATTTAGTACCAATGGACGCCTAATACTCGTAGTAGTCGGGTGGTATAACTAGAGTTCCTATATGTTTTTCCTATGGGTTGTGGGTAGACATGGTTGATAAAGTCTTCACTTTGTCTCCTTAGGCTTCTACTGGAAGGGAGAGGGTTGTATTTGCACTTGAGTAGAATTGTTGAGGTTGAGCGGAGGTCTTCGGAGATCTCTTGATTTTTGATACCGATGATCTTGGCGTTTGTAGACCAATCCCCTTGATGTTGGATGTTGAGTATATGAGGTGGAAACTTCTTCTTGTAGGCACTAGCTAATTTGGTCTCCGTTGGATTTATCGTCAAGTGTTTTGAACAGGTAAGAGGGAGTAGAGAAATCCTTGATGAATTTTAAAATAGAAAGGTAAGTCTCAGAAATTAATTGAGAAGACGAGAAGAGCGGGAGTCATTTTTGGACTTCCCTAGATAAGGATATATTTTTGGTGTTAACATATTTTTAACAAAATATTCTCTTCCTAACTAACGTCCATGCTAACTAAGGTCTGTTACAGTCAGGATGGCTCTGATACCAAGTCTGTGAGGACCCCGGATTAACTATCCGAGATACTCGTTATGTTTCCTGCAACAATCCCATGATCAGTCTGTTGTTGCACATAACTCGAATTGGCATCACAGGACATCCATAAATACCGAATAAATATGCTTACGTGATTGAAGTGATCAGCTTCATCAGGTGCTTGCAGCGGAAATCACCAAACAACGTGGAGCCCAAGTCATTCGCCTTAACCCTACAGGCAGCTGACTGGGAAGCGCCCTAGTTCGCAAAGACGTCAGTGAACTCCTCTTCGTCGAACTGCTTCTTCTTCCAAAATCTGGCTAAGACAATAGCCAGGGACGAAACCAATATGAGTACATTTGATTGTACTCGCAAACTACCCCAACAGGGACTTGCACTAGCTTTTAAATTTTCAAAGACTTTTATTTTCAGAAAAACATCACTATATCTTTATTTAAAAAGGGAAGAGTAGATTTTTAATCCTGTTGAAGACAAAATGTTTTGGAAAGTAGTTTTCTCACTATCTTTGTTGAAAAGGGAAGAAGTCTTTTAAAAACCGTTTTCCCGAAAATATACCTTCGTTTAAAAAGGTAAGAAATCCCTTTTAAAACTTTTTCCTCGAAAATCACAATCTGGTCCCTTTCCCGAAACCTCTTGGTTTCTGATCATGCCCTTTCGTGGTTACCTAATTTTCCAGCAACCTCATACCATACCATCGGTATAGTTGCATAAAACAAGTTCCACGTCATTTTATTTTCAACACTCAAAACTTTGCAAAACTTGCACATGGTCTTAGCAGTTCTTCCCAACTGTCCATATCCGAGGACTCGGCTATTCGAATAGTTTTACCCTCTGCAGAGGTAGCACGCTTTTCCCACACCCATCCGGTCACTCATCGTGTCAGCCACGTCCCGCCATACCAGAGGTATGCGAAGTTGAGTTCCCGGCCATAGCCTGTCCTTTGCTCATGCTAGTATAGGATCCTACCGCTACGAAATCGGTTCCATCGACACTTAAATCCATGCCCGTCGGAAACTAAGTGTGAGGACTTCGTAGTTCTGCCCGGCGGACCCAAGGGAGCCCTTCAATCCTCTTTCTACAATACAATCATACCGGCTTCCGGTAGACTTTACTTAAGAGGACCCAGGTCAGGGGCAGGTCACCAAACCATCCCCTCATGGAACGAGGTCATCCTCGTTGTTGAGGCATCCAGTACTAACACGAGCAAATTATATGACACGCCCTTGCCCATATGTGGGTAAATGTGGTCGCACAGGTTATTGGTTGTTCGGTAAGTACCAGGACACAATGTGCATTTTTCAGAAACATCACCATTCACCACTTCTCAATTCATCACCGACATCTCGGCATACCATAATTCATCCAAGGATTTTCAAAGGAGTTTTGAATAAACAATGTTTTTCCCATCCTATAGTTTTATTTAAACAAACTGATATTTCTACATAGAGTGGCAAAATAGTTTTTCATAAACTTTTGAAAAGGTTTTCACAATCATTTCCAATTCTCATAGCAAAATACTTTTAGTCAAACTTGGGTGGTTCGTAATCCCACCAAAAGATTTTCATAGAAGGCTTTGGAGTAAAACAAATTCATTTCGAAATCGTTGTAGACCATTGACACCTCTATATCGGGTGTCTCAAGAATCTACTTGTATTTTGGAAAAGGGTTTTCAAAGTCATAGCTTTCGTGGCAAACACCACATAAATCATTTATGCTAGTTATAGTAAAACAGGTAAATCAAAATAGATGTATATAAGTGCAAGCTCAGTGAAGTAGCTTGCCTGGTTTTCAGCATAATGTCCTTGGTCTTCTTCTCACTGATTAAAGAAATAAACTCCGATTCCCTCCGATAAATCCTCTCCAAAGACCACTCCGGTACCGGCATTATCTAGCGTCGCAAACAGGGAATAACAACACTCAATACATCAAACAAAACCACAAGTGGTGCACAAACAAATAACAACCACAAGCATCAAACTAATTATTCAAGCAACAAACTAGGATCTACACTTATAAGGGTCTTTTACAAATCAGGGTTTAACACTTCTACACAAGTGAGGGCCAAATAATAGGTAGCAAGGGCTGGCATGCTACCATATCAGTAGCTAAGAAATGCTACTGATGTTCAAACATCATTTCTAAAATCATGCACACAAATGATTTTATTTGCAAACCATTCCTAAAAGTTAGGAAATTCGAGGAACTATCCATACTAGGGATATTATTTCCTAATAAACACTAGCAACACTAAACTCTTCCTAACATGCTATCAAACCAGTAGCAATACGACATGCTACTGATGATTTAGCAATGCTAACTAAAACAACCTTCTTACTAAGGATTTTCTACTAAAACAAGTCCTATTACTTGGAGAATCTAGGAAAATACTACCCTAGTAGTATTAACACTAGGTAACTAAATGCAATACTAAACTTTTTCCAAAGTGCTACAATACAGAGCTAACACACTCCTAGTAATTAGTATCACACTTCTACATGCTAGAAATTACAAAAGAGATACTAGCACACCCTATATAGTTAAATAAAACTATAACCATTAAATAGCAGAAAAGCACAACACCTAGTTAAATACACCAAAATTAATCTATAGCTCTAAAAATCACACCAAGCTAGGATTAGGTACTCCTAATCATACAGAAGCTCACACAAGTGGATTCACACCAAAAATTATCACCAAACAATTTACAAAGATCCTAAGAAGGCTCTCTGGTCATTTACCAAAATGGGTGCCATTTTACTTAGGAAGCTCATTTGCACAAGAGGCAAATTGCTACTGCTAGGCATCACTTAGATCTTTCCAAATCAGTTGAGTTTGCATCAATAGCTATCTCAGAAAAATAGCTATTGAGTTTTTCGGTAAAAAGTAGTAGTTCTGGCTCACATTTATTTTCTCTAAAACTATTTATCCAAAAGTGTTTCTACCACTTGGATCTGGCTAGGAACATGCTAGGTACCCCCATGATTTTTGGTTTGGTAAAAGATGCACTTAAACTATTTTAAAACGATTTAAACTAAAGGTCCAGAAGCAGTTCCAGAAGCAAAAGAATAAACAACCTGAAAAAAAAAAGAACGGGCTGGATCTGCCGGATTTGGGCCGTGCCGTGCGGGAGGAGACCCAGCTCGCGGCCCACGAGCTTGAGCGAAGCGGTACGGGCCGCTTCCTTCTTCCTCGACCCGAGCAGGGCATGGACGCGGCACTGCCGGAGCGCGGCGGCGGTGGAGACGGCGGCTCCGACGTCCTGAAAGGAATTGCGGATGTCCGTGAGAGAAAACACGGCAAGGGAGCACAGGTGCACGAAAATGGCGGAGAAAGGTAGCCTGTGCCCACCGCGAGCTTGCTCGCATGTCGCGGCCGGAGAGGAAAGGGAAAAGCTTCACGGCGACGATTTCTTGCCCCATTCCTTGATCCTTCGCGCAGGGGGGAGAGTAGGCACGGCGAAGCTTCTGGTGGTCTGGGATTGGATTGGGAGCTCTCTATGGCCGGCGATGCGCACGGCAACTTCGGCCGTGGTTCACTTCATGGAGGGAAAAGTGAGAGAGGAAGTGAGGGGAGGAATGAGTGAGGGGGGGGGGTGAGGGAGCAGAGGGGCGCGCTGCTTCTTATCATCAAGGAAGGACGGGGCCACGGCGTTGACGACGAGGAGAGCACGGCATCGACGGTGCGCAACACAGCGTCCGTGCCGTGCCGCGTTGCTGCAGCAGGGGATGGGTGACAAGGGAGAGCAGAGGAGGCAGCGTGCGGTGCTTCATCATCGTTTCCTCCAGGGCGTGGCGTGCGTCAGGCGAGGTCCACGGTGAGCACGGCGTCGCCGGTGGAGGGAGCAGGGCGTCGGTGGCGTGCAGCGTTGCTGCGACAGAGGTCAACGAAGGCTTTGCAAAACGCCCCCTGAACTATTTTTTCCACTCACAGATAGGTCCTTGCCGATTTCTTTTTATTTCCTATTTAAAACCAGTAGGGTTTCCGAATTTAAATGAGGTGCTTAAACATTTTACAAAAATTAGAGAAAATTCATGTAGCCTCCCATATATATGAGGAAGCTCCACAAAAATTGGTTTTACAAAATAAAATGTTTTGCTCCATTTTTGTTCATAGAGTTTAAATAAATCATTTTTGGAAATTAATAATTTGATACCCTTTAATATTTAAAACCAGTGACAAAATATGGTTTTGAACTTTGGAACTTCTTTGACAAATAAGATAACTTCAAATAAGTTTTATTTTCATAGAGAAAACATTTGTTTTGAGAAATAGAGAAATTGGGAGGGAAATTATTTATGAAGATCATTTTTAACTCATGACCTTCATTTCCTTTTTGATAAAAGAGTGAAGGTTTTGTTTTGAATCAACAAGTAGGTTTGCTTGAGGAAGAGGGATATGAAATGGAGAGAATTATTTCATCTCCTTCTCGAGAAATGAAGATAGAATTGTTTTCACAGAATAGAGGAATAGATAGAAGGGAGTTTTATTGAGATCATCTCCCTAGGTTTTAGGAGTTTCACTTGGTGCATAATTTAGAGGGTTTGCTCCTCTTCAAGTTGCACTCCAAATTTGGTTGCCAAGGGTGTCCTAATTTAGTAATAACACCACTGAGGAATTATCCTCACAAGAAAATCACACACCACAGCAATAACACAACAATAGTATCAGCACAACAATATCAGCAACACAACAATATCCACATCTCAAACAAGACCACACACTTCAAACCACAAGAATAAATCACACACCTTTTTCCATAACTAACAATGCTACTTTGTAAAAATGGTCACACTCAATTATGACAAGATGTTGTTTAAGGGATAAACCACCCATAACTTAATAGTTTTCAAAATGGTTTGATCAGGAGAAATATGTGAGGTAATATATTTCCCACTATATTTCTTTTAAAACTGAGTTGAAACATAGGAGTTTTAAAAATAGGAATTTGGAATTGTCAAGGTGGAAGAAAGGATAGGAGATCACAGATAGCTCTCCATACTTTATAAGCATGAAATTTTTTTTTGGGAAATACTTTTACTGTCTCAATTTAAAGGATATTTTATTTGTTGCTAAAACCAAATCATTGTGGAAATAAACTTTTGGCCAACATAAGAATGGAAAAGATATATGGAATATATTCTTGTCATAACATGGTCACCAGTGTTGTAAATATATTTTTACTTAGGTTGATTTCTTGAGTTGACATTTACTAGTCAACCAATCACAACCAACAAGTTACACAAGTCAACAGAACAAGATAAGGGAAAACACAATCATTTGTGAAGCAATTCAAAAAAGTTTTTGTTGGTTCGAATTTTGGGTCGGTTTACACCGTTATAAATTTGGATGTTACAGTTACAATCCAAACACATCCTTACACTAGTAGAAAAACCACCTTTCGTCCAGAGCCTTGATGCCATTAATCCCTTTCAGAGAAAACCGGGACCAATGCCTGGCATTGGTCCCGTTCGAGCTGCCAGGGCATTGGTCCCGGTTCGGGGGGCATTGGTCCCGTTCGTGCACGAACCGGGACCAATGCTCCAGTGCAGACACGTGGCGTGCCCGGAGCTTTGGTCCCGGTTCGTGCACGAACCGGGACCAATACCCCTCCCTGCCTATAAATAACCCCACCCCCTCTTCTCTCCTTTTTTTTCTGGTTGGATTGGTGGGAAGTGGGTGCTAGTTTTTTTTCCTTTGCCACGCACAAGATGTGTTCGATGAAATGCCCGAGCCACACTTAAGTTCACACAAGATGATATCCTCGGCCGAGGTTAGCAACTTTATCCTTTTCATCTGTAATTGATACAGAAATATTGCACGTGTCGATGTACGGTGGTCATTTCACTATTCAAGATGTTATTGTAATGGTATTTGATAAACTTAATTATATGATGCAGATGGATGCACGGATGCGATGGATGTACGGCGAACGACGCAGTTCCGAGTTTATTGCAGGCCTGCATAAATTTCTCGAAGTGGCTGAGGCAAACAAAGTGGATAATTTTATGCCTTGTCCATGTGAGAAGTGTCGGAACGTCAGGGAGTACTCTGACCCGAGAACCATTCAAGACCACGTGATTCGGAGAGGTTTCATGCCCAGCTATAATTGTTGGACCAAGCACGGAGAAAGAGGGGTTAGGATGGAAGACAATGAAGAAGAGGAGGATGATGACAACTATCCTATGTTCCCTGAGGAATGCGGTGATACTGTAATGGAAGACGTTGAAGAAGAAGGAGGTGAACATCGGGCATCAGATGAGCCCGCTGATGGTCTTGGTGGGGTCATTTCTGATGCAAAGCGAGAATGCGATACAGAAAAGGAGAAGCTAAAGTTGGAGGCCATGCTAGAGGATCACAAAAAGTTGCTGTACCCAAATTGCGAAGATGGCAGCACAAAGCTCGGTACCACACTGGAACTGCTGAAATGGAAGGCAGAGACTGGTTGTTCTGACAAGGGATTTGAGAAGTTACTGAAAATAATGAAGCCGAAGCTTCCAAAGGATAACGAATTGCCCGAGACTACATACGAAGCAAAGAAGGCTATCTGCCCTCTAGGATTAGATGTGCAGAAGATACATGCATGCATTAATGACTGCATCCTGTACCGCGGTGAGGAGTACGAGAATATGGATAAATGCCCGGTATGCAATGCACTGCGGTACAAGATCAGACAAGATGACCCTGGTGATGTTGAGTGCGATGACGAGCCCCCCCAAGAGGGTTCCTGCTAAGGTGATGTGGTATGCTCCTATAATACCACGGTTGAAACGTCTGTTCAGAAACAAAGAGCATGCCAGGTTGTTGCGATGGCACAAAGAAGAGCGTAAGAAAGACGGGAAGTTGAGACACCCCGCCGATGGGTCCCAGTGGAGAAAAATCGACAGAGAGTTCCCGACATTTTCAGATGACGCAAGGAACTTAAGATTTGGTCTAAGTACAGATGGCTTTAATCCTTTTGGGGAGCAGAGCTCCAGTCATAGCACTTGGCCCGTGACTCTATGTATCTACAACCTTCCTCCTTGGTTGTGCATGAAGCGAAAGTTCATTATGATGCCAGTGCTCATCCAAGGCCCGAAGCAACCCGGCAACGACATTGATGTGTACCTAAGGCCATTAGTTGATGAACTTTTGCAGTTGTGGTCCGAACCAGGTGTACGTGTGTGGGATGAGCACAAACAACAGGAATTTGACCTACGAGCGTTGTTGTTCGTAACCATCAATGATTGGCCTGCTCTTAGTAACATTTCAGGACAGTCAAACAAGGGATACAATGCATGCACGCACTGTTTAGATAAGACTGAAAGTATACATTTGGGAAACAAGAATGTACCTGGGGCATCGTCGATTTCTTCCGAACAGTCATGCCGTAAGAAAGAAAGGCAAGCATTTCAACGGTGAGGCAGATCGCCGGAAGAAGCCTAACCTCCCTGATGGTGATGTTATATATGACATGGTCAAGGATTTAGAAGTAATCTTTGGAAAGGGTCCTGGCAGTCTATCTGTTCCGAATGACGCTGACAACCACGTACCCATATGGAAGAAGAAATCTATATTTTGGGAGCTACCCTATTGGAAAGTCCTAGAGGTCCGGTCTTCAATCGACGTGATGCACGTGACGAAGAATCTTTGCGTGAACCTGCTAGGCTTCCTGGGCGTGTATGGGAAGACAAAAGATACACCAGAAGCACGGGAGGACCAGCAACGTATGAAAGACCCATACAACAAGCAGACGGATAAAGGGCGTCAATACTTAAGCAGCTACGCTCTTACCAAAGCAGAGAAGGAAATCTTTTTTGAATGCCTGAGCAGTATCAAGGTCCCGGCTGGCTTCTCGTCAAATATAAAGGGAATAATAAATATGGCAGAGAAAAAATTCCAGAACCTGAAGTCTCATGATTGCCACGTGATTATGACGCAGTTGCTTCCGGTTGCATTGAGGGGGCTTCTACCGGAAAATGTTCGAGTACCCATTGTGAAGCTATGTGCATTCCTCAATGCAATATCTCAGAAGGTCATCGATCCAGTAACTCTACCAAGTTTACAGAAGGCTGTGGTCCAATGTCTTGTCAGCTTCGAGTTGGTGTTCCCCCCATCATTCTTCAATATTATGACGCATCTCCTGGTTCACCTAGTCGACGAGATTGCCATTCTCGGTCCTGTATTTCTACACAATATGTTCCCCTTCGAGAGGTTCATGGGAGTCTTGAAGAAATATGTTCATAACCGTGCTAGGCCAAAGGAAGCATCTCAAAGGGCTATGGAACAGAGAGGTCATTGAGTTCTGTGTTGACTTTATTCCTGACCTTAAGCCGATTGGTGTTCCTGAATCGCGGCATGAGGGGAGACTGAGTGGAAAAGGCACGCTAGGAAAGAAAGCACTGATATGTAGGGACGGGCATTCTTTAACTCAAGCACACTACACAGTTCTACAAAGTTCCACCTTCGTGGCTCCGTATATCGAGGAACACAAGAATTATGTACGCTCCAAGAACCCGGGGAGGATGACTCCTGGATTAAAGAAAAACACATGGAGACTTTCGGCAGTTGGTTGCGATTACAGCTCATGAATGACACCACTGTCGGAGATCAGCTCTACTTGTTGGCCGCGTCACCATCTTCGACTGTATTGAATTTCCAAGGGTACGAGATAAATGGGAATACATTTTACACGATCGCCCAAGATAAAAAGAGCACCAACCAAAACAGTGGTGTCCGCTTTGATGCAACAGACGAGAATGGGCAAAAGGACACATACTATGGTTACATAGAGGAGATATGGGAACTTGACTATGGACCTACTTTTAAGGTCCCTTTGTTTCGGTGCAGTTGGGTCAACATGAAGGAGAAGGGATAAAGGTAGACCAGCTGTACGGAATGACAACAGTGGATCTCAAGAATCTTGGTTGTTACAGGAACGAACCATTCGTCCTAGCCAATGATGTGGCTCAGGTTTTCTATGTGAAGGACATGTCCTCCAGACCGAAAAAAAGAAAAAAATAAGCAAACGAATACATCAGACGATGAGCCAAAGCGTCACATAGTTCTTTCAGGGAAAAGAAACATCGTGGGAGTCGAGGACAAGACAGACATGTCAGCAGATTATGATAAGTTTGATGAAATTCCGCCCTTCACAGTGAAAACTGACCCAAGCATCCCGTTAAATAATGAAGATGCTCCATGGTTACGGCCGAAGCGATCATAGGCCAGGGACATACGCGAAGAAGGGTTCATGGCATTTATGTAAATCAATGTAATGTATTAAACCTTTATGTGATGTGTAGTAATGTATTAAACCTTTATGTGGTGAAAACCATAATACACGAAATGGGAGTTTCCATCTAGAAGAAATGGGTTATATCACATGTGAGTTTTCTTTTTTTTTTCTGTTAATTAATTGCATGACGACCGGTGAAACACGCGTGGTAGGTGGTTGTCGGCTCCCACACCTCCCGTGGGAACCTCTCAAACCTCAGCTTCGACCGTCCAAACACGTTCCCCCTGCATACAGCCCGACGGTGGCTCGTGAGTTTGAGCGCCACTTCGATCCAAGCAGCGTAAAACGACGCTCTGATGATCTGCAACCGTTTGGAACGGTCGCAGGTCATCAGAGACGTCTTGCCACTGGTTGCCCAAAGATGCCTCTCCGAGTGACGCTGGAATGTTTTGTGTTTGAGCGCCACTTCGATCCAAGCAGCGGCAAGACGTCTCTGATGATCTACAACCGTCCGGCAACACATCTCTGATGATCTGCAACCGTTTGGAACGGTCGCAGGTCATCAGAGACGTCTTGCCGCTGGTTGCCCAAAGATGCCTCTCCGAGTGACGCTGGAATGTTTTGTGTGTGAGTAACCTGTCTGAGGAGGGGGCTATATATAGGGTACGTGTGCTTCTTTAGTCCCGGTTGGTAACACCAACCGGGTCATGTGGCTCACGAAGTGGTCGTGATGATACTGCTGATCCAACAGCTCACAATCCCTCAAAAGAAACACACCCCTGATCCAACGTCTCACAACACTTGAAAGAAACACACGATCCGTGTGCTTCTTTAGTCCCGTTGGTAACACCAACCGGGACTAAAGGCGGGTTTTGCGGTCACGACACTGTCCTCCCCCAGCGCTGCCCTGGAGGTCTTTATATATTGTCGCCAACGGGGTAAACCCTAATCCACCATTCCTAGCCACGAACGCATCGTCTCCACGAATGGATCAGCCACTCCGCCGCAGCGCCTTCTGGGCGAGGTCGAGCGTGCTCGGCAGAGCGCGCTTGGCGCAACCGCGGGAGCCTATCCCCCGTATGCCACGAGCCCGGCGTGAGAGGAATGCCCAGCTACCCGGCCTCCTGCTCCACCAGGTGCCGCCGCACCTCCACCTGGCGCCGCTGCACCTCCACCAGGCGCCCACCGCTCCTCCCGCGAGGAGGAGGACGACGACTTCGACTGGAGCGACGACGGGGAAGAGGGTTGTGGTTGCAGATACAGGAGGCCATGGAAGCCTCCTTCCAGTCTGTCCGCGACTACCCTGTCCAGCGAGCCAAGACTTCCTACCAGCTCAAGGCGAAGGAGGCTTCCGAGCTGGATTGGGCGCTGAAAGACTCATCCTCCATGGATCTTGCCCTCCGCCGCAAACGCGCGCGAGAACAGGGCGGCCGCCCACGGGGCTGGCTCCTCCCGCCGTTCCCCCTAAATCCTACGCCTTCGAGCCAGCAAGTCCGTTTATGTAGAAATGTTGGTGATGTTGGATCAGGGTGTGTTTCTTTCAAGCGCTTGTGAGACGTTGGATCATGTGTAATAATGTATATTAAACCTTTATGTATGCATTCTATGGAATGTATTAAACCTTGATGTGGCTCACGAAGTGGTCGTGATACTACTGATCCAACAGCTCACAATCTCTCAAAAGAAACACACCCCTGATCCAACGTCTCACAAGCGCTTGAAAGAAACACACGATCCGTGTGCTTCTTCCTTATTGGTGGGATTCCCTTTTGTCCCGGGTGGTGGCTCACAAAGTGATATCCAACACTCACAAGCCTTCAAAAGAAACACACCCCTGATCCAACGGCTCACAAGCGCTCGAAAAAACACACGATCCGTGTGCTTTTCCTTATTGGTGGATTCTCACTATATATATGTAGTCATGCATGGCCTCCATTGGCATAGCACATCTAAACTCATATCTGCAGCCTCATCACTCTCCCATGGCTTCCACCGTACCCACTCTAACCTACTCGAGGCGAGGCGCTTTGCGCCTCGAACTACCCCTGCCCGCCCGCTACGACGTCCCCGCCGGCTGGAGGCTGAGCACCGGAGGCGTGCCGTCCCTCCTGTCCCTCAAGGTTTGGCGCGCCGGGCGCCATCACGAACCACTACTACCTCGAGCTCACTCCGGCGCAGCGATGGATCCCGCTGGCATCCCGACTACCGCCCGACTTGGGACGCCTTCTTCATCAATCGGCGTGAGAGGGCGCTCGCCAGGTACGAGGAGGACGGCCCGCCTCCTTCGAACTTCAACGAGGCCGGCTTCGGCTGTGGTGGAGCGGCCGGACTCTCCAGAGCGTCATGAACTACATCACGGCCGGCGATAACCCCCGCATGCGCTACCCTCGCTTCCAGTCCAGGCGAGCGCCGCCCGACGACAGCGACGACGATGGCGGCGACTACGACGACTACGAGGACGAGTATTATAGGCCTAGGCAGGAGTATGACTAACCTGAGCCACATCGTTGGTCAGGACAAATGGTTCGTCTATGTACGACGACGATCGTGTAAAATGTTTGTTTATCTACGACGACGATCGTGTAAAATGTATTCTTTATCTCTGCATTTCCGACTAATGATCTTAGCATCTGAATTTTGACTTACAATTTAAAGATATGAATTTATCCATATTAAATTGAAAATGACAATAATAATGTAAAAATGGTTTTGAATTAGTTATTCAGATTCAAACACTTTTCATGTTGAAAGTTTTGTCAATTCAAAATATGCAATAAAGTTAATGCATTTTTAATTGAAAATGGCAAAATGGTTAATAGTTTGTATAGTTAGAATAATTATTTTAGAAAACAGAAAATGGTTTCGGATTATTTATTCAAATTTAAACACTTTTCATGTTGAAAGTCTTTTCAGATTCAAAACCATTTGAAATTCATATTGAAACACCTAAATAAGAAAAAAAAGGCGGGAACAACATTTCAAACTGAAAAGTTCGAAATAATTTTGAAAAAGGACTCTTTGGTCCCGGTTTCTACCAAAACCGGGACCAATGAGTCCATCGAAAGCCACGGGATCTGGCATTAAATGACCCACTCATTGGTCCCGGTTGCTGGCAAGAACCGGGACCAAAGAGGCATTGGTCCCGGTTCTTGCCAGCAACCGGGACCAATGACTGCTGCTATAACTGCCCGCGCCCTCTCTTCTTCCCCATTCAGGCAAAATCGACTAAGGACCGAAGGCGCGACGCAGAGCGAAACGACGCCGGCAGGCTGCCCGACCTCCGCGCCGCGCGCCGCCGCCGCCGTCGACGTCCGCCGCCGCCGTCGACGTCCGCCGCGCTCTGGACGGCCGCGCCACCTCCTCCACACGCGCCACCTCTCCTCCACGGCCGCGCCCCCCGCTCGCGCCCTCCACGGCCACCCCCACGCCGTCGACGCCGCCCCCGACGCCGCGCCGCCGCGCTGCCCGTGGCCGTCCTCGCCGCGCCCGGCCCGCCTGCCTCCTCCCTTCCCGGTCGAAGCGCCGCCGACGCCGCCACCCCGCCCGCGCCACCCCCCGCCTCGAGCCGGACGACGACGCCGCCGTCTCCTGCGCCACCCGACGCCGCCGCGCCACCGTCTCCTGCGCCACCCGATCGACGCCTCCTGTTGTTAGCAAAATGTATAAGTCCATACTAGCAAAATTAATATTAGTAGTGTTAGTAATATAGTAATGTTAGCAAATTTTAGCAATTGTTAACATGTTAATATTACTAAAATGTTGTTAGTAATGTAAGATTTTAGTAGTCAATTTTAGTAGTGTGTTAGTATGTTATTAGTCCAATTAGCAAATTTAGCAAATGTTAGCAAATTTTAGTCCAATTAGCAAATTTAGCAAATGTTAGGAAATGTAGTGTTTAGTGTTAGTGTTAGTATAGGAAATTTTAGTGTTAGGAAATAGCATTTTGTATAGGAAATAGCATTTTAGGATTTTAGTGTTAGGAAATAGCATTTTAGGATTTTAGTGTTAGGAAATAGCATTTTAGGATTATGTAAATTTGTTTGTTCTGATACTCTAATAATCCAAAAATTATGAATCCAATTGTGTTAACTTTGTATTGCACTAGCCTAGCACTCCTAATTTTTGTAGAATTAATTAAGCAACAGAATTAATTAGGTATTCAAATAAAGATTGTAGCCACTTTGTACTATAACAATTTTAATTGTCATTTGGTTAATATAATTAAGTTGAATCCAATTGGGTTAGGTCACAAATAATCAACACTGTGTAACCCTAAAAGGATTTAATTTTTAGAGTAAAAGAACTTAGTCAGTAGCTAAAACTTGGTTATTAAGCTTCTGGACTAAAACAAATGTGTAGAGAATTTGGTAGATCATTTTGAGTCAAATCCAATTTGTAGATGTATCTTGACATATGGAACAAGTTACCCAACTAAAGTTTTGTGCATTGTTCTTAATTTGCAGAAACTATGGAACGAGACGAAAATCAGGAAAACATCCTCGAGGATATAATCCGCGGGCCGGAAGATGTTGGCGATGTCACCTCGCAGTTTCTGAACAACTCCGGTGAGGGAGATGAGTCTCTCAACCGAAGAGACGGCTCCGGTGAGGTAGAACCCGACGGCTGGGGTGGGGAGAAGCCGCGAGGGAGAAGCCGACGAGGGAGAAGCCGAAGGCTCCGGTGGAACATTAAATGTTGCAAACTCCGGCGAGGTGCATATACATATATTAATGAAGCCGAAGATTGTATTAATTAAGCCTCTGTTGTATATACATATATTAACGCTCTTTCTTCTTTTAGCCCTCCGGATCGAGCAAATTCTGTAAGGACAAAACGAGGCCCAACCAAAATTGGGCGACCAAGAAAGGTACAGATCGAAAAAGTCGCTGAAGACGGCACACCGACTGCTCCCCCTGGTGTTAAAAATAAAATGGTAAAGCAATGCGGAGTTCTTGTTAGGGACTACATCCCGATCACCGTTCGAGAATGGCATCAGCCAAAGGAGGGAGGAGTAAGATATGTCGCGATGAGGGCAAAGAAAGACTTTGGAGAAAGCTCATGCTTAATTTCACCCTGGCGCCAGAGGTGGATCCAGATGAGGAGGATCCAATGAGGCAGAAAAGATTGCCCGGAAAAATGGAGCAAAAAGTCAGGACTGGGCTTTAAGAAGATGGCCGAGCTATTCAAGAACTGGAAGAAAAGATTGAACATCGAGTTTGTCCAGAAAATAAGACTCCGACTTCGATAAAGGGTATGAGAAGATAAGGACTACTGGGAAGAATTTGTGGCGTACAAGAAATCGGAGGAAGCTCAGGAAAAGTCTGCAAAAAATAAGGCAAATGCTGCTAAAAAGATCTACCACCATACTATGGGGTGGTGGCTACGCTTTTAGCATGCCTAAGTGGGAGAAACTTGAGGCGGACCTGCTGGCTAAAGGGATCACTCCAGAGCCACTCAAGTGGATCGAACGGGCAAGAAATTGGTTTTACGGGCATGGGGGCACGTTGGACGCAGAAGGGAAGTGCATATATAACAGAAGACACAAAGATAATCCCCTACTACCCATCCAAGAAATTAGAAATGCAGTAAAGGATGTTGCAGAGGGACGGTTCATTCCCGATAGAGAGGATGACGAGCTCACACGCGCCTTGGGAATAAGGAACACGACGGACGGTTACGAGGCGTACCAGGCTCCAAGCCCAAGACAATTGCGATTCCCGAGCACAGGAAGAAATTTCCTGATAGAAGCCATCAGAGGAGAAAGGAAAGGGAGGCAATGGAAGCACGCGCTGCTGCAGACCGGCTGCGTAATATAGAAGAAGAATTAAAGCGGCAGAAGGATGAAATTGCCGAGATTAGCCAGCAAGGTACTAGCGGCCAATCTCAGCGGCACATGGTAGAAGCTGCATGCGATGGTACCGGCGGCCCATCGAATCGGAAAAGCAGCGTGGCTTCCACGGAGCTCCAGGATGGTACTGATGATGCAGTGACGGTGGCTCCACTTCGTCGCTACCCAGTGGATGATATCACGGAGAGCACACCTTGTGAGATGCATGTGAAAGTTTTTAACTTAACCGTGAAGGTGGCGGTCGGCTATGTCGTACCAATTGGACCTAATCCAACTTACCATTTCTCTCCGGTTCCAAATGGCTACGCTGTTGTCGCGGTGGATGAAGTGATGAAAGATTATGAGGAGCTGAAGCTGCAACACCCTGCAGGTGAAGATGGGGAGGTGCTTGAACTTGGAGAAGCCAAGAAAGCGACCATTCTATGGCCAAAGGAATTCATCGTGCTTCCGAACTGGCAGCCAAGGCCATCGACTCCTCACCAGTCTCCAGCGCAACAGTCCTCTTCACCGCCTCAGCATTCTCCAGCGCAACAGTCCTCTTCACCGCCTCACCAGTCTCCAGCGCAGCCGTCTCCGCCGCCGCGTCAGCCGTTCCGCCCACCGCTCGTACTATGAGGGGTAAGCGATCACCGAAACGTAAAAGGTCGCCCCTCCCAACAGTACCTCATAAGAATCTTCCCATTAGACCTTATGACAGGACTGTAGCGGAAAACGCCGCGGAGGTGGCTGCCTACAATAAGGCTTTTTTTGCACCAAAAAAGCCCGAGCAGAAGCCGGTATACGATGAAAAATCCAAAAAGTGGAGAAAGTCCTTCCTTGAGCAGCCATCCCAAATATCGATGAATCTGCAATCTGACTATGGTCGTGAACTTAGTAAGCTAGCACGTGCCCAGTCTGAGCAGGACAAGGAAAGAAGAGCAAAAAGCGGGAAACAAATTGCCCAGCTCGGACAGCAGAAAAATCAATCGGTCCCCCCGCTCATAGTGTGTTCCGATATCGACAAGGACTTCAGAGCCGATATGGATAAGGACCTGCAATTATTGGACCCCAGAGCCATACCTGCTAGAGAACAGGGTATCACTGTATCGCAGGCCATGGAAAATGCTATCGCCATGGGTATGACCTTGGTCAACTTTTAGGCTATGAAGATCAGCCAATGTTAGAGATAGCACGGAAATATGTCACAGGGGAGTCTATGGTCAGTAATGAGGAGCTCACGCGTCTATCAACACATATGCGAAATCTGCATGACTGGTACATGGTGCACACATCAAAGAAGGGCGAAGGAGTGGATTGCGGTGGACGTTCGAGTGGAGCATTTCTTCAAACCTTACGGTATACAGGTTCAAATGACTGAACTGTTTCAGTTATTCAATCAGCGCGCCCTCGACAAATCTATCCTCAGTTGCTATTGTCTGTAAGTGATTTATTTTCGTAATTAAGTCTCTAGCTCAGCTCGTTCATTGCCTGTATTATATTATCCTGACTATATATATATCCTTTTGTACGCTATTATGTAGAATGAAGATGATGGAATGCAAAGCATCTAGACATTATGAGGTTGGGTTCGTTGACCCATATATCGTTAATGAACATACGTTACGCAATCCCCAAGACGTGGAGCATGACCTGACCACCTTTTTAATCAAGCAAAACTTCTGTACGGAAATACTATTTCCTTACAACTTCAAGTGAGTGTTTCTGTCTTGTACATATTTTTATTTGGCTTTCTCGATGTTAAGTGTAATTGATGAGCTATGCATGTCTGCTTTATGTAAACGTCCGCAGGTTCCACTGGATTCTGCTAAGCATTCAAGTTGACAAGTCCAGAGTTGAAGCATACGACTCATTAAGTTGGGACCAAGCGACGTGGACCGAAATGAAAGAAATGCTCAATAAGTAATTTCAATCATTATCGCATTATATCGGCCTCTTTCGTTCGTTTCCTGATATCAAGTAATTAATAACTCCTTTGTTCATTTTTTTGCCAAAGCAGGTGTTGGACACTATTCAAACAGAATGTACAAGGTCCATTCAAAGATGAGCTAACTTATATATCGGTGAAAAGTCCGCAGCAGCCACCGGGGAGTAATTTATGTGGATTCTACGTTTGCGAGTTCATTCGCGAGTTGACCTCTGAGCGGAGAACAACTTCTTTGAGCAAAATGCGGGAGAAGCTCGCCCAGAACAGCGCATACGAGCAATTCAAGAGGAATTGGCGGGATTTCTGCTTAGGGAGGTCATCGATGAAAGGGGAGAACATTATGCTGCGGACGATGAACTACATATGTGATCTATCTCCATGTAATTAAATAGTTGTATTCTCGCAAGAGATCGAATATTAATTATATATGCATCAACGTGTACTGTGTATATAGTAGAGCGTATAATATGCGTACGGAAACGATGGAGAGCACGTCGGCGATGCGAAGAAGGGGAGACGACGGAGGCACCGGCGAGAGGGAGAGGGGGCACCGGCGAGAGGGAGAGCGGGCACCGGCGAGAGGGCACCGGCGAGAGGGAGACCCTAAACCCTAAATACAAAAAAAAAACTCATTGGTCCCGGTTCGTAACACGAACCGGGACCAATGAGTCTCCCCCCACGCCCAGCCAGAACTGGCCACGTGGAGCCCCATTGGTCCCGGTTCGTGTCTGAACCGGGACCAGCATTCGTCCCGATTGGCTGGTCCCGGTTCGGGAACCGGGACGGATGGCCCAACCGAACCGGGACCATAGGCCAGTTTTCTACCAGTGTTAGTCTCAATATTTTGATTGGACGATTTTTATTCACCATTTTTTTTGGACCCTGCTCGGTTTAAGTTCACTACTAAAAAAGTGGTACCTCGAATAAATAAAAGGGAGTAACAATCTTTTTTCTTGGTTTTTGCGAGGATGTTCTACTTATCACTTTGGTTTCTCTTGTAACATTTGCTAATACTTCATTCGTATCAAAATATAAGATGTGTTAGCCTTTTCTGTCACACATGTATTTAGACTTGTTTTAGTGTAAGATGCATACGAATCTACGTACTAAAACACGTCTAGATACATGCAGTTCATAACAGGATAAATCATCTTATATTTTGATACGGAGCGAGTAGATGAGAGCATTTGCTACTGAGTGGGATTATAGCTACATTGGGTCGGAGAAAAAAAAGATGAAAACAATGGACCCAATACTTTTATGATTATTGTGCCTGGCTGCGCCGGTATTTTTGTCTACATTTGAGTAGGTCCCCAATTATAGCCTGAAAATAAAAACATATGTCAAATTCAAAAAAAAGGAGCAGTACAAACTTTCATTTTCCCGCAAAGGTAGTACTAGTATAAAAATCGATAGTACAAATTTGATGAGTGCTATCTAATGAGCATGTTTGGTCGTCATTGAGAAAAGGAAACAAAATTGCAACTTGTAATCACAGCAACTTCATTCTTCCAAACAGAAAGGCTAGAATGCTGAAACTCTGAATAAAGAAACCAACGAACAAAACAAAACAGCACGTGATATAATTTTGGCAACTGTATGCTTCGAAGAACTAAAACGCAGGTCTGCCCCATATCACCACTGGGCAGATGAGTGTCCATGTGAGCGTGGGTGACCTGTCCGGCGCATTCTGGCGGTCGATTTGCCACCGCGGCTTGAGGACGGACACGTGTGAGACGGCGGCCACAGGGAAGTCAAGTCTCGAGGCTTCACATTTGCAGCGCCACCATCTGCCAGAGCAATGGCACGTGAATACCGGAGGTTCTCGTTAAGACTAAACCAGGCGTAACAAATCACACCACAAGCTAGGCCTCGCTTGGATCGGGGGTTCGAATTTACGGAGCCGTGTACTTTACGGAGCTCCTTCGTAGATGTTCCCATCTCCGTATTTTTAACCGGTCGTTTTGGCTAATAAACGACGTTCCAAGCATTAATCCGTCGGCTCTTTATTCTTTATTATTGCTTTAAATTTAGAGTTCTTTTTTCAAGTTACGATTTCTAATTCTCTATTAGTTTTATTATATTGATGCTTTATCACATTTTTTTTATGACCCAATTCATAGACCATACATATTGGAATCCTATATCTTACTTAATTCCTCTTCCTTCTTTCTATCATCCCTCCCTTTATCTACATCCCTTTAGTTTTGCTTCACAGCCTAGAATCTCATTTCTTTTTGAGAGAAAAAGCAGTTGCTACAACTATATGATATGATACATCTAAGCCCTAATCCTGTAACAAAACTGACAAACGGTGGTAACATTTTCAAAATAACTCCATTTCCCGGTAAATGTACTTTGGTCCGGGTACATGCTTGTCTGAAATTTCTGCGACTGAACAACACTATACTCTTAATTTGGGCCAGACGATGCAGTGAGCGAACAAGATTAAAACGCTCGCTCGGAATTTCTGCGGAAAACGCACCTCTGAACAAGTCGTGCTCCTAATTAAATCCACATCACATTGTGATTTGGTTTTGTTCTCAAGTTGGATTTGTGCTTGTGCAAAAATAATTACAAGAACTACCATTTGTGTTTCAATAGGTTTTTGTGCACAGGAGGCGTAAAGGTTGCGGGATGGCGAGTCGACGTCGATGACCTGTACAGGTGCCTGCCTGCCAGGTCGGAGTGGGGGTCTTGATTGCTGCAGATCGCCTTGGCGTGGCGAACGGGACGACGTTTCTCCCCGCCTGTGCCCGGCTCCTTCCAGGAAGGGTTGGATCTTGAGTCAGGAGTCGTACTTGGAATATGTCAGTGTCGGTTCTATACAGGTGAAGAGGGCTCGAGCCGTCGGGAACACTTTGATATTTCCCCATGGGATTATTCAAGAAAACAAAGATATTTCCCCATGGGGCCGCGGTGGTGAATTTTTCTGCCAATCAAATAGGTGTGACATTGTCGGAGAAATTGCGCCACATCTCGTGGAACTCCTTCTGGTTCCTTTCCAGCATGCATCGAGATAGTTGGAATTCTAGTAAACCAAGAGTTCTAGGATCCAATTCAAAGTAGTTTAGCTTTCACTCAAGATGCATTCGAAAACAAAATATGATCACATCGTTAGACGTATTTCCATTGCATCCAAAATGGGTTTGAAGAACAAGCATGTGATTTATTCTACATTTTTTGTACAATTAAGAAACCTACAAGAACAGCTAAACTTTTCATGAACAGAGAATACATAATTTTGCCTCTAACCATACAAATACTCTCTACATTTATTTTATTTCATATATATTTACAGATACTTGATGTACAATATGATTTCCAGCATACCCACGATAAAAGGAATGAATATTCATCAATAACAAAACGTTTAAAAAATATCGAAATTCAGGATGGCCACACCCTGCACACACGCTGACGACGACTGAATGACTGATGAGGAGGGCGGCCGTACAGAAGAGAGAGACGGTGGTCTGCATATTGAGACACCCACGCCCTGGGTGGCAGGAAATAAATAGCACGGCCTGCCCACACTACACAGTACACTACACACTAGACGAAACACGCTCTTCGTCTTCGCCCACCACTCCTCCTTCTTCATTCGCTACCTGCCATCTCTCATTCCCTCTCGTTCTTCATTTTCCATCCTCGACCCATTTCCATTTGCGTCGAGAGAGCACTAATTTTGGCCGGTGTTTCCATATTAAGGCGGGAAAATATCGTTTCCATTCCGGTCGGCTATATATAATTCCACCAAGGTCGTCACCGACTCGATCACCGTAATACAAAGTGCTGGATCGCTCGATTCACGAGCGCCCTGGGAGAGTTGACCAGGACACACCTTCCTGATCTTGAATTAAGGCCACCGCTCGTTCGTTTCCCTCCCTCCCTTCATTTCCGTTGCATTTAGCCTCTCACCGTCGTGGAGCTGCGGGACATTTTCCACCGTCGTTCCGGTGGTGGCCGGACGTGGTGTTGCGGTGACTCATGGGCATTCAGGTCGCATCCCCCTCCTCCTCCCCGGCGTCGCCTTCCTCCTCTGCCATCGCGACCTCGTCGCGTCCTGCCGTTCTTGGCCGCGGCGGCTGCACGAGGCTGCCGAGAGCCCAGTCGTCGTCGTCGCTGGCGAGCTGGAGCGTCGGCATCGCCCGCCGGCGCGGCGGGCACCTGATGGTGACGCGCGCCCTCAGCGCTAGCATCGACAGCGTCGGGAGCCACGGCGGGGACGACGAGGAGTTTCTGAGGAGGATCCAGGAGCTCGCCGTGGGGCTGCACCCGGGCGCCGGAGGCTGCGGGTGGCCGGCGAGCGTGGAGCGGAGCGCGAGCAGCGTCGGGCTGCCGCTGTCGCTGCGGATGCTGAAGCGGAAGAAGCAGCAGCGGGGCCGGTGGGACGAGCGGCTGGTCGACTGCGGCGCCGGCGAGTCCGGGTCCGGTCGCGGCGCGGTGGGCCGGGCCTTCTCGTCGATGGTGCTCATCATCCGGGAGGTCCAGAGCTTCGCGCTGCAGATGCGGCAGGCGCTCTTCTACGAGGACATGCAGAGCGTGCTGGCGCGCGTGCACGCCGAGATGGACGCCTCGTTCGTCTGGCTGTTCCAGCACATCTTCGCCGGCACCCCCGCGCTGATGGTCTCCGTCATGCTCCTCCTCGCCAACTTCACCGTGCACTCCATGGGTGATAACATCGCGATGGCCGGCAACCTCCCGCCTCCCCAGCACGCCGTGGCGGCCGTCGCAATGCTCGACGCACAGCTGCACTCGGAGCATGAGTTCTCTCGTCCCGATCAGCGGTTCGACAGTACTGCCACGCTGAAGAACACGTTCACCAATGGCCGTGCCGCCTCGGTGGACGGAAACAGCGGTGGCGGTGGCAAGGCGCGGCCGGTCGCCGGGGCTACGGGCGACGATCGGTCGGACGAGTCCGCGTACCGGCAGAGCGGCGCGGTGCTTCCGCAGGAACAGGAAGCATCGCAGGCGACGCCGGTGGGGGCTTCTAGCGCGGAGGAGACAGAGGACGAGCTGGTCATCTGGAAAAGGATCGCGGATGAAGCGACCAGAATGCAGGCGAGCGTGCGCGTGGAGGCTCTGATGGACCCGGACATCCTGGGGCAGCTGGTCGCGCCGGTGGAGGCTAGGCTGGACACGGAGGACGTCGCCGATTACGCGAGGACGGCGCAGAGGTACGAGATGGCCGTGTCCGAGGAGCCCGGCAATGCGCTGCTGCTGGCCAACTTCGCGCAGTTCCTGTTCCTGGTGCAGCGCGATCACGACCGGTGGGTGCCGCAAACTGTTCGACAGAATGAATTTGGCGAGATTGTTTTATTTTTACCGTGGCTGACGACGCTTATTTTTTGCGCGTGGTGATGCAGGGCGGAGCACTACTTCAAGCGGGCGGTGCGGGCGTCGCCGGCGGACGCGGAGACGCTGGGGTGGTACGCGACGTTCCTGTGGAAGGCGCGCAACGACCTGGCGGCGGCGGAGGAGACGTACCAGGAGGCCATCGCCGCCGAGCCCAGCAACGGGCACCACGCGGCGGCCTACGCGCACTTCCTGTGGAACACGGGCGGCGAGGACACATGCTACCCCCTCGACTGATGCGTCAGATCCAGCTGCACCACCCCCGTCGATACATCCCAGTAGACGAAGAGTATAGTAGTAGAAACAGAGGATTTTGTTTACTCCACGACCTCAAGAAGTCCACGCACATGTGCTTGGCCAGTCATGAAACGAAGAACACTTTGCTTAGACTAGTCACAATGGGAGTAAGTAACATCAGTGGCACATAGGGAAAAAATCTGATGTGGCGGGTAATTAATAAGGAGAGTGATGGTTTTGGTAACTAGCTATGTTACCATAACATCACGCATTTCAAGACAAGATGAGTGTATAACCTATTAAATATGACACTACACACATGTTACTCCCCACTATGGAGGTAGTAACTTAAAGTAGTAACATATACTCACTCCGTTCCAAATTAGATGTTTTCCATTTGTCCACATGCGGATGTATCTAGACATGTTACAAGTATAGACATCCGTATGTGGACAAATGGAAGACATCTAATTTGAAACGTAGGAAGTACATGTTACTAGTCTAAGTTATTCCCATTGTACGACTAGTCTTACAGGTGCACCTTGATATACAGAGTTACAGACACACGACAGTGAAGAATCCATCGTTTTGCTTGCCCTTGTTTCTCGTTCTGGTCTTGTTGCTGGACGTGCTCGTTGACAACCGGGTGCAACGGCCGGTGGACGTCGGTGCATGCGGCGGTGGTCCGAGGCTTCTTCCCCTTTCTGGAAATCCGGCGAGGCGGCGAGTGGGGCTATTGGACGGAAACGCGCGGGTGTGGTAGATCGGGCTAGCGGCTCCACGGATTTGTCGGTTGCGCCCGGCGATGGGGTCCCGTACGTGTCCGTTCCATTGGCGTCACGTGTCCCTAGATGCCGGTGGATGCTTGTGGTAGCAGTGCGTCGTGGAAAGTGGTTGTGATGCGAGCAGAAAAATTACAACGTGCGCAGAAATACTCCGATGGTACACGGCTAAAATTCACTTTGGCTTCTGCGGCTTCTCAGTGCCTTCGGGCATGGTGCTCTTCTGTTCCTTGGGCTTGGTCGCCGGGCGGTCGCTTCTTCTGTCGTCTCCGGCGGCGAGGTCGCGCGTGGTGGTGGACCTCGAGGTTGAAGATGGCGTGACACAGCAGTGTCCTCTGTATTCTCCTTTTTTCTTTGCTTGTATATGCTCTTGTACTGGCTTCCTTTCCGTATGAATACAAGTTTGAAAAATTCAAAAAAAAAAAATCACTTTGGCTACTGAACTCATGTGGTGATTGTATTTAAAAATTCAAAAAATATATCTGTAAAAGTTTCAAGAAAATCAAAATATATCCTATATGGAGTTACTGATGTACTAAAAGTATACAATAAGCATGAAAAATTACAACGTGAAATTCTTTGTATTATGGGTTACACAAAAAATATTATTAGTTGGATATTTAAAAAACTATACTCAAATATGTACATTTGTGTTATTTTTTAATTTAAATTATTCCAATTTCACGTTTGTTACACCATAAGCACACCCCTTCATTCATGGAACTTGCTTCGGCTGGGAATGCATTCGAACTTGTTGTGTTTGTGTCAAATATTGTTGTGTACGTGTTGGGTTAGGTTTGAACTTGGAGTTGTATTAGGTGTGGATAGGTACGAGTAGTGTTCGAGTCGAACTCTTGTAGTTTGGGTCTCCCTTATAATGAGGGGGCACCACACGATGTAACCTATGACGACTTGATAGCAACAGGCACGCAGGGGAGTCGGCGGCTTGTGCCGGCGCCTAGGGCGGTCAGGTGTTGCGGTATCAATGGGGAGGAGCGCCCGTAGTCATGCCTCGCAGATGTAGGCGAGTTCGCCGAACTGCGTTAACAAATCTCGGTGTCGTCATCGTGCTGTGATTGATTGGTTCTCGGTAGATCAACTGTGCGCCTACGATGGTAACAATTGGTATCATAGCGAGTTTCGGAGACTGCAGAAGTTGATCTAGAGGAAAGGATCGGAGGAGATCCTCTGTGCTGTATCGGCGATCTTGTCGAGAAGAGCAGCGGAGCGATGATCATGACCGGTCAAGCTAGCGATCTGAAACAGCACATCATGCAGGTGCGCGCGAGGCGTGAGATTCGGCGTCGGCGAGATCGTAAGCTGTGGCGGCGGCGTACTGCACAGCAGGCAGCAGATCGATCGGACCGATCGAGATGACGGCGGACTGAAGCAACCCTAGCAGCAGGACTCCTCGTCGAGGTCCAGGGCGGCGCGTGGTACGTGCGGACTAGGCACGCACGCGGAGCAGGTCGACTCGATCGACTGGAAGCTGGCGTGTGCCTGACACGGCCCATGGACGATGCACAACTTTTGGTTAGGCGGGTGAAGCTCGTGTGGAGGAGTCTAGGGAGCGTGAGCTGCGGAGTCCCATAGAATCGATGCATGCATGTGAGATTAGTTGGTTAAAAAAAAAGGGTGTCACGTATCATGGTGCATGCCATCAGGAGATTGGGAAGAAAAGGAAATTTGGATCCATGAAAGTTTGTGTCACGTTGGACACGGGAAGGCTATCCAGGATTGGGTTTTTTCCTAGTTTTATCTTTATCTGTTACGTACAAAACTGTGGGTACTGTACGGGATGGCTGCGGTGGATACAAGACGCGGAGTCGCAAGTCCACGGGAAGATCAATAGAAATTGGCAGCATGGTGTCAAATTGATCAAGATGGACCGGATGCGGCGAGGGGCGACGTGCGTATAAGGCTCGTGCAGTCTGGAGCATGTCGTGCAGTCGGATACGTTCGGCTGGGTCAGACTGGACAGTCTGACAGATCGACAGGTGGTCGGTCGGACAGAAGATGGCGAAGATCGGCGACGACGACGTAGGCGTGTGAGGGCTGATGGTTTCCGAATTCTGTGGCGTGGAAACACGTGACGCATGCCTGAGGGATGCGTGCTTCGACATGCGATGACGCGGGGTTGACTCATGATGGTGTACACATGAAATTTTGAGGTCGACGGGGCGCGGGGTGGATTGATCATCTACCAAGGAGTCATGTTCAAGGTGGAGCTGGAGTCTCTAGTGGAGGATTCCACTCGGCTGATGGAGGGGCTACGGCGTAAGCTAGCGGAGAGTCGAAGCCTAGTCAGCGGGAAGGCGAGAAGCACGTTGGTCGGACTGGACGTCTAGGTTCGAGAGATACGTGGAACTCGGCATCGGTCGGGTATGACTGGTGGTTGTCTGCAGTGGGGCCTGAGATGGTGTGGATTAGCGACCATTAGATCTTGGCCAGGATTGCAGATGCTCGACGCGGTACTAGCGGCGAGGCGTGCGGTAAGCATGGGACACGGCGACAGAGCAGGGCACATGCGGTCAGACATGTGGTCAGATAGGTGTGCAGGGGGTGCTGAAGCAGTGTTGACGAGTATCAGATTCAACTTGGTGACTGGGTCTATGGATATTGACGTGAGGTGATAGACATGAGTCAGCCATGGGAATCTGAGAAAGTGTTGGGAAGTCTGAAATATCGGAAGTTTGGAGAGTACATGGCCGTATATTCTGTGATGCTCATTGCACATGGCAAAGTGCGGATGACTAGATACAAAAGAAGGCGGAGTGCTATAGTTGTGGGACATGTAGAAGACTATCCAGGATGAGACGACTGTGAATTTGACTCAAGGTGACTAAAAGGCGATGGTGAAATTCCTTCAAGTTGAAAGCACTTTCACGCAGACTAGTTGTCGGTGTGTGATGGTGTTGAACGGGAAGAAGAGACTACAGTTGCAGGTGGAGTCACATGGAGTCCGGGAGTAGCAGCGAAACTAATGGAAGACAACTCAAGTCCGGAGTACATGGAGGTTTGACGCATTGACGAATTCAAGATGGTGGACAATATTCGCCAAGGTGGAGTTTGTTATGTTTGTGTCAAATATTGTTGTGTACGTGTTGGGTTAGGTTTGGACTTAGAGTTGTATTAGGTGTGGATAGGTACGAGTAGTGTTCGAGTCGAACTCTTGTAGTTTGGGTCTCCCATATAATGAGGGGGCACCACACGATGTAACCTATGACGACTTGATAGCAACAGGCATGCAGGGGGAGCCGGCGGCTTGTGCCGGCGCCTAGGGCGATCAGGTGTTGCGGTATCAATGGGGAGGAGCGCCCGTAGTCGTGCCTCGCAGATGTAGGCGAGTTCGCCGAACTGCGTTAACAAATCTCGGTGTCGTCATCGTGTTGTGATTGCTTGGTTCTCGGTAGATCAACTGTGCGTCTACGACGGTAACATAACTTTTGAAAGGGTAGAGAGTGAGCGACGCTCGGTTCCCTTACATAAAATACTATAGTAATTCGGAATATCGTTGTTATAGATCTTGCTTTTTTTTAAAAAATGGGCATCCCTAACCTTTGCATATCGATAGGAGCTCTACAAAATACAAAGCACACCTATACGACACATATTTTATTACTAGGAAGCCAATCATACTAGTTAAATATATGCCGACTATCTATGTTTAAACGGTTGCACCCATAAACCAGAGAGTCCGGTACCTTCATAGGGCGAAGATAGGACCACATATAGATACAACAGGTGGCCTTGCGAACAATTTACAAAAATTTGAAAACTTTTGCATTGCTAAAATAGGTCAGTCCGGAAATTACATATACCCAATACTAAAGCACATACTTCTATCTGGATATGAGGCTTAAGTTTTTATTGACCGTTCAAATGTATTTGTTATGTTAGATGGAGGGAGTGGGATAAAAGTCATACTCTCTACATCCGAAAAAAGGATATCATTAAAATAGATGTATCTAGACATATTTTATTTCTAGATATATCCATTTTAGCGGCATCATTTTCCGAACGGAGGGAGTACGAAATATTGGTCCATGCAAGCAACACGAGCCCAATTTTATTAAAAAAAAAAAGGGCGTTCCACTCATTCTCGAATGAAACAGCGCAAAGCGTTAGGATCATGTCTGTTACATTGTACCCGAACTCCAGCAGAGTACAGGAGCAAGGTCTCCCGAACGAGTCATATGAAACATCCTATTCTTATTACAATCCCAGAGTTATCAAAACAATGTTTTCCTCAGGGCAACACTGCCCAATTGGGGTGGATTGCAAGGTTACGGCCACGCTCGGCGTCCATCAGCGAAGGGGAGACGAGCTTTAGGTCCAAGCGATTCTGAGCGATGGTATAATATGTAGCCTGGTACCTAAGGCCGGCAATCGGGTCGGGTTTGGTCGGGTCGACCTCTTCCAGACCCATGCCCGTTTAACAAATGGGCAAGCTTCTCTGCCCGCGACCCTACCCATGGGTCAGATTTCATGCCCATGCCCATGCCCGTCGGGTCGCCCGTCGGGTCTGCATACAACAGCTCCTCATGTCAATTCTGGCACTCCAAAATGGCATATTTTATGTGTCAAACTGCATCAGTACATCAATAAAATCATAATAAGTGTTGAAATGTATCACAACATCAGTACATCAATATCATCAAACTTGGTGTCGAGAATTACATCAAATATTCAAGTCATCAAGTGGCACACAAATAAGCCACACAACTGTGTGTCCACTGTCCAGCATTACAACAAACTAACAAGCTTATACAGGAGCAGATAAGAGGAGTAGAGAGCTCCCAGGAAGGCAACCAGCAAACACGTCAATGAAGGCGACCAGCTTGCTAGCAGCAGCATGCCAGCAGCCACGCCCAGGAAGGCGACCAACTTTCTAGCTAGCAGCCAGCGCCTAGCTCTCGCCCTTTCCTCGCTTCTTTAATCTTCAGTTAAGATCGATACATCTTTATCCTGAAAATTATAAGCAATATATGAGATGATTTATAAAAGCACACCATGTATGAATTAATGAGTACAAGTTAGAATTACCATTGGTTCTTCTTCATCAGCAAGAACAGATTGAAACTCCGCAAAGACTGTAGAATTGGGGACGACAGGGAGTCAGGGACGTCGGCGTCGGGGTCCTTGGGGACGGCAGGGAGTCGGGGACGGCGGCGTCGAGGCCGGCTGTGAGTTGGGGACGGCGACGTCATGGACGTTGGGTAGGCAGCGAGTGGCGGCGCAATAGAGCGGCGGCTCGGTGGAGCAACGGCGCGGCGGGTCAGCGTCGCCGTTTTGCTGCTGGGAAAGGGAAGGGAGCGGAGACCGGAGAGCACCGTGAGGCGTGAGCACTGAGCACTGAGCAGAGAGAGAGTAGGGGAGAGGGATTGCAGCGGGGACGGGGAGAGACTGGGGAGGGACACGGTCACACCTAGGGTTAGTGGCTTAGTGCGGTATGTGTTGGATTTGAACTGTTGGGCTGGGCTGGAAATTACATGGGCTCTGGTCATGTCTTACTATGAGACCCCACATGTCAGCTAATCGGGTTACCCATCGGGTCGCCCATAGGTACACATGTCTGACCATACCCTACCCATGACTAATCGGGTCGCCCACGTGCGAGACCCATGGGCGAACATAGCGACCCATACCCTGCCCATTAGGGTCGGGTGCCCGTGGGCGGACGTGCCCATGGGCGGAATTGCCGGCTTGACTGGTACCCCTATATGTCACCATTGTTGGAAGATCAACATAAAATCATTCCATGATATTGTTCGTTGGTTTGGTTAACCAATGGTTTAATGTTCACCATCATGTGCCCGTCGTACAATAAGCAATAAATTCATCATCGTCTGTCCTCTATGCGCACTCTATCCGTTCATGCATGATGATACAGCATTCTAAAAGACCCACATAATAGGCACGAACGAACTTGATGTCGAGAAATTAGTGGGTACGGATGCTCATCAGCCATAAGTGGGTATGACCTAGGGTGGGAATTTTCTGAATGTCAATGCAAATATCCCCGCATTTTAAGCGCCTTCTGCTACTTCCGAGCCAAATATAGTTGAGTGCTTGAGATCCATAATTGTTTTTCTAAAGAAAGATTCTAGTTGAATTACCCTATCTGAATCATCACGGGCACTAAAGTTACCTGAACTTCACGAGAACAGCGTGACTGCTACTCACGGCAACAGCCTCTGGACTGCTGAAGTGCAGAGTTGACGAGAAACCTAACTGTCGTCGCAATTTTACACCGACCTGATCGATCAGTCACTGGTTCCGTGGTTCATACGCGTTTTCTCCTCCGCTGATATGCTTGATCCAAACATCAGAGTACAACAGAACCTTCTGTGTCAATGTCCTTCTTGCCGACATACAGTAGATGCATGAGATCGAGGCCTTCTTTTCCTAACTGAGCAACATGGATGATAGGTTTGAGGTCCAACGCCCCCCATGCTGGAGAACGACGCCACCATGCGTTGGTGCCTGCAACAAGGATGAGAAGCCAAAGCCGGCAGGGGCCATGACCAGCCTCCATGAAAATTACATCACCACTTGAATCAATTAATAATCGAACTCGATCATGCACTGCATCAGCCAATAGTAGAGCTCAGACTGACATTGACTGATAGTCGAGATGGTTCTGATCAAGACGTGTACGGCGGATGCGATCTCCGGGTGCCGGGTCGAGCTTGCGTTGCGATCCGGCACATGCTCTGGGCCACCTGCGATGTGTAAGCTTGCTCCTGAACTTATTCTGAACTGCTGTTCCTGATCACGGCTTGATCGTCACTAGCTTGATGTGAGCCTCCTTGCCCGAGTAGCTTGCTTGATGTACTGTGATCCCCTGAACGATCTAGTAGGATCCACGGCTTCGAGTCATGGACAAGAGGAAGAAACCACGGCGTAGTGGGGCTCAGACCAGTGTAGATTAGTAAGCAGCAAAGGGATGATGACAATGGACAGAGGGGCCAAACAGCGGCGCCGTCCTATAATTCCATATGGGTACGGATTTGCTTTATCGAGATTGATGTTGATTGAATGTTGCACCCTAATCGCCTTGGAAATCCTTCTTTCGAAGCGGATTTGCCACAACTTGATGCTGATTTGCTGCAACTTGCTTAAGCACCATTATCATGGTGTCCATGTATGGTTGCTGCCGCACAGGAGTGTATGATTACAGATCTTCATCTTGGGATTTGAATGGGCAAACAGTATTTTTTACGGGAGCAGTACAGCATTGGGTTGAGAAAGAATGTGCGAATTCCTAGAGGATTTTATTTCTAGAAGATGCTTAGAAGATTTACACATCAAATTTCGTGTAGACGAAGACCCGTATGCTCCCTCCGTTTATACTTTTAGTTTTGCCGTAAGTCAAACATTTTTAAATTTGACCAATTTCATAAGGAAATATCCTGGTATTTACAATATCAAATTGTCCAGTATATTGGAATGTAGTTTCTTACTAATTAAATTTAAAAATATTGCCGCATTTTCATTATGAAGTTGGTCAACAAAACTAGAAGTACATTTATTTAGTGACGAAGGGAGTATGTGAGATTTATGTTTATGACTTTATTTGGCATGGTTACGATGTTGTGGGGATGACCCTTGGGTTACCCAAGTCCCACAGAAGATCTTTCGAAGCAAAATCAAGTACTACACAATCATCACTTCCTGGTGCAGAAGACTAGCCGGTTCCGCCTGCCCCGAGTGCAGCCGGCTCCGCCTGCTCTTTCCCGTCCAAGATCTGCCTGCCCCGAGTGCAGCCGGCCCGCCGTGTTCGACAAGCCAGCATGGGCAGAAGACCACAAGCTCGACATCATCACGCCTCCCGCACGCCGATGGGACATCTCGAAGAGTGTCCGCCGTACTTGACAAGACCAGTGCGGACGACGACGCCATAGCCGGCTGGCCGTCCACGACGTGCAGGCATGGGCTAAAGCAAGCCTAGCCTGATGTCTCCTACTCTGCCAAGGACTCCTATGTGACTACACGCCTAAGTCAATGGTTCCTGGTTGGCTGGGAGCAGCCGGCCGTAGCGGACAATCCGGCTGCCAAGGACGCACGCTGTACTACTGCTGCAGACGTCATGATTGAAGATCACTGTAGTCCACGTAAGCCGGCTGGTACGGCCAGCCGGCCCCGCCTGTAAGCCAGACAGCCAGACCTATATAAGGCTGTCTCGACACCCAAGTAGAGGGTAACCAACACTTCATCTCTTCCACCCCCATAGCGAACTAGAACCAGAGTGACATGGAGAGCTTCGCAAATAGCTCAAGGAGCAACTCTGTATTGTGTCCACCGATATTAGAGAGATCGTGCAGGAGTAGGAGTGTTACCTCATTGAGGGCCCCGAACCTGGGTACATCGTGTCTTCGCGCTCCGGCCCAATCCCTTCGGGTGCCGACGCTGCAGTACGCTGCTCCCACTCCTCTACTCAAGCCACACGGGTGCCGTGCAACATACCACGTCATACGATATCTCCAACAACTTACCATTTTCAGACACCCAAATCACTTATGGGTGTAGGAGAGAGAATATTTGTAGAAATATTAGAAAATTATAGGAAGCGGATGTTCGCATTTTAGAACCTGGAGCGAACGAGTTGCGAAGTGTTCCATGTTTTGATCTACGGTGGATGGCAACTGACAGGGTGTGAGGTTGCCAAGTGGCAAATGTTGATTGGTCCACTCCATTGAACGTTCTCTCGTTTGTGCCATCCAAATTATTTTGTACTCTTCTTTAGCAGTTTACCCAAAACTGGTTGTGCATACACTAACATAGGGGGCTCGGTTTGTCATTCTGCCACCCCCACCCACCATGTGGAGCTCTCTTTCTCTGCCGATGTCGACGGGATGCCTACCTCTTGCCTTTCCCTCCTCACCTACATGCTCGTCGCCGGAGCTCATGGAGCGGAGTAGGTCTAGACGATGGCATATGTGCTCGCGCGAGAGAGGTGTATGGGACGGATGAGGTATGAACAACGGTAAAATGGTGTGAAAATGAGGTAGCTAGGGTTGAGGTGCGACATTGATGGGGCGATACGATGGTGACCCGAATTTGGCGGATGGCGCAGGGAAGGCAGAGGCGTGGTCGGAGTTTATCGGCCGGACTCCAGCAGCACGAATTTGTCGTGAACATGCAGAGACGCTTCGTCCAGGCTTTAGAGATGTTTCCCCACCCGTTATTGCCTCGCTCGTGTTGTGTTTCTGAAAATTGACAAATGGGACTTTGAGTACACACATTTGGGTACAGGAGAATGGGTAATTGACCTTTTCTTGGAATTGGTAATCTCAAGGGTAAGCTCCTGGAGCACCAATTTGCACAAATTTTTCATATTGGCAGTTAATGGGTAATAGAAATAAATATGGATCGGATATTCTCACTGTACTAAACCTTCTTTGTTTCATAAATATATACGGATATACTGTAGTAAAAATTTACAAAAAATTGGTTGAAATGTACTACAAATTTCTGGGCCTGTCTCAGAAAGATCTGCTGGGCCTGAAGTAGCCCATCCATCGAAATGAGCGCTTTTAATTCCGGCCTCTAGTAGTTCAAAGCCCATATCTTCCAGAAACGAATCTGTTAAATATTTGGGTGGAATAAAGGACCGATGATCCATTCCCTCTTTACAGACCTAACCTCTCTGAAGCTGTCCAAGCTCTCCGGAACTTTCACGCCACAGACGCCTCCCATCTTCAACCAGACGCTTGCTCCCATGACGCCTACTCAGTGGAGCAACTGTTGGGGAAAACCTCTGCTGCCGGCCGACCTCCTTCCGCCGCAGGAGACGAAGGCGAAGATGTTGGAGGCCATCGGGCGTTTCTGGGCTGCACAGTGAAACCGTCTCCTGGTTTTACTGTTTGATGTCATGCTTTGTTCTGAGAAACTCCTCTCGAGAATGTAATAAGTTAGTTTTGCACTTCTTTTAGAAGGCCTGTCTTTCCTGAAGTTTTAGCTTTAGCTTAAATGCTGGCCTTCGGCCGTTTTAGTTCTACTTTCGTTTAGCTGGTGCTTGCTGTAAAACTCTGGTTTCGTTTTATTAATAAAATGGAACCGGGGCTCCCTCCGGGAGGGCCCTATTGTTCTAAAAAATTCCCTCTTTATATGATGGCCCATGCAAACGTAAAGTCTCGGCTCATTCCCTTCGGTCGGGGAACGCATTTGGTCCAATATTTGGCCCAGACCAAGGATTGCGTTTACGTCTGCAAGAACCCAAGAAGAAATTGAAAGGTTTGCTTAGCTTGAGAACATTTTACATTCAGTTGGGTGAATCATACAGTCCGTGTCGGCGGTGTCTCTTCTCGCTTTCTGGCAGATTTTAGTGTGACGTTACGCGTTTTCTCTCTCTTTCTGTGACCAGCATCCCGCCGTGTGTGCTTCTCTTTGTCTGGCTAATGACGCGTGTCCACCCCATTGATACACGTTCCTTATGTACGTCACGAGTATCACCAGGAGCTGCTACCGTCTGGCCTTGTACATAGAGCGATTTAGGATGTGGTGGCACACTTAAGATATACTTGTATGTTTTTGTACATATCTTTAAACACCAAAAAGCGGCTTAAAATTTTGTACCAGAAAATTTAGTGCAACTTTAGGATGTTCCTGGGTTGCATTTGCCAACATCATCTCCCCCTCCCATCTATGATCTACCCTCCCCTTTTCGCAAGCCGACACGGTCCCCACCTATACGACGGAATAACGGTATGCCAAATCGCCATGTCAGTTTATTCCGGAATGTACGCGATTATATGACGTTAGCAATCATATGCCCGTTTCGCTCACCTTGAGGACGCGTCAATTTGTACTCGATACACAAAAGTTGCCTTCATTAAAGGTAAAGAGAGATTGCATCCCCATTAGAAATTAAGCGAAGAACCTCATCTTACCATTTTATTGCTCCCCTTGTTATGTAATGTCATAATTATATAATTCATTAATAAAAAAGAGAGCTAGTTACGCCTTCTAATTTGTGCCTTTTTTAGATATATTGAGGGCATAATTGACACACCCCTTTATCGATATTTGTGACTTAATCGAAATCAACAAGATTTAGGCAACATTTTTCTTTGACTCTTTGGTAGGAATGAACACAAATTATTCATTTGTGCCACCATATTAACGATATCCGATATCAAATGATAAAAACTGAAATAGCAAATATTTAGCATAACTTACTACAAAATTTATCATTTCCATGGTTAAAAATCATCACGGAAGTACATTATTCTACTTCGCGGTCGATGATGAACTTCTCATGGTACAATCGCTTAAGTATAAATCCACTCTATATCGTAACACACGCATCATGCATCTTGTTCGTGCTCTTATCGATTTCTAAATTTATTGTTACATTATGTAGAATCAACCTAAACCTTAATATCAAGCTTGGGCAGCTGGTTCTATGCGATACGTTTTCTTTGGTAAATCTCAGTGGTTCCAGGTTTTATCCCTAGTTTTTGTTACTTAATTTTCCCATTTGTTAATTCAGTTTGGTTCGACTAACTCTTGTTCTTACACACCTAGTTGTTCATCCTGTGGGACTATACTGCTGACTAGACCAATGATAAGGTGTAATGTTGTTTAAAAAAGTTTCGCAAAAAAAAATGTTGTTTAAAAAATTAGTATTTGCAATTGCAACCAGGTAATTTATTTACATCCATGCGTCCCCCCTTTAATTTCACTACCAAGCACACCAAACGTTCGCATTCCTGGCAAGAGTTATTTACGCGCATACGGACATACGGGAGGGTTGGACGCTTGTATGGAGCCGAGGCAGAGGCCCCGTGTCAGCTGTAACAAACTCGTCATCCAAACTGGCACTACTCCAGCAAGGTCGATCGAGTACCGACACCCCGGACCCAATGTGGAACACCCAACCCTCCCTAAAACCTGGGCGCACCCGGTGCACATGGACCATAGAGACAGTGGTGGACGGCGATGGGATCCGACGGCCGACACTCACCCCTCTCGTGAACCGAAATGGAAAATGTGTAGTTGGAACGTCATACTCCAGGACGGTTTGTGGCCGTCAGATGGGAGAGGGGACAGAGATGAACGGCTGACGCAGCACCTTCGGCTCTATATGATGCGGGGCCCTGTGCCTTGGTCACGACAAGCGACGCCCCTTCTTCTCATCTCTGTCAGACTGTTCCTCTCTCGACCCCTCCGAAATCCAGCCCCCTTCTCCTCACTCCCTGCCCTTGCTTCCATGGCGTCCGGCGACGTGTTTTTCAGCCAGGAGCTGGCGGCGGCGGCGGCGGCCATGACGGCCGAGACCTACGGGAGGATGGAAAGGTACTGCTTCGCGAGCTCTGTCCACGGTTTTGGCCACTTCCAGCACGCCGGCAGCGCTCCCTCCGGAGTTCCCGACATGGGATTGCTCGTTTCCGGCATCGGCATGGCTCCTGCCTCCTTCGTCATGCCTGAGGGGGCCCTCGAGGCCGCCGGCTACGGCGCTGTCTGGGCCGCCGCTCCTGTGCAGATCCCGGTTGCTCGGCGGCCGAGGCCTGCCGTGGCGAACGGCGGGGCGATGGTGGGGCCGTTCAGAGGAGTGTGGACAGACGAAGAGGACGAGTACGTGAATTCCGCAGCTGAATCTGATTTGTTTCTCGAGCAGCTTGATCTCGCTGCTTAGATGCACGGTGTTCTGCTCGATTCATCGACGAATGTGCTTTCTTGTTTGCAGAATTCTCAGGAAGATGGTCATGGAACTTGGAGACCGGAAGTGGGCGGCGATTGCACAGCACCTCCCGGGCCGGATCGGGAAGCAGTGCCGTGAGAGGTGGACCAATCACCTGCGCCCCGACCTCAGGGTATGCTGATTTTCTTGATGCACAGCAGGCTAGCAGCTTACTGTCTTGATTTAATTAGGGCAAATCTTCATAGATCTGTATGATTTTGAACTCTAGATTTTCTTTAGGTTGAGCGTTGGTCGTACAATTCGGAAGTGGGTATTAACGCCGGAATTAATACCGAGTCATGCTGCATGCCTTCATTTTAATCATTAAGGGCGCCAATTTCTTCATCAAATGCCACTAATTGATCCCACGAGTAAATTTGTCCGTGGCCCTTGGGAAGAGATTAAGGAGAGAAAATGGTCAAACGCTTTATATCATCATTTTTGTAGAATTGCAGTGCTCAGCCGTCTGAAATTTCTTCATGTCTCAATAGATCATCTGACCATTGGATTTGCTTTGAGATGAGAAAATAAGGTATAGGGGATCTAATTAAGAGTTGCGAAAACAACAAAATATAAGAATATTTAGTTGCCAGCACCATTTGTTGGGAGCGCAATTAAAGGTTTGCAAATCTCGAGCCGCCGAATCTCCACCCTATACCACTGTCTGCGTATAATAGAAAGAAAACAGATGAGTGGAAATCGAATAATTGCGCTCCTCATTATATTCGTCAAAATTAATGTTTCCGTATATTGGATGTCACGAGATACTCGAGTAGTGTCGTGACGCTAAGAATGACGTAACCAATGGCGTTTAGCGAGGGCGCACCTTATCGGTGTGCATGTGTCCTGTTTGGTTTGTTGTGCATGTTAGTCCGTTTTGTCTAGCGGTACTACGTCGCTAGGCGCCCTTTGTCGAGGTTTTGCCCGGTTTTTCTCTGATTAGTAGTCAAGCATTGTATGTTTTTGTTGTCTGATTTTCTTCGTAGCATGGTTAATTATTTTCTGCTATGAAATGTCGGAGACTTGCTATGACGTTCGTGTTTTTTTACTATAAATTCCGGAATATTTATCCTCTTGTCCCACACTTTGTTTTAGCTATGCAATTCCAGTGGCTATTTCTCTATTTCTATGTCGACATTTGTTAAGATGCTTTCGTATATTTTATACTTATACGAACCTTAACTTTTACAGCAGATGGTTCTTATGGTCTGACTTAAAAAATATTTCTGATTCTTCAGAGACATAGAAAAACCGTTTCTACAAATTAGATTACTTCAGATGTCTATATTTGTCTAATATTGAGCTCGTTGCAAGGTTTCAGCGAGGCAATTTATGTCTACAAAAATACTATAATAGCTCTATACATTCGAGGCCCTTAAAATTGCCGCAATTACATTTCTGAACAAATATGCATGTGATAGTATTCAAGTACTACAGTTCGTTTCTGTAGTAGGCTAGCTAGTAGCAATCATCTGGAGGTATTAACGTTTGCTTCACATAATCACATTGCAGAAGGAGAACATATGGACCGAGGACGATGACAGGGTGCTGATCGATGCGCACAAGATGTACGGAAACCGTTGGTCAGCGATCGCCAGGTGCCTCCCCGGGCGATCGGAGAACGCCGTCAAGAACCACTGGAACGCCACAAAGCGGAGCCTCAAGTCGAAGCGCCGATTGAGGAAGAAGAAGAGCGAACAAGCCGCTCCGGGCCAGCTCTCTCTCCTCGAGGAGTACATCCGCAGCAACACTTCGGCAACCGAGCCTGCGGCGCCACCGTCGGTGTCATCGCCGCCGTCCGGCCTTGGATACTTCGACCCTGTGGATCGAAATGCTACCGCACATGAGCTGACGGGCTCCAGCCCACCCGGGACGGGGTTGTATCTGGAACCGGCCAACGCGGTGAGATCATCGTCCTATGGAGGAACGATGAACCTGAACTCGCCATTGCCGGACCTCAACACCTACGGCGGCGAGATGCAGGAGCAATTCTACCACTCGTCGCCCTTCCCCCACTACAACAACCTGCACTATGGACTGCAAGAGCCACTGCCAGCGCCGGCGTTTCCGCTGATGTTCAGCTCTCAAGAGCACCTGCAGGCTGATTGCATGAACCTGAACCTGTTCCCCATTGCCGATCAGAACCTCGCCAGCAACGTGGAGTTCGAATGCCAATCCTCTGACAGGGCCTACGGCTGCGGCTACTACGACAGCGAGACAGGCACGAGCAGCGACGGTGGCAGCGGCGACCCAGACGACGTCGTCCAGATGGCCTCGAGGGAGTTCCTGACGCCGTCTGAAGAAGAGGTTACACTTGACTTCACTAGGTTCAGGTGAGACAGCGTGTGAGACGGTTCGCCGGAGCACCTCTTCGTTAGTTTGTCGATCGTTTAAATTAGTTGCTGCTGTTGATAAGTTCAGACAATTAGTTCATGTTGTGTTGTATATTGCCCGAGCAACACACTTTGTGTGTGCGCGCGCGTGGCATGTACCTTTTACCTTGTTTCGATTACCAAACAATTTGTTGTACTTGTATTTTCTTTCCTTGGAGACACCTTTTTTCTCGGAAAGTTCCTTAGAGAGATAACTATTCAGCGTATGCATTTCCATTTCCAACAGTGTGTACTCCATCTGCGTGTGTCGAGAGTTGAGATGGCGAAGAGCAATGCACGGGTGGTACGCCAATGTGGCGAAGTGCCTGATTTTTACTCGCAGACAAAGGAGAAGATACTAGATAGAGTGGGACAGTTTGGTTGCTGGCAGCACCGACCGTTCAGTTCGTCTCCCTTGCCATGAATCGAGTCTACCTAAATGCTCCCATACGCCAAAATTTCTTGAGCTAGTTATGGGGTACTTTACTGCTCCCTCCGTTTCACAATGTAAGATGTTTAAGCATTTGTCTATATTCACACGTACACAAAATGTATCTAGACACATTTCATGTGTATGTTCATCCATTTTACTATGCACCTAGACAACATGTGTAACATCTAAAACATCTTACATTTAGGAACGGAGCGAGTACTTGCGTGTAATGGGGGCAACAAGTGGATAGTTAATGGTGACTTCAATCCAATTTACGGTGCAAGATATAAGAGTAAGTCGACCTACGAGAGATAACAGAAAGGTGGATCTCCCCGCTGCCAGAAAAGCTAGAAGCAAACCCAAACGCTATGAGGTAAAAAAAAAATTTTTGAAACGAAGGCAAAAGTTTTGCCTTTTATATTGATAAAGAAGGAGCAAATACAAACATGGCCAAAGCCACAACCCGGTAAATAAAAAGATACAAAAGGGCAATCACTCGCAAATTTCGGCCAGCTTCCTAGCCCCTGCTAGGATCCAGTTTCTGCTCTCACTCTTGATGCGTTGAAGGAGCATGGAGGGCATCGTAAAGGTGTTGTTGAAGACCCTCGCATTCCGTTCGTTCCTGATTTCCCAGGTGATCAGGATGATTGCCGTCTGCATGCCCTTGCGGGATGGAGATGGCGAGGCGGCCACCTCCTTCCAATACTCTAGAATCGTGGGCTTCGAAGTCCCTAGGCTTTGCACAAGCGTAGGGCACTTCAACCAGGTGGAGGCCTCCGCCCAAACCCTCTTCGAATATCGACATTCGAATAGAAGGTGCCTTCCCGTTTCCGGTTGGTTCCTACAAAGCTGGCAGACAGGCTGGTGGGGCCAGCCCCTGATTGTCAGGCGGTCCGAAGTCCATAGCCTATTTTGGACAGCGAGCCAAGCGAAGTAGGAGCACTTGGGAGGGGCCCACGTGTGCCACACCACCGCCATGAACGAGCAGGAAGAGGCGCCGATGAACTGAGCTTTGTAAGCAGACTTGGCCGAGTAGATCCCAGATTTTGAAAGAATCCAAATTATGGAGTCTTCAACCCCCGGCGTGAGAGCGACCCCCAGGATGAGCTCCCAAAGGTGGACAAACTGGGAGATATGGTTGACCGTGAAGTTTCCCACGTCGAGGTCCGTTATACATCTGTCGTCAGTGAGTGCGTCGTGGACGTTTCTGTTCTTGCGCTAGAGAAATCGAACAGGTCTGGCGCGAGAACTCTTGGTGATAGCCCGTCAAGCCAAGATGATCCCCAAAAAGAAGTTTTCATTCCGTCTCCCACCGTAACCCTGGTGGCCGCATTGAAGAGGGTTCTATCGGTGCAGTCATTTGGAGTTTCCGAGCCCACCCAAGGCTTGTCCAGGGAGGCCCACTCATGCCATAACCACCTCAGCCTGAGAGCCCTGGAGAATTTCTCCAGGTTAAGAATTCCGAGACCACCAAGGACCTTAGGACGACAAACTTTGTCCCAGCTGACCTTGCATTTCCCGCCACTAACCTTCTCAGTGCAGTTTCATAACATTCCCCGTCTGAGCTTGTCAAAAGTTTTAATCGTGCGCTTGTCCGCTTTGATGGCCGTGAGAAGAAATATCGGCATGGAGGATAAAACTGAATTGACCAGCTGAGAACATCCCACATGGTTGATAAACTTCCCTTTCCTAGGTTGCAGACGAGATGCGACCTTGTCGATATAAGGCTGAAGATCAGCGCGGCGCAGCCTTCCAAGGGAGAGGGGGAGACCCAGGTATTTGATGGGAAACTGGGTGATTGAAGCCGGAAAGTCCTCCACAATAGTGTTCAAATCAATATCCTCGCATCGAATCGAGGATATAGAGCTCTTGGCGATGTTGGTGACGAGACCAGTAGCCTCCCCGACGCTCTGCAACGTGTAGGCAAGGTTGGAGATGTCCTGTGCGGCAGGGATCACGAAGATGGCCGCATCGTCAGCATACAAAGAAACCCGCAGACTGTCCAACTGGTCCGGCAGAGGTTGCAGAAGTCCTTGTTCAGTGGCAAGCTCGAGTGTCCTGTTCAGAGGGTCGATCCCGATGTCGAAGAGCAGGGGAGATAGAGGATCCCCCTACCGAAGGCACCGCCCATGAAGGATGTCGAGACCGGGGATGCCATTCAGCAGAACCCGAGATGTGGCTGTAGTGAACAGGATGGGGACCCACGCTCGCCAGCGAGGGGGAAACCCCGGCGTTGCATGACATCCAGCAGGTAATCGCATCGCATGGAGTCAAAAGCTTTGGCGATGTCCAGCTTGAGGAGCAGCGCTGGAGATCAAGCTTGATGAAGGCGTCTGGCAGTGTTTCTGACATACATGAAGTTGTCGTGGATGCTTCTGTTCTTAATGAAAGCGCTTTGGCGGTGGGAGACCAAGTTGTTCATTTTGGGGCTAAGGCGACGCGCCATCATTTTGGTCATGATCTTCGGGATGGTGTGAATCAGGCTAATGGTGCGAAAGTCCGATATCGAATCAGCCCCATCTTTCTTAGGCAGCAGCGCGATGTTTGCGGACACTACTAGGAAACTAGCTATAGGTGGATAGCCATTCTGTGGCGCACCTTTTATGCCGTGCGCCACAGAAGTTTATCAGTGGCGCATGTGTATAGGTGCGCCACAGATTTCTGTGGCGCATGCAATGCCCATGCGCCACTGAATATGTCCTTTCTGTGGCGCATTACGACATGTGCGCCACAGAAAGGTTGTGGGCCCCACCATCCACGTTCAGATCTGACACGCCGACGCCTTTTCTGTGGCGCATGGTACAGGATGCGCCACAGAAATGTGGCTTTCTGTGGCACATCTACAACCATGCGCCACAGAACTGTGGCGCATGGGGCCTGATGCGCCACAGAAAGCCACATTTCTGTGGCGCATCTGGTCCCAGATCTACAAAAAGGTGGCTGCCCCTACCTACCACCCATTTTCTTCTTCTTCCTCCTCCACCTAGCTCGTGTTCCTCCTCCCTCCCATCCCATTTTCCCCATACTTTTCTCCATTTTTTGTAGTTAAACCTACTTTGCTTGATAGATAATTGGTGAGGGCTTGGGGAGCCTCCATATATACTCTCCTCCTCTCCCAATACATCTCTTTTTCTCCACTATTTTCTCTCCAACATCACACACTCTCTCTCATCAATCACGGTCACGTCTCGGTAACGAATCTACTAGGTGAGTATTGTTGGATGGACATGCATATGCATGTTTTGTGTGGCCGGCGGTGCATGTGTATGGATGATTGTTGCATGTAGGTGAAGCGCTTGTCGCGCGCGGGCGGTTTGCACGATGACGAGATGATGTTTATACATGAAGCTTGTGTGGTGTGCATGAATATTTGCATGTTGTTGCTTTTGGTTGTTGCTTGCGTCGGCGTGGTGCATGGATGTTTGCCGAAATGTTGATTCATTTCCGTTTCGGCAAATTTTTGCACTACCCATATGTCCTACTTTTAGGAGAGGTCATGCCGAATTTTTCCGGCGACCATGCATGTGTGTGTGGTGTCTGTGTGTGTGCATGTTACGGTTCTAATTAACATACTCTCGTTTCTCCTATACCGCGTACGTAGGCAACCATGGTCGTCATGATGAGCTCCGGTCGAATCAGTAGATACAAGGAAGAAGCGAAGGCGGACATGATTCGGTGCAACAGGCGCCAGATAAGATGTCCGTGTCGAAAATGCAAACTCGTGAGCTGGATCGACCCTGATTCCGGACAATTGGAGGATCACCTGCTCAGGCGCGGTTTCATGCTAGGCTTCAACCAGGCGCCGATAGCAAATGGTGCGCATGAAGACGAGGGCGGGCGAGAAGACGAAGAGTCTCCCAGACATGGTTATCATGACGAAGGAGATGTCGGCGGACAAGATGATCATGACGAAGGAGCTGTCGGCGGACAAGATCATCATGACGAAGGAGATGTCGGCAGACAAGATCATCATGATGAAGAAGTAGACGGTGGTGGTGGTGCGAACACGCAGACACCGCTAATTGAGGCCTTGCAGGACGCTCATGTTCAAGAACTGCTACTCAGGGAGACGAGCAACGCCAGAGCTGCAGCCAGAGAGAAAGCCAAGCTGGCGCAAATGGAGATAGACGGGAAGACTCCGTTTTATCCTGGGTGCCGGCCACAGGATACGCGCTTGCAAGTAACGCTTGATGCTCTGGAGATGAAGGCGGAAAACAAATGGACCGACGTGAGCTTCACCAAGAACATGAAGTTCATGCACGATCGTCTTCCCGAGGGGAACACATTGCCAACTAGTATCGAGGATGCCAATAAAGTCGTGTGCCCTCTTAACCTACCACATGTTAAATACCACGCCTGCATCAATGATTGCGCAATTTATCGGGGCGAGTACAAGGACAAAACCACATGTCCGGTGTGCGGCCAAGGACGGTACAAGAGTACTGGGAACAAGAAAGTTCCTCGAAAAGTGGTATGGTACTTTCCTATCACTCCCCGTCTGCAGCGGTACTTCGTGGACCCTAAGGAAGCAAAGCTCATGCAATGGCACGCGGAAAGGGAGAAGCCCGAAGAAGATCCGGAGAAGGGCAGGATCCTGACACACCCTTCAGATGCTAGCCAGTGGGAAGCATTGGACATCGCCTTCGAAAATTTCGGGGGCGATGCAAGGAACGTCAGGCTGGGTATGAGCACCGATGGACTCAATCCGTTCGGCAACCAGAGTAGCACGCATATGATGCATGTAAAATGCATACATGAACTTTGCATTATTTCTACTTATATTCCTGTCATATTTGCATCATATAAGGGTTATATTACTGTTTTATAATGATTTTGGGAATATTTGATATGTTTCCTATTTTTTATGGAATTAACCCTGCGCAGGCAAAACACCCTATTTCTTTCCTTTAATGTTTCAGGGACCCAAACGACGTCCAAATGACCTGGAAATTTACGAGCATCATTTTTTGGAAGGAACAAGACCTGGGAGCGAAAGAAGCAAACAAGAGGAGGCCCGAGGGCCCAGATGAGTGGGCCCACGCGGCCCAAGTACCTGGCCGCGTGGGAGCCCCCACTTTGGCCCTCGAGGCTCCGTTGCCGTCGATCTTTCCTCCACCGACTCCGTTTTGACCTAAAAACGCCTATAAAAATTATCCCCCGACGTTCTCTGGAAGGAGCGCCGCAGAAACACAGAAACACCTAAACAGAGACCTGGAGCTGCAGATTGGAGGGGGAAAACTCCGGCGGGGCGCTGCCGGCGTGGTCTCCATCTTCTCCAACGACTTCTCCACCGTCTCCATGATGAAGAGGGAGTAGTCCACCTCTGGACTATGGGTTTGTGGAAGTAACTTATGTATCTCTCTCTCTCGAGCTTCACTAATTAGTACCGTATAAGCTGCTGAACATGATTACGGTCATCTATGTAATACCTTTGTGGTGGATCTTTTTATGAGTTAATATATGTTTGAGATTGTAATGGTTTTGTTTCAGTTATGAAAGTAGATGCATATTATGTACCCCGTTCTTATTTACTTGTTATGATCAAGCATGTTTATGAGAGCGTGTGAGGGGGAACGTGTGCATTAGTTGGAGTAACGGGGAGTGGCTAGTGCAGTGAACGTGAGAGAAAGTTCTGCGATCCACTTGGGTGTTTTACCTTACTTTGTTGCCTCACTAGGGATAAAAAGAAATACCATGCTACCGGAGATGTGGGTGTGACCATTGCCACTACTCCATGACTAGATCTAGCATGTTCTTATTTTAACTTCATGTCATGATACTTATTGCTATAATCTGAGTTATCTTAATTACTGAGGTGTTATGATTTAGTTCGCATCTTGGTGGAGTATAAGAGAGACTAATAACCAAAAGGTCGCTATGTTACGACGTGATGCCCATATAATTATAACTTGTCATTAAAACTGTTGTGTTGCAATCTCACATGTCAACTCTAGTGTTCCATTGTCCACCACGTTATTAAAGAGAGAATGCATTTGTGAAACCATGCACCCCGGTCCATTTTTAATCATAAGAAACACATTTCCAACAACTTTTACCACTTTTCCATTTTCTGCCATTATTAAATCCGAAAATACAAAAACACTTTTACATCTTGCATTCATTATAAAAAACCCAAAAATATCATTTATCATTGCTACCACCATCCTTGCATATTTATTTACCACCATTACATATTTATTTCTTGTTTGCATTGCATATTATCTTGATATCATTCTAACACCTTGTGCTTGACAACCACTAGGTGAGGTTGAGAACCAAAACATTTACTTTGTTTTGTAGGTAACCAAAAGAAGGATAGGAAGATAAATCTTCACTACTGATTCCCCGAGAGTTCGATATTAAACCCTCGAGTCACCCTCGTGGGGAAAACACGTCTTTCACTTGCTACACACTCTGCACTTGGAGTCTCAACCTAACCCATTTACTTTTCACGCAGGTAACCACGCGAAGGGCTAGCAACTGTTTTCTGGCGCCATTGTGGGGTAACTACGTGATGGGCCATCAGCATAGCACCTGGCCCGTGTTTGTATGGCCTTACAACCTTCGCCCGTGGCTATGCACGAAGCAAAGATACATACACATGAGTATTCTCATTCAGGGGCCGAAACAACCAGGGGTCGACATACATCTGTATCTCACGCTGTTGAAAAAGGAGTTAGCCACGTTGTGGGAGACGCCAGCCCGTACGTGGGACGCCTACACTAGAGATTATTTCGACATGAGAGCCGCGTTGCTCATGACGGTGCAGGACTATCCTGGTTGCTCATATGTATCGGCCCAGATAGGCCATGGATTCTGCGCATGTGTCACGTGCATGGATGAGACCCCGCATCTCCAGCTACCAAGGGATCTCGGGTCTTCGAAAACCGTGTTCCCAGGGGCTCGAAGGTGGCTTCGCATGGATCACCAGTGGAGGAAACACGGTGACCTGTTCAATGGTAAGGACGAGCTCGAAAGAACCTCGCGCCCGAGGAGCGGTGCAGAAATCGATGAGCTTTTGAAAAATTGGGAGGAGTGCCCTACGCCAGGAAAGAAGCGACCGAGGGTAGATCCGCTGCTGGGTGTATGGAAAGCGAGCTCTGTTTTCCACGACTTGGAGTACTGGAAGGTCCTCCACACGCCCCATAGCCTCGATGTAATGCACATTACGAAGAATGTCACGGAGAGTCTGCTTAGCACTCTTTCCAACATGTCGGAAAACACCAAAGATGGGACGAGAGCAAGATACGATCTGAAATGGCTTGGCGTCAGGAAAGATCTTCAGGCCCCCGATAGTGATGACGACGATGATGATGATCAGACGGAAAGGACTCAAGATCGCCGCAAAAGGGTAAAGAAGAACGCGGTGGTGCTTCCCGCTGCCTGCTTCACTAAGAGTCCGGAGGAGCTCGAGCAGTTTTACAGGTGCCTCCTAGGAGTCAAATTTCCTCATGGTTACGCGGGAAGATAAGCAGATATCTGGACGTAACGAAGAAGAGGTTCAGTGGGATGAAGTCTCACGATTGTCACGTGCTGATGACGCAGATACTTCCCGTTGCGATCCGAGGGATAATGGACGAACACATCCGTGATACGCTGCTTGCCCTTTGCAACTTTTTCGACGTCATCAACAGGAAGTCGATCGGCGTGAGGCAGCTGGACAGGCTACAGGAAGAGATCGTGCTGATACTATACGAGATCGAGATTTACTTCCCACCCGCATTCTTTGATATCTGCGTGCATCTCCTTCTCCATGTCGTTGATGACATCAGGCAGCTCGGGCCGACGTTCCTGCACTACATGATGTCGTTCGAAAGGCAGAACGGTGTCATGAAAGGATACGTTTGCAACAGGGCCCGTCCAGACGCAAGCATGGCCAAGGGCTTTCTAACCTACGAGTGCATCTCCTTCTACCAGAATTATCTAAGCACCGAGAACCAGGATGTTGGTCTGCCCACCAGGAAGCACCTCGGCAGGCTCGATGGATTTGGTCACCGCGAGGGCTACCGCTCACTCTTTGTCGGCGTTCATGGTCGACAAGACGACTTCGACAGGGCTCACCGGGTCGCGCTACAACACTTACAATTGATCGAACCTTGGGTGGAAGAGCACGAAAGCTTAATCGAGCAGAATTACATCCACCTGGGCCGGCCGAGGAAGAAGGGAGACATAACCAGAGAGCACAACTCCAGCTTCACGCGTTGGTTCAAGAAAAGGCAACTGGTTCAAGCAGCGAGCATAACACCATCTACGGAAGATGAAAAACTCATATTCTCCTTATCACAGGGCCCCGGGCACAACGTAAGGACCTATCAGTCGTACAACATCAGCGGTTTCAGATTCTGCACCGAGGAAAAGGACAGGAATAGCGAATATCAAAACTCAGGAGTAACTATGCTATCCTACGGCGATGACGAGGCTAGTGTCAAGGAAAGATTTTTTGGAAGGATCGAGGAGATATGGGACCTCAACTACTGTGGAGAGTCGGTGCCAATGTTCCATGTGATATGGGCCAAGGACGTCGTCAAAGAAGGCCGGTATTTCACCACCATGGTAATACCCGATGCCAAATCAAAGAACGCCTCCGCGAAAAATGAGCCATGGGTACTCGCTAGCCAAGTTGAGCAATGCTTCTTCATTACCGACCCCTCAAAGCCTAGCCGTGTTGTCATGAGGAGGGGCAAGAGGAGCATCATCGGAATGGAAGGAGACGCCAACGAGGAAGACTTGGACAAGAACGACGATCCGAAGATCGAGGAGGAATTCGACAAGTACTTCGACATGCCGACTACTAGTAAACAAACAAGGAAGACCTCCCTACCTACTAAAGGTTGTTCGTTCACGCGAAGAAATCTCAAGGCGCCCGGCCTAAAGTATTCAACCGCGAAGAAGGGAAAGAAGAGAAGCTAGCTCGGAACCGGCCGGGACGAAGAAGACGTTTTTTGTGTATTAATTTGTGTGTGTGTGTGTGTGAGACAAGCATATATATGTATATCATGAATAAAATAATGGTCTACTAACAAATGAGTGTATATTCTTTTCTTTAAGATGTATATCTGTTATTTCTTTAAATATAACTAAAAATATTTTTGTAAAGAATAACAAATGTGTTTTGTTCTTTATTTAAATTTAACCAAAAATAGTTTTTTTAAAGAAAAAAAATGTGAGACAGCCAGGATTCGAACCTGGCTGCCCCCAGGTTTCAGGTTCAGTGGCTGACCACTGGGATATGTTGGTTTTATTGTCATAAAACAGCAACTAAAAATATTTTAGTTAAATCTAGCCACGACATTCTGTGGCGCATCTCGCAAAACATGCGCCACAGAATCACAGAATTCTGTGGCGCATGCCAGCTCGGGTGCGCCACAGAAAGCAGTTGCCCACTTACATGTGGGCCCGCCCCCGTGCTGCCTCTTTTCTTCCCAAATTCGCTAAGTCCAGAGAACCGTCCCGCGCAAACTCGCCGCCGCCCAAACTTGCCGCCGCCGCCGCCCCCGCCCCTCCACCGCCACCTCGACGTGCCCAGGGCCACCCGCACCGGCCGCCGCCCGCCCCCCTGCTGCCCGTCCAGACGCGCCCGGCACCTGCCCCGGACGGCCTCGCGGCCCTGCCACCTCGACACGCCCTGCGCCCGCGTGCCGCGGCCTCCTCCCTCCTCGCAGGTCTCCCTCCTCCCTCCCTGCCATCTTCCTCCTCCTCCCTCCTCTCCATGGAACATGCACTCTAGGTGCTTGTGGAAATGTCCAAACCGGCTATACTTGTTCCTTCAATTGTAGCTCAGCTCAGCAACTTTGCTAGGGTTCATGAATGGAATGGAGATTCTCAAATCTCAGTAGTCATTTTACCTTGCAAAAAGTCATTTTACCTAGGGCTACATGTTTGATTGTGTCCCAGGTAGCTCTGCTCAATGACCTAATCGGTAGGAGCTTCTAAAATCTCAGAATAGTTATTTTAAAGCTGCTACGTAGTTTAGTGTTCACAAAAAACAAGTATATGCCTCACTTGATGTTGCTAAGTAGTTCACGTGTGCTTTCTGTAGGGCTGTAGGCTAGTGTATAAAGGCTTGTTACATGACTTTTATTTGGATCATGTGTCAGGTAGCTCAAGTCAGTGACATTGCTAGGCTAGTTCATGATGCTGCTGCCTCTAATTAAAAAAGTTTAATATCACTTGAATACAGATATACACACATAGTCTGGATACAAAAACAGATATAGGAGTACACACATACAGTACACACTTGAGTACACACATCACACTTGAATACAACAAATCCAGTGCACAACTTGCACAAGCTCAATAGTATCCATAGTTTTGCATTGGTTCATGCATTTTTAATTAACTAATGCATTATTTTGCCGTATGCAGGAAATTTAGAAGAAGCTCCGCGTTCTTTCAGGTGAGATGTGGATGTGGCGACTTCATGCTTTCGAAATGCTCCAAAGTTGGTACTTTGGAGCATGTGTTCTGTGCTACCACGACCATCGTGTCGTGGTTGTTTGTGCTCCGACCATCGTGTCGTGGAGATGCCGGCCGGAGATGCCGGCCGGAGATGTGGATATGGTCGTGGTTGTTTGTGCTCCGACCATCATGTCGTGGAGATGTCGGCCGGAGATGTGGATATTTTTGTGAAATGCTTGAAGGTACCCCGAGAGGCCCTTGAGATTGCCGGAACGTCGATTAACTTCCGTTCCGGCAAATTCGGGTACTCCATATGTCCCTTTTTTAGCAAAGGTCATGCCGAAATTTTTCGTGAATTTTAGCATGACTTTGCTAAAAATAGGACATATGGGGTATTGCGACTAATGCATGGGCCGGGGTATCTTAGTACTTAATTAAGTGGTTTTTTTCTTATATTTGTTGTACTAACTTTTTGTCCCTTTTTAATGCAGTGCAAACATGTCAGCCAACACGGCGCCCGGTCCTTCTAAGCTCCACGTGAGCGTCGAAGATGAAGCTAGAGATGCCAACAAGTCGTTCTAGGAGCTGTCCCAGGAGTTGGAGGAGGTGGAGGCCGCCGAAGCTGCTAGTGGTGGCGACCGTGCCGACGATGAGCAAGAGGGTCGGGAGGACGACGCCGAAACCACCGATGGAGCTGCTAGTGGCGGCCATGAGGATGACACCACCACCACCGATGGTGGCGACCACACGGATGGTGGTGGTGGCAGCAACCCGACCGCTCAGAGCAAGAACAGCGAGGAAGAAGAAAAGGCGGAAAATGCCGCAGTACCCATCTAATCCAGAACGCAACCTATATACCCCTTCCAACCAGCACAGTGTACGCGGCAACCCCATTAGGTCGGTTCCGACCTTACGCACCAATGGCGAGACGCCAGCTAGGACACAGCCAAAGGGGCCCGAAAGTCTTCTGGCGGCCGCACAGTGCAACGTACCCGTCGACGAATGGAAGGACGCCAGCTCGGACGGAGAAATCAGGCCCGAATTCTCCATGACATCAGGAACAGTGAACTGTACCCGACGATCGTGCGAAATACCGAGCGTACCCCAACATACTGTAGAAAATACGCAGCGGCTACACATGCACGGGAGAGATCGGCGACGCAAACGTGCAGGGCAACCGGCATGTGGACCACGGGAGGGGACGGCCCCATCGTCAGCGAGAGAAAGGGGGAAGGAACCACGTAGGAAGATCTCTCTCCCAGAAAGGCACGCAGTGCATCCGCTAAAAACCAAGAACGGTAAATGAACAAAATCAACCAATGGGAGGAACGCAGTGCGAATCTCGCCCCGCCGCCACACCGATTAAACACGCAATGTGAGGCCGACGGGTGGGCCCTCGGTCTCTAGGGTGCATCGGGAGAGGTGATACGTCCATTTTGCATCACTATTTTATATCATAATTTACTGCTATTCATCGATATATTTCATATTTAGAAGCGTTACTTATGTTATTTTACCTATTTTGCATGTTTGATGAATAATGGAGAATTGGACACCGGAGTCAGGATTCTGCTGGAAAAAGCACTGTCGAGATGCACTATTTCTGAAGATCAATAAATCGAAGGAGACATATGGAAGTCCCTATTTCACCAGAAGATGGAGGAGGCCAAAAGGGGAGGCTGAGAAGGGCCAAGGTGGGCCCTCCTCACCTGCTGGCGCGGCAGGCCCACTAGCCGCGCCGACAGGTGGTTTGGGGGCCCTGGCCCACCTCAGCCGTTCCCCCTTCGCGTACTTGACCCCCTCGGAACCCTAACACAGGGAGGACGGCCATCGAAATATTCCGCCGCCTCCACGAGGCGGAAAACACCAAAGAGCGAAAAGCTCCCCTGCAGGAAGAAATCTGCCGGGGGAAATTCCCTCCCGGAGGGGGAAATCGTCGCCATCATCACCGTCATCGAGCTGGACTTCATCGGGATCATCATCATCATCATCTCCACCACCAACACCATCATCACCGCCGCTGCACCCCGTCTCCGCTATAACATCTAGGGCTGAATCTTGTCTATTTCATAGGGGAAACTCTCCCGGTGTTGATTACTCTTGTTATTGATGCTATTGGGTGAAACCATTGAATTAAGGTTTATGTTCAGATTGTTATTCATCATCATATCACCTCTGATCATGTTCCGTATGATGTCTTGTGAGTAGTTCGTTTAGTTCTTGAGGACATGGGAGAAGTCTTGATGTTAGTAGTGAACTATGTTGAGTAATATTTAATGGTTTGATGCTTAAGTTGTGGTGTTATTCTTCTAGTGGTGTCATGTGAACGTCGACTATATGATACTTCACCTTTATGGGCCTAGGGGAATGCATTGTGTATTCGTTTGCCAATTGTGGGGTTGCCGGAGTGACAGAAACCTGAACACCCGTTGGTATATCGATGCATGAGGGATAGCAGGATCTCAAAGTTTAAGGCTGTGGTTAGTTTATCTTAATTACTTTCTTGTATTTGCGGATGCTTGCAAGGGGTATAATCACAAGTATGTATTAGTCCTAGGAAGGGCGGTGCATTAGCATAGGTTCACCCACACAACACTTATCAAAACAATGAAGATTAATCAACTATATGAAGCGAAAGCACTTGACAATATTCCCGTGTGTCCTCAAGAATGTTTGGTCATTATAAGTACAACAACCGGCTTGTCCTTTGCTGTAGAAAGGATTGGGCCACTCGCTGCAACTATTATTACTGCATTTTATTTACTTGTAATTTATTTATCTGTCATATCAAAAACTCCTAAAAACTTGTCTGAGAGCATTTGCAGTGAATCCTTCATCAAAACCGCTTGTCAACACCTTCTGCTCCTCGTTGGGTTCGACACTCTTATTTATCGAAAGTACTACGATACACCCCCTATACTTGTGGGTTATCAAGAGGGCGTCAGCGAGAGTGGGTGCACGCAAGTTGGTACGGTTAGCGACTTTGCGAATCCCTGTTCATGCCGACTCAAGGAACCGGCGGGGATCGGACGGTGCGGAGGTGTGGAGTGGGAAAGATCGGACGGTCAGAAAGGTCAAATCGCTGTGGTGCGCTCAATGGGTCTCACCAATTATATCTTTAGATACTAGGTTTGCCACTACTCAAAAAGATTTACTTGCTACACCCAATGTAAGCCAACACTTCTCTCAAGATCAGCCCATAAAAGAGATTACAATGCTAAAATAAAAGGTGCGGAAAAATAAGCAAACACTTCTCATTAATATTCCATCATAGACAAACTCATACCAACGGATACAAAGATAACTCACTAAAGGAATGATATTTCCACATTGCAACCTATTTCATACGATAACTTCTCTACTCATGATATTACACTCTACTAAAAATATAAAAGATAAAAGATAATGATGTTGATACCGAGGCACTCCCCCAAGCTTGGAACAAGCCAAGGGAGTGTCATTACCCATGACAAATTATTCCTTAGAACTCGATATTGCTCATGATAGCAACTGGTGTCAAGAAGCGTTCGAGCATCCGACGAAGTCTATTGTTCTCTTCTTGAAGTATTTGCACTTCCGTCCTTAGAACTCGATATTGCTCACAAAACTCATCTGTGACTCGAAGTGCTTCAGCCACTGCAGGGGAAGGACGCAGATCTGGATTGGGTGGAATTGCTCCCTGCATATTATGAGAGAAAACACGCTGAGGGTTAATTGATCCCACAAGGGTAGGATTGCTTGGCCTTGATCCTCCGGTAGCTTGTTCTCCCTGTTGTCGTGATGGCATCCTCCTCACTTCTTCTCTGACACTCCGATCCATGTCAGCTCGCCTAGCAGCAATTTCCTCCTCTGTCGCCCAACCGACGAAGGTCCCGCGATTCAAGTCACGCTGGAGCTCACGTTGGCGCCTAGCCGCATAGTCCTCTCTAGACGATCCTCAAGATGACATGCTTTTTAGAGCTCGGGAACCCTGGCTGAAACAGCTCGAAAACGAAAAACGTCGAAAACACGAGATACGAACCTCGAGAGATCCGGGTAAATATATAGCAAAAAAATTCGGAACAAAAGGAAGGCAACAAGTCGAGGCAGAGTATTTCTTAGATAACCTTTCTAGCATTTGATCAATAAAGGGCAAAGGATAATGATCTTTTTTAGTAACTTTATTAACTTTCCTAAAATCAATGCACATTCTATAACCAACTATAGTTCTTTGCGGAATAAGTTCATTATTATCATTGCAACAACAGTCATACCTCCTTTTTAGGAACACAATGCACATGACTAACCCACCTACTATCAGCAATAGGATAAATTATACCTGCTTCAAGAAGCTTTAATACCTCATTTCTTACCACTTCTTTCATTTTCGGAATTAATCTCCGTTGATGATCAACGACTGGCTTTGCATCTGGCTCGAGATTAATTATATGTTGACAAACAGCTGGAGAAATTCCCTTAAGATCGTCCAAAGTATAACCCATGGCGCCTCGATGTTTCCGAATTACTTCCAATAATCTTTCTTCATCCTATCCTGAAAGTTTAGCACTAATAATAACAAGATATATTTTCTTTTCATCTAAATACGCATATTTAAGATTATCAGGAAGAGTTTTAAGTTCAAAATAGGATCTCCCTTAGGAGGCGTAGGCATCCCTAAAGATTCAACAGGTAAATTATGTTTAAGAATTGCAGGCTGATGGAGAAAAATGTTCTCCAATTCATCTCTTTCCTGCATAAACACATCACTTTCATGTTCTTCCATGAATTGCTGCAAATGATCATTAGGAGCAACAACAATAGCAGCAAGTTGTTGAATTTTATAGTCCTCATTTGGTAATTATTTTTCATGTCTATGTTTAGTGAACTTGGAAAAATTAAATTCATAACTTTCACCGCCAAATTTAGTATAAACGTTTTCCTTCTTGTAATCTATGACAGCACTACAAGTGTTCAGGAAAGGTCTACCAAATATAATAGGACAAGATTTATCTGCAACCGAACCAAGCACAAGAAAATCAGCAGGATATTTAACCTTACCACATAAGACTTCAACATCTCTGACAACACCAACTGGAGAGATAGTATCTCTATTAGCAAGTTGAACGACCACATCAATATCTTCAATTTCGCAATTCCCAATCTCATGCATTATTTCTTGATAAAGAGAGAAAGGAATAACACTGGAACTAGCACCAATATCACATAAACCATAATAGAAATGATCACCAATTTTCATAGAAATAACAGGAGTGCCAACTTTTTTAACCTCCCCTTTCGTTGGTCTAACAATATTAGAAGCATCTTCACAAAAGATTATGTGTCCTCCTTCAACATTTTCCACTACAAGATCCTTGACTAAAGCTACAGAAGAGTCAATTTTTTATTGTTCATCAGGTTCTTTAGGTTTTCTCTCACTTTCATTAAGGACACTAGTTATCACAGAATGCTCCTTTACTCTAACAGGAAATGGCAATTTTTCAACATAAGGAGCAGGTAGAATAGGATCAAAGGTATGCACTTGAATAGCATCATCAGGAATAGGAGTGATTTTGATTTCTTTAAAAGGTTCATGATACATTTTCCACTTTTGCTTAGGAACACTAATATAAGATGCAAAAGATTTAAAAAGATCAACAATAATTTGAGAATCAAGCCCATACTTAGCACTGAACTCACGAAAGTCAGGAGTTTCACCATAAGATTCAATGCATTCATAATCATAAATTATACCTGATTCATTACCTTTATCCATTTCCTAGTCTTCAGAATTGCGTTTAATTCTTTCAAGAAGGTCCCATTTATCTTCAACCTTCTTATTTGTGAAAGATCCACCAGACGAAGCATCAAGTAAATCTTTATCAGGACGAGAGAGTCTTGCATAGAAATAAGTGATAATGATTTCTCAGGGAATATCATGAATAGGACATTTAAGTATCAAAGATTTCAATCTCCCCTAAGCTTGGGCAATACTTTCTCCATTGCGTGGCCAGAAGTTATAAATAAAATTCCTATCTTGGTGTATTTCATGAAGAGGATAAAATCTAGAATAAAAGAGAGGCATAATTTTCTTCCAATCCAAGAGATGAGAATTATCCAGTAGCCTATACCACTACAAAGCCTTGTCTTTCAGTAAAAGCGAAAACAATTTCCTCATGATTGCATAAAATAGTGATGCAAAATGGACGTATCAATTGGCTTGAACAATGGGTTCAGACTTGCTACAGATCTCCTAAACCCATCGTATTCCACAAGGATAAATGGAAGCCCATGTAAGGCAATCATCTCGGCAAGCTCCTTTCTTGCAATCGGTGGATCAAAGTTCCAATTCTTCAATCGACGGCCATCTGGAGAGCGAAGTGTTGAATTCAGGCCTTGGACAATCCTTAGTGCAGCATCTCGTTTCTTACATCTTTCCAAGTGCTTCAACAAGGCGCTGGTCCCTGCGGCACGTTTCGCACTGATCGGTTTGTCATAATGCTTGCACCTTCGTTTTGAAACATGTCCATTCACAATGAGTGGGACATACTCCCTTCCAAGCTTCAGATCTGAACTTGCTTGTCAAAGCTCGAATTGATGTACTAACACTAACAATCTCGTCATCCTTGACATCCTGCTCATCACCCTCGACTTCCTGCTCATCGCTCTCAACTTCCTGCTCATCGCTCTCGACATTGTCCTCAACATAGTCATCCTCGACATCATCTTCATGCATGTTAGGATCCATATGCCCTGGAAAACATTGAACATTGCATTAGCTGCAGGTTCTATACATAAGAAACCGTCAAATACTAAATATGTCTTTCAATTGCAGCTATAAGTATCATGCATACTTGTTGAATAAATAAATGTGCTCACCAGAATATCAGCCATAGTCGTTCTCGATAGACGTGGTTGTTCGCATTGCAGGCGGAGAAGTTCACGTTGCAGCCGGTGAAGTTCGTGTTGCAGCCGGAGAAGCCCGGGACCTTGACACTAGAGCAGCTACCACATGGTGCCTGGAAACTGGAGACCGCTTCGTCTTGTTCTTCTTTTGCCTAGGACCTTCCCGCTGTTCACTACGCTTTTCTCCTCGCTTCCCGTCGAGGTGTGCCCTCGGCAATTCCCATGGTTGCTATACCTAGGGTTGATTGTGTGGTAGAGAACGCGTAGTATCGGTGGAATCGACGGCTGACAAGCTGGATTTACCCAGGTTCAGGGCCCTCGAGTGAGGTAAAACCCCTACTTCCTGCTTGTCTGTGTTTATGGTATGAATATGAGGGTTACAAGAGTTCGACAAGCTGCTGATCTCGTCGAGGTTTTGGTGGTTATGGATTTCTTGCCCTGATCGATCACCCTCCCAGCCTTTATATAGGAGGCTGGGTCTCGGGAAACATAACCGACCAAGGTTACATGTATGGAAAGCCTTAACCGACTATAACTTATCTAACTTGGAAAACACTCTTCGTTTTAGGCCTTCCTTCATGGGCTTCGATTAATCTTTGGGCTTCTTTGATCATTACGTGCACCAGGTACCCTTAAGTGGGGTACCCGCAGAGTATAACCTCGTCATTAGCCCCCGAGTACTTGCTTGACTCGAAGAATCGAGCATGTGCTCCCTTCATCGTGCACGTCATAGTCTTTGCTTTTATACTCCTGATCCGACGTAGTCCTTCTACTCTTAATTTGTTTCGATTGTATGCGTGTGTGAACCAAGGGATATTAACATAGTAGGCCTGACTCACTCGAATACCGAGCTCAGCTAACTGCTACTTGAGCAAAAAACCTTACTAGTCTTCAGTCAGACTCGAGTCCCTGGATTCGAGCCTGGAACGTAATCGAAAGATTTTGCCTAGGGATATTGACATAGTAGGCCTGACTCACTCGAAAATCGAGCTCAGTTAACCGCACATTTGGGCGAAACCATACTAGCCTTCAATCAGGTTCGAGTCCCCGGACTCGAAGCTGGAACACTTTTGCAATTTTGCCTAGGGATATTGACATAGTAGGCCTGACTCACTCGAAAATCGAGCTCAGTTAACCGCACATTTGGGCGAAACCATACTAGCCTTCAATCAGGTTCGAGTCCCCGGACTCGAAGCTGGAACATACTGGACAGACTCGACTCAGGCCGTTGTAGGTCTTACTGATTCGTTCTGCAGTTTAACTTTTGATACCTAACGCGTCCGTCAGGATTTTCATCATGTCTGTTGACACGGAAAATTTCAAGGGAAAACACTGTTGGAGCGTCCCTCGGCCCATCTCGATTGCTCGGCGGGTCTTACCTTTGCATTTGCGTATGCAGCATCCGAAACATCTGCGATTGGCATAGTTCGGGAATTTATGAAGTTTGATTCTTTGTTTTGTGAAGTACTTAATGCATTTTAATCGAGCCTGTAGTCGAGTGAATTTTCTTACCTTGTTTGGAAATCTATGGGAGCGCGACAGCGCTCCCATGGGAGTAGCCCCCGAGATTGTGGTTTATTGTCTTGCAATAGAGGACAATCTCAAATCATCCTTCTATACTGCTTTTTGTCAATCGAAATATTTTGTCTTTGAAATCTACGGGAGCGCGTCAGCGCTCCCATGGGAGTAGCCCCCGAGATTATGCTTTATTTCGTTTGAAGTAGAGGATAATCTCAATAATTTTGCTCCTTTTTGATCAATCGCAAGAAATTTTTGATATGCTCCCATGGGAGTACCTTTGCTAGTCGAATCCTTGTGTCGATTGTAGTCTCGAACCCACCACTCGAATGTGGACGTTGTCACTGCCCCTGACGTCATTCGTGACGTCTTAGGCGTGCGCCCGCCGTTTTGACAAGACGTGTCTGTGTGGGCCCAATGTTCAGAGTTTTGACCGCAGAAGACGCCGTTTCAGCTTTGATTTGACCGGACGTGGCGTATTTTTCGCCGCGCCATCATAACCTCCTAGGGTTTTGTGCGTAGTGGGCGACGTGGGATGCGACGGTTGCTCTCTGCGCTCGCCACGTGTACGGCCAGATGCTATGCACATTTGGACGGACGGTTATGATGGTTTTGCGTTGTGCGGTAAGTAGCAATATTTGCGCAAGATTTTGATTTACTTGCCATTCATTCCTCTGTTCCTCTTCTTCCTCGCGCACCGCACACCATTGCTCTGCCTCCCAAGCTCCTTGCTGCTTGCTCCTTGCGCAATGGCGCCAAAGAAGATCAAGCGTGCCGCTGCAACTGTCTCCGCCACCGATCCAGCGGACAAGGGGAAGGATGCGGCCATGGCGAGTGAGCCTGCCGATGCGCTTTTGAAGATCCCCGGTGACTGGACGAGATCCAGTGTAACCGAGGACACCCTTTCTGAGTACGTCAGAAGGGTTGGCTACCCAGCTGACCAGCTGGCCGCACGTGCTCCAGGTCTGGAGGTACGCCCTGACCCTCGCACGGCGAACGCGTCTGCTTCGCTGAATTCCTCCCCCGGGTTCTCTTCCCTTTGCATGATTTTGTGCGAGGGCTACTGTACGCCTATGGCCTACAGATTCATGATCTTACTCCCAACAGCATTATGCATATCGCCTGTTTCATGGTGCTATGCGAGTGTTTCTTGGGGTGTCCCCCAGCTGGGCATTGTGGAAGCATATCTTCAAGGTGCGCCACAATTGCCGGGGTAAACGCCCTTGCCCGGTGGGTGGATTTCAAGTCCAAGTGCGAAGCGATTCGCATTACTTTAGCTTGAAGACAGTCGATTCTGCCCAAGGTGGCGGACCAAATGGTTCTATGTGCCAGTCGACCAGGTGGTGCTCCCGGCTTTTTCGATTGAGAATCTCCGAAGAAGACGGTGGCCTGGGATCACCCTATCTCTCCTGCTGAAGCCAAAGAAGCCACCCCTTTGCTGAATGAGATTGGAAGTTGCTGAAGACTGTTTCTGGTATTCAGTTGATCAGCACTTATTTGAAGATGCGAGTGTGGCCCATGCGCCTTCGTGCCCACCCGATGTGGCAGTATGAGGGTCCACTCGACAGCATCAGGATGAGTACCACCGAGTTGACGCCGAAGGAGCTCAGTGCTCAGGTGAAGAAGATCACGAGCATCAAAGCTTCCACAAAAATCGACTTCAACTTCCCGCACGTCCCCTACGGGCCAGAGAAGGCCTTACCCGCAGTGAGTGATTCTTTTTGCCGTTTTTATGCCTCACCATCTGCCTTTGCATCCTTTTTGCTTTCGTTCTTATGATTATGAATTGTGCTTGTTACATAGGGTCACTCGACTGCCACCTCTCTCCCTCCTCTACCCGAAGCCGGGCCTACTTGGAGACGGCAGTACAGGAGGAAACCAAGCTGCCCATTGCTGACCCTGCTTCTGCCCACTCGACCCCTCAGGATAATCCCGAAGAAGAAACAGGGGAAGAGGTGGAACAGGTTGTGGCGGATGCTTCGATGAATCAGATGCTGAGCAGGTCCTCGCAAGCCTAAACGCCAGCGTTTGGTTCTTCCGGAGTCTTCGAGTACAGAGGATGAGCAAGGGGACACCGGTAATTCGGGTATCCCTTCTCCTGCTAAAAGCCATCCTGACTGTCTCCCCTCTGGCTTCTCGTCCTCCTGCCACTTCGAGTAACACCTCTCGACTGGGTGTTTTCTCTCTTGGTGACGAACCTGATTCCGATGAAGAAGATGAGCCAAGGTTTGCTTATGTCTATTCCTTTATTTGTAGCCGCGCCTTTATGGTTTTTGTTTTTTGATTGCATGTATTTTTGCTTTATGATACCAGTGGCAAATCGCCATCTCCACCTCCAGTCGCGGACACGTCGATTGTGGCGCAGCCATCCATCCCTTCCAGAGGCAGCACAAGGCACTATTCTTGAAGCGGCCAAGGACGCAACTGAGCTGATGGTTGCTGATTTGAACAAGGAGAAGGCTGCCCCAACCGCGGATGCGTGGCTTCCTCCTCCAAGCCTGCCTCTTGGACTGATCACGTGAGTGCTTCTGTTCTTACTTATACTTGAAAATTTTGTTTCTTCTGCACTCGACGATAACATGCGTATTCTGTTTCAGCCTATGTATGCCGCCATGGCCCCTTGGGTCCAGCCTTTGTTCGGGTGGAGCAAGAGAGGGACTCCCTGCAGTCAACTTCGACTGAGCTTGCGCGTAAGTGTTTTTTGCTAAAACTTTCCCTTCTTTTGAAGTTATGATATAATCGAGAATGTTTGTGAACTCCGCAGAAAACAAGAAGTCAGCTGAGGAGCAAGTGGAAGGCCTGGAGAAACAAGTGCAGGACTTGCAGACCAAGCTCTCCACCCAGCAGTCTGAATCGAAGAAAGCACTTGCTGATGCTCAGGACGCAACCACTCGCCGCGATAAGGAGCTTGCTGCACGTCTGTTGGGTATGGCCCGTGCTGCCAAAGGTGAATGAACTGTTTTTGTGAGTAGCTCTTTGGTTATTTTAGTAGCTTTTGCTCATAACTTCTGCTTTCTGAATTTTGAAGGTTCCGAAGGCGCCTCGGCTTCCACTAAGCCATCGAGTGACTCATGTCACTCGATGATGCAATAATGGAACTCGAGTCTGTGTGTCCAAGACCAAAGGCGATCTGGCTACCATGACCAGTACCCTTAGCAATTTGCACGCGGGGATGTGTCCTACAGCCGCCGCTCCTTCGACTGCTGAAGGACTTGTGCAGCTTTTGGCGAAAGATCGTCGATTGTGGCGGATTTTGCCCGCGAACTCACGGTACGCGGCTCGGAGTACACCCTCAGGCTTTTGTTAGGCAATGGTGTAGAGGCCGATTTCGACAGTGCTTTATCGGACTACCCGAAAAAGCCTGATGGAAGGCCGCTATCATTCAGGGGTGTAACCGAGCCAGCTACGCGTCTGAGCGAAATCTGCGTCCAGACTATGGAGCGCCGGGCTGAAGCTGTTAGGGCTCAGTCGCGTAAAATAGGGCAGAATCCATCTCGCAGGCCTAGGAACTTTTTCTCTGTAATTTGATTACTCGAACCTGGCATGTATGCTTTTGCTACTTATGTTTATGCTAGTATATACTTTTGGGTGCTTTTGCTTGAATGAAATTTGCTGAATCACTGAATTTTGCAACTTCGTGTGTCTGGGCTTCTGAATGTTGCGTTTTATGAACCAGCCACAAGAATGCGAGTCTGGTGGACCTTCTCCTTCTCATACTCGAACATCTGGTCGAGCAAGGAATGATACGAGGGCACTCGCTCTTGCGAAGAATCGAGTGAGTGAACTAGAGCAAGAACTCAAAAACACTCGATCTGAGTTGGAGCTGCTGCGTTCCAAGCCAAGTTTTGCTACCCAACGCGAGGATTATGTTCTTGGCGAGATGGACACATAAACAGGCAACTCGAATGTGAGTTTATGACACCATTTTTGCTTAAAAGTTTTCATTTGTTTGCATTATGCTTTGGACCAATACTTTGGCCTTTTGCAGGTTTTGTGCCTGATGCCCAGCAGGAAGTAGGAGGGTCAATCGACTCCTCGATAATGCTGTTGATGTACCAACTACTGGCAGGCAGCATTTTTATTTGGACAAGGTGCACGCTCGCACACTTGCTACTTTGAAGGATCGAGTATGGCGAAACGCCCAAGTGCTCGAGATGTGCAGACGTATCTTCACTCGCCTAAATTGCGCGCTTTTCCCGTCAGGGCCTCAACCTCAAGGGTTGTTTCCTTGATTGATATCTTTCGAGTGACGGACTCAGTCAAAGAGTCTTTGATGCAGCTTGCTATTCTTGGATCCAACGCCACTATGGCTTACATCCGCGCCGTAAGCCAAATTTTGCGATTCGACCTCCTGCAATTGGCACACTTGTATCCCAATCACATTTGATCGAGACACGCTCTGCTGCTGAGGAACTCATCGATTGCTGCAAGGAGCAGCTTTTTGGTCCTGTACTGGATATAAAGGATGAGCCAGATTCTTAACTTGTAAACTTTTTGAATAATCGGGCATTCTCCGAATGTAAATATGTACTCTTGTATTTGTGGCGAAATATTTATATGCGTATATTTGTGACAGCCCCCGAGTCTATCGAGTGGGATTTTTGAGTTTTTCTTTTTAACCCAGCCCTCGAGTATATCGAGTGGGTTTTTGAGTATTTTTGCTTGACCCAGCCCCCGAGTATATCGAGTGGGGTTTTTTAGTTTTTTGCTTGACCCAGCCCCCGAGTATATCGAGTGGGGTTTTTTAGTTTTTGCTTGACCCAGCCCCCGAGTATATCGAGTGGGGCTTGGGTTTTATGCTCGAGCCCCCGAGTGTTTGAGTGGGTAAACAATAAAAGGCATATATGAGGAATATGGAGGAACATGTATCTTTATTCGAAATATGTGTTCGACCAGCAAGCCGCCTCATTAAAAACCTTCCAGTCCCCTTAGGTACCCTGGTAAGGGAAAAGAGTGCGTCTGAAACCTGCTGGTTCTTCCGATATTATGCGCTATTACATATCTATGCATAGAACTGACGCAGATGCGCCCTCTATGTACTAGTGTGACTTGACGACATGTTGACCGTCTCTGAACTTCACTCGCCTGCCCCTTGTGCTTCATCGCGTCGTTGATGACCTTGAGCCCTCTGTCGATTGCCATTTTCTTGCTTTCTGGTAGAGGTGTACGGTCATTGGAGACCTCAAGCTCGGCGAGTGATTGCTCCATCCCGTACATCTCTGAGATTTTGCTGAAGTCACGGTCACATGAATCTGACCTTTGAAAGTTCCCGTTGATCGTGATGACTCCTTTTGGCCCTGGCATTTTGAGCTTGAGGTAGGCGTAGTGTGGGACGGCCATGAATCGAGCGAAAGTGGGGCGCCCAAGTATTGCATGGTATTGTGATTTCCAATCGACCACTTCGAACTCAATCGACTCGGTTCTGAAGTGAGTAGGATCTCCAAACGTAACATCGAGTTGTATGGTGCCTTCTGGGAGCACTGCTTTGCCTGGGACGATGCCGTGGAAGGTACTTGCGGACTTTGGCAGATTTTCGACTGATTTGTTCATTCTACGTAGCGTATCTGCAAAGATTATGTTGAGGCCGCTACCTCCGTCCATGAAGACCTTGGTCATGGCGTAGCCTCCGATTTGGGCGTCGAGTACCAAGGCTGCATGCCCTGGTCGATATACTGCGGGTGGGTGGTCCTCTCGATTGAAGACAATCGGAGTTTCTGATCCTTTCAAAAAATTGTGATGGCTGGGGGTGCCATGACCGCCATATTGACGTGTCGAGTGTGTAATTTTTGCTCTCTATTGGAGGGACGTCCTCGCTGGATCATGTTCATCTGCCCGCGAGTTACGGGATATTTTTGTTCATCTCCTTGCTGCATCTGGTGCACGGCTGCTGCCATTTGTGTTCCCGTAACGGGTTGTGCTGGCACCATGTATACTGGCGTCGGTTGCGCTGGTGTTGGTGCAGTATACACCTGAGTAGGCTGTGTTTGCGGTGGTATGGAATATACCTGTGCTTGTTGTACTTGTTGCGGTGCTGGATATGCCTGAACAGGCTGTGCTTGTGATGTAGTCGATGGAATCTGCACTAGTTGAGGAGGTGCACGTCCATCTCTTTGCAGTCGCAGTATATGTTCAATCGCAAGTTGATCGAATTCCCTGCAATTTCTCAGCGAGTGGTTAGAGCGAAGCTTACCATCATCCCCTTTGTAAAGATGGAACTGCAATAATCGTCCATCCTTTCTTCGATTGAGCGCTCAGGATCTTTGTCTGCTCGCCTGCGCCACTCTGGCCTTCTGTAGCTATCGCGGTCGTCGCGTTTGTTATCTCGCACGGTCTCGACTGTCGCGTCGATCGTCTGTGATGATCTCGATTATCACGATGATCGTCGGGTCGTCTGTCAGTTTGGTCGCGGCTGTCCCTTGACTGGACAAAGCCTGCTGCGATGAAGTTTGGATGGTCATCGTCGTGATAACGATTCTTGCGTTTGCGCCTTCGATCATCTCTGTAGCTATCTCTGCGGTCTCGACTGCCACCCTCGTGATTTTCATGTGATGCTACGGGTCGAGTGCCTCGTACGGAGTCTTCTCCGTCTGCCCACTTTGTTGCGAGTACCATGAGTGCGCCATTGTCTTTGGATCTTCTCGACCAAGTGTTTCTTTGAAGTCTTCTCTCCAGAGTCCGTTTTTGAAGGCGTCGATTGCCCTATCTTCTGATACGTTGCCTACTGAGTTACGGATGGTGGTCCACCGCCGTATGTACGATCTCAGAGATTCATCTGACTTTTGCTTGCAGGTCCGGAGCTCCTCGAAGTTTTGGGGCGCTCACATAGAGGCTCGAAGTATTTGATGAAATCACCTTTGAAGTGCTCCCACGAATCGTAGTATGATTCGGGTAGCGATTTGAGCCAATCGCGAGCTGTTCCTTCCATCATGAGTTGTATGTACTGCATAGCTGTAGTTGTGGTGCCGCGCTGACATCCGACTGCCAGCCTGTAATCTTCTAGCCAGCCTGATGGCTCTTGTTTGCAGTTGAACTTTGGCGTGGTAGCTAGCGAAAACTTCTTGGGCATACGAGCCTCCCGGATCCGTCGAGTGAAGCATAGCGCTCCACATGGCCCGATTTCTGCTTCCGAGTCTGAGCTGTTGCTGTATGACCTCCTCGAGTGGCTCCTGCTGGAACGATGACGGCGTGAGCTTTTTCGACTGCTCCTTCCCCGAGGGCTTCGACTGCGACGGTCCCGATCTGTATCTCTCCTTGGAGTTGCTTGTGGATGCTGTATGGCTTGTGCTGCTATTGCCAGTTGTTTGTACAGTTGGAGGTGCTGATCCCTCTTTGGGTCTCCTGCAGGAGGTTCGATTGTTCTGAGGTAGGTGCCTAGCGTCATCAGCGCCCCGGCTGGCTCAGTAGGTATGGGACTCCTTCCGCGTCGACTGCCATAAAGGCTGGGTTTAGGTTCCGAGTGACCGCTGCACGATCTGCGTCTCCGAGGTTTATGAATCGTGACCTATTCGCGGGGTCGTTTCTGCCGTTGAACTCGTAGACAATGCTCTTCGCCGAGCACTCGATATGCTGGCTTGCTTTTTGCGTTCTTCGAGTACTGCTCGGTAGTTCTTCAACCGTATCGATTCTTGCCACTGGAAGTATTGTAAGGTCAATACCTCTTCCGGAGTTGCGTTTGCTGGTAGCATTGTGCAGCTTTCGATTACTTTGCTCACTTTTTCCGCCATCTCTGCGGTGATGGTCAGCGTGGTTGTTCCGTCTGGCATGGTGACTGTGCAAGGGTATTCTGTAGGTCGACGGCATGTTGCGGCTGCTGATGTTTCTGCTGTACTCGCGGTGTACACCTGATACGGTACCACCCGATCTTCTCCCATGTGCTGCTAATGCGCATTATGGATTCGGCGTCGTCATCCAGGCTCATGTTGGAGTTGCTTTGCTTTTGGGGTTTCTGCCGCAATCGAGTTGATCTTCGAGTGCTTTGTCCAGGCTATCTGCGTCGCAGGTGAATATCTCGTGGCTGGCACGGATTTCTGGGCCGTTGAGATCGGCGAGGTATATTGTCATCTATGTTCTCCTTGTTCCCCGCGACGTCGTTGCAGTCGACGACGTTGTCGAGTGACTCGATTGAGTTGTTTGGGCGGTACGCAGATTCGATCTCGCTTCTTCCAAATCTTTTGCTACCTCGTCACGGAACTCTTGCGAGGTCATGGATGTTGCAGAGTCGCTTGGCGATTGGATCGGGACGATCTGTGACGATGTCGCGCCCAAGATGGATGGTGTTGCAGTCGAAGCGTTGTCGATTGTCTCCATGTTGAGTGTCTCCATGTCGAGTGGGTCTAACAGGTCCTGCACACCATCTTTATCGACAAAGAAGTTAAATTTTCCAACTGTAATATCCAAACCTGATTCGAGTCCGGCAAAGGCTTGTTGAGCTTCCATCGAGTGCGGCATGAGCCTCCTTGGAGATTTTGGCGAGTGATCGCTTTTTGAATTGATGCTGGTGATTTGCCGGCGAGTTGCCGTTTGCAACGGTGGTCGGTGATTTGCTTTTTGATGATGTAGTAGGCGAGTTACCTTGTGCAGATGCGATCGGCGGGTGGCCGCTTGATGATGAAACCGTGAGCCCAATACTACCTTTTCCCACAGACGGCGCCAATTGTCGAGGTGTGCCCTCGGCAATTCCCATGGTTGCTATACCTAGGGTTGATTGTGTGGTAGAGAACGCGTAGTATCGGTGGAATCGACGGCTGACAAGCTGGATTTACCCAGGTTCAGGGCCCTCGAGTGAGGTAAAACCCCTACTTCCTGCTTGTCTGTGTTTATGGTATGAATATGGGGTTACAAGAGTTCGACGAGCTGCTGATCTCGTCGAGGTTTTGGTGGCTATGGATTTCTTGCCCTGATCGATCACCCTCCCAGCCTTTATATAGGAGGCTGGGTCTCGGGAAACATAACCGACCAAGGTTACATGTATGGAAAGCCTTAACCGACTATAACTTAATCTAACTTGGAAAACACTCTTCGTTTTAGGCCTTCCTTCATGGGCTTCGATTAATCTTTGGGCTTCTTTGATCATTACGTGCACCAGGTACCCTTAAGTTAGGGTACCCGCAGAGTATAACCTCGTCACTTCCAATGATGGGGCCATCTTCTTGGGCATCTTGCTGCTCATGCTCTTGCTCTTGGCTTGGCATTTGGAGAAAATAAGGAGAAGATATATATAAATGCAACAAATGGTACAATGAAGAGAAAATAAAAGCAACTTGATAAGTAACAGTTTGATTTGCAAGTTTAAAACACTTGACACAAAATAGCACACATGATTTATTCGTCATGTTCAACTGTAGCTGATCTTGAAGGGAAATTTTCTGAAAGCAGTAACTTCATTACATCACCAGGACATCATTTCATAGGTAATCATTGTAGGGAAATACTACAACAAAGTACTAGAGTAATCTAAAAAATTACTATATTCACCACACTACAACAAAGTACTAGAGTAATCTACAAGCACTTGATGCAAGGTCATCTGATGTGGACTTGTAAATACTTGCAAGTGATTACTAGAGTATTTTTCTATTTACTAGATTCACCACACTACAACAAAGTACATCTACAAGCACTTGGCCAGTTGTCTAAGATTCTGAGGCCAGTTGCCCACGCTGATTACTGGAGTATTTTTCTATTTACTAGATTAACCACACTACAAAATAATTCAAAAGAAAATTGCACCAGCTAACTAGAACTACTAGATTCACCACACTACAAAGTTTCCAAGCACACTACGGCCATGTTCGGTTCCTACTACTCCTTCCAACCAAATAAATTACAAACAAATACAACTCCTTTTGTAAACTGACTTAAGAGCCGGGTTCTATGCAAAATTGAGGGATGGAATTACTCTAATCCACCAAAAAATCAACATATATTGTTTGACAACAACAACAACAAGGTCAAGAACTCTGTACCTTGACTCCTGGACTTCGACGACGGCGGGTGGGAGACTGGGAGAGGAGTCCGAGGGTGGAGAGGTAGGCCGGGTGCGAGCTCTTGGCGCTCCCGGCTGCGAGCACCCTACCGTAGTGTCGAGGCGTTCCAGCGGCCGATGGCGTGGACGAGTTGGACGAGCGGCGGAGGGGGGCGACAGGGAGGATCCGACAGGGTTCGGCGGCGTGCTATACCTCCCACGAGCTTATTCCGGTACCGTCGAGGGCACAGCGGCGGCCGGCGGCGCCCTGCCGTTCGCCTGCCGGAGAGGTGCGGTGAGACCCTAGGGTCGAACGGGTTAGGTTCGTGTTGTACCTAATCAGTTACGGGTCAGACCCTTACCCTAGTGGTAGCAAAATCCAGGTTCGGTCCAGCGGGTAACTGGGCCGGACCGGACCCAACACATCATGAAGCCCAACTAACGGAAATCCTTCACAGGCAACCTCTCGTAACCTAAGTTCTCTGCCTGAGGTAGGCTCAAAAACAGAGCAGGGGATCCTCTCGCTCCCGCGTCGCCTCCCGCGGCGACGCCGGGGCGCCCCCAACTCCGCCGCCAACCGCCCTCCCCCTCGCCTGCTCTCGCCGCCGCTGCCGCTGGCGTCTTGCTGCGGTGGCGGCGGGCCGGCCGTTCTCCAGCGAGGGCGGTTCGGGAGGGGCCCTGGTGCGCGTCGGTGAGGGCCGGTCCCGGCGGGGCGGCGCCGGTCTCTCGCCGGCAAGGAAGGCCGAAGCGGCGGCTCCGGAGCCCGTGGTCCAGCGGTGTTGGGGGCGACCTCCGTCCTGGCCGCGTGGGCAGCGGGTCGAGGTCGCCGGCGTGGTCCCTGCGGCGGCGCGGGGCGGGGCCGGGGGGTGCGGGTGCTGGTGCCCGGCCGGGTGTGGTGCGGTCTGCGGCGCGAGGTGCGGCCGGGATGCGCGGGTGCGGCGCGGTGGCGCTGTGCCTTGGTGCGATGGGCTCGGCCGGGCCGCATCTGGGCTCTGGCGGGCCCGTCGTTATTGGAGCGGGTCGGCGGCCAGGCGAGGTCGTCGCGTGCGCGCAGGGCGCGGCGTGGGCGTGTGGGTCTCCAGGCTTCGTTCCTGGATGCCCAGGGAAGACGTGCGGTGGTGGCGTGCGAGCTGGTCCTTATCTCCGGTCGCCGGCGGTTGTGCGGCGCGCGTGGAGTGCGGCGTCGCGTCTGTTGCAGCTGCGGTCAGGCTCCGTGGTGGCTCCTGGCCACGGGCGGCGCTCCTCCTTACCTTGCCGACGTGGTGCTCGGGATGGTACGGCGGCTCGTGCTGCGTCCGGTGGTTCTGCTCCTGGTTGCCGGTGTTGGTCCTGCTGGCCTGCGTGGCGGGATGGCTGCCGGTAGTCTCCGCAAGGTGCGGGTGGCTGCAGCGATCTGCGTTCCGCCTTCTCGTCGTCGGGCTTGATCGGTGGTGGTGGTGGCTGGTGAGGCTTGCCGGCGCCGGTGCTGGTGGTGGTGCGACGGAGGGTGTGCTTGGAGCTGGGGGTGAAAACCCCGTCTCGGTTTGTTCCGTGACCAGTGATGGCGGCGGCTGTGGCCGTCGTTTACCTCCTTGGAGGCATTGCTGCTATGCTGCAGCCCCCTCTTGCACCGTTCCGATCGGTGGTCCAGCTCCGGGGGAAACTCTTGATCTTGTGATCGGACGATGACGGCGCCTTGGCGTCGTTTCCCTCTTGAGGGCTTCGTCTTTGGAGCTGGATTTCGGCAAGAGGGACCTGTGGTAGGGTTGTGGCGGCGGCAGCTGCGGCTGTCTTTTAGGCCGGGGCGGCGGCCCCGGAAGTTGGTACGACGTCCGTGGTCTGCGAGCAGCTCTCCCTGAGCAGTTTGGGCTGCGGGTGGCTGGTTCGTGCGGCGTCGTGGCTCGGTTGCGAGTGGTGCTATGTCGGGGCGGCGGTCCCGGAAGGGGGTGCTGGCGGCGAGGCTGTCGGGGCTGCTTGGGCAGCGGCAGCAGCGGTTGCCTTTTAGGTCGGGGCGGCGGCCCCGGATGTTGGTGTGGCGGCCGTGGTATATCTGCGAGCGGCTTTCCTGGTGCAGCTTGGTCTGTGGGTGGCCGTGTCGTGCGGCGTCGTGGTTTCTCGTGGTTGTGGGGCTTCGCCCGTGGGTTGTGTCGTGTTGTTTCATCCGGTTTATTCCATAATAAACCGGGCACCTTCTGCTTAATTAATATATGGGGCAAAGCTTTTGCCCCACAGTTTCTAAAAAAAAAAAAGTTCTCTGCCTGATGCGTGTCCCCAAGGCCCCAACTGCTCCGTTATGTAGTGCTGCATACGGTGCACTGTCGTTGTAATCGCACACTGATTTAGGATTTGGGTTATGTCGTGGAGGAAGAGATAAGACAGACTGCGTCTCGTGGGTTGTCTCTGACTGGGAAGCATGTGCCGCGCGGTGGTTTTCGTGAAGCCGTGCTGATCAGGGCACCAGATAGAGAGATGACTAGACAAATCGGTGCAGTTCATTTGATCATATCTAGTTCGACCCGTTCTCCTAATAAATAGAAGGAATGTTCTCGAAGACTACAGGAAGGAAATGTGTAGGAACGGGTCAACTTCGAGCCTCCTCAACTCAGCTTAACAGTGGAGTACTATGTTACTGTAGTTCATTGGTAAGCTGGGGAGCATGCTGAGTATATACAAATAGGCATACATTTCAATTTTTTTTTAAATGTTGCTAAGCATGAGTGATAGGCTCCTGCTTGACTGTAGTGTATTTCAGAAATGCGTATTGTATTAGTACTTACATTGTATATTTCTCGAAGCATACAAAAAAAGACGAGACAATAAGTATTGCGTCATTGGAACTAGTATAAAATATAAACTGGACACCACTCTTATTGGCATATTCAACGGCCTCTCCCATGTTAATCAGATTAGTTGTCTGGTCTCTTTACTCTTCAACAACGGTTTCACTACATGCCTAATTCAATTCTACAAATTTGTTCTAAGTAGTTGCATAACGAACTGTTTCCTTAATGGATCAACCATATCTTATCAAATTTATTTACTACATCAAAAGAATCCACTGAAATACATTAGTAGTTTGCTTGATCTAATTGAATCAACGTCTCTCTGTTAAATTTGTGGAACAAATTACATCACAACAGTATCTACTCAACTATCGCTACATAAATGAATCAGGGAGAAGACTACGGAGCGGCGCCGCTAGGAGCGCGTCCCCAGCGGCGGTCAACGATCGCGTTCGAATCAACCCGCCAAGCGCGAAGACCATCTTTCCGCGCGCGACCGTTTCCTTCCACGAGACACAAAATCCAGTAATATGAGTTGTACTGGGCCGAAGACAGCCCATATCGGCCCAAGTCGTGTCAGTTTGATTTCCTAGGCTTACCGCACAGCACGAGTAGCCAAACTCTCTAAAACGTGATCTACTTATGCACCTTCTTGAATTCCAGTACAAAATCCAGCCAAAAAACCAAGACAAAATCTTGCTGTAAGGTATGTACTTTCTAACTCTTACTTCATCTACTACTCCCATGTTCAAAAACATCTGGATAGGTTCAAAATCATGATCACATGCAAAAACTCTGTCTGAATCAAAATAAAAAACAAGCAGATGGGCATCACAACAATTAGATCATGTTTGGGTTTGAAACACCAGCAAATCTAGTCAAAGCGTTCTCCACGTACATGTAGCAAGCAGAAACCAAACTAAATCCAGTAGGTTAAGAAAGCTTACAGGAATCTAAGAAACTATGCTTAGAAAAACAGTTTTTCATATATCACTACTAAACAGACATCTAAGTAACCATGACTTGATACTTTAGGCACATCCTTGTACACCATAACTTGATTCTTGGTTTACTGTCAGCCATGTAGACGTCCATGCTTGATTCAGCCTGTTGAAGAAAAGAAAATGTGCAAGAAATAAGACTAATAAATATCGACATTGCAAAAAATTGCAGGTACAAGATGGACATTACAGAGCAGCTACCACCCGATGGATTGAAACAAGCCATTTCTGCCATTGCAATCTCAAATAACCAAGGTAAAAAGAAAAGCAACTACTGTACTCATTTAACAACATTGTGGATACCATATTGTTTTCCCGAAGTTAGCAGTAGAGTATTCAATGATGTTACTTCAGCATATTCCCAGGTAGTTACCATGTTTTTATATTGTACCTATAAGTTTATTCGAACGTAGATACCATCTCCTTTGCATCTAGATATCAAAGGTTCTCACATGCTATAACACATTTCCATCACTAAGTGTATACTTGGCATTTTGTTCTCGTGAACAACTAGAAAAGAAATGCTAGTAAATCCCAAAAAAACTATCTACTAGGTTAATTCATGCTACCTATCATTTGAAATCAAGCTAGCTACCAGGTTAATTCATGCTTAGCTATGATGTTAAATCATGCAAAAAAAAGTTAAATTTCTAAAGCTCCTACCAGGATAATTCATGCTATCTATCAAGTTAATTAAAGCTATCTACCAGATTAATTCATGCTAGCTATCAGGTTCATTAAAGCTATCAACCAGGTTAATTCATGCTATATATCATTGTTGACCGTTGTTAAGTCATGCAATTCTTTTTCCAAAAACTATGTACCATGACAATTCATCCTAGCTATCAACTTAAATTAAAGCTAGCTATGGTCTTAGTTCATGCTACATAATCATGGTAGATAGCAGGGGTAAAATCATGCTATCTATCAGGTTTAATTGATGCTACCTATCAAGTTGATGCATGCTAGCTACCAGGTTAATTTATGATGGCTATCACTTTGAATTTAAAAAAATAGTTATCAGGGTGAAACTGAATACTTGAAATTCAACAGAACCCCTGTTTTCTTCTTTCAGTAGTTACCAAGTTTTTACTAACAGATGCCATACATTCAATGAATAATTACCAAAAAAAAATTGCATGGATGAACCGTAGGGGCTGCATCTGTTGAAGATAATGAACATGATTCTGTAAAAGCAATTACCAGATTTATTAAAAACAACTACCGGGTTGTTTCAAAGTAGCTACCAGATTCTCCAAAACAATTAACATGTTATATTCTAAATAGCTCTCAAGTTGTTCAAAACTAACCACCAGATTTTGTGAAACCATGTTTATAAGAAACATCTACCGAGTTGTTTACAACTAGCTACCATAACCCCAGCACACCACTACCCTCCACGGTGTGCTCGACCCTCAAGGCGGCTGATGCACCCCGAGTCCCCGACGACACAACTACTCCCGCCGGCCATCCCTGCCTCACCTCCACCTGACTGTGAACCGCACCAGCACGTTCACGAACAGCCGCCGGGACTCCATGGTATGAATAATGACATTAGAGTCATCCTTGTAGCAGCCACCACGTTAATTAGTCATGATTACCATATTAATTCCTCACGATTAGTAGATTATCACTATAAGAATTACCATGGTGTTTATAAATCACTCACCAAATTATCCTAGTAGCAACTATCAGATTAACTAGTCACACATAACATGCTATCTATGTAAACAATTACCATGTTCTTTGAAAAAGCAATTACCAGATTAATTAGCCACAGGTGACAGATTAATTAGCCATAGCTGCCAGACTAATATCTACATAAGAAATTACCATATTCTCTGAAAAGCAATTACCAGATTAATTAGCCATAGCTGCCAGACTAATATCTACATAAGAAATTACCATATTCTTTGAAAAGCAATTACCAGATTAATTAGCCACAGTTTACAGAATCATTAGCAACCGTTAACAAATTAATTATCCATTTAAACAATTACCATGTTATATTACCAAATTAATTAGTCACACTTGACGGATTAATTAGCCACAATTAACAGATTAATTAACTATGAAAAAAATTACCATGTTCTTTGAAAAAACAATTATGAGACTAATTAGCCACAATTGACAGATTATTTAGCCACTCTTGACAGATGATTAAGCCACACTTGACAGATTAGTTAACTATTTAACCAGCAACCATGTTTTTTGAAAAAACAATTACACGATTAATTACACATAGTTACTAGGTTAATTGGCCACAATTAACAGATTAATTAGCCACAGTTAACACGATTAACAACAAAACTCCACAACAACGATGCGCAGCCGTACGGCGACACATGGGTCCATTGACGAGAGGAGAAGCAGAGGCTCACCAGAAGCCTCCTATTTCGCACGCGTGGCTCCTTGTGCTCAGATGCAGCGGCGTTCCTCCATCTCCCCGGCGTGGCGCCTCCTTGCTGCGTGCTCGGCAGTTGCGGGGCTCCTCCATCTCCATGGCGCAGCAACTCCTTATGTGTCCTCGACAGCAACGGCCTTCTCCTATCGCGCCTCTCCGGCGCGCGTCTGCTTGGCGGCGACGGCCTTCTCCTCTCGCGCCTCTCCGGCGAGGCGCCTGCTCGGCGGCGACGGCCTTCTCCTCTCTCGCCTCTCCGGTGAGGCGCTTGCTCGGCGGCGACGGCCTTCTCCTCTCGCGCCTCTCCAGCGCACTGCTGCTCCCTCCGTGACGTTCTGTGAGAGAGAAATTGTGTGGCAGGAGGAGCTCGCGAACGGATAACAGATAAGGTGGACGAGGTACACATGATGCCTATCATATTAGTTACAGATAAACTAGCAAGATCTACACAAATAAAATGCAAAATTAATTGTTCCAATTCTCAAATATCTACCACATTTGAAAGGAAGGCTTGCCATGTTAATACAGCAGAACTACCAATATATTCACAAAACAACTACTGCGGGCACATAAATAACACTGGGAGAATCAACTATTCAAACACCTAGAGCTGAAGGGGACAACATGAATGATGTCACAACAGAGGCTATGTACACACCTCAGCCCCTGCCACACACATGAGATTCGACACGCTGTTGGAGGCAGAGAAGCACTACAAGACGTATGCTAGAGGAAAGGGTTTGACATACAATACAACTACAGGAATCCATCTGAAGTAACTAGATAGATCATTAGAGCTAATTTGGTGTGCTCAAATGCAGGACATCAGGCCGAACAGAAGGAGGACACGCAAAACCCTGCAATGAAGGGAAACATACTAGTTCCTTGAACTTATAGTTACCATGTAATTTCCCCTGGCTGTTATTAGCTACCATGGTATTTTATACTGCCGGTTAACATGTTATGTACTCATAAAAGGATAGTTATCAGTTAATGCAATTCAATCCTAGCTACTAGTTAATTTGCTTGTAATTACCAATTAGTTCAATATTGGTCATAAATATGAGCTCGCTGCTAATTACCAAATTATACAACACAAGTAATTCCCAGCTGGTATTGTGCTCACAAACGACCACCAAAAAACAGTACACTAGCACCACTATGACCAAGTAATTATCTCACGGTTGTATACACATAAACAATGGGGAAAAAAGCATATCCAAACCCTATGCACCAAAACAAAACCACTGTATTGTGATCACAAACAAACGACCACCAAAAAAACAAATACACTAGCACCACTATGATCAACAAAAACAACGAACCACACTCTGTCCCCAAGCCACACGGGTCAAATTTGCACCAAACAACTTTGAATCCATCCTACTCTAACCAATTCCAGCACACAAACACGGCCCAATCTTAGAAGCAGTTAACCTTCATCAAACAATCACACAAACAAGCACGAATCAGTACCTAACAAATCAATGGCCCCTTCTGCCATTGACGGCAACGTCAAGTGTGAACGAATCAGCACCTAACAAACTGTCGATCGGCATAAAAAACACCACGAACACAACAAATCTACATGGTATATGGGCTCACCACGCCGGAGACTACGCCAGCGAGCCTCTCTGCCCATACCCCATTGATGTCGACGGACATTGTGGACGAATCGTGACCTAACGACCACGGCGAACACCAAATCGGATGGAAAATAGACTCAAAACGCTAGCCCCTGCGCCGGCGAGCCCCTCTGTGGCTACCCCGTTGATGCCGACGGACACAGTGGACGAATCACGACCTAACGACCATGGAGAACAACGAGATACGCCAAAAAAACATCAAATCCAGAGGGGAAATAGGCTCACCTTGCCGGAGAATGGGACGGCGACCCTCTCCAGTGGCAGGGAACCGCGGAAATGCGGTCAGCATGGCCGGAAATGGCGGATCACCCCCCAGTCGCAGGAGCGGAGAGAGAGGAGCAAACACGCGAGAGAGTTTGGGCAGGATTTTCCCTGGGCACGATTGCCATTCAGGCTGACAGGTGGGTCCTACACAAACCTTATCCAAGCTGTACGCAGGCAACGTGCGGCCGGAGCGCAAGGAGCTCTTGCGTGAGAGATGTGCGCCTTGCCTCGCTTACTAGTGGGACCAGCCGCGACGTTACTCGTTCCCTTCCGCGCGGGTCGCTCGATTTGCACGCACTAACCTCAGCGAGCCGCCGCCAGACGAGACACGCGAGCGGCGCCTTTCCTTAGCTTTTCCCGAATCAGTATAGCATTTTGCATACAGGGTTGTCGTAGATATCTTCAAGCCGGCAAAACCAACTACGGGTCATCCGTACCCGGGGTGTCATCTAGCCGCGCCATTTCGCCGTTTCACACCTTCAGCTTCGCCCTGACGAAGCAGAGTCGGCGGCCGTGTGCTGAACCCAGTAGTCGGCCAAAAACGTCTTGGCGGCGTCGAGGCTGGGGAAGTACGGCGGCTCGAGGAACATCTGCGACAGGGTGTCCGTCCCCTCCGCCGGCACGAACAGCGCACGGTTGCCCGCCGCCTCCGCCATGCCACACACCGCCGCCACGAGCTGCCTGTACGCAAAGAAGAACCTCCGCACGGCCGCTTCCACCGCCTGGAAAGCCTGTAGCAGCTCGATCTTGCCGGCGTCCTCGCCTTCGCCGCGCCTCCGACCGTGGTACAGCCTCATGGCGGCCTCCTGCACCCTCGGGCCGCCGTTGGGGTCCACCTCGACGCCGATCACCCACGGCACCCGCTTCTTGATGTCCCTCGTGGCGTTCGCTACATGCAGCAGCGCTCTGGACCGGAAGCAGAAGGACGCGTCGGTGCCGGCCCGTATCGCGAGCTGGCTCTTGAGCCGCAGGAAGTCGTCGGGATCCATGAGCAGGTGCAGGTCCTCGATGTCGGCGAGCAGCTTCCAGACGCGCTCCAGGATCCAGCAGTCGCTCGCGGCCGCCTCCCAGTCCTTGGCTTCGATCCGGCTGTTGAGACGGACGAGGAGCTGCGACGCGGCGCAGAGCCAGGACTCGAGGATCTGGTGGATGGTGAAGAGCGCCTCGTTCTCCCGGTTGCGGAAGCCGGTCCGGGGCTCCGGCGCGACCCTGGGCTTGAGCGCGTGCAGCTCGTGCGGGCGCACGACGCGGTCGTACTCCAGCACGGGCTTGCCGGCGAGGTTGGGCTCGCCGAGGCCGAGGGAGAAGGCGCAGCCCTGCATCTGGCCCTCGATGGCGTACTTGATTTTAGCAGCAATGGTCTCGGACTTCTCCCACGCCGCGAGCCGCGGGAGCAGGCTGGCCTCGCTGGCGTGGCACACCACGGCCGCGGCGCTCCCGGGGAGCTGCCAGACCTCGGACGCGCTGCGCTCCCGCGGGAGCACGCCCTCGGAGGCGCTCAACTCGGCCAGCGGCGGCGCGCACCGCTCGCCCTCGCAGAGCGTGGCCACCAGCTCCACCTCCCGCGCGGCGAGCGACTCGAGCCGGCGCGCGAGCTCGCGGCGGCTGGCGTAGCCGCGCGGGTCGGAGAGCGCCACGGAGACGAAGCGGAAGGTGATCTCCAGCGCCTGCAGCGCCGGCTTGACGAGGGGCTCGTCGGCCCAGCCCGGGCAGCACGTGGCGCTCCACAGCGTCGAGAGCTCCGGCAGGCGCAGGTACTGCTCGTACGCCTCTGCCGCCGAGGTGTCCTGCACCTTCAGGACCACCGACGCGCTGGGCGCGCGCCGCTTGTCGTCCGGCCGCACGGGGGAGACGGGGGACAGCTTGGTCGTCGCCATTTCAGCACTCCAGCTTAAACTAATCAATCAAACCTCTCGTTTGAAATTCCTACCACTGGTTCGAGTTGCTCCAAACAGAAACTTCGACTAAAGCTCGTGTTACTAGATCGTGTTGTGGTTTCGGGTGTGGCCTCGAGAGCTAGAAGGTGAGGCTGCTCATATACTGCTCGATCAATGGTGCTCGTGTTACAGATAGGGAGGAAGGGAGCGCGTGATGCATGGCGTGTGGACCGGGGAGTAGTTTGAAATTGAATTCTTTCTCAAACCGCGGGGTGGGCGGGATGCTTGGCTGGCGTGCGTGCGTGGGAAAGCCAATAAATTAGCAACGGGGATGAAGAAAAGAGCTTCGAGCTTATCCGGTGAGCGTCGTGGGCTGTCAACGGCGGGCGATCCGGATTGTGCCGCTGTCCAAGTCGTCGTGAATCGTGGTGTTTTCTTGCGTTCCGGCAGCGCCGCATGCACGTCGCTGTATCTCGTAGAACGCGGCCGTCTCTATCCCCAACCTAGACCGGCACAAGGTTCGCTGTAGATTTGTGATTATCAGCTTAGTTTAGTACTGAAACGTCATTCACTTTTCTTTTGCTTGTCCAGGTAATTTCCACTTGCGTAGGTTAATCCAGATCTACGTAACTAGTCTCATCTCGCAAGCGATCGAGCGACGTAAGTTTTTTTGTGTATAATCAGTGATCTTTTTTTTTGAGAGTATAATCAGTGATCTTGGTCGGCGATGTGAATGTGATCGTACGTTTGTTTTTCATGTAGGAAATAATGCGACTGTATTACCTTGTGCCTTCTATGGAAAGGCTTTGCGATTTCGGCAGTTGACTTTAGTGGTGTTTTTTCTTTTGTTGTTTACAACTACTAAATGTTGTAGTCAACTGTTTTTTCTAACAAGCTCAAAGTCGCATTATACTCTCTCCGTTTTTATTTACTTCAAGTTCTATGATATTTTAAAATCAAACTTTTAAAAAATTGACCAAGTATAACATCAAACGTATATAATATGAAAAGATTATGATGAGTCTAATAGTAAATAAAAACGTTCAAGGAGTATTTATCTCTTTGAAGTGCCGACCAAAAAGAGTATCGGCTTTCCGGCGCCAGCGGCGACGATGCTTGTGAGTGTCATAACTCATAACCCTTTTGGGGGCGTCGTTCCTGTCATCTTCCACATGATACTCTGCGTGAAAACTCTTGACCACATCGGTCTCGACAACGACGTGCATTGTCGTCACCCTCTTAGGGGCGTCGTCGTGGAGGACACGGTACCTCTCGGTCTCATTCTGCTGTCATCGATGGGCAAATTCACATCCTGTCTCAAGCCCTTCCGGCGCTGGCGCGGGGCATTCTCGGTGGCCTCCTATCTCATAAACATGACTATGTTTCCACAACCCTTCGTCCTTGTTGTCCACTGGCAAGATTGGTGCTCCACGGCCCGGAGTGAGAGGGCAGGCGGCCTTCTCTCAGGACAACTTTGTATTATGGGGCAATTAAATCCGGTGGTTTCATAACGAGGCGTGGTGGCACCTCTAGTTAGTCGTTTCGAGTGTTTAGTCGTGGTGTGGGTACTCATGTACTTTTTTATCTATGTTATGCTCTGTAAGTTGTTCTGTCATCAATTTGTGTCGGTTCGGCCGTATGATTTTATTTATAAAAGTGGTGCGAAAGTTTGTTTCGAGTAGTCCAAACCGTAGCTTTGCCTAAAAATGTCCTGCTAATGACGTGTATTATTTCAGTTTTTAAAAAGTGTATTATATTGACAACTGTTTTGTTCATTATTATCTTTGACTCGAATACAAAAACATTTGACTGCTACATTTTCATTATTGCTTTGTCAGAATACCAAAACACTCTCCAGGTTTACGTTATTAAAATGATAGGTCAACCATTAAACATGATAATTGGCGTTATTTTTGTGTATAGTAATTGGTCAAACTTTTAAATCTTCAGTTCCCACATTACTTAAAAACAGATACAGCAACATACTATTCAGTGGATAAACAAACCAGAAATCGCCATGCTTTCACGATTAGTTAAAAACTGAAAATGACCTCACGTATGCACAACACAATTCCTTCTCTTATTCCTAATTTCGGTAACCGCCTTACTGACTGGTGCAAATCCATTTCGCCAGCACTCAAATTCCATCCACTTCAACACTTTCTGCAGGGCCAGTTATGGAATTACTCCAAATACTATGAAGACTTTGTTCCAAAAAAAAAAAATACTATCAAGACAGTCGGCCAAATAAAACCTGAAGCACCCGCACAAACGTCCATCGCACCTGCCGCCTCTGGCTGGCGCTCTGCGAGACCGGCCGACGACCGTCGCCGCTGCCGAACTTTGACATTCGCCGGACGCACCGAGAGGAGAGTCAGCGGCAAACCTGAAACCAACCACCTCGTTCTGACCAGCGGAAGCGGAAGCAGCCGAGAAGCTTGTCTCGGTTTTGGGGGAAATGGCTGCTGCGATGATTTTTTTTACAAATATAGCCCTCTATCCAATGCAATTGTCAAAGTAGCCCCCTCCCAATTCTTTTGTCAAAAATAGCCCTGGCGAGAAGACAGTGAAGCGACACGTGTCCTCCCGCCATGTGGGATGGAGGGAAGTCTCTTCCCGCCATACCAAGTGGCAAAATCCAGGTTCGGTCCAGCGGGTAACTGGGCCGGACCGGACCCAACGCATCATGAAGCCCAACTAACGGAAATCCTTCACAGGCAACCTCTCGTAACCTAAGTTCTCTGCCTGAGGTAGGCTCAAAAACAGAGCAGGGATCCTCTCGCTCCCGCGTCGCCTCCCGCGGCGACGCCGGGGCGCCCCCAACTCCGCCGCCAACCGCCCTCCTCCTCGCCTGCTCTCGCCGCCGCTGCCGCTGGCGTCTTGCTGCGGTGGCGGCGGGCCGGCCGTTCTCCAGCGAGGGCGGTTCGGGAGGGGCCCTGGTGCGCGTCGGTGAGGGCCGGTCCCGGCGGGGCGGCGCCGGTCTCTCGCCGGCAAGGAAGGCCGAAGCGGCGGCTCCGGAGCCCGTGGTCCAGCGGGTGTTGGGGGCGACCTCCGTCCTGGCCGCGTGGGCAGCGGGTCGAGGTCGCCGGCGTGGTCCCTGCGGCGGCGCGGGGCGGGGCCGGGGGGTGCGGGTGCTGGTGCCCGGCCGGGTGTGGTGCGGTCTGCGGCGCGAGGTGCGGCCGGGATGCGCGGGTGCGGCGCGGTGGCGCTGTGCCTTGGTGCGATGGGCTCGGCCGGGCCGCATCTGGGCTCTGGCGGGCCCGTCGTTATTGGAGCGGGTCGGCGGCCAGGCGAGGTCGTCGCGTGCGCGCAGGGCGCGGCGTGGGCGTGTGGGTCTCCAGGCTTCGTTCCTGGATGCCCAGGGAAGACGTGCGGTGGTGGCGTGCGAGCTGGTCCTTATCTCCGGTCGCCGGCGGTTGTGCGGCGCGCGTGGAGTGCGGCGTCGCGTCTGTTGCAGCTGCGGTCAGGCTCCGTGGTGGCTCCTGGCCACGGGCGGCGCTCCTCCTTACCTTGCCGACGTGGTGCTCGGGATGGTACGGCGGCTCGTGCTGCGTCCGGTGGTTCTGCTCCTGGTTGCCGGTGTTGGTCCTGCTGGCCTGCGTGGCGGGATGGCTGCCGGTAGTCTCCGCAAGGTGCGGGTGGCTGCAGCGATCTGCGTTCCGCCTTCTCGTCGTCGGGCTTGATCGGTGGTGGTGGTGGCTGGTGAGGCTTGCCGGCGCCGGTGCTGGTGGTGGTGCGACGGAGGGTGTGCTTGGAGCTGGGGGTGAAAACCCCGTCTCGGTTTGTTCCGTGACCAGTGATGGCGGCGGCTGTGGCCGTCGTTTACCTCCTTGGAGGCATTGCTGCTATGCTGCAGCCCCCTCTTGCACCGTTCCGATCGGTGGTCCAGCTCCGGGGGAAACTCTTGATCTTGTGATCGGACGATGACGGCGCCTTGGCGTCGTTTCCCTCTTGAGGGCTTCGTCTTTGGAGCTGGATTTCGGCAAGAGGGACCTGTGGTAGGGTTGTGGCGGCGGCAGCTGCGGCTGTCTTTTAGGCCGGGGCGGCGGCCCCGGGAGTTAGTACGACGTCCGTGGTCTGCGAGCAGCTCTCCCTGAGCAGTTTGGGCTGCGGGTGGCTGGTTCGTGCGGCGTCGTGGCTCGGTTGCGAGTGGTGCTATGTCGGGGCGGCGGTCCCGGAAGGGGGTGCTGGCGGCGAGGCTGTCGGGGCTGCTTGGGCAGCGGCAGCAGCGGTTGCCTTTTAGGTCGGGGCGGCGGCCCCGGATGTTGGTGTGGCGGCCGTGATATATCTGCGAGCGGCTTTCCTGGTGCAGCTTGGTCTGTGGGTGGCCGTGTCGTGCGGCGTCGTGGTTTCTCGTGGTTGTGGGGCTTCGCCCGTGGGTTGTGTCGTGTTGTTTCATCCGGTTTATTCCATAATAAACCGGGCACTTTCTGCTTAATTAATATATGGAGCAAAGCTTTTGCCCCACAGTTTCTAAAAAAAAAAAAGTTCTCTGCCTGATGCGTGTCCCCAAGGCCCCAACTGCTCCGTTATGTAGTGCTGCATACGGTGCACTGTCGTTGTAATCGCACACTGATTTAGGATTTGGGTTATGTCGTGGAGGAAGAGATAAGACAGACTGCGTCTCGTGGGTTGTCTCTGACTGGGAAGCATGTGCCGCGCGGTGGTTTTCGTGAAGCCGTGCTGATCAGGGCACCAGATAGAGAGATGACTAGACAAATCGGTGCAGTTCCATTTGATCATATCCAGTTCGACCCGTTCTCCTAATAAATAGAAGGAATGTTCTCGAAGACTACAGGAAGGAAATGTGTAGGAACGGGTCAACTTCGAGCCTCCTCAACTCAGCTTAACAGTGGAGTACTATGTTACTGTAGTTCATTGGTAAGCTGGGGAGCATGCTGAGTATATACAAATAGGCATACATTTCAAATTTCTTGAGTTTTTTAAATGTTACTAAGCATGAGTGATAGGCTCCTGCTTGACTGTAGTGTATTTCAGAAATGCGTATTGTATTAGTACTTACATTGTATATTTCTCGAAGCATACAAAAAAAGACGAGACAATAAGTATTGCGTCATTGGAACTAGTATAAAATATAAACTGGGCACCACTCTTCTTGGCATATTCAACGGCCTCTCCCATGTTAATCAGATTAGTTGTCTGGTCTCTTTACTCTTGAACAACGGTTTCACTACATGCCTAATTCAGTTCTACAAATTTGTTCTAAGTAGTTGCATAACGAACTGTTTCCTTAATGGATCAACCATATCTTATGAAATTTATTTACATCAAACGAATCCACTCGAATACATTAGTAGTTTGCGTGATCTAATTGAATCAACGTCTCTCCGTCAAATTTGTGGAACAAATTACATCACAACAGTATCTACTCAACTATCGCTACAGAAATGAATCAGTATAGCATTGCATACAGGGTTGTCGTAGACATCTTCAAGCCGGCAAAACTAACTACGGGTCGTCGGTACCCGGGGTGTCATCTAGCCGCGCCATTTCGCCGTTTCAAACTTTCAGCTTCGCCCTGACGAAGCAGAGTCTGCGGCCATGTGCTGAACCCAGTAGTCGGCCAAGAACGTCTTTGCGGCGTCGAGGCTGGGGAAGTACGGCGGCTCGAGGAACATCTGCGACAGGGTGTCCACCCCCTCCGCCGGCACGAACAGCGCACGGTTGCCCGACGCCTCCGCCGTGCCACACACCGTCGCCACGAGCTGTCGGTACGCGAAGAAGAACCTCCGCACGGCCGCCTCCACCGCCTGGAAAGCCTGCAGCAGCTCGATCTTGCCGGCGTCCTCGCCTTCGCCGCGCCTCCGGCCATGGTACAGCCTCATGGCGGCCTCCTGCACCCTCGGCCCGCCGTTGGGGTCCGCCTCCACGCCGATCACCCACGGCACCCGCTTCTTGATGTCCCTCGTGGCGTTCGCGACATGCAGCAGCGCTCTGGACCGGAAGCAGAAGGACGCGTCGGTGCCGGCCCGTATCGCGAGCTGGCTCTTGAGCCGCAGGAAGTCGTCCGGGTCCATGAGCAGGTGCAGGTCCTCGATGTCGGCGAGCAGCTTCCACACCCGCTCCAGGATCCAGCAGTCGCCCGCCGCCGCCTCCCAGTCCTTGGCCTCGATCCGGCTGTTCAGGCGGACGAGGAGCTGGGACGCCGCGCAGAGCCAGGACTCGAGGATCTGGTGGATGGTGAAGAGCGCCTCGTTCTCCCGGTTGCGGAACCCCGTCCTGGGCTCCGGCGCGACCCTGGGCTTGAGCGCGTGCAGCTCGTGCGGGCGCACGACGCGGTCGTACTCCAGCACGGGCTTGCCGGCGAGGTTGGGCTCGCCGAGGCCGAGCGAGAACGCGCAGCCCTGCATCTGGCCCTCGATGGCGTACCTGATCCTGGCCGCGATGGTCTCTGACTTCTCCCAGGCCGCGAGCCGCGGGAGCAGGCTGGCCTCGCTGGCGTGGCACACCACGGCCGCGGCGCTCCCGGGGAGCTGCCACACCTCGGACGCGCTCCGCTCCCGCGGGAGCACGCCCTCGGACGCGCTCAGCTCGGCGAGCGGCGCGCACCGCTCGCCGCCCTCGCAGAGCGCGGCCACCAGCTCCACCTCCCGCGCGGCGAGCGACTCGAGCCGGCGCGCGAGCTCGCGGCGGCTGGCGTAGCCCCGCGGGTCGGAGAGCGCCACGGAGACGAAGCGGAAGGTGATCTCCAGCGCCTGCAGCGCCGGCTTGACGAGGGGCTCGTCGGCCCAGCCCGGGCAGCACGTGGCGCTCCACAGCGTCGAGAGCTCCAGCAGGCGCAGGTACTGCTCGTACGCCTCTGCCGCCGAGGTGTCCTGCACCTTCAGGACCACCGACGCGCTGGGCGCGCGCCGCTTGTCGTCCGGCCGCACTGGCGAGACTGGGGACAGCTTGGTCGTCGCCATTTCAGCGCGTACTCCAGCTCAAATACTCTCGGGTTAACTAATCAATCAACCTCTCGTTTGAAATTTCTACCACTGCTTCGAGTTGCTCCAGACAGAAACTTCGACTAAGCTCGTACTAGATCGTGTTCTGGTTTCGGGTGTGACCTCGAGAACTAGAAGGTGAGGCTGCTTATATACTGCTCGATCGTGCTCGTGTTACAGATAGGGAGGAGCGCGTGATGCATGGCGTGTGGACCGTGCTGCCGAGAGTTGTTTGAAATTGAATTCTCTCAAACCGCGGGGTGGGCGGGATGCTGGGCTGGCGTGCGTGGGGCTGTACGCAGAAAGCCAATAAATTAATTAGCGGGAACGATGAAGAAAAGCGCTTCGAGCTTATCCCGGAGAGGCGCGTCGTCGATCCGGTTTTGTGCTGTCCAAGTCGTCGTGAATCGTGGTGTTTTCTTGCGTTCCGGCAGCGCCGCGCCGCACGTCGCTGTACTACTTCGTAGAACGCGGCCGTCTCTATCCGGTGGCCATCCGTCCTAGGCCGGCAGGAGGTTCGCTGTAAATTTGAGATTATCATCTTAGGCCCAGTTCTTTTGGAGCTTCTCGGCAGGTTAGAGGTGAAAATAAGTCTAACCCCAAAAGAACTCAATTTTAAGCCGTTTCTTGGGGAAGCCAGATTCGGCCCATCCTTCACAGTGGGAAGAAGCTGGGATACCCCAACTTCCCGCGACAGCCCACGGCTTCCCGCAAGTCGAATCAAAGCGTTTTCCGAGTTGCCCCTGTATGACATGAGAATTACGACGAATTGCCATGCACTGCCCGAACAGATCTTTCCTCTCCTCATTTTCTTTTCCTCTCCCGTTCTCGCATCTCTCCCAGCCACGAACAGATAGACATGCCCGAGCTCCACAGCTAGGGTTCCGCCGCCGCCAGGAGCAACCCGCCGCCGGAGCCGCCGCCTGGCGCCTCCATCGTCGCCCCTCCGAGCCCGCCGCCGCCTGTCGCCGAGCACCGCCCCCGTCCCCGCTCCCCCGACGCCTGTCGCCTCCATCTCGTCTGCCCCACGGGCCGTCGCTCTTGCGGCCAACCACCGGCGCTCCGCCGTCAGACAACCTGCGCCGCCGCCGTCAGACCTCAAACGCCTCCCCTGCTCAAGGTACTAACCAATCCCGCTGCGCCGGCCATCCACCCCCAGTTCGAGCTCGAGACCCCTGCTGCCCTGCTCCTCCCGTGGTCGTGCACGTCGAGCTCGAGCCCCCGCCGTCCTGCTCCTCCCGCTGCCGCCTCCCGTGGTCGTGCACGTCGAGCTCGAGCCCCCGCCGTCCTGCTCCTCCAGCCGCCGCCTCGGTCCAATTCCTCCCTGCCGTTGCTGACGTTGGACGGGCGGGGCTGCTGATGCTGCTCGGCGCTCCTGCTACTCTCGATGGGTCACCGCGGCCAGACCGCTTGAATCGCGGCTCCTTGATTCAATTCAAGAGTTAGCTAGCTGCTCTCAATCTCAATCTGGAAAGGATGTCATTAGACCCACCAAGACCCCTCCCTCGCGTCGCCTGCTCTTAGGCGACTCGGGGGCGACCGCGCCGCCAGCCCGCGACTCCTCCCTCACCCCCCATCCTCGCCGCCGCCGGAGGTCACGCCGGACAAATGCTCCAGGCGGTGGCCGGTGATGGTGGCGGCGGGGCGTTTTCTCCGTGCGCTTGTCGGTGGAGGGCCTCTCCGGTGGCGGCGGCGTGGCTTCGACGGCAAGGCGGCGGCGTGGGGTCGTGGTCTCCCCGGCGACGAGCGCCAATCGACGCCGGCTTTGGTGCTCGGCTTCCTCGCGTCGGAGGCGCCTCTGCAGCCCGGCTGCGCTCTGCGGGCCTGTCTCGGGCCCAGATGGGCTTCGGCGGGCCGCGGAGCTGGCCCCGGCGGCTGCAAGCGCAGGGCGCGCGTCTCGTCGCACCTGCTGCTGGGCACCTTGGCGGTGCTGGCGGCGGGGATGTGCGAGATGCAGCGGGGTCGGCCGGTGGTGCGCCGCAGGCTGCGGCCCGTAGGGCCGGGGCCCCCCATCCTCGACAGTGTGTGGCGCCAGACTCCGCCCCCTTGGCAGCCGCGCGGTGGTGTGCGTGGAGCACGCCGGCGTGTGCTGCTGGTCCGCTGCCTGGAACCATGGTGGTTCTGGGCTTCGGGCAACGCTTCTCTGCCTCCGCCGGCATGGTGCTCGGCGGGGTGCGGTCGTTGGCGCTGCGTCCGGCGGCCCTTGCGGACTTGGTTTTTGCGCTGTTTGTTCTGGCCGCTGGTGGTCTCCGTGAGGTGCGGCTGACTGCTGCGGTGGCTGGTGGTGGTTAACTGCCTCTTTTGTAGGGATTGCTTAAACTCCGGGGTGAGAACCCTGCGTCGACCTCGTCGTTGCCGGCGGCAGCGGTGTCTTCGACACCGTTCCCTCGCAGGAGGTGCCGCTGTGGAGCTCCAGCGCCTACATTACTTTGGTCTCCGGGTGAAAACCTTGGGTCCGGCTTGCCGGACCGGATGACGGTGTTGCTCGTCAACACAACCCCCCTGGAGGCGTCATCTTGGAGACGCTAAAGTATGGCTTTTGTTGATGCGTGTGCTGGTGGTGCTGTGTTCTGGTGGTGTTGGTGCGGCCGGCTTGGGGCCGACGGCGGTGTTTCTCTCCTCGGCTAGCCTTCACGTGGTCTCGTCCACTTGGATGTGCTTGCCCAAGACCCCCCCCTTGGTTGCTGTTGCGGTGTGGGAGCTTCGTGCTCGTGGTGGCGTTTTGGCTCACCTTTGCTCCTTGACGACACAATGTATGTCTCCCCCACCTGCTTTCGTCTCGATGTCCGTGGCGGAGCTCCCTTTCTAGGATAGTGCTAGGTGCTAGGCTTGACACTCCGATCCGATGATGATGGTGGTGCTCCTGTGTTGTGCCGTGGGGTTCGAGTTGCTTGCCGGTGCGGTGCGTGAGGCTGATTGCCGAGTCTCGGCATTGTGCTCCCTCGACTTCACCCCTCACCTCTTGTGTCTCTGGGTGGCTCTTGCTTTCCCTCTTCTAGTTGTCTTTTTTTTCTTGTATTTTCTTTGTTCTCTCTCCCCTGTATCCCCCTGTAAAACTGCTATTCTGTTGTAAGAACATGGCCCGCCAGGCTACTTTTCGGAAATATAACAAGCGGTGGGGCTCCTCCCCCCCGTTATTCTCGAAAAAAAAAATCTCAATCTGGTGGTAAGCGAGCTTGTCTGAAGCGCTCCCTTGAATCGATGCGTTGGTACTCCTAGCTGCACTGAATTTGGTTCAATGGATATATTGTATTTGCTACTGAATTTTTGCTGCTGATGCATATACTAGGGCAGATAGACGCCAGATCCATTTCTTCCCTAAATCACAACGCCGTGGAGCAAATCGCCAATCAATTGAGCTGCTTGTATGTTGTTCAGCTAGCTAGCTGAAACCCATAAAGTGTTTCATTTGTGAATGTACTTTATTTGTTTTTATATTTTGGCGCTCGAAATACTATATTGTGATCATACATGCGAAAACAGCACAAGCAAACTCAAAATCTGTTAAGTTGGGACAAAAATCTATTACAAGGGTGTTACAGACTTTTCATCATACAACTCAGAAAATATTATAGGACAGGAGAAGCCCAAAAAAACTAGAGTGCAATTTCTGGTCGGCTTAAATCCACAGCTGTTTCTCTGAGCAGGTCTACTCAAGGTGGCTTACGCACAAGCTGAAACTCAAAAGAACTGGACCTTAATCTAGTACCCAAACGTCATCCACTTTTCCTTTGCTTTTCAGATCTACGTAAGTAGTCTTATCTGGCAAGCGAGCGATGTGAATGTCATCGTACGTTTTTTTTTCGTGCAGGAAATACAGCGACTGTATTACCTTGTGCCTTCCGTGGAAAGGGTTTGCGATTTCGGCATGCAGTTGACTTTAGTGCCGTTTCTTTCTTTGGTTGGTTGTTTACCACTACTAAATGTTGTAGTCAACTGCTATTGTAACAAGTTTACATAATCGCATTCTATTTATCTCTTCGGTCATGCAACACTATCTCGCCAATTCCCGCTTACTCGGAACTGTTGCTTGCCTGAACATAGCCAGTTAATGAAGTGTATTTATTTCAGTTTTTGAAAAGTGTATTATTTGACAATTGTTTTGTTCCATTATTATTTTGGTCTCCAGTACAAAAACACAAGAACACGCGCGAGCATCGCGCGTCTTTATGTTAAGATAGAAAGGTGAAATACATGTACAGAGAGTTTTTGGGTTCAGCCAAGACACGGCCACAGGCGGCGGTCTCAGCTTCTGCAGAAAGTTCTCTCACTCTCGCCACTCTCCACACACACCCGCCGTGCGCCAGAACGCAAACTCCTGCTTGATGCGATAAAAAACGACCCTCGAAGTAGAGGCCAGGTGATCAAAAACTCTACTATTCCTCTCAAGCCAGATCGACCTCGCCGTCAGGATGATTAGCCCATTGATCTCCTTCCTCCTCTTCTTCGGGATCCTCTCCGCGAGCTCCGCCCACCAACGCGAAGTAACGGTATCCGCAGCAGGAGCGAATTGCTGTAGACCCAATTGCTGCAACACCATGCACCAAATTTCTCGTGGGAAGACGCACTTGATCAGTAGGTGTTCGCCATCCTCCTGCTCTTGATTGCAAAGGTCTCCAGTACAAAAACATTTGACCGTTACATTGTCTCTGTTGCTTTGTCAGGAGACCAAAACATTCCGCCAGGTTTACGTTATTTAAATGAAAGGTCAACCAATATAATTCAAACATGATAATTGGCGCAATTTTTGGGTACATTAATCGGTCAAAGTTTTAAATCTTCTTCTAAAATTAATTAACACTTAGGACAGATGCAGCAACATACTGGAGTGGAATTCAGTGGATAACAAAGCAGAAATCGCCATGCTTTTACAATTAGTTAAAAGTCCAAATAGCCTTCACGTACGTATGCACAACACAATTCCTTCTCTTACTGCTAAATTCGGTACTGACTGGTGCAAACCCACTTCGCCAGCACTCAAATTCCATCCACTCGCCACTCGCCTCGAAGGTTCACATTAATCTGTCAACATTTTCTGCAGGGCCAGTTATGGAGTTACTCGAAACACTATCATTATCAAGACAGTCGGCCACATTAAACCTGAAGCACCCGCACATACGTCCATCGCACCGGCCGCCTCTGGCTGGCGCGGTCGACCGTTGCCGTTGCCGCTGCCCAACTTTGACGTTCGGCGGACGCACCGAGAGCAGAGTCTGCTGCAAATCTGAAACCAACCACCTCGTTCGTTCTAACCAGCGCAAGCGGAAGCAGCCGAGAAGCTAGTCTCGGTTTTGGGGGGATGCCTGCCCGATGTTATCACATTGGTACGGTCAGTGTATACTTATCCACGTTTTAGAAAGTAGTACTCCATTTTTATGTGGTTTGACCAGGTATATTCCATGCCTGTGACCTGTGCTGGCTGCTGCTTTGGAGGTATGCAGAGAATTCAGCCAATAATCTCTACTATATAATATGTCTTGAGGTGATGGTACGTTTTTCAGTTTCCAACATTACCCTGCCAGTTGTAGATATTTACCACCAATGCCATTGGTAAGTAAAAAAAAACGGTTCAACCTGAGCGAGATCGACAAACGGATCCCCGACGCCCTCCGCGCCGCATTGGGCCTCCGCAAACGGGTCTCGCGCTCGTCCGACGACGACGACGTCACCAGCTTCCTCGCGTCCTTTGAGCAGCTGCGGCTGCGGGAGCGCGGCGACGAAGACACCGGCGAGCCTCGGGTGAACGGCGACGGCGCCGAGCCGCGTGCTCTGAGGATGGACTGGGCCTCATGCTACGTGCGCCGCCACGACGAGGACGCGCACTTCGGTCACGACGAGACCGGCGTAGTCGGCGTGGCGGACGGCGTAGTCGGCGTGGCGGACGGCGTGGGCGGGTACCGCAAGCGCGGCGTGGACGCCGGCGCGTTCTCTCGCGGGCTCATGACGAGCGCCTTCATGCAGGTGCTGGCGATCGAGCCCGGCACGCCCGTCTGCCCCTACACGCTGCTGGAGCGGGCGTACGAGGAGACGGTCGCATCGGCCGCGCCCGGGGGATCAACGGCGGTCATCCTCTCGCTCGCCAGCACGGTTCTCAAGTGGGCGTTCATCGGCGACAGCGCGTTCGCGGTGTTCCGGGACGGCAGGCTCCTGCACCGTTCGGAGCGCCAGCAGAAGCATTTCAACCACCCGCTCCAGCTCAACTCCCGCGGCAACGGGGACAGCATTACCGAAGCGAACGTCGGCGAGATGACGCTGAGGCACGGGGACGTCGTGGTGGTCGGGACGGACGGACTGTTCGACAACATGTTCGACGCCGAGCTGGAGCGGGTCGTGGGGATGGGCACGGCGCTGGGCTTCTCCCCCAAGAACATGGTGGACGTCGTCGCGGGCGTCGCCTACGAGATATCGATGAGCGCCACCAGGGACTCGCCGTACAGCATCGACAGCCGGAACCAACGGGGAGACCGACGCCGCGGCGGCAAGCCGGACGATATTACTGTGCTCGTCGCGTTCATTGTCTCGTCATCGTATCCGTGATCGACATCAGTTTTTTTTCTTCTTCTTCTTCTTCTTAGTCTCTTCTGTACATCCGTTCTCAATGTTGGGACAAGTCAGCAGCTTATTTCGGAGTTTTTCCGACTAGAAATCGAAGTGTTTTGAGAAGCGAAACATGTATTCTGCAAATGTATTTTTTTTTAGGTTGATCCAATTGGGGAACAAGTATATAACTCATCACAGTAAACAATGCATTGTTGGTTTAGGTGAACCTGTTGATATTTAATTTACTTTGTCACGAGCAAAGGAACGATGTGATGAACGAGAAGAAGGGCAGACGCTATTTTGTCAGAGTTGGTATGTGTGAATGAGCTGGGTTTTTTTTTTTTTTTTTTGCTTATACCCTTAGCCAAAATCCGGACCATGGGCAAACATGCGCCAGGCCGTTGGGGGCACCTCCACCCCAAACGGACAAATGCCCAAAACGTGTCCGCGATCCGCCCCCAAACGGACCAAATCGGACACTTTGAAGTGTCCGTTTGCGCCAACCCGTTGGAGGTGCCCTTATAAGGACAACTGGATATGTTGTTACCTTTGGTATGAAAAAAAAAGAGAAAACAAATTCTTGATTATATGGAGATGCAAAAAAGGTTGGTGATGGTGCGTTTTTCAGTTTCCAACATTACCCCTGCCGGTTGTAGATATTTACCCACCAATGCCATTGGTAAGTCAAAAAACGGTTCAACCCGCAGTCCATAACTCTGTACGCCTTCCACTGATTCAATCGAGTATCCCTGGCGACCGCATCTTTGCAGAGGAATTGGAGGACGGCCGCCGTTGCGCCGCCGCAGGACCACTGGAATCACCTCGTCGGGGCAGAGGACGGATACTCCATACTACTTTTTCGACCGTCTCCAAGTCGCGGGGGCAACCTCAGCAGGCGGCTCGGCGCACGGGGCGCACGCGCCGCCGCCGCCGACGGCGAACGATTCCTCCGGGCGTATCTCCATGGGGTGAGGTTGCCGGTGGAGCACTGTCTGGTTACCTTCGGGGATATCGCGCTCGTCAACGTCGTCACGGGAGCACCGCAGGGCACAGCGGTGGCGGCGGCCGGCGCCGCCCTAGGTCTGAGCGCCGCCGGAAGAAATCGAATACCTCGGCCCTCTTCCCTAGATTCTCCTTGGTCGGGCCGTCGGGGAAGCGGGTGAGGTCGAACCGTGCTGCAGCACCTCCGCGTGTCCGCCCTCTCCCGCTCAGGCGATCTCGCGCCGCCGCCGTAGAGGAAATCGAGAGGAGCCGTGCGCAGTACAGCAAGACCCGGTCGGCCGTGGCGAAGATTAGCAAGTCGAGCTCGCAGATCCGTTTACTTGTGTTGTGGCCAGGCCGTGCGGGAGGCGGCCGGCCGCGCTCGACGTAGCTTTGCCGCACCGCCGGCATCTCCCTCCTTCTAGATTCACTTTCCCCGGCACGCGGCCAGCTCGCCTTCGGCTGCTCTCCATCTCCCCTATAGGCAGAGGCGCTCGCCGGCCGCCTCCGTTCAAGCACGCGTAGCCAGAGCGGGGATGCTCCGCCTGAGCACGCGTTTCCCTGGCAGCAAGGACGACCGCGACCTCTGCGCGGGCGCGGCGTCGCTGGGTCACGTCGACGCCCTCCGCGAGTTTGGGCACTGCCTGCAGGACGACTACGGCGTGCGCCGCTCGCTGCTCGACGGACGCAGTGAAGTCTGAACTCTGAAAGCAAGGTATCACCTCTGCACCAAAAGGCGACAGTTAATTCCGGACTGACTACCTGTTGCTGTGGAGATTATCAACTGCTTGCTACTATCGTTGAAATCAAAAGAACTTAGTATTAGTATTGCGTGTGAAAATGTAGTCCTACAAACAATTGTGAGATTTCCATTCCATGGAGGAAGGCAACATTGTGTAACTGATGCCGGAAACGCTGTACTTGGAACATTGATAGTGTAAAATTTAACCATGGCCTTTTGAGCATAGCAAGTCAAACTTCACACTAATACACTGACATCTGATATATAGGCAAGGTTGTTTTCATCAGTCTATTAATAATTCTTAGATCAAAATGCTAGCTATATTTCGTTTGATTTTAATTTCTTCTGATGTTGAGTTGGTTATGCAGCTTATGTTTTATTTTGTACGTCTATTGTCGACATGTCCATGCATAGTTGAGTTGATTATACTTCCATCCTGTCAAGAAAAAATGTTTTCAAAAAAAACACACGTCACATAAAGACGATTAAAATATCAAGCCCCAGCAACGCACATGCATAGTTTGTTATAATAATAATAACATGAACATTTTCTTAGTTTGGTTTCGTCGGTCTTGCCCGTTGCAACGCACGGACATTTTGCTAGTGGAATATAAGCTAGCTAGTCGAGACTCGAGAGTCACGAATTAGCGATAAGCACGAAGGTTGTAAAGTAGCTGTCGGTTTCATTCAGTCGACAACGGATTCTAGCGTATCCCTGTACCGTAACAGGAACGTTGACAACTGATTCAGACATCATCCTCTGCACTGCAGGAATAGTGGAGTACGTAGTAGGCACAGGCCGCACAGCGCAGCAGGGAATAGCTGAAGATCAGAAGATGGGCATGTCGGTAAGCAAGATCAAAAGTATTTTGGTCGGCATGCATACAGATTACCTGCCCGCCTGCTGCCTAATTAAGTTGAGTTACCACGACGCCAGAGAGAGCATACTGACGTGCACCGACTGAACTGTTCATCTACACGACATGTGAGCACGAAGCTGCGCGTGCGAAGGGTTATCTAAAACGTAGAGAGAGAAATCGCATTGTTTGCCTTAAAGAAGTGTGTGTGTGGATAATTCAGATAAGAAAGAATATAGACAACGCAAAACAGAGCAACGGCTTGGCATGCATCCTCGGTCTGAGCACACGAGGCGAAGCCTTCTTGTAATTAGCTTCAAAACGACAGCTACAAGTAGGACAGACCTATGGATCACATTGGAGCATCTTTGTTTAAATCATTGGAGAATCTGGCAATGTCATCAGTTTCTGATTTATTCGTATCTCTTCCCTGTGCCACGCCGCTGTTACGCAAAAAGGAAATTAAAAATCTCGCTTCAAAAACCTTCTGCTCCTATGAATTTTTTTTTTTTTTTGAATGTCTAGCCTGCATAAATTCATTGGAAGAATTCGAACAACAACCGATACACAGGCAAGAACTGCCAGAGAAAAAGATCCAGCACAACAGCGCACACCGCTGAACCACCATGACGGCCACCACCACTCACCAGCACCGACAACACCGGCGAAGGAGAAGAAACGGCGCCGCACACCACACTGGAAGAAGGAACACCCCCACTCTTGTAGAATCCGCATGAGCCGCCCGCCGTAAGACGCCGGAACTTGAGACGATGAACGAACCTCGGCCAAGACGCTCCAACCACCAGAACCAGCGCGCCAACTCCCCTGTACTGGATCCCACTCCGACCGATGAAGCTCATGTACAAGCGGCCACAGCAGCCGGCGAGCACCGCCGGAACCAGGCCGCACCACCTCCAGATCCTCCGCTGCAGAGCCAGAGCACACCCTGTGACGACGAAGAGAAGACCAGAGGACAAAAGCTCGACGCGCAGATCGCCGTCTCCGCAACAGCGAGCACGCAGAGAGCACCAAAGCCCACCGGATCCAAAGATCCAGGAGCACGGACCACCGGAAGCTCGCCGGCACCGTCCCAGAGGACCACGCCGCGATGGGGAAGAAGCTCCGGCCACACCCTCTTTATTCCACAGCGCCGCCGCCACCACCACCTTGCCGACGCCGCCGGAGAACCCTACTCTACTATCTACAAGGCATGAGCACAGATCGGAGGCCCCTCCACCCTCCTGCCGCCACAACGACGACCGGAGAGGGAGGAGACCGCCGATCCGGCCGTCGGCCGCGCGAGGAAAGTGGGTTCGCCCCCTTTTCGCCTGTCGGTCGCCTCGAGGAGGAAGAGGGGAAAAGAGAGCGGCTTGGGTTCTCCCTATGAAATTATTAATACGACGTGCCTGCGGGAAATTAGCCGACATGTTCATCGGTTCAAAGGAGTACGCATCAGAGCGCGCGCGTGCATGAACCTGAATTAATACGACCATCCATGAATCACGTTGGTTGATTACTCGTGAGGCAAAGCCCATGATTCGTGAATCGATGGCTGGCGCAGATCGAGCGATCGGTGCCTGACGTCTCGGAAGGAAGGGCCGGCGGCGGCGGCTCCATCATGCCAGGTCATGGCTGGCGCACGGGCCGGTGGGGCGGTTGGGACGCGGCCCATCATGTCAGATGCCCGGCCACCCCGGCTGGCTTGTCGGATAAGATGGCGAGACAGATGGCGCATGTTGCCTGTTGCCGGGGTCGCCGAGGTGACCGTCACGTTACATGGGCAGCTCTGCCGCCTGATACCGATGCTGACTGGGTTCACACGGTGGATATGGATCAGGGAGGGGCAAGCGTAACAGCTCCACTTAACCTTGGTGGCTTGGTACGTATCAAAATTTGCAAGGGTAGTCAATTGATGTCGACGGTCAACAACAATGAAATGACAAAGGGTCAAAGGGTGGACTCATACAACTTTGTAAGATCAACTCTATAAGAAAAAAAACTGTCAAAATACAGAAAGTAGTACTATAGCAAATCCAAAAACACTTGTAATTCCCGAGCTCTGTCATCCCTTTTTTTTTAAAATCGAATAAATAAAAAAGTATATAAGTACATATATGTGTGCTATGTACAACCAAATTTACAGCGAAATATCTTTCGTACGTGGTCTACATTAAAAAAAACACAAAATGTAGCAAGTAAAATGAATTCTTTTTACCCTTTGCAGAGTCATGATTTGATTGTTGTGTAGTCTAAAATACAACGTATTATCGAGCAAAACTATACAGATATGTAGATAACATGTGTATGTATCTACGTAGACTAATTTTGAAATTTTCTGAAACTTTGATATACCATTTAAAAAAACAGGATCGCTCATGCAACCATGACAAATGATGTCGGCGGTCAACAACCATGACAAAGGGTCAAAGGGTGGACTCATGCAACTTTGTAAGATCAACTCTACAAAAAAAGCTATCAAAATAGAGAAAGTAGTACTATGGCAAATCGAGAAAAACTTGTACCTGTCGAGTGATCCAGTTTTTAAATATTCGAATACACTATTTTTGTCTCTCAAAAACCCTGCAAGTATTATGGAGACCAACAAGTATTATCGAGTAAGACTATGCATATATGTAGATAACATGTGTATTTATCCACGTAAATTATTTTGGAATTTTTGAATCTTCAAAATACCATTCGAATTTTTTCAAAATCAAGATCGGAGCTCGGGATCCAAAAAATCCTCTTTACGCTTCTCTATCCCTAGAATTGAAATTTGAAGGGGCTGTTGTTCTCTATCCCTAGAATTTAATTTAAAGGGGCCTGTACAAACAGCCCCTTTGGCAATAGATAAACAAACAACAACATTTAGAACTATATAAGGGCCTACTTGTTTGTTCGTGCGTGAATTTGGTTTCGAAATGTGTCCATTTTCGCCTTGACTGAGATGCCACTATTACATCTGTAAAAACAAGCTGCATCGTCGACAGGATGACAAGCGTGTTGGAGGTCAATAATCCATGATCGTCATTCACTTGGACATAATTTTACGCCGGTCACCACATACTTCTAAAACCGTGGCAATAAGATCAAATAACGAGTTGATTGCACAGAACTACCACTTTACGCACTAAATTCCGAAAAACTACCACTTTACGTTTGAATCGCACAGAACTACCACTATTCTACTGATTTTTTGCAATGTGCGCACATTGTTGTCTAAACCAAAATTGACACTCGCTCTTACAGGTGGGACCCACCGGTCAGGTCTGAGGTGGCAGCACGTGTGGACTTTTTGCTGACGTGGCAGCACACGTGGCCATGGGCCCACTTGTCATACTAATAAAAAATTAAATATCTCAAAAAAATGAACCAATTTTCTCCTATTTTCTTTCCTCTAGCAATTTATTTTCTCAAAAAAATAAAAAAGTCCATAGGCCGTCCGCCGCTGAGCGGCAGCCCGCGGTCGGGCGAGGCGGCTGCTCCCGGCCAGGGCACTCTGTCCCCGAGCCGGTCGAGCGCAGACGGCGTGGAGGCTAGCGTGTGGAGGGGTGAGCTGCAGCTGATGGGAGAACGACGATGGACGCGTGGCCGGCAGGCACGCCGCGCCGGGTGCAGGCATGGTCTGCTCACGACGTCGCCGTCTCGGCCATCTCAACGGGGCAGCAGCGTGCGAGGTCGTCGTGCGCAGTCTGCCGTGGCGGCGTTGACCAGGGACAGCGCGACCGCGAGTTGGAGGGGAAGCCCAGCCGGCGGAGGGGCCCCGGCCGGCGGCGAGCTGGGGGAGGGCGCCTGGCCGACGGTGGCGAGCCGTGGAGGAGGGTGGCTTGAAGGGTCCTGCCTCACGCCGTGGCTCGAGGCCGGAGGTCCACGGAAGAGGCCGACGCGACCGGCCCTCAGCACGCCGTCATCAACGAGATCCGCGCCGCCGTCGTCAACGAGGTCGTGCCGCAGCCAACCTTGACCGCACATCCCTGGAGTTCGGCGCCTCGGGTCGCCGTTCGACCCAGGAGATCGCGGACCCACGGGGGGCGACGGGGACGAGGCCGGCGCCTCGGTCCAGCCGAGGAGCGCGTTGGTGGCGTCGTGGAGGGCGGCGACGGCCGGGTGGAAGCGGCCGGGGAGGGTGGCGGTGATCCAGGCCATGCCGGCCGCGGCGGCGCCTCGGTCCAGCCATGGCCGCTATGACGAGCTCGGGCTAGCAGCCTTGTTTGACTTTTTTGTTATTTACATTTTTATTTAGGTTTTTTTGGTTATTTAGCTTTTTTATTTTGTACCAGCTCGGGCTAGCAGCCTTGTTTGACTTTTTTATTTTTTCTTGAGATTTTTTATTTTTTAATTATCTGACATGTGGGCCCTTGCTGCCACGTCAGCAAAGAGTCCACGCGTGCTGCCACCTCAGACCTGACCGGTGGGTCCCACCTGTAAGAGCGAGTGTCAATTTTGGTTTAGACAACAATGTGGGCACATTGCAAAAAAATCAGTAGAATAGTGGTAGTTCTGTGCGATTCAAACGTAAAGTGGTAGTTCTCCGAAATTTAGCGCGTAAAGTGATAGTTCTGTGCAATCAACTCATCAAATAACTAAACTTGTAGCACCCGGGAGGCTAGACCTTAGCTCCTCTTTCTCTTTTTTCCAGTTTTGTACTTCATCGGCTATGAACCTCTGTACATAAACTTCTATTTTATCTAATCGGACGGCAGGAACGACTGCTTTAAAACTCAAAAAAAAATGAGGAATGGCACACATATGCCATGCTTCATCCAATTGGTGCAAAAAAAAAATCAAATCCTTCTGACCCCACAGGATGAGGACTTGCAATTCACGTCAGGCTTCAGGACGCGACATGTAGTTGATAGAATAGGTCATGTACCCAGCGTACCACATTACATAAGTTCAACCACATATGTTCATGAAACATCTAGCTAAAACATAGGTCAAGGGCAGAGTGCCAGTTCAAGCGTTATGCTCAACTAGAAACGAGCAATCCTGGCAGACAACAGACACCAATCTCATAGTCTGGCAAATCAGGGATATAAAATCTGAACAATGAAGAAGGCCATTATTTCCAAACCCTAAAGGGATTACGTCAAGGTGATCCTTTATCACCAATTTTATTTAATATTGTAGCAGATATGCTGGTTATTCTTATTGCGCGGGCAAAGGAAGACGGCCAAGTTGGTTCCCTAATCCCTCATTTGGTTGAAGGGGGGGGGGGGTCTCCATACTACAATATGCTGATGACACTATCTTATTTCTCGAGCATGCCATCGAAAAAGCGGTTAACATGAAACTAATTATGTCCATGTTTGAACAACTATTTGGACTAAAAATAAATTTTCACAAAAGTGAGTTATATTGTTTTGGAAAGGCAAAGGATTCACAAAATGAGTATCGTACAATTTTTGGGTGTGATACAGGATCCTTACCTTTCAGATACTTAGGTATCCCCATTCATTATAGGAAGTTGCTAAATAAGGAATGGAAAATGGTAGAAGATCGTTTTGAAAGCAAACTTGGTTGTTGGGCAGGCAAACTGTTGTCATACGGCGATCGCTTGGTGTTAATTAACTCGGTTCTGACTAGCCTACCTATGTTCTTGCTCTCCTTCTTTCTAATCCCGGTGGGGGTACGGAAGAGGTTAGACTATTTCAGATCTAGGTTTTTTTTTGGCAAAGTGATCAAATAAAAAGAAAATACAGACTAACTAAGTGGAATATTATCTGTCGGCCAAAAGACCAAGGTGGGCTAGGAATTGAAGTGCTTGAGATTAAGAATAAATGTTTACTAAGCAAATGGCTTTTTAAAATTCTTAACGAAGATAGTGTTTGGCACGAGTTGTTGTGCAACAAATACTTGAACAACAAAATTTTATCCCAAGTCGAACCTAATCCTACAGATTCACCCTTTTGGAAGGGGTTGATGACGGTTAAGAAGGATTTCTTTCAGCGAGGACATTTTAGCGTAGGTAATGGCCTGCGTACTCGGTTTTGGGAAGATACTTGGCTTGGTGATCTGCCCCTAGCTATTCAATATCTCACGCTGTTCAATATTGCACGCCATAAAAATGTTATGGTGGCGCATGTGCTAGGTAATGCACCTCTAAATATTGAATTTAGGAGGACATTGACCGGAGCAAAATGGAGTTCTTGGTTGTCCTTGGTGGACCGAATCATAGATGTTACGCTAACCGATGAAGATGATCAGTTTTTATGGAACCTGACTACAAACAAAAAGTTTACTGTTAGCTCTATGTACCAAAATTTAATGCATGGTCATACTCCATTTTTTCGCAAATACCTTTGGAAGTTAAAGGTCCCTTTGAAGATAAAAATCTTTATGTGGTTTCTTCAACGGAAAGTACTTTTGACTAAAGACAATCTAGCTAGGAGGCGTTGGACTGGATGTAAAAAATGTGTTTTTTGTCAATCGGATGAAACGGTTGAGCATTTGTTTATTTCTTGTCCTTTTGCAAAAGATATCTGGAGACTAATGCATTTTACTTTCAGCATATCACCACCAACTAGTGTAGCAAATATGTTTGGACATTGGTTGGATGGGATTGATAAGAAAACAAAGGCACGCATACGCATTGGCACTTGTGCTTTTGTTTGGGCTATTTGGAATTGTAGAAACGATGTGGTTTTTAACAAAACAAGAGATGCTCATTTTTTGCAGGTCGTTCATGGCGCACTGCACTGGATTCATATGTGGTCTTTCCTTTTACCCCAAGACCAGCGGTTGATTATGGAGTCTGGATGCTCCCGGTTGTCGGCGGTGCTCCGAGCTATTTTCAACCACAATGGTTGGCTGCTTCCTAGAAGACTTCAAGATGCGTAGTCTTCATAGATCCTCTCAGTTTCGTTGGCTGGTTCATGTAGCCATTCTATCAGACCCTTGTTTGTAATATTTTGATTCTCGCACTGACGTACTTGGAGACGATTTATTTTTAATGAAAAGGCTGTGTGCATCTTCACGATGCGGAGGCCGGGAGACCCATTTCAAAAAAAAAGTTGAAGACCAGCTGAATCACCCTGCTACCAACATTAGACTGTATAAACAGCAAAACACACAATGAGCACATGCAAGTCCAGAAGAAAATGAATGGGAAGATGCAATCAATTAGTGAGGACATTGAAATGCAGGGAATATTGTATAAGAAATTCACTTGATCTACTTAGGGGAATGCTGGACGGATGTGCTATTAACCCAAAAAAAAACTGCTCAACGGTATTCACATAATACTCCCAGTGGAGTTTTGCTCAATTTTTTGGTCTTAGAAGCAACCAAAGTGTACCTCAGGCTAAGCCCTCTCATTAGGGCAGGTACAATGGAGGGGCTAAACACAGGCGCTAGGAACAATTTTCCGGGCCGTTATGTCCCGTTCCCGGTCCATCCCAGGAATAAGCCTAGCGTCGATGCAAACGAGGCGTCCGACGCTTCCGATTTTTCTTCTTCTGCACAGGCCGTACATAGGTGGTATCGTAAGCTGCTAGGGGAAAATAGCGTTGGAGCATCAGACTTTTGCACAGAAGCCATTGATTTTTTTTTTCCACAAGCGCCTAAACAAGCGTCAGATATTGTATACTGCCAAGAGTTTTCTGTGCGGAAAATGAGCGTTGCAAAAGGTGGTAGATGCTACTAATCATTATCAGGAAGAAGAAAAATCATACTAATCTTTTTTGAAAGGGAGTTCGTGTACATGATCATACAACTGAAGAACACACACGCACGAACAGAGGCAGAAGCCACACCCCACACGACGAACACGGCACCACCAAGCAGCAGGGCACCTTCGAGCACCAGCAGCGCACCGCCGGGGAAGAAGGAGACAAGCTCACCTCGCACCGAAGCAGCCAGCTCGACCAACCATGTTGAAGTGCCGCAGAATCCATCCGACGCAGGCGCCGGAATCTTGCCGCTGAACGAGCATCGACGCCGGGCCGCTGGCAGACCACCATCGCCACCTCACGCCGGAGACGAAGACGGAGGCTCCACCCGTCTTCCACCACGCCCACCGAGTCCGCCGCAGAAGGAGAAGAAGCCACCTGCAAACTCCCAGAGATTTTAAGCAAAAGCACCATCCCGCACGTCGGCGGGGAAAGCAGGACCCCAAGAACAAGAGCCGTCGCCGCCACCACGGACGCCGGCTCGAGGGGAAGCACGCCGCGGCTCCGGAGAGCAGCGGACGCACCAGAGGCGGAAGATCTGCCCATGGCCTCCACCGGAGCACCACGGACAGGGGAGAGGACCGCCGCCTCCAAAAGCTTCTCCGACCGCGCCTCCGCCTCCAAAGCGCCGCCGGCAAGCAACCCACGCACTCCTAGACTATAAACACGCCGGGATCCGTCGATTCCCCGTCCTCCCGCCGCCGGAGCGGCCGCGGAGGGCGAGGGATCGAGCGGATCGCCGGCGGCGAGCTGGATCGCACGGGTGACGCCCAAAAATCGCCCTCAGTTCACTGTAGGTGGGGAACGGGGAGGAGGTCCAGAGTGTTCTGCCGTACGCAAAAAAAAAAAAAAAAAAATCATACTAATCATTATCAGGTAGATGCAAAAGGTGAAAATAATACTACTTACTGCTAGCATTACCGAAGTTCTTTGCTACTAATCATTATTTGCAATGACACATGATGTATCCTTGCAGAAATATAATTCTTGAAAGGCAGTAGATGCACCCTTGAAGAAACGGGTCATGTGCAAGGGTAATAACCCCACGGTTAGGACAATATGGGATTAGTTGACTTATATATGCATATAATATTACCAGATTGTATTACCGTGAGAGAGGAAATGGGCTGTAATGTACGCATCTTTCTCTAGAGGAGTTAGCATTTTCTCAAGATATTTAGAAACAAAAAGGAGTAAATAAGCCAAAAGTAAACTTCAAAAACAATGCAGAAAATTGCCATAAACAATCTGCACTGATATGTACAATAAGAGACCATGCAAAAGCTAAAAAACAATTGTATTTTCAGGCACTAAATTAGGTTTTTCGTAATAATAACAATAATGTCATGAGACACAAACATTAGTCTAGATTTTTTAGCAAACACATACGTTCTATTTTAGTCTCAATGTTCATCCAATTTCGAGTTTTGTAGCTATTTTTGTATTCGTTCCTAATGTGCATACGAATATCTTGTTATCTACTTTTAATTCCGAATTGTGAATGATTTTATATTCAACATTAAATTATTTGATTGGAATTTGAGATATAATGACAGAAGAGACAAATTTGAAATTTAAAATACCAGGTTTTAATATTATGGAATTAGGGATAAAATATCGAATATATGCTTGTTTCGGCTCCTTCCCTTCTCAAGAGGGTATTAGAGGGGCACGCACCTTTTTCTTTGTTTCGGAGGGAGGCTCAAATTTTAAATATAATAAAAAAAATACTTGAATTCTATTCCTTTAAAAAATGCCCAAACTTTAGTGTATATAGATAATAACAAAACATTTTTTTTCTTAAATTAAAAAATTATGATTTCTAAATTATAACAGATAGGTTTTGCAATTGTAGATAACTCTTTTGCTATGACTACTTAGGATAGTGATTAACAATCATGGAGAAGAACACATAAAAAAAGTGTATTGTGTATTGAAAACGAATAACATGCTACCGGATTTTGTTTATTCCTTGTCGAAGACTCCAAGCCATATTTTTCAGATTCAGAGCCGTGTGCATGGATAGTGCCAAATACGAATATGAATGCTGATAGTACCAGTCATGAATATGGATCAAATACAAATTGAGTCAAATATGGACATCCCCGATTACAAATATTTAGTCGTATATATTATCTGAAGCAAGAAACCATGCATATATAAATATGAAGGTCAATCACCTATAACCTATACAACTTTTGATTAGCAGTTTAACAGGTAAGTGTAGCTACTCCAGTGTAGTCCCGGGCTGGGTAGAGTTGGTGAGGCCGTGCCCCCTTACTCGATCTCTGCTCGTAAGTCCGCCAAAATTTCCTTTTTAAGAGATTGGCGCAACTCTTGTTCTGCCAGCTCTTGCTTAGCTCTTTTGCGTGCTCGCTTGTTGTGTCTAGTACGGTCGCGGCCATATTTCCAAGGCGCATAGCTACCTACACCCCTCGTGCGACCAGTGTGCTCTGCGGTTCCCAACCCCTCACAGAGCACATCTCCCTTGAACAGGCCTACTCGTTTCTTCTCATCCCACTTGAGCTGCATATATAAAAATATAACACATGAAGTAATTAGAAAAGGAAAAGGGGGATTATGAAGTGGCTAAAGAATTAGCCAGCGAATTCTCACCAGATCGTCATATTTCTTCTTGACTGCATCGTTTTTAAAAACCGGCAGGTGATGACTCCCAAGTGCAGGAGATCAATTGTAGTACCTTTCGAATAGAAAAGGTTGTCGAACCCACGAGGAGCTGAAGGTATTGGTTAGTAAGAATGATAAATTGACAATAAAAGATGCAAGTGTTTTTGGTTGTATAATTGCAAGACAGTAAAAATGCAGCAGACAAATAGTAGCAGGTGACAGCTCTCAAAGAGAGAAAAGCCCAATCCTCTATGCAGCAAGAGGACAAGCTCAAGTGTGTATTTCTTATAAGTGGAGAACGTTCCCAAGGGCTACCTAGACTTCATGGCATAAATATTTCTAGAACAACAAAGTAGCATTTTGTCAAGTTTTAATCTTCTTAGGACGGAGCCATTATTAGGTATAGCTAAATAAATATACTAAACCTCTTATGATGGATCTTGTGGCCAAGTAAATGACTGCACAAGAGTTATTAAGATATAAAATCCCACCATAGCATTACACTCTAAGGTCCCCGATATTAATCCCCTCATAAAGTAACTTCATAATTCGGTCTCAGGTTTACATGTCCTCCCAAGTCTCCCTCACTCCATTACACTACGGTGTTCTCCTATGAGCCCATCTAGGTGAAGTGATGTGCAGTCGACGTTCGCACAACACCATCATAGAATTACATAAAAAGATAAACACTAGACAAAATACCAACACATGTTATATATAGATCATTGCCAATCCATCCTATGCCCCCAGGAACATGAGAGAACTACTCACAACGTGAAGACATGATGTGATTCAGTGGTATAAATGATACAACACAATCTGAAAATATAGTCTCACCACAAAACAATGACAAGTAGCTAATCATACACAGGTAGAATAGCACTTAAACAATAGCTAGGGTTCAACAATCTCAAACTATGAGGGGGATGAAGTGGATCACGAAGATGGTGATGGAGATGGTGCTGGTCTTGACGTTGGTGTTGATGGAGACTCCGGAGGGGGGATGGAGGAGCCTTCCGGAGGTGATTCCGGCAGCGTTTCCCCCCTCCGATCTTCTCCGGCGGCAGCCTTCTGTCTTCTGTTTCGTGTGTTTCGTGTTTCTCCGCCGCCTCCTCGCGAAACTCCTCGGGGGACTCTTTTTATAGTTGGTTTTAGGTCAAGACGAAGCCACGGAGACGAAAACGGACGGCATCGGAGCCACGAGGGGGAAAAGAGGTGGTCCCACGCGGCCAGGGAATCTGACCGCGTGGGACCCTCTAGTTTCCAGCTGGCTGGGCTGCTGGTCTTCATTTTAGGCCCATTGCGTTCGTCTCGAAAATTCTGAACCGTGCTCTTTGGCCTTGCCCTTTTTGGAGTCCCGAAGCTCCCGGAAAGTCCGAAACCCTAAAAAAGACGTTTTCTGGAAAACAGAGTTAGAACCAAAAGAGGGGGGATTGTTTAGAAAATCCCCGAAATCATTATAAAACATGAATATAACATCATATAAGTTGCAAATAAGTTGGAATATCAAGTAATAAAATGTAAAGTTCATGTATGCATTTTACATGCATCAACATCCCCAAGCTTAACCAATACTCGTCCTCGAGTATGAAGGTGATAAAACTAACATGGACTTTGCATTTTAATACTATCAATGGATATCAAAGATGATTATTATTGCTACATAGAGTCAAATGATTCATTCTTCAAAGGAGTAGCAATATACAAGATAGATTATGAAGTGATATCAAATATTCAATGTAAGGATGTTCAATGATAATTCACAAAGTGTAACATAGAAGAAAGTACTATGGTCCAAATGTATGCATAATGAAAAGTAAAAACATCCTATAATGGTCATAGAGTATTCTTGCAAATCTGAATATAAAAGGTGGACACATTGGAAAGATATATAAATAAGTAGAGGTAAAGCATGAATAAGTTTCATCTAACTTCCAAACACTTCTACTTAAGTTAATGCTTGCAATGTGGTAGTCATTGGTGTGGAGCTCTCATTACCCCTATCATAGCATCTTGAATGATTAATGTTTAAAGTGAAAGCAAATATGAGTGGTGTGCTTGACAATGTATTGGTTGAATGTCTCATGTCCCTTGAATACAAGTACCTACACCATGTGTTACTCACTTTGGTCCACAAAGTAAATTCAAATAAAGGTCATTGCAAGTAATAATAGTATCATCAAGAACTGCACTGGGGTACCTCTTGCCCCTTGACATGAACAAGCCCATGTCAAAACAACAAGACAAACAGACAATGAACAATCTCAGCACTCTTTTATTTACTATGGGTATAGCTTTTTATTATGAGGTGCATCACTGAATGAACATTATGGTTATGCTGTAAATTTCCACCATGAATGATGCATGGCTTAGATTAGCGGCCCAGGCATTTCTCTAACCATTTATACAAACTCTTTGAACTTACTAAGTATCCACATTCATTTCACCCATGATAGGCATCCATAAACAAAAGTACATGACATCAACTAAATATAAATAAGTGCAATGTTGAAAGCTTGCCATGTGACAGCACATATGGGCTAACTCCCAACCAAAACTATTGTCAAGCCCACAACTTCATAATTTTAATCACAATGGTTCATGCTTATTAAGTGCAATAAAAGTAAAGTGTGCATCAAGTTCGTGAGAGCTTTTTAACCAACTTTTCCCATAACAATCAATAACATAAGCATTTTAATTCAGAAGTATAGATAATACAATATAACATGATAAACATACTCGGAATAGCATAAAGCTAATAGGTAGATATGGTGGACTCACTAAAAAACTTTGGTTGAAGGTGTTGGAAAACAAGTTTTTACTTGTTGGAATTTTTGGGCTAGCAAGAGGGAGAAAGTTGACCGTCTAAATGCATGCATAAGTGTCCATAGAACTAATCAATCCATGTTAAACAAAGTAAAGTAACATTCAGCATCGAAACATGAATAAAAGATAGCTCTTGATAAAACACTTGCAAATTAATACTCATTAAAAAGCACATGAATCATGCAACTATATGTATCTTTTTGAATCAACTCAAACATCCCTATCCCAATATTTTTAATAGCATCCAACATAATTCAACCCAATTTTCCAGTAGCACTCTCATAACATAAATGAAAAGTGGTGGTCTCAAGAAAATAAACAAAAATCAAACCGAAATAAAAAGCAAATAAAAGACGCTCCAAGTTTATGCGATAAAGTGCATTGATCGAAAAACAGAAGTTAGACGTGTGCAAACCGAGAGTGTGTTGGTCCAGTGGGGTTGTCTTCACATCCCCAAGCTTATGGTCTTCACCATCCTTGGATAGCTCTTGGTGCATCTCCTCTAATCCCTGTGAAAAAACTTCAAAACACCGTTTCTCCCATTTCTTTTCTGTGGGGTGACATTAGTAGTGATAGACAAATGAATTGCTTGCTGCATAAAATCCTTAAACAAAAATTCATATGAATGTCCAGAAAGTGTATAATGTTGTATGCCTACTTATAAACTCAATTGGATCAAAAAGATTCAAGTTAAAAGTTCAAAGAATGCATCAAACAAAATGGGACAGAATCTGTCCAGAAAAACAGCAGCAGCAAAACGCATTTTTCTACCCTACTTAAATATGTCGAAAAATTCTGAAAAAATTCATGATTACAGAGGATGAAAAGTTGCAACTACAGTTAAAATATCAGCTCATTCGGAGTTACAGAATAGAAATGAAAAATCATACCGTGCACAGATTCGTGCTGGAATAAAATCTCCGAATACAAATAGCAACTTTTTCAAACCAAAACGGGTAAAACTTGGCACTTTATTAAAAATTCCAGAAACAAAACTAAAAACTAAGTCTCTTGTTACAGCAAGAGGACACAAAGAAAATCAAAAATAAAACAACCGGGTTGCCTCCCGTAAAGCGCTTTCTTTATAGCCATATAGCTAGGCTTACTTACTTGGTATCAAGATGGTTGGAGTGAGGTGGCTTGGCATCCCCAAGCTTGAGTTCTTGTACTTATTTGATACATGTAGGGTGAGCCTAGGGGTAACATCCCCAAGCTTGAGTGTTTGTCCCTCTTGATCTTTGTTCATCACCCTCAACTCTTCCACTTGACAATTCTCTTCACACAAAACTCATCATAAAACTTGATTAGAGGGGTTAGTGTCTCCATAAATTAAATCCACATAGGTACAGCAAAGACATATCATGATTTGATTCTAAACATTAACTATTGTTACTATGGTTGTGTATTGTTCATTGATCAAAAGAACCACACAAAACACAAGTAATGAGGCTAATGCAAAATAAAGACAGAATCTGTCAAAAACTGGACAGCCCGTAAAGAGTGAATTTTCAGAGTCACTTACGTTGCTCAAATCAGAAAACTTTTAACTAATGAAATGCGTAATAATAACTGAAGATTGCTGTCGTAAAATTTCAGGTCAAAATTCCTTTTCTGTGATTTTTAACATTTTCCGCAGTGAAGCTAAGGAATCTGTTTTCTGGACAGCAAATCACTATTGTCTGATCCCACCTCTCAAAAGAGGTTATTCTTGCCATAAAGATGAAAAATAAGATACAAAGGTGATGTTACAGTAGTAAACAAGCACCTTGACTCAAAAACCAAAACTGAAACTGAAGATAAAAATCAAAAAGAAGCAAAAAGAACCAAGAAAGAATTCAAGAGAAACAAACAAGGAAGAAAGAAAATATTTTTGTTGTTTTTGATTTAGCACAAAGGCAAAAGAAGAAGCAAATATATACAACATAAACACTCTTTTTATTTGGTTTTAGCTTTGGGAAAAGTTTTAATGATAGAGACTTTGCAATGGTTCCATTGGCATGAACAACACATGTTCAAGGTCGACCCCAACATCTCCATTACTCATCCTTCTCATTTACTTTCCCAAATTTTATATAAAGTGAAAATCTTAAACTAGCAATTAGATAACAGTAGGTAAAGTTGTTTCACATGTTTTCATGATATAAAGGTGTGCCCAAACTGAATAGGAAATGAAAGCATAAGGAGCACACCACAAAACATTAAACCATTAACTTTTAAGTCTAACCCACTTCCTATGCATTGGCATTTTATATATGAATAAATAGCAGCAATTTTGTGGTAACCAATGCATGTGGTGATCAGTAGGTTGCATTTTAAATAACATAGAAACATAAAGACAAGTCTTTCTTCCTCTCTCATAATAGTTACAAGTAGTGGAAGCAAATTTGATAAAAGAACTATTAGATTGGTGCAACTTTGCAAACTTAGGAACATATAGAGGATTATTAAAACTATTATGTGAGCTATTAGTGTGTTTTCCTCTCTCAAAATAATTGCAAGAAGCACTATCAACATGATGGTTATGGGTGAAATGGTCATTGGTGTAAGATAATTTCAGCCCACATAAGTACTTTTCAACATATAAAAGCTTCTCCTCCACGGTGTGAATAGGAGAGTTCAAAAATAAAGTAGGACTCTCATAAGTAAGAGTATTTTTACCAACAGCAAGTATATCATTTTTATCCTCACATGAAGTAGTAACAAGTTCTAAACATGGAGAATTATCAATAGGCATAGGACCATCATCTAAAGCATTATCATATAGCATGTCTAAACCATACTCCTCATCATTTTTAAAATTATTATCAATAATGTTCTCATTAGGCATAGGTTGATAGTCCTCCTCATCATCAGAATCATAAAAGCAAAGTTTATCATCAACAAGATTTTGAGTGTTACCCTCATCCATAGGTGGTGAAGGTGGATGTTTCTTCTCTTCATTCTCTAGTTGTTCATCATTTTCATCATCTCCTTGGGGTTGCACGGGCATCCCCAAGCTTAGGTTTTTATCCTCCTCTTCCTGCAAAATATTAGTACTTTCGTGGCAGCAATAATTCTTTCTTTAGGAGTAAAATATTTAAGAAAAACCTTCCTCAAACTACTCCATACAATAGTAACTTCTTCATCCAAAGACTTGAACCAAATACGAGCATTACCAGATAAAGACAAATATAATAGCTTCCTTTTTATCTGATCATCAGAAATACCAGGAAGCCTAAATAAACCACATATGTCTTCAATTGTCTCCACGTGTTCACGTGCAGACTTAGTTCCATCTCCTGTAAATAGATTTTTCATAACTCTTTTAACATGATCAACGGGAATTTTAATTCCCACTTTAGGTACCTCAGACACAGTAGTTTCAACCACTTTAGGAGCATTAGCATAAGCACTTTCATATAAAGCAAGATGCAGCGAAGCACGATTCATAAATGCCATAGTAGCGATGAGACAAAACAGTAAATAAAATTCACCTTTCAAGTTTCCTTACCAAACTTCTTACCAATAGCGCTACGCTCCCCGGCAACGGCGCCAGAAAAGTATCTTGATGACTCCCAAGTGCAGGAGATCAATTGTAGTACCTTTCGAATAGAAAAGGTTGTCGAACCCACGAGGAGCTGAAGGTATTGGTTAGTAAGAATGATAAATTGACAATAAAAGATGCAAGTGTTTTTGGTTGTATAATTGCAAGACAGTAAAAATGCAGCAGACAAATAGTAGCAGGTGACAGCTCTCAAAGAGAGAAAAGCCCAATCCTCTATGCAGCAAGAGGACAAGCTCAAGTGTGTATTTCTTATAAGTGGAGAACGTTCCCAAGGGCTACCTAGACTTCATGGCATAAATATTTCTAGAACAACAAAGTAGCATTTTGTCAAGTTTTAATCTTCTTAGGACGGAGCCATTATTAGGTATAGCTAAATAAATATACTAAACCTCTTATGATGGATCTTGTGGCCAAGTAAATGACTGCACAAGAGTTATTAAGATATAAAATCCCACCATAGCATTACACTCTAAGGTCCCCGATATTAATCCCCTCATAAAGTAACTTCATAATTCGGTCTCAGGTTTACATGTCCTCCCAAGTCTCCCTCACTCCATTACACTACGGTGTTCTCCTATGAGCCCATCTAGGTGAAGTGATGTGCAGTCGACGTTCGCACAACACCATCATAGAATTACATAAAAAGATAAACACTAGACAAAATACCAACACATGTTATATATAGATCATTGCCAATCCATCCTATGCCCCCAGGAACATGAGAGAACTACTCACAACGTGAAGACATGATGTGATTCAGTGGTATAAATGATACAACACAATCTGAAAATATAGTCTCACCACAAAACAATGACAAGTAGCTAATCATACACAGGTAGAATAGCACTTAAACAATAGCTAGGGTTCAACAATCTCAAACTATGAGGGGGATGAAGTGGATCACGAAGATGGTGATGGAGATGGTGCTGGTCTTGACGTTGGTGTTGATGGAGACTCCGGAGGGGGGATGGAGGAGCCTTCCGGAGGTGATTCCGGCAGCGTTTCCCCCCTCCGATCTTCTCCGGCGGCAGCCTTCTGTCTTCTGTTTTGTGTGTTTCGTGTTTCTCCGCCGCCTCCTCGCGAAACTCCTCGGGGGACTCTTTTTATAGTTGGTTTTAGGTCAAGACGAAGCCACAGAGACGAAAACGGACGGCATCGGAGCCACGAGGGGGAAAAGAGGTGGTCCCACGCGGCCAGGGAATCTGACCGCGTGGGACCCTCTAGTTTCCAGCTGGCTGGGCTGCTGGTCTTCATTTTAGGCCCATTGCGTTCGTCTCGAAAATTCTGAACCGTGCTCTTTGGCCTTGCCCTTTTTGGAGTCCCGAAGCTCCCGGAAAGTCCGAAACCCTAAAAAAGACGTTTTCTGGAAAACAGAGTTAGAACCAAAAGAGGGGGGATTGTTTAGAAAATCCCCGAAATCATTATAAAACATGAATATAACATCATATAAGTTGCAAATAAGTTGGAATATCAAGTAATAAAATGTAAAGTTAATGTATGCATTTTACATGCATCAGCAGGCCTGTAACTTCGTCTACTGAATCAGCTCTAGCTCTGTCCTAGTTTCTTGCCACATGTCTGAAATGTGGCTAAATGGGGGAGCGCGATTGTTCTTACCCGCCTCAGCATCTTCTTTGGCCCAAATCTTGGACATGTCAGCATACCCAACCGTCCCCATTTTGTGAGGGTGCTTAAATGACAGGGCGAGGGCCCTAGCAGCTGCACTCTTCTTCTTAAACTCATTTGTCGACTTCATCGTCACAAATTCATCCCAGTACCGGGAGGTGTAAGGATAAAGCTCCACTGGACTTTTGTCCTGGGACACGTACTCTGTCACCAGCTTGGTCTTCCAATTCTTCCATGCCTTGCCAGCAGTCATTAAAGCCGCCCGTCGAACATGAGGCATGAGGTCTGGATGGATGGAGAAGTGCCCCAGGATCTCTTCTGAGACTTTATTGTGCAGAGCATCTGATAATCCCTTCCAATCTGGAAGGGTTATCAGAACTCGTTCCCGTGCTATGAGACCACAAACTGTCGAGAACTTTGTTCTAGCAGCCTCTGGCTCAAACGGAGCTCCGGTTTCCATACTGATCGAGGTCACGGTAAGCCTCTGCGTCGGCCGTTGGGATTGCTTCCTTCCCCCGCCTTTGCGAAAAAAATTCTGTGTTGTGAGTGCAAGTGTACATGCCGACCTTGGTGAGCCCGTCCTGTCGATTTTTATGAAATAATACGAAAATATCATAAATACGCAATTTAATCATGAGATAATAAAAAGCAAGAAAATTGCTAACAATTAATCATAGCTATAATTACTAGTAAGAAAAATGCCCAACAAGAAAATCGCTAAATACATATAAGTAAGTAGGGTCGAATAGATCTGTACGGTATGGTGTCGAGGTCGGTCTGGGTTAGAGGCACGGTCGTCACCGCCCCGTCTACAGCCTCTGCCCCGTCCGTGGCGGTGGTGACGAGCCTGTCCGCGGCGGTGCTGCCGTGCTCGTCCGCGACCACCGTGGTTTGGTGGGCCCGAGTATGGCGCCGCGGCATCTGGGCGTCCACGTTCGCCTTCTTGGTCTTGCCGGCCATGTCGGGACTAGTGGTGGCAGGCGGGCGGGGGGAGGAAATAGGCGGGGTGGTGGCGCGCGGGGTGGGGCGCTACTCTGGTGAGGAAAGGGGAAGGGGGGAATAGATCGGGAGTCGGCGGCGCAGAATTGGAGCTATAGATTCGAAAACTCAGTGGGGAAAAGTATAAGCGGGGAGGAGGTGAAATGGACGAAATTCGCCCGCCAAAACGATTCCATGTCGCCCAACAAAAACTTGAAATTTGCAGAACTACCTACCTACGGAACTAATGGACTAGTCCAGAGTGTCCGGATAGGATAAAATGCTACCAAACGGCTCGCGAAGTAGCGGTGGAGCGCCAGCAACCGTCCCATGACGGCGAGGCTTCTGCACGGAGCTAGCCTTCACCTAGCTAGATTAGGTTTAAATTACTAAAAAATACCAACCTGGAAATCAAAGTATTCCGGACTGTACTAATATATGGATCGTCCGGATACTCGTAAACCCTACACCCGCGCCGTTCTACCCCTTTGTACGTATTCGAAGGAGGGTACAACATGAGTCTTTTTACCTTTATGTGCAATGGTAGGTCAGAGAACATTGGAAAAACCAAAGTTGAGCTGCTATCCGTCCTGATCGACATGTCATCGAGCTTTCTCTATACATAAGGGGGAGAGAGAGTGAGCTAGCCGTATGTGAAGGGTACACGCTCGACTCGTGTATTTGCTATTTCCATCTCCCACATCCATGCTTTGTATACATATGTTAGCTAGCTAGGACAACACACACGTTTTGTTTTTGTAGTTTCTAGCCCCTCTTGCGGTTTTCAGACGAGATTAACCCTAGTTAGTGGGCCCCGTTGTCACCGACTGGCTTCGAAATAGGGTGTATACCCGTGTTCTAATTTTGTGAACAACAACAAGATCAAAGTTGTATGTACATGGATCGTAGATCAAACAGACACGCCCGACCTTTACATACATATATACATATCACATACAAGGTGGTGAGAGGGCCGGGGGTTTTTGAACCTCCTCTCTCTCTCCGTCCACGTTTTCGGTCGATGGGCCTGACACTGTGTACAGCGTTTACCCGACTTAGAAAGGGGTGCAGAAGATTAATTTTCTCATTATTTGTAGTAGGGTAGGTCATTGGGAAATGAAAAACTAAAATGGAGCCCAATTACTAGCAAGATTTCCGAACGGTCAATGTCCGGAACTCCGTAAATATCCTTACCACCCAGAAAAGATACAAAGTTAGTACAAATCCGGAGTGTGGCCGGAACCTCTTGGGTTCATCCCCCACCACACCACACCAAAATCCCCCCCCCCCCGCCGCCGCCTCCACACCCACACGCACAAACAGAAAGCCCTACTTGCGCCGCCGCCGCCACCTCTGACAAATCTTCCTCCGCCGGGTACTACGAGTTACACCGCAGCCGCCTCCGGGCAAGCCCACGCTGCTTCCTCTCTGACAAAACATCATTAACTCGCCCCAAAGGTTTCTTCATAGCATTATCAGCGAGAAAAACATCCAAATAACAATGTTCCAAAGGTGGCAAATCAAGAATATCATAAAGCTTCTTGGGCAAAACTGAAACACTTGCACCAAGATCACACAAGGCATTGCAATAAAAATCATTCACCTTTACCTTAATGATGGGTTCCCAACCATCTTCTAATTTCCTAGGAATAGAAGCTTTAAGTTTCAACTTCTCCTCCCTAGCTTGCAAAAGAGCATTTGTAATATGCTTTGTAAAAGCCAAATTAATAGTGCTAGCATTGGGACTTCTAGCTAATTTTTGCAAGAACATAATAACTTCAGAGATGTTACAATCATCAAAATCAAAATCATTATTGTCAATGGTGGTGGAACCATTGTCTCCAATAGTTTGAAAAATTTCAGCACTTTTATCAGAAAAAGTTTCAGCAGTTTTAGGCAATTTCAAACGCTTTGCAGAAGTAGTAGAGACATTACCAACACCAATAACATTACCATCAATAGTAGGAGGCTTACTAGCATGTGAAACATTAGCATTACTAGTGGTGGTGATAGTACAAACTCTAACTATACTATTCTCTTTTTCAAGTTCTTCCTCTTTTTCCCACCTAGCATGCAATTCAGCCAACATCCTAATATTATTATCAATTCGAACTTGGATGGCATTTGCTGTAGCAAATGACTTAATATCTTTAACTTCATTAGGCATAACTTTCAGTTTTAGAATTTCAACATCATGAGCAAGACTATCAACTTTAGAGACAAGATCATCAATTTTTTCAAACTTTTCCTCAACAGTTTTATTGAAAGCTTTTTGTGTGCTAATAAATTCTTTAAGCATAGCTTCAAGATCAGAGGACACACTTCTATTGTTGCTGTAGGAATTACCATAAGAATTGCCATAACCATTTGAAGGATAAGGCTTATATTGTTGCTACCAAAATTATTCCTATAAGCATTGTTGTTGAAGTTGTTGTTTTTAATGAAGTTTACATCAACATGCTCTTCTTGAGCAACCAATGAAGCTAAAGGAATATTATTAGGATCAACATGAGATCTACCATTCACAAGCATAGACATAATAGCATCAATCTTATCACTCAAAGAGGAGGTTTCTTCAACAGAATTTACCTTCTTACCTTGAGGAGCTCTTTCGGTGTGCCATTCGGAATAGTTGATCATCATATCATCAAGTAGCTTTGTTGCTGCACCTAAAGTGATGGACATAAAGGTTCCTCCAGAGGCTGAATCCAATAAGTTCCTTGAGGAAAAATTTAATCCTGCATAAAAGGTTTGGATGATCATCCAAGTAGTCAGTCCATGAGTGGGACAATTCTTCACCAAAGATTTCATTCTTTCCCAAGCTTGAGCAACATGTTCATTATCAAGTTGTTTAAAATTCATAATGCTACTTCTCAAGGATATAATCTTAGCAGGAGGATAATATTTCCCTATGAAAGCATCTTTGCATTTTGTCCAAGAATTAATACTATTTCTAGGCAAAGAAAGCAACCATTCTTTAGCTCTTCCTCTCAAGGAGAAAGGAAAAAGTTTCAGTTTTATAATATCCCCATCCATATCCTTATACTTTTGCATTTCACAAAGTTCAACAAAGTTATTAAGATGGGCAGCAGCATCATCAGTACTAACACCAGAAAATTGCTCTTTCATAACAAGATTTAATAGAGCAGGTTTAATTTCATAAAATTCTGCTGTAGAAGCAGGTGGAGCAATAGGAGTGCATATGAAATCATTGTTGTTTGTGCTAGTGAAGTCACACAACTTAGTGTTCTCAGGAGTACTCATTTTGAAAAACAAAATAAACTGAATTAAACAAGTAACTAATTTTTTTTGTTTTTGATAGAGAAAGCAAACAAACTAAATAAAAATAAACTAAGCAAGACAAATAACAAAGTAAAGAGATTGGGTGTGAGAGACTCCCCTTGCAGAAGCAATTCTGTTTTCCCCGGCAACGGCGCCAGAAAACGTGTTGGTGGCTCTAGGTTAATAGTGCCAGAAACAATGCTTGTACGTCACACGTCAGTTGGGAACCCCAAGAGGAAGGTATGATGAGTGCAGCAGTAAGTTTTCCCTCAGTATGAAACCAAGGTTTAATCGACCAGTAGGAAAACGAGGTTTGCTTCGAAGGTGTTGGTGAGGAGTGTAGTGCGGCGCAACACCAGGGATTCCGGTGCCAACGTGGAACCTGCACAACACAATCAAATTACTTTGCCCCAACTTAACAGTGAGGTTGTCAATCTCACCGGCTTGCTGAAAACAAAGGGTTAAACGTATCGAATGGAAGATGATGTTTGTTTGCATAAAACAGTAGAGAACAATGATTGCAGTAGATTGTATTTCAGATGTAAAAGAATGGACCGGGGTCCACAGTTCACTAGTGGTGTCTCTCCAATAAGATAACTAACATGCTGGGTAAACAAATTACAGCTGGGCAATTGACAATTGATAAGTGCATATAACATGCATGTGTGAGCTGTGGTGTCTACTATGAGATTCATTTGGGCATTACGACAAAGTACATAGACCGCTATCCAGCATGCATCTATGCCTAAATAGTCCACTTTCCGGTTAACATCCGTACCCCTTCCAGTATTAAGTTGCAAGCAACAGACAATTGCATTAAGTAATGTGCGTAATGTAAACAATACATTCATCCTTGAATAAAGCATTGCTGTTTTACCCCTAGTGGCAACAACACATCTACAACCTTAGAACTTGCTGTCACTATCCCAGGTTAAATAGAGGTTGAACCCAACTATCATGCATAAATACCCCCTCTTGGAGTTACAAGTATTCACTTGGCCAAGGCTTCAACAAGTAACGGAGAGCATGCAAGATCACAAATGACATAGACATGATAATATAATATTCAGCTCCACATAGGTATCAATATAAGTCAGATCCCAGCAAACACAACATGTAGCATTACAATAAGATGATCTTGATCATGATAGGCAGCTCACAAGATCTAAACATGATGGCACAAGTGGAGAAGACAACCATCTAGCTACTGCTATGGACCCATAGTCCAAGGATGAACTACTCACGCATCACTCCGGAGGCGGGCATGGCGATGTAGAGCCCTCCGGTGATGATTCCCCTCTCCGGCAGGGTGCCGGGAAGAGCTTCAGAAACCCCCCGAGTTAGGGTTGACGACGGCGGCGGCAGCGAATATGTTCTGGATGAAAGGCTCGGTGTTTTAGGGTTTTCGCGTCTCGGGGAATAAATAGGCGAAGGGGCGATGTCGGCGGACCCCCGAGGGGCCCAAACCACACCAGGCGCGGCTGTGGGCCCAGCCGCGCCACTGGTGGTTTGGCCACCTCGTGGCTCATCTTCGTCTCTCCTTCGGACTCCGTGTACGTGCTGGAAAAATAGGGACCTGGCCTTTTGTTTCGTGCAATTCCGAGAATATTTCCAGAAGTAACTTTCTGAAACCAAAAACAGCAGAAAACAGGGAACTGGCACTGTGGCATCTTGTTAATAGGTTAGTCCCAGAAAATGCATAAAAGTGATACGAAGTGTATATAAAACATGTAGCAAATGGTATAATATAAGCATGGAACAGCAGAAATTATGGATACGTTGGAGACGTATCAGACGACCACCTTGGCCGCGGCTAATCGTCGACGACCCCTGGTTCCGCAATGGCGACCGATTCCGGTAAACAATTATCCGATTCCGGGCAAATAATAGCATTAGTTACATTTAGAGTAATATTTTTTGTTCGAGCATACATAAAACTCGTTCGATCATCAGTAGTTGCCCTATGCATTGGTCTGATCGATTTGCACAAGTAAATTCCGGACTTCCCGGATCTATGACAAAGAGGGAATTATCTATCTTGTAAATTCCGGACGAACTAATCTTATATATCGATATATCTCCACAGATTCTTCCGGGGGCCGGTCGGACCGTTACGAGGCCCGTCAGGGTTTGATTGGAAAAAAGGAGGAAAACTCATAGAGGGGACGATCAGGTACTGCGTACAAGGAGAAGAACTGAGAAGAAGAAGAAAGATGTCGCTAAGGCGCCTAGCACCTCATCAAAGCCTAAGGCAAAGAAGGCTAAGGTCAAGGAAGTTACATCTCTGATGGAAATGACGTAAGACGAGTACAGAGCTCTTCGGCATAGGGACAACCCATATGAATATCAAAGGAATAGAGATTTGGAGAACAAGTTTTTCCACACACAGATTCAACAGAGTATCTATGAAGATGTGATTCTCAAACTGAAATACAAGATTGCTCCTCGGAAGGCGATCGATTTCAAACACATCACTGATAATGGGGATCATTTTCAGTGCATTTTTGACATGTGTGACTAGTTGGGCTTGATGGGGATCATGAGCTTCGAGCATTACTACAATGAAGAGGTGATTATGCAATTCTATGCTACCCTCTTTGTTGAGAGGACTAGAGATAAGAGATTTACTTGGATGACCGATGGCGTCAAATATTCAGCCCGACTTAGTAAGTTTGCTGAAGCTCTTGGAATTTGCATGGCTAAATTAGACGATACCAGCTTCTACGTTCTCCATAGTGATGCTGCGAAGAAGCCCAATCCTCTTTATGCATGCTATCCTTGTGATGATCTTGCTCCTATACATGGTCATATTAAAGGACCCCTGCCCTTTTATGATACAATGTACAAGCTTTTCCGTTGGACCATGTTTCCAAAGGTGGGAGACTCATCCAACATACGGGGATATTCGAAAAACCTCCTTTGGTACATCGCAACACACGGGGATCAGCCAAAGAAGATTGATGTGATGGATTTCTTGTATGAAGAGATATAAGATAGCATGGTTAGCCGTCGAAAGTCACTCATCTATGCTCCATTCATCCAAGCTTTCATTGACCTTGTCACCAACAAAACCTATAAGGATGGCCCTTTCTTCAGGACACATGGCACACACAAACCAGCTGTAGAGAAGCCTCTGAAAGGGTGCACGAAATCCATGGGAACAAAAGCAACGAAGATGTTCATGAGTTCATGGATATGCCAGGGTCCATCATGTACGAGAACAAAAGAGGGACGAAAAGATTGAGAAGGTGTTCAAAAGGATCGATAGAATGAGAAGATCTCTTGCCAAGAATAGAAGTCTACTCCGTGAAAACAACAAGATTCTCATGAGCATCCAGCTCGCATTGGGCGGCGACGAGGAGGTGAAAGAGGATGGCGGTGAGGAGGTGAACGAGGATGACGATGATGGCGACGAGGAGGTGAACGAGGATGATGGATAGGGCGGCGACGATGACGGTGAGGAGGAAGGCGAGGGCGGTCACGGCGAGGATGGCGAGGAAGGCGACGACGATGGCGCGGAGGAAGGCAAGCGCGACGAGGACGGCGAGGAAGGTGACGATGACGTCGCGGAGGAAGGGGAGGGCGGTCACGGCGAGGGCAACGAGCACGATGAGGAAGGCGACGATGGTGGCGAGGACGTCCAGGATAGCAAGGGCGTGCAGGGTGATGGCGGTGAGGGTGGGGCTGATGACGGCAAGGCCATGAAGGATGATGGCGCCACTGTCGTGGAGGATGAAGGCGACAAGGATAGGGAGGGTGATGGCGACAAGGACGGCGATGATGATGGCGCCAAGGACGACGAGGGTGATGGCGAGAAGGACGGTGATGATGATGGAGAGCGCCGCAATGATGATGTCAGGGGCGAGGACGTGGACGATGATGGCGGTGGCGAGGGCGTCGGCGCCAATGCTTAACCTAGAGGAACTTTAAAGTCGATCCATTGTTTATGTATGAGACTAGCTATATATATGCATGGATGTCGGGTCGATACTTCTGCTTATTTTATTAGATCATCATGATCGACCATTATGCATGTATGAACTTTCAAAGCACATTTTAGAGTTTCTCATATATTTTCTGCCGTACGAAATTTTCACCCAATTCACAAGAGTCTTACAATTTAATAGAAATCCATACAAATGTGATTTAAAGCTGGAGATAAGTAGCTGGTAGTACACCCCAGATGCGTTTGTCACAAATACATACGAATTCATACAAGTTAATTATAGAAATCTATATAAAATACATCCTAATTAATTCATCCTTCGTTATAGTAACTAGGATTTCGATAGCTAGGGTGGACCGGCAGAATTTCAACTCCTGTTCTTCCATGGTGACCACACCATCAACACCCATGATACTCCTTTTCGAGGCCATAACCACTTGTCTCTTCACATTCTTCGGGTCGGTAACGTAGAAGACTTGATGAACTAGATCGGCCATCACGAATGGCTCAGTTGTGCGACTTAGTTTGCGCAAGTTCACCGTAATCTAACCATCATCATCTGAATCCACAGAATTGTTGGTTACCCAACTGCAACGGAACAATGTAGCAACGAAATCTACATTGTTCAGCTCCCAAATCTCATCTATGTATCCGTAGTACACCCGTTTGATGTCATTTTCGTCATCTGCCTCTAGGCGAACACCGTTGTTTTGCGTAGCAGTCATTCCATCTCTTTTTTTCATAGCAAATGTGTACCCACTCATTTTGTACCCTTCAAACTTAGTGACCTGCCATGCTGGGCCCATCGCTAGTTGGTTAAGAGTGGGATCACCGACCTTGACATTAAGTAGTTTATCTTTCAGCCATTGGTTGAACAATTTGTTGTGAAGACCGATGATGGATTTTTTCGACGGATTCTGCTCTTGTAGAAGGTCCATGTGCAATTGTATGTACGGACTAACACACCTGGAATGCGTCAGCACATGGAAATGTTCCTGTCTATATTCTGTTGTGGTCGGAGATACCATTCTCTTTCCAGTCATTCCACAGCCAGCCAGTTTCCCTTCATGGATAGACCGAGGCACGCCTGTCGGGCTGAGACGCTTCATGTAATCAAGGCAGAACTCAACAACCTCCTCAGTTGCATAGCCCTCGACGATGCTTCCCTCTGGACGTGCTCTGTTCCTAGCTTACGTAGTGCTTCAGAATGCCCATGAAGCGCTCAAAGGGGTACATGCTTCGCAGATACACATGCCCGCACATCTTTATCTCGTGGACAATGTGAACAATGAGATGTACCATTATATCGAAGAACGATGGAGGGAATATCATCTCCAACTCGCATAGAGTCTCCACCACTTTTCTTTGTAGGTCATCTAGGATGTCCTGATCAATCACCTTCCGGGAAATGATTTCAAAGAATTTACATAGATCCGTTAGAGCATGTCGAACATGGGGATCCAAGACACTTCTGATTGCGACAGTGAGCATCTGTGTCAACATAACATGGCAATCATGGGACTTCATTCCAGTTAATTTGCATTCTGGCACCGAAACAATCTTCTTCTTATTCGCGGTGTATCCCGTTGGAAATATCATGTCATACAGACATCGACAAACCACTTTTGCCTCTTTCTTATATATCCAGGACACAAGCAGTCAGTGGAAGCTTTTTACCTTCCTTCGGTACTAACTTGTCTTTGAGGCCTTTGAATAATTCACACATGTCAAGTCGTGCATTCGTACTATCTTTCGTTTTTTTTCCTTCATGCTCAACAAAGTCCCTAGTATGCTTTCAGCCACATTCTTCTCCACATGCATCACATCGATTGAATGTCGGACCTCGAGATACTGCTTGTAAGGTAAGTCCCAGAGTATCGATCTCTTCTTCCAGGTGGGCACTCTTGGTGGTTCAGGCTTTGCGGCAGCTATGTTTGTAAGCATTTCTTCTCCTTCTTGAACTTTGTGTTTGCCTTTGACTTGGCTTGTCTTCTTGAACTTTCCCTTTCCAAGCTCAACTTTCAGGTATTTAACCAGACCATGGATCTGTTCGCCGGTTTAAAATAGGAGGAGCCATATCATTCTCAACGGTGTTATCAAACCTGATCGCCATTCCATGGTATTGATGACCCTTTGGCAGAAACCTATGGTGTCGCATGTACACCAATTTCCTACACCTGGGCAACCACTTATATGTTGTGTTGTCTAGGCACTGCACACATGCACTATTCCCTTTGGTAGTCTGCCCAGACGTGTTCCCAAAGGCTGGATAATCATTGATGGTTATGAACAACATGCACCTGAGGGTAAAGTTTTCCTTCACATGCGCATCATATATTCTTATCCCTTGAATCCAAAGAAGTTTCAGATGTTCTACCAAAGGTGCAAGGTACACATCAATGTCGTTACTAGGTTGTCTGGGGCCCTGGATTAGTATCGCCATCATGATGTGCTTCCGCTTCATGCACAACCATGGAGGAAGGTTATATATGCATAGATTCACAGGCCAGGTGCTGTGGGTGGTACTCATGTTGCCGAACGGGTTCATTCCATCAGTGCTAAGTGCAAACCTTACATTCGTAGGATCATCTCTGAAACAGGTGTCTCCTACCTTCATTCTATTAACATTCCTCCACTGTATAGAGTCGGCAGGGTGTCTCAGCTTTCTGTCCACTCGACGCTGATCTGCGTGCCAGAGCATCAATTTTGTAGAATCTGGGTTTGCATATATGCGCTTCAAACGAGGAATAATTGGCAGATACCAGCATACTTTTACCGGAACGTCCTTCCTCTTCTTCTTTCCCTGTCCAGTTTCCATGTCATCACCGTCATCAGCCATATCATCATCCTTCCGAGCCTTATATCTAGGTTCTTTGCACTTCGGGCACTCACGCAACTTGCTATATTCCTCTCCATGGTACAAGATACAATCATTAGTGCAAGCATGTATCCTCTCAACTTCCATTCCCAACGGACACGATCTGCTTAGCTTTGTACGTGCTATCTGGCATTTTGTTTCCTTCCGGAAGTAAGTCATGTAAAAATGTCAGCAAGACAGGTACACTATGGTCTGACCACTTGAACTTCTCCTTCATCTGCAACACCTCCAGCACAGTGGCCAACTTTGTGTACTTCGGTTTACAATTAGGGTACATAGCCATCTTCAAGTCTTTTTTCATGCCAAGAAATTTGTTGTGCTTTTTCGGTCCTTGTAGTCTTCATCAAAGCTCCTCAACAGCTCCTCCAGATCGTCTGGTGGTTCATCTTCCTGTTCTTCTGATTCCTGGGTATATGAAAAGTCCGTCGATGGAACTGTGGTTGGGTCAACATGATGCATGACGGTATCTTCCAGTACTACTGGCTCCTCCGCTTGATCATCAGCATCAGGCACGGTACTTTCTTCTTCGCCGTGATGGCTCCAACATTCGTACCGTCTCTTAAACCCCCTTTGGATCAAATGTGACTGTATATCAGAAATGTGTGAAAAACTCTTCAAGTTTTTGCAGTCAACACACGGGCAAGCGATGTAGAACACTTTGTTGCGAACCCTATGTTGTTCAGCTGCATCCAGAAAACTGGAGAGACCCTTGTTGTAGGCATTGCTTCCACGACTATTGTTGTACATCCACCCTCGGTCCATCTGTAAAATAATTAGAAGCACTCAATTAAGAAAAATCGTTGCAAAAACATCTATATCATTACAATGACAGGAGCCCAATCTAAGACAAATCCAGAACCTCCGGGCACAAATGCGTCACACGTTCCCGGAGTATCCGGATATTTATTTTTCCGACCGTTGGAGAACCACCTATGCCTCCCCACACCCCCAATCCTTTTTCTACTTCCGGTCGCTCTCCCTCCCTCACTCTCCTACAACGTCTGAAATCGCCAACAACCCGAAATACACATCCGTTGCCGACCATCCACCGCCGTGAGCCCGCTGGCAATGTGGACTACAATCGAGAACAGCAAGCCCCTCGACGCCATCGGGAACTACAGCTCGTCGTCCGACGAGGTATATATATAATTTTTATTTGGAGGACACGGTGTCTAGTGTGAATTCTTATCTTTTCTTTTCTGCTGCGGTTTATTTTGCGAATTTTCTAGGAATCGACGTGTGAATGCGGTATCCCGGGTGGATGTACGGAGTTTCAGCATTGTATACAAGCCAAATTGCTTATTCTGGAAGATTTATGCTTCACAAGAGACGGGAAGTGAAGGATATATGCCCTAGAGGCAATTAATAAAGATATTTTATTTGTCATATCTCGATTGTTCATAATACGTTTTATACCATGCTATAACTGTATTAAGCGGAAACATTAATACACGTGTGGTATGTAAACAACCAGGTCCCTAGTAGCCTCTATTTAGCTAGTCCATTGTGCGATTGATGATCGAGATTTCCCGATCATGTGACATTTATGTCAGTTGACAATGGAGTCATGTCATTGGGAGAATGATGTGATGGACACACCTAATATTTATAGGACGTAGTCATTACACCTTCGACCGTAAGATCAACTCTAATTGCTATTTCTAGAAGATACTTTGATTGCATCAAACGTCATATCTTACATAGTGTGACAATAAAGGTGTCCCTCTCGGGTATCGGAAAGAAGTATGTTGATGCGGGGGATCAAGAGCGGGATTTGCCAATCCGCATGGCAGGATAGATACCCTAGGCCCACTCGGTGAGATTACATCAATGAGCTTGCAAGCATGTGACTAGGTCACGGGGATGTAATATCACAGACAAGTAAAGAATAGTATTGTCGGTAACGAGATCGAGCTAGGTATCGCGATGCCTGAGATCGAGTCTCGGACAAACTAAGTATCGCCTGGCAAAAGGTCTAAGACTTGACGTCTAAGGTTCGAACGACAAAGTTATTCGTGAATGCACAGGGGCAATTATGGGTATCCACGACCCCGATGTTAGTCATTGATCGGAGAACGGGTCTCGATCATGTCTGTGTGTTTCCGAACCGCTAGGGTGACACACTTAAGGGTAGGTGACGTTTATTTAGATTGGATGCAGAAAAGAAAATAGAGAGAAGAACACCGGAAGTGTTCCGGGTCATATTCGATGAAGTTCGGAGGGCAACAAAATAGTTTTCGGAGCCGGAATAAATTAGATAATATGTATTTAATATTAATTAGTGTAATTAATAGTTAAATATATTTTTTATTTAATTAATTTTGAATTTTAAAAGGCAGCCCACCTTAAATAGGCCAACTCCCGGAGGAGAAGGCCCATGAGGGGGGAGGCGCGTCAGAGAGGGGAGGGAGAGGGGCAGCCCGCCTGGCTGGGCCAAATGGGGCCCAGCCCCTTTGTCCGAATTGGCCATGTGGGAATAGTCCCACATGGCTAAGCCGAGGGGTGTTGCAGCCCTCCTCTTCCTATAAATATAGGTGCCCCATGCCTTTGAAAACACACCAGAAATTCTCTCTCTCTCTCATCCGTTTAGACGTGACTCCGCAAATAGAGTTGTGCACGGGTTGAGGTTTTCTCCATCATACGCACTCCGTCGTGCTGCTGGTTTCTCCGGTCCAAGTCTTCTACTTTCGCTGCTTCGCTGGATCGGAGGCCGGCGGTCGTCATCTTCTCCGTACGTGTGTAAGCTCTGCTAGGCGCCACACTTGGGGCGCTTGGAGGAGTTCGTCTTCACGACCTCGAGGTCGGCTACGTCGGCTTCATCGACAACGCTTGTGCGGGAGCGTAATCCCCGCTTTTCGGTCTACAAGGGTATGTACATCGATCACCTCCGTTACGGTATATCTGCATAGTAATAGATTCTGGCTAGTATTAAGGTTATCGTTGTTAGGAAATTTTTTGTTTTTTGTCTGCGATCCCCTTTATTGGTATCAGAGCCGATCTATGCGCAGATATAGCTGTACGGTTTTAGAACTCATGTTTATGAGGGCATCGTTCTTATAGTTGTTATCCTCTAGCGTGCACTTGTATTAGTCGGCGGCATTGTGTTGATGAAGCGGTCCGGACCGACTTTACGCGTACGCTTACGCGAGACAGGTTCCACAACTTACATACGGCTTGCTCCGTATATGTGGCTGGCGGGTGTCTGTCTCTCTCTCAATAGTTGGCTTTGCATTTTCAATGGAGGGCCCGAAAGGGATACAAAATAGTCGACTATTTGATCGTTATTGTGGCTGTAGGTTCGTAGGTAAGGAACGGTTCTATTTACGAAAGCCTCAAGCCACGTAAAATATGCAAAGGATAAAGTAGCAAGCGTCTAACTTTATTTTGCTGGGCAATGTGATATGGTCAAGGTAAGTTTAGTAAATTGTTTATAAACTGTGGGCTCGAAAGAGACCATCGGCGTAAGGACCATATCACGTAGCATTACATATTGATGTTATGTTGTTGTGTGCATCTTATATTGTGTGTATATATGTATATATTTATATATATTAGTTACACGGGGGTAGTAATATAAGATGATCCCTCCAAAATACCAATATTAGTGTTTTCCCTTTGGCGTGCACCACAAAGAAAGTTCAACGTTATGAGGCAGGCCGTGACGACCGGGTGTCAGACATATCGTCGTTCGCATACAGTGGGTGTAAGACATGTTTGCACATGCGTATACGCTGAAGGTTGCTATGGCGAGCCTAGCATGTACAGACATGGCCTCGGAACACGGTGACCGAAAGGTTAAGCATGAGTCACATAGTTGTTGTGATTGACATGTCGATGTCTACCTTTTAAGTTATGCTATCGGCTTTGACGATGAGGGTAGCATAGTGGATGAGGATCGTGTAATCACTAAAACGATGCGAGGGATATTCGTTTTGAGTGGGAGTTCTAATAGTTTTATTTAAATAAACTTGAACCCATATTTTATTATGAACACAGTCAAAATGACTTTGCAAAACCCTTGTAGACAATAACCTGTTTGATAGCCTATTTAAATTTAGGCGCATTCTTGCGATTGAGAAACTTAAAATGGTGGGTCCAACTTCATAGTTTTATACCGTAGCTTGAGGATACTCCTTGTTCTTACCCGCTAGGAGATAAACCCGGAGATTCCACTTGCAAAGAAGATAATTTGAATTATTGAATTCGCGTGGATAATTCCATCATAGTCCAGTGTAATGTGATCTCTACCATAGAGAACGAACTACGGGTGCATGTTGATAGATCGCAAACATATGAGATGGTCGCTAAATTCGAAATACACCGCAAGTTGGGTTGATGAAGTTTATCAGTACTTTGACTGTTTTCTTCTCGATAAAGATGGAAGAGAAACACTCGCATTAAAGGAGCATGTGGCAGTCATACTTGATGACATTGAGATGCCTCGCACAACTCGATTACTGGATGACAAACAGTTTTGCTTATGATGGGGTGAGGCGCTAGTTGCCCACTGCAGATGCAAATAGTTTGTCATAGACTATGTCATGCAAGAGGAATCGTTCACCTTCATGAATTCTTGATTGCGTTGAATCAAGAAGATGAAACAGATCGTCGGGAAGTCATCAATGATGATGGTGTATATATGATATACGAGTTATGAATGTTTTACCTAAACAAGTACTCGCAGCAGTGACTAAGTTTTTGATACTAATCATGTTTTATGAAAAACAAGATTTTCTGCTTGGGTAGCTTGGAAGGATGAGGAGACAATGTGTGTTGATGATGGCATGCAATATGTTGTGATGGGCATAGACACTCTCTCTCTCTGCATCTACCGTTTTGGATTACTTTGGATTTGAACAAATTCCTTTTAATCGCTTGTTAGCATGATTGTTATAAGTGTGTCTTGCCTCGAGCGAGACAATTATTCATATATGTTAGTGACAAAATTGTTGTCCTACATTTATGAGTGATATCTTTAATGATCATACACCGATTCTGAATGGAGTGTTCTTATATGAATCTAGATGGTAGTAGCTCCCACATTTATAACATTAATGCCAAAGGATACAAACTTAATAATGACACCACATTCTTGTGGCACTAACGTTTTAAGTCATGTCAATGTTATATGCATTAAGAAGCTCCATTCAGATGGATCTCCAAGTCCTTCGATTTTGATCTTTTGACACTTGCAAGATAACTAAGACACCGTTTTCTGGAAACAGGTGTGTAACTTGTTGAAAATCATACATATAGATGTATGTGGATCAATGAAGTACTTCAACGTGTAGTGGAAATTATTATTTCGTAAACTTCACCAATGATTTGGGTAGATATGGGTATATCCACTTAATGAAATGCTGGTCTGAAAAATTTGATAAGTTCAAACAATTTCGGAGTTAAGTAGAAAAATAAACTTAACAAGAAAATCAAATTCATGCGATACAGATCGAGGAAACAAGGATTTGAGTTATGAGTTTGGCATATCATTGGATGACTTGTGAAAAGAGTTGCACAAATTACGCCGCATGAAACACCACAAATGTTATGGTGTGATAGGACGTCGTAATCACACTCTTTTGGATTATGTGTGGTCAATAAATCTCTTATCAAATTATTGTTATATGGTACTCCCTCCGTTCCAAATTAATTGATTTTCATTTGTCCACATGTGGATGTATCTATACGTGTAACATGTCTAGATACATCCACATGTGGACAAATGGAAGTCAATTAATTTAGAACGGAGGGAGTAGAAACAAAACATTCACGTTAGATAATAGAGAAACCATCTAAACCCGTTGAGACAATACCATATGAGTGATGGCATGGCTTTTAGCCTGGATTGTCATTTGGCGTTTCGAAGTGTTCGAACCTAAAGCGGATAAATCTTTGTAGTGTACTGATAACCCCCAAGAGCAGGGATCACTGTAGCACCTCTCAATGTGGAAGTAGGGTATCGATCCACAGGAGCAAGAAGGAAAAGTTATCTATTCCCTACAACTAAAGTGTCACAAGTTTTAGTTGATTATGCACTAAACAAGTTTAAAGAACAAGATGGTTGATTTAATGGATGGAAGCTTAATGTAACAAAATAAGAATGTAAAAGTGTCTCAATCCTCTTCAATGCAAGAGAACAAGACAAAGGTTTTCTCTTATAGGAACAATAGACATGGGTTCATGGGTTCACTTAATCCTCTCTCCCATCTATGGTGATTATCATGTTATAGATAAAAAGTACACACAATTGTCATGCTTTAATGGTAACTTCTATGACGGCTACATGTCCTAAGACACATAGTTGAAAGAAAATAATCATTTGTGTTGCTAGGGTCACCCTCGTAAGGCTAGCGTGGTTTGTTGTCACTCCCACATCATACTTCTTCCTTTTTACCCCCGGATAAAGAATGTTGGGCGACATTACTGTCACTTAATGCCTATGCCTTCTGTCACTAGGCCACTCTCTACCCACATACATCATACTCTTAAAGGAAAACATATTCTAAGAACTAGTGCAATGATTTATTAATGTACGTGCATCCACATCCCTCTCATCTACCCACCGAGATGGTTGTCAACCACCCCGTTAGCGCGGATAAACAAGGCATTAATAATAGATAAATCCATTGCATGTAACATAGATGTATTCCAAAGTATGACAAACCATAAAATCCCAACATGACGGTAAATGCATAACATAATATCATCTCATACCACAATATCCACCATAGGAATTACAAAGATAGTTCCATAATCATGCAAGGCACATCATATGGACTTCAACAATGATCATACATAGAGAAATTGGATCAAGTTACCACCACAAACCTAAAGTCCAGGGGGTGGACTACTCCCCCTTCATCATGGAGACGGTGGAGAAGTCGTTAGAGAAGATGGAGACCACGCCAGCAGCGCCCCGCCGGAGTTCTCCCCCTCCAATCTGCAACTCCAGGTTTCTGTTTTGTGGTTTCTGTGTTTCTGCGGCGCTCTTTTCCGAAGGGCTTCGGGGACTATTTTTATAATCGTTTTTAGGTCAAGACGGAGGCTCGGGAAAAAAGATCGACGGCAACGGAGCCTCGAGGCCCAAGATGGTGGGTCCCACGCGACCAAGGAATCTGGCCGCGTGGGCCACCCTATCTTGGCCCTCGGGCCTCCGTTTGTTCGCCTTCTTCGCCCCCACGCTTCGTTCCTTCCAAAAACTGATGCTCGTAAATTTCTAGGTAATTTGGACGTCGTTTGGGTCCCTGAAACATCAAAATATAGAAAATAGGGTTTTCTGCCTGTGCAGGGTTAATTCCAGAAAAATAGGGAAACTATGAAATATTCCCAAAATCAATATAAAACAATGATATAACCCTTATATGATGCAAATATGATTGAAATATAAGTAATACAATGCAAAGTTCGTGTTTGCATTTTACATGCATCATGTACCTAAAGAATTAGTTGGGTACATGTCTCACGACAAAGGCAAATTTGTTGCCGGAATATAACTTATGCGAGAAATAGTTTCTTGCCAAGGGTATAAGTGGGAAAGAAAGTAGAGCAAGACAAAGTTAATGTACTTCCTCTCCAGACATCAGAGTGGCGCAACGGAAATAGTTCCGGTATCATCCTCCACAACTGGAAGGGAGCTGATGATAATGATCATGATGCTCTAAGCTCATACTAAAGATCGTAGGCAAACGACAATGTGTTCCGCACTGTGTGGTACGACAATCTTGTTATGAAGGTTATGTTAATGGAACATGACAAACCTACGAACTACAAAGAAGAGATGGTGGACCTAAGTCCGAGAAATGGCTATGAGCCATATATATGATCCGAGATAAAATCCATGTATGATTGCCAAGTAATGACTTGGGAAGATCTTCTTGATGGCATCCAGGCCGTTAAAAGAATATGGAATTTTATGAGAAAATAGACACTGGTGAGGATCGATTTGTCGCAAAACAGTTTCGACAGATTCAAAAGGTTGACTACAACGAGATTCTGTCTCAAGTGGCGAAGCCTAAGTCTATTTAGGGTCGTTTAGCAATTACTACAATTTCTAATTGAGAAATTGATAGATGGATAATGAAACCGTGTTCCCTAATGGCAACATTGAGAAAGAGTTGTAATCGGTACAGCGAGTAGGTTTTGTTGATCCTAAGGATGCTAAACATGTATGCAAACTTCAGTTGTCCATTCATGGGCTGAAGCAAGCATATCGAAGCTGGAATCTTCAATTTGATAACGAGATCAAAGGATTTTGGAGTCGTCCAAAATAGTTGAAGAAACTTGCATTTACAAAGAAGTGAGTGCGAGCTAAGTAGCATTTCTTGATCTTATATGTGAATGGCATATTTGAGTGGGAGCTAAAAGAAAATCCCTGTTCTTATATACAAATGGCGTATTTAAGTGGAACTAGGTATCATTCCTAATTTTATATGTGATGACATATTGAGAATGATACAGATCCTCTAGTAAAGTATAAATGATTATTTAAGTGATTAAATTTTCTATGAGTGAAGTTAAGAGTATTAGGCATCAGGTCTATAATTTGTATAGATAAAATGGGGCTTAATAACATTAAGTCGGAATATTTTCCTAGATTAAGATTCTGAAGTGTTTCAGAATAGAACAAGCGAAGAAAAGGTTCTTGCTTGTGTGACTAGGTAAAATATTAAGTTTATCTTGGAGTTTCAGCGATAACTAATGAAAGAAAAGGATGTTCGACATCCTCTATGCCTCAGCCATAGATTCTATCAGACTGAAAGCCCGACTTGGTGTGACCCAAGTTCTTGATTGAAGAACGGGTTCTAGAGTGATCCCTGGATGGATCAATGAACAAACGTTAAGTATATCCTTCAGTGTCTAAAGAGAACTGAAGACATGTTTTCTGGTATAGGGTGAGAGTGAAAAGACAACTTGCCGTAAAAGGTTACGATGATGCAAGTTATGACACTGACCCATACGACGAGAAATCTCATACAGGAGAAGTCCTTTGTTTTGAACAATGACATGGTTAGCTTGCGAAGTTGCATATGAATGCACTGTCGCATAATCTACATAGGTATAGGAATATATGGCTACTTCAGAAGTAGCAAGTGTGATTGGACTGAGCGGTTTTCCCGAGCATGCGTGGTTCCCCTTAATAGATCTCTTAGACTTGTAAGGCCCATGCTACGCGAAGTTTCGAGTCTCACTCCATCGACAAACATATATTTCACCATTATCATAAGATACGGGATGATGTCAAACTAGGTGACATAGAAGTGTTGCAAAGTACATACAGATCTCAATGTGGGAAATTTGTTGACTAAATTCCTCTTCCACGAGACAAGCATGCACCAGGTTGCTATCGGTGTTAAGCTTTTACCAAAGTTGTAAACTAGATTAAATTGTACTCTAGTGCAAGTGGGAGACTGAAAGAGATATGCCCTAGAGGCAATTAATAAAGATATTTTATTTGTCATATCTCGATTGTTCATAATATGTTTTATACCATGCTATAACTGTATTAAGCGGCAACATTAATACACATGTGGTATGTAAACAACCAGGTACCTAGTAGCCTCTATTTAGCTAGTCCATTGTGTGATTGATGATCGAGGTTTCCCGATCATGTGACATTTATGTCAGTTGACAATGGAGTCATGTCATTGGGAGAATGATGTTATGGACACACCCAATATTTATAGGACGTAGTCATTACACCTTCGATCGTGAGATCAACTCTAATTGCTATTTCTGGAAGATACTTTGATTGCAGCAAACGTCATATCTTACATAGTGTGACAATAAAGGTGTCCCTCTCGGGTATCAGAAGGAAGTATGTTGAGGCGAGGGATCAAGAGCGGGATTTGCCAATCCGCATGGCAGGATAGATACTCTGGGCCCACTCGGTGAGATTACATCAATGAGCTTGCAAGCATGTGACTAGGTCACGGGGATGTAATATCACAGACGAGTAAAGAATAGTATTGTCGGTAACGAGATCGAGCTAGGTATCGCAATGCCTGAGATCGAGTCTCGGACAAACTAAGTATCGCCTGGCAAAAGGTCTAAGACTTGACGTCTAAGGTTCGAACGACAAAGTTATTCGTGAATGCACAGGGGCTATTATGGGTATCCACAACCCCGATGTTAGTCATTGATCGGAGAACGGGTCTCGATCATGTCTGTGTATTTCCGAACCGCTAGGGTGACACACTTAAGGGTAGGTGACGTTTATTTAGATTGGACGCAGAAAATAAAATAGAGAGAAGAACACCGGAAGTGTTCCGGGTCATATTCGATGAAGTTCGGAGGGCAACGAAATAGTTTTCGGAGCCGAAATAAATTAGATAATATGTATTTAATATTAATTAGTATAATTAATAGTTAAATATATTTTTTATTTAATTAATTTCGAATTTTAAAAGGCGGCCCACCTTAAATGGGCCAACTCCCGGAGGAGAAGGCCCATGAGGGGGGAGGCGCATCAGAGAGGGGAGGGAGAGGGGCAGCCCGCCTGGCTGGGCCGAATGGGGCCCACCAGGCATTCGGCCCAGCCAGGACCGGCCCACCCCCTTTGGCCGAATTGGCCATGTGGGAATAGTTCCACATGGCTAAGCCAAGGGGTGTTGCAGCCCTCCTCCTCCTATAAATATAGGTGCCCCATGCCTTTGAAAACACACTAGAAAATCTCTCTCTCTCTCTCATCCGTTTAGACGTGACTCCGCATATGGAGTTGCGCACGGGTTGAGGTTTTCTCCACCATACGCACTCCGCCGTGATGCTGGTTTCTCCGGTCCAAGTCTTCTACTTCTGCTGCTTCGCTGGATCGGAGCCCGGAGGTCGTCATCTTCTCCGTACGTGTGTAAGCTCTGCGAGGCGCCACACTTGGGGCGCTTGGAGGAGTTCGTCTTCACGACCTCGAGGTCGGCTACGTCGGCTTCTCGACAACGCTTGTGTGGGAGTGTAATCCCCGCTTTTCGGTCTACAAGGGTATGTACATCAATCACCTCCGTTACGGTATATCTGCATAGTAATAGATTATGGCTAGTATTAAGGTTATCGTTGTTACGATTTTTTTTGTTTTCTGTCTGCGATCCCCTTCAGGAAGAGCAAGGCCGAAGAGAAGCTAGAGCTAGCTCAGGAGGCAACCCGAAAGATTGAGGAAGCAAGGAAGAAGGCCGAAGAAAAGGCAGAGCTAGCGGTCGAGGCCACCCGGAAGATGGAGGAAGCAACGAAGAAGGCCGAAACAAAGGCAGAGCTAGCACACGTTGCCACCGTGAAGATGGAGGAAGCAATGAAGAAGGCCGAAAGAAAGGCAGAGCTAGCACGCGAGGCCACCCTGAAGATGGAGGAAGCAATGCAGAAGATCGAGGATGAAAAGATGGAATTGGACCTTCATTTGGCTGATATCCTCCATGAACAAAAGATCAACGCCGACGCATCTACGATGAAGATGAAAAAGATAAGAAGATATGCTCTCGAAAAGGAAACGCATCTGCACTATGCTTTCGGTGCTATCGTTATCCTAGTCGCGGTTGTAATCGCAATGTTAGGATTTTTAAGATGCGTGAGGTAGCCGGCCTTCTTCAGGGGCACAAAACTATGTAGTTCAATTCAATTATATATGCAATCGCAATATGTAAGCATTTGCCACCTATCGGCCCCATTTAGATTCTAGATCCGCCCTTATCCACTCGCTGCCGCTACGCCGCCGCCGGCGGACCGCTTCGTCGCCCCGGGATACGCTCAGCTACGCCATGGCATGGCCACCCCTCGCCGATGTGGCCACCGCCGCACCCCTCTCCCAGGTCACTGACCCGCCGCCCACACATAAAGGGGATAAGTTCTATGTACGCACCTGTGTCAATCCAGAAGCTCCCGCCATGTTCGGAGCCCGGCCTTTCCTGCAGACAAGGCTAAGTCATGGGATGGCACCAAACTGGTGTCGAGACGTAGCTCGCGCACGGGGAAATAGGCATTCGACCGACTTTCCCCCTCATACGGTTTTTTATACAGACCGCTACCCAACTTATCACAGACTGCTCGTGAAATTTGAGCGGCTCCGATATTCTGACGGCTGGAGCCTCTTATATTTATCGTACGACTCAGGGGTTTCGGGCGACGGATATACGTGGCGCCCGGCGTGGAAGCGATGTTATCGGAGCCGGCTGTTTCTTTGGAGTCGGCTAATCTATGAAAACCGGCTGAGGTGTAGCGTATGACAGCCTCTTATTTTTTTAATTGCTCTAACCGCCGCTAGCAACCGGCTGCAATACTTGTTTTTTCTACTAGTGTATTGGGGGTGCGCCGGTAACTTTTCCGCTATTGGGCGCACCGCTGGGGGACAGTTTGTTGCCGGCGTTTTGGGCGCGCCGGCACGAAACCGTCCCCCAGCGGCGCGCCCAATAGGCCAAATGTTGCCGGCACGTCCCAATAGAGCGTCCGGCAACCTCGCTTCGCGCCCATCTTCTAGGGACGCAAGCGGGCGTGACGGCAACCGCGGCAACGTGCGCCGAGTCGAAACCCAACGGGCGGGCCCGACGCCTCAGCCGCACAACGGACGGTCAGCGTTATTTACTGCGACTTCAGCGGTTTTCTGACGCGCGCGACGCGTTACGCCTCGTCTTCCTCGACGCGCGTCGCCGGAGTTACGACGCCTCGGGAACCGGCGCCGGAGTAAATGGGCGCGTTCCTCGTCCTCGTCCCGCGCCAAGGTCAAGATCAAGCCAGGGACGTCCTCGTCCCGCGGCAAGAAGCGCGCCGCGCACGCCAATAGAGGAGGAGGCCGAGGCGCAATACCAGAGGGACCTCGCCCTCGCGCATAAGCTCTCCTTCGACACCGTCCAGCCGGCGTCAAAGGAGTTCGCGGAGCGATGGTCCTGCATCGACCTGGACATCATCGTCATCGACGACGACGAGGCGTAGAAGGAGGCCGCCGCGGCAATGCCGGCCGCAGCAGTCAAGGAGGAGGAGCCGTCGCAGGAGGAGACGCCGCAGCAAGAGGTCGCCGCTGCGTGGAACGTCGAAGACGCGGTGGCGGCGCACGACTGAGACGCCTTCTACGGCTACTGGACCTGCAATTAGTCTAGGTTTAGTTTAAATTTCGCCGTATTTTGTACAAACTATCGAACTAGAATAAAATATGTTAAGTTCCCATAAATTTGAGTCTCTTTTTCCCCCTCAATAACCTATTGGGAGCGACAGGTGGGGCGCGGCGCTCCCAATAGGCGGCAACGCTTGCCGGCGCTCCCAAATAGCACATATTCGGCAACTTTGTCAGACGCTCTATTGGCCGCGGCGGTGGAGATGCTCCGAGTGTAAGGGCATCTCCAGCCGTCCCCCCCAGGGCCGATTTTAGCGCCGTTTTGGCCTGGGAGCGCCGTTTTTTTCGCCCAGTCGCCCCCCCCAGGAGCCCAAAAAGCGCCGGATCGGCGGAAACTAGCGCCGGCGTTCCCAGGCCAAACCCAGCCCACCGGGTTCGGCTTGGGGGGAGAAAAGCGCGCGTGGGCCAGCGCTGTCGGCGTGATAGCGCATATCCCACCCCCACGCCGTGTTCTTTCCCCATCTCTCGCGTCGCCGCGATGTCGCCGCCGGTACCACCCCTCCCCACCTCCGCCGCATACTGTTTGATGAATTTTTGTACCAAGACTTCATAATATAAATATGAGTTAACAAAATTCTTGTCAATGACGTGTGGGTCCCACAATGTACAAAATATTTATGAAAGGATCTATATATGATGTTGGACTCTTTTTATAGAGTTCAATATGCACAACGCAATGGTGCAACCAGAATAATATTTTGACTCATGGTTTAAGAAATATGATTTTCCAAAGTATTGAGGTGTACACGTACAAATGAGCTACGTCCAAGCGGATACGGCCAACATGTATACGGCTGAGGTCATGGATGATGTCAGGTATGCCACACCGACGTACTTCAGCGTTACGTTCGGCCGGACGGCATACGGACTGTATACGGCTGACGTCAGGAGTTACGGCTGGCATCGATAAGATAATCTTCTGCAGTCTGTTTAAAACATCACGCGGCGGTTCCAACGAACCGACTTGATCGGCAAGCCCTACCCAGCGCTGCCTATATATACTCAGCTGATCGGACGCCAGAGGGGAGGCACACACACGCCCCATGCGGCCGCCACGCTGCGGTCTCGACAAGGAAGAAAATACGGCAGATGCCGGTCATACCAGAGTACCATGTTACCACAGATCGGTCGGAGGACTGACGCACGGACGAGAGAAACACCCAGCCAGAAAATCACGCACGCAGAGGAGAAGCGAGATCGCATCGCCGCTTTCCTCCGTGACACAAACACAACTCAGCCGCCATCACGATCGTATTGCGCCGGAGCACAGCTTCATCGCGGCGGAGGCCACGCTTTGCCGACATGCCGCCTCAGTTCGTCTCGGATCTCCATGGTAAGATGGGTTAAGATTGAATCGTATCATTGATCATTGTGTGATGGAAAAGAAACAATTTCAACGTGGCTACACCGTGAATTGTGGTGCGACAGCTTCATCTATGTCGGCCATGCATCAATCTTTACCACCATGGTTCGACCGCCTCATCAACGTCGGCCATGCAGAAATCTTTACCACCATGGCGCGACCGCCTCATCAACGTCGCCCATGCATCGATCTGCAAACGTGGTGCTGACCGCTTCATCAACGTCGTCCATGCATCGATCTGCAAACGTGGTGCTGACCGCTTCATCAACGTCGCCCATGTGTCAATCTACAAACGTGGTGCTGACCGCCTCATCAACGTCGCCCATGTGAAATCTACAACCGTGGTGTTGACTGCCTCATCAACGTCGCCCACGTGAGGATCTACAACCGTGGTAGCGACCGTCTCATTAAAAAGTCGCCCCATGTGAGCATAACCATGGCAACGACTGCCTCATCAATGTCATCCATGCGGAGTACATGATTATCATCACAAAAGTATACCGCCCCGTTGTTGCATCTGTGTCGCCGGTGTATGAACTTGTTCCTTTGTAAACCAAAAGAGAAAAGACATGCTTCATCAAATGTCTGTCTCGAACCCATGACCTAATCTCTATGAGACGATGGTCAAAATCATCATATTCATCTTATGTCTAGTGCCGACGAGGCTAGACAGAATCATCACCACGTGACGACGAGGCTCGATCACTATGTATCAACACGTTTTAATTTTGATGAGATGGACACACCGTTGCTGGGCACCGACGAGGCAAAAGCAACACATTCACATGTCCAATTTGATGAAGTTCGGGCTATATGGCTGGGCACCGACGAGGCAAAGGCCACCCTCTTCATCTATTCAATCTCACTCTTAATTACATACGTCGAGATCATCTCGTGATCGTGTTTCGGCGGAACAAAGCCCCTCTTCTTCTCCTGGTTCATGTAACACGACGACGACTACGACGCAGCTTAATCGGAGGTTTTCTGTAGGCTTGATCCTGCAGATGTAATTAACCGGACGCTTTGCAAAAGCGCCGGGAATTCAGCGGACTACACGCAATCTCTTCAGTCAGATCTCCTTCGTTGTTGTAGAAGGCAAAATAGGCAAACTCCTTGGGAGCATGTACATGTACTTTGTATTCAATACAATGATCAATAAAGATACAGAGTTCCCATATATACTGTGTGTTTGTCATCTTTTTTGTTTTGCTTTTCGTCGAACACATACAACTAGCTAGGAAGCCGCCATCTCGCCCAATCCTCCGCCGCCGGCCGCCCCCCTCCTCCCCCCGCCGTCGTCTCGCCGCAAAGAAGGCCCTCGGGAAAGGCTCGCCTCCACCTTGCCTACTAGGTGTTCGGCGATTTGGCCGGCCGAGCCATGGACTCCGACGACGAGGAGCTGCTCGCCGAACTGCTCGACGAGGAAGCCCAGGCCGACATCGACGATGAAGAGCACGGTAGGGTTTACCTCAATTCAGAAGTGCACGGTGGCGATGAGATTGCTTGCATATGGTGCTCCCGCTGACGCTCAGGATGACTATCTGCGCATGTCCGAGTCTTGCGCCATTGAAAGCTTGAACAGGTACTGCAGGGCAGTGGTGGCAGTGTTTGGGCCAAAGTACTTGCGATCGCCCAATGCGGATGACACTGCCCGGATCCTGGCCACCAATGAAGCAAGAGGCTTCCCAGGGATGCTTGGAAGCATCGACTGCATGCATTGGGCATGGAAGAACTGTCCATTTGAATGGCAGGGGATGTACAAAGGCCACAAAGGAGAGTGCAGTGTGATTCTTGAGGCCGTGGCTACACATGATTTATGGATTTGGCATTCCTTCTTTGGTATGCCAGGAACTCACAACGACATCAATGTGTTGCAGTGCTCGAATGTCTTCGCCAAGCTTGTTGAAGGTCATGCCCTCCAGTGAACTATGAGATCAATGGGCACCAGTACACAAAGGGCTACTACCTTGCAGATGGCATCTACCCGAAGTGGTCAACATTTGTGAAGAGCATCTCCAACCCTGTGCCAGGAAGCGCGAAAGATTGGTTTTCCAAGTGCCAGGAGGCTTGCAGGAAGGATGTTGAGCGGGCATTTGGTGCGCTGCAGTCTCGATTCGCTGTTGTCCGGTACCCAGCTCTGACTTGGTCCAAGGCCAACATGTCTGAGGTGATAAACTGTTGTGTGATCTTGCACAACATGATCATTGAGAGCGAGCGGGATGAGCCGGTGGCTGACACTGAGTACTACAGGCAGGGTCCTCTTACAGATGTGGATCACCAGGTGCCGGCAACATGGGCAAACTTCATGACTATGCGTCAGGAGATTCGAGACTCGACGGTGCATACACAGCTGCAGAATGATCTGGTGGAGCACCTGTGGAGGCGCAAAGGCAATGGCCATGCCGACGCCTAGTTTGTTCTATTTGCTTGCATTGTTGAACTATTTGTCTATTGATTTGTATGTTGAACTATTTGTGTGTGGATTTGTATGTTGAACTATTTGTGTGTTGATTTGTATGCCGAAAGTTGGCCGAAACTTGGCCGAAAGTGTTGATTTGTATGTTGAAAACTTGGCCGAAAATGGCCGGCTGGGGGCGTCCTGGGTTCGGCGACTGGGAAAACGCCGAACCCAGGGCGTCGAATTGCGCCGGCGCTCCCCCAGGCCGTCCAAAAAGGCGCCGTTTTTCGGCCTGAGGGGGCCGAACGGCTGGAGATGCCCTAACATTTCTCCTGCTAAAAATCCTCTTTCACTCTCCTAAACCCTATTTCAAAAGCGGCATCGCCAAAGTCCCAAGGGAAACCCATCCTCAGGCCAGCGTCAAGACCAATACCAAATCAAATCAACCCCAAATCGCCCACCGCTCGTACGCCGTTCGCAGCCATGGCGACCTCCTTCGCGTTCGGCAATTCCGGCGCGGCCGGATCCACCTCGTCCTCCCCTTCTCCTTCTCCACCGCCCCATCCGCCTTCTCCTCCTCCCCCGCCCCCGCGTTCGGCTCCTCCCCCACTCCCGCGTTCGGCTCCTCTGCCTTCCCCTCCGCCGCCGCTTCCTCTACTCCCGCTTTTGGTTCATCCCTCTTCGGATCCTCCCCTCCGCCGCCTCCGCTCCCGCCGCCGCTTCCTCCCCGTCCCCTTTTGGCTTCGGGTTCTCTCAGCCGGCCGCCTCCTCCGCCGCACCCATATTCGGAGTATCCACCACCTCCGCGCGTCAACCACACCCAGCCTCTTCGGCACCACCACGACCACCCCCAGCCTCTTCGGCGCACCGCCACCTCACCCGCGGCCACCACCCCCAGCTCTTCGGCGCCAGCCACCCATCTGCGGCCACCCCAGCCTCTTCGGCGCATCAGCCACCTCATCTGCGGCCACCGCCCCCAGCCTCTTCGGCGCATCAGCCACCCCACCCGCGGCCACCCCCGAGCCTCTTCGGCGCCACCTCCACCGCCGCGGCCACACCAGGGCTCTTCGGGACGACCTCCGCCGCCGCCGCCACCCCCGGTCTGTTCGGCGCCGCCTCGTCCGCTGCGTCCACGCCAGGCCTATTCTCTGGCGCCGCCACGGGCTTCGGCTTTGGTTCATCCGCGTCAGGCGCCGCACTGCCCCGACGCCGTCATTCGGCTTCGGTGTCAACAGCGCGCCCGCCGCATCTAGCACCGCCACCACCTCGGCTTCGGCACCGGCGGTAGGGTTTGGGGCCGCCACTGGCTCGACCTTGTTTGGATCCACCTCCCCGCGCCTTTATTCGGCAACACCGCCGCCTCGTCTCCAGCTACCGCTGCTACTACGACCGCGCCATCCCTTGGTTTCTCATTAGCGCCAGCAACTACCGCCTCTGCCCCCTCGTTCGGCTTCACACCATCATCAGGAAGCACGACGACGGCGAGTACCACCTCTTCCCTGTTCCGTCTGCTCCCTCAGCCTCTGCATTCTCGTTCTCTAATAGTGCATCCGCCGCCCTTCCACGCCGGCGTCCGCCCCAGCCAGTGCTTTCTCCTTGGCCACTTCGCAGGCTGCATCTGCTCCTCAATGTTCTCCAATACCAGTGCAGCAGCAGCTCGAGCGACTCTCTTTTGGTTCGTCTTTTGCTGCTCCTACACCCACATTTGCTTCTGTTTCTGCAACGACGCATCCACTGCGCCATCAGCAACAGGTTTCAGCTTTACAGTTCCGCCAGCAGCGTCATCATCAGTAGCAGTTACAGTCACTACCACCACTACCACAAGTTCGTCAACATCTGCCGCCGCGACAACCACGACTCCTTCAACTACGACAACTGCATTTCCTAGTTTTAGCCTGCAAGCAACTACACAAGCTTCTGCCTCGACTCCGTCACACTGCTTGGTAAGCTATTGTATTTCTTCACTCTCAGCACTTTTCATTTCGATGTCTTATGTTTAGACTAGCCCAGTGACAGTACCTACCATGCCTCTTTATTTGGTTTGGAAGTTTGGAATAATTAACTGTCAGTAGCTTGCAATATCTATATCCTGAATACCATTGGATTCAGGACCCAGTATTAACATTTCGGAACTGTACGCCTGTACCTTTAGTTATAACCTTGGCAATTCTTATTCCAGTGTTACTTTTTAACGTTAATGTCTCCCTTTAGTTTGTTTATTAAATTCCGAAGTGACAATTTTGGCGATCTTCAGGTTTGAGTTAAGTGTGTTATTCCACAGGTGGTTCTACTGCAGCCACAAGCACGTCAGCCACTGTCACGACCACAAGTCAGGCGACTTCATCAGCTGTTCAAGCTAGCACCACTGGGTTGTACATGCCCCCTCGATTTATTTCTACTTGTTACTGGAGATGCGCCACAATGTTTTAACATTTCAGTATTGTTTCTCTTGCGTTCTTGCTGCAGATCTACTACTAATGCTATTACTCCAGCAGCATCCCAAGCACCTAAGCTTCCGTCGGAAATTGTTGGTAAAAGTGTCGAGGAGGTATTGTACTTATATTTTTCAGTTACAGTTGTTGATAAAAGAATACTTGCCTTTTGGTTTTCAAGCCTACATTCCAGATTGGCTTGATATTCTATTGTGTTCTCTGAACATCTTTATCTGAGCTATGCAGTAAGCCATGAACATTCCAGTATATTGATTTCTCATGAAATTACCTATTGTAGATTATTAGGGACTGGAGCAATGGGCTTCAAGACCGTACTGCAAAGTTCCGGAAGCATGCGACTGCCATATCTGAGTGGGACAGGAGAATTCTGCAAAATAGGAATGTTCTTATAAGGCTTGAGGTATGCTTTCTCTCCAATTCTTTATGTATTAAACCTCTTTTATATTGTATATTGGGGCTCCAACTCTCGTAAGTAATTTTTTACAAACTGACAAAGAACAAAGACAGTATATCCACATTAAATTTTGGTTTTCTAGTTCAGGCATGCAAGCTTTTGCAGTTAGGAAAAATATCAAGCTCTTTAGGCTATACATATACTTGTGGATTTTTAGTTTGTTAACCACTGTTTTTTAAAGATAGTGGTTAACACAAATTGAGCACTCTAATTATACTCATTGGAGACTACAAAATCTAAAACCTCATCTATTTTGGGAGAGACCCAAGTAGTAGTTTTGAAATGAAAAAGAACAGAAACTGGTACTTAGTGAACTCTAATTATCTATCTAGAGACCATGTGCTTTGATTCAGAAAAGTACGCAGCAGAGTTTCTCGTGAACTATGATGCTCAGTAAATTTTCATTGTTATAACGTTTGATACTCAATGTCAACCTGCTGTTGTGCAGGCTGATGTGGCTAAAGTTGTTGAAACACAAACAAGCTTGGAGAGGCAACTCGAGTTGATAGAAACTCATCAGAAAGAGGTGGGTGGGAGTGTGAACTTTTTCTTGCGTACTAATATACTAGTTATAGCTTAGTTCTTTGTTGAATATTTGTGTTTCCTACTTTGTTTTGCTGAATGTCATTTTAGTTGAAATCCGCATGGCATTGAGTTGCATCCATATTCTAAGCTCTCCTCCAGGAATGAATCCTTCTTTTGATTAGATTGTTTTTTCCACACAATTGATATTCTAGAATAGTACCACCTCAGTTCATTAACGTAAGACGTTTTGGCAGCTCAAATTGAACTACCAAAACATCTTGTATTTGGGAACGGAGGAAGTACATAGTAGATTCTTGATGTATGAAAAGTTGGTTCGGATATGAAACCATTTGACTTGGGCGCTTTTTGTACAAATAACAAGCAAGTTCAATTGTAATTTCAAAAATTGAGTGGGGACTGAGGCCCCCACTCAGCTCAACATGCATCCTCCCGAGCGAATTTATCTCGGCCAGAGACGTTTTTGTGGCTGTGGGTTCTTCCAAATTATTTATGTTCAAATATTTATAGATTATACCTAAGAATTGAGGTTTAGCCATAACAAAGACCACCAAACTGACGGATGGATGTTGCTTTTTCGTTACAAGAACTTCTTACATCCTCCTCTTTTTTCCTGATTTTTTTTTCCAATATCTGAATCTTTTGAATTAGTGATAAAATCTCCTACAACCATGATCTAGGCCTGCACAACTTTTTTAGCGCGAGAGGATATTTCATTCAAACCCAAGATCACACTAGCACTATACCTGGCCGCTGATGGTGTTATATGCCTTGGTTGAGGTTGCCGATTCTGGAAATTTTTATTCCCAAATTTAGAATCTCATCAAATTCAACCTTTTTTTGTTGGCACAATCTGGGGGGCCCAAAGGAAAAACTCCTCATATTGGCACTTTGGTTTTAAGGTATCACCTTATGGACGCTTAGTCGGTAAGGCGATTAGGCGTCAATGCGGGGGTTGATCGCCTTGTGATGCCTTACCACCTTAAAAACCTTGATTGGCACAATATGTGTTGATTTAGATTACAACTTGGTAATTTGAGCCATAAATAAAATGACTAGTAAATGCCTGTTCATTGTAGCATGGCACATCTGGAAGCATAGAAACGCCAAAATCTCAAATAATGTCAGGCCCACCTTTCGTGCCTGGAAAGCCACTTGTAAATATGATTTCCAGCTTCAGGCTATTTACTTAAGGAGTCTAACCCCCCATAATTTGGCTCAGTTCTCTAGGTTAATTCTTGTTGTACTCCTTATAACCATCTTCAATATTTTCACCCGTAGCTCTATATTTAGTGATTTCAATATTTTCACCTTGTTGTCCTCTATATAGTCCTTATACAGATTTACCTTTTTTATAAAGTTCACTGTGGGGACTCTACAGTTTTTGATTTGAAACTTGAAAGGTCTGCAATCCTGATAAAGAGCTTGATTTATTGTTCTGTCATATGCAGTTTGTCATTTCAAAGTGGTGCCAATGTTTTTTTTTTTTTGCCACAGCCTATGAAAAAGGATGCATGTAGTTTTGCAACAACCTCTTCTATGATCCACTGGTACTGGTCTGGACTCGTGAGGTCGGACCAAAACACCATTTTAACCTACGTGAGTCAACTATAGTGGGAAATTCAATTATACAGGATGGTCACTACTGACTGCTTAGATTTGTCTGTTTAGCAGTATAGCCAACACAGTTAATCCGCATAGATGAATTGTTCAGCCTTGTACTTACAACCTACTCGTTTTATAATGGCAGGTGGACAAGGCTCTACAGAGCATGGAGGAGGAAGCCGAACGGATATTCCAGGATGAACGGGTCTTACTTCGTGAAGATGAGGCTGCCTCTGCAAGAGATACAATGTTAGTTGGATGTACCTTTAGTCTAACGTTTAGTTTGACTCTTCAATCTATAGTAACTGTAGATAAGCAAATAGTACAATTTATTTGAAAAAAATAACGTTCTTTGCTTGAAATCTTCTCTATCTGAATTGTTTTGTGATGCAAAGGTACGAGCAAGGTGAAGTCGTAGAGAATGAATTGCAACATATGACAGAACAAGTAAAATCCATCATTCAGACCATGAACTCTACTCAGGTAAAATTTCAGGTTTTAGCATTTGTCTTGTGGTGAGCTTTGCTTGATTCTCTTTGTCCAATGCAGGGTGGTGAGCTAGAGGTAGCAGATAGCATGACACCATTTGATGTTGCTGTCCGGATACTGGATAATCAACTGCGCTCTCTAATGTGGATTGATGAGAAGGTCAGGGCACCGTTTTCTGACTGATTTATTATATTTAATTGTAAATAGTCTAGGTTAACCACTGAACTTTGTACTGGGACTGCCCAACCGCTTGAACTAAACAGATACCTATCCTCTGGCGAACATTCAAAACTGACAGTTTAACCCATTAAGAATGGTTTTGTCAAAACATGGATTTAGGAAGTCCGTATAATCCGTTGAACTTTGATCGGTCAAACTCCTAAAATCGGGTACTGAACTCCCATGAACTTTAGCAACCATTTCATTAAACCCCCTGAAACCACCTTGTAAAACCGTCTCAGGCCTTGTTTGGCGCATGTGGTTTGGCAGGGTTTTGTGAGTATTTTCCCGAGTGGATTTGGTGAAAACACCCCCATAAATCCCCTCAAATCCTCTTCCGTCCTAACCCCTGACAATCTCTCTCTTCAAAACTGTTGTTTGGTAAGCAGGGATGGCTACATAGAAAAATGTTGGTCATTGTAGTGGTTCTTTTACACCGAGTTGAGGTCACCTGGTAGCAGCATCACCTTTCGGTATAGTTTCCAATCATATATCCAAGAAGCTCATGGGGCTAAAATTGCAACGAAGCTGCATTTGCTACCCTTGCTTGTGTTCACTGGTAGCCGGTGGTCACCATTGACCGGTAGGCATGTGCAAAGATAAGGTTCGCGACATGGCATGACCAGCGATCCAGCTCCTGCTAGTCGCCGTAACCGCGACGTTGGCCATTGCGAGGGACAAGCCCGACCTGCTAGGCGGCCAACGTCTCGACGGCGTCGACAGGCCCGCCTCTGCGTATGCATGACCTGTGTACTACAACTGGCCACGGCGGCACAGCCTGCACCTGGTCGTGGTCGCTGTCAATGGAAAGCTGGTCGGTGCAGCTTGCACCTGGCGACGCGAGGGGTCGGGCGTGTCGCGATTACTCGTCAACCCGGCGTGTTTTCTAGGGATAGCTAGAGTTAAGCCTACCCAATACCAGTCTTCCAAACGGCCTGCTCGGGGTTTCTGGTGTCTTCGGGTTGGGGCGTTGGGCTGGATAATACCCAATATCCCTGTCAAAACACTTCCGCCAAACAAGGCCTCAGGGGTTAAAGTTACACTATCTGGTTTTCAAAGTTCTGGGTGTAATCTTGATTTTTAGAAGATCTTTAAGTACTTTATTTGGAACTTACAGCAGGAGAATCTCCTCCTTTATATTAAGAAAAGAGAGGTAAATTTTACATATTTACATGATTTTCTCTAAAAGCCAAAATGACTTAGAGATAAAAGAAAAAAAGGATACAGGTGTAAACTAAGGATATAGGAAGAATAAAAAGTACGGTGGTGCTCCCGCCGTACACTCTAGGATTTTTAAATCTTCAAGTATTTTGTTCACCATTTCCCCATGTTCAGAAGCTTTCCAAATGCTGGTTACATTTGGGATAAACTGTCGGTTTTTGTGTGCCACGTTTCCCTTTTTTGGTCTGTAATTTCTGATGTATTTTTAAGGTGGCACCTTGATTTGTGCTCAGCTAATTTTTGTATTAATTTATTTCTCCAATATATATCTTCTGCATCCCTACAGTCATATTTTTTTCGATACCAATAATGTTGATGTGGTGCAGAATAGTATCTTCTGTATTGGGTGTGCTATGATATAATAGAAATCCTGCTGTTGGGCTGAGTTTAGGAACTTGATTCCTTTGTTGACACACTGTTCAATAGAATCTTACGTTCGAATAAATCCTAGTAGCTTATCCCTGTACTTTTACGTCCTGTTCTGCTGAATCCTGCTTTTTTCGCCAATATCATATTTTCATGATTTGGGCCTTTGAATGGAATCAGGGGAACTCGATCCCAATCATTTATGTTTCTTCCTTTATATGATGTTCGGTATTAGGTGTATCTATGCCATGTTCTTGTAACAGTGATTATTTATTGAGATTAGTTCGTCTGATGGGCTGATGCAAAATCATTATTGTTTCCCTTTTCCCTGATTTCCACAGGCCAATGAGTTCTCAAACAGAATACAGAGACTGCCCACCAATAGTACTGCGGCTGAGCGTGACTCTGGAATTCCAAGGTTTTGGTTAAGCTGATTCAATCCTGGATGGACGTTTGCTTGGTGGCCTGCTCAAGGAAATGAAAACATGCTATGTTGTTAGTTCTGCTGTTCCAAAGTGAAGGTTTCACTATTTCCCCCTTTATTCAAGTACTTATGTGACATGTGGCTCTAACTTGATGTACCGTGTTGGTGCTGTTCTTTGGAATTCAAATTGCTTGTTAGATAAACTACCCTGCTTCGTCAACTGATTAAAAACCTAGTCTTTGTTAACAATTGTGCGATTGTATCCACTTCAGATGAGGAAATAGTTTGGTCTGGCAATTTTATTTGTCTATGGTTGGTTCCAAATGTTTTCAGATCAGTTGATTGGTTTTAGTACGTGCAGTGCTGACCATTGGGCTGTGCATTGGCATATGTAGCCAACTATAGGCCCATCAGAAATCACCTTTACTTGTGATCTGCTATGATACTTTGTCCAAAGGCATATGAACTTTTGGGAAAGATGCACTGTTGCTATCTCCCAGGTCGCTTTCTCCGCGTTTTGAGCAAAAGATGTGTTTTAGCTAGCTCTCCCTGACATAATTTTGGTTGGCTACTCCCATGTTATCCTTGCCTAGTGTGTTTCTAATCTATGTTTTGGAATCTACCAATAATTATAAAGAAAGCTATGGTCTCCCTTTACCAGAAACAAAGGCTTAGGAAAAATAGACAGGCAGCACAAGTGATTGGGAAATTAGGCACGCCAGGCATACTGTCATTTAGCACACATGTTAGCGTCATCTACATTATCTCCGCAAACAGCAGTACGCACTAAGCATAGTTGTGTAGACAATTGGGTTGCTATCAGTATTCTTATCTCGCTTGGGATTCCATTTAACGGCAAGTGGTGGCAGCTGCATGTGAAAGACCGGACTAACAGTGAAGCAAGTATTGATTGTAGTAGCATAGATAATGATTAGAACGTTGGGCAACTTGGTGTTAGATTAAGACGCATGCGCTGTGAACTCGAAAGCACATGCTGAACCCCCGCTCTCAAGGACGGTCGGAAGATACCAGCAAAAGGGAAATCTGGAGAGGGTACCAGTCAAGATAGCACATGCCACCTCCATCCATCTCCATGTGTTGCCCGAGGTAGGAGGGAGGATTGGAGAATTCATGGAATGCAAGAGGAGGCTCGCATCACATGACCCAATTAAAGCACAATCTTCTCTTCTCTGTAATCAAAGTCCGTATTGATGCTGTGATGCAGAAGCCAATAACGATAGTAATAATGCATGTTGTTCCTACGTACGATTGCTTAGCAGTAGTGCAGTGGAGTCAAGTCCTTGAAAGTGAAGCTCACCCACCAGGCGTGTGGTACGAGTATGGTATGATAAGACGGGCCGCTAATCAGGGTCGTCGTCGTCCGTGTGACGCGCTGTCACTACTATGCAAAGCCAGCGGTAGCCATCTTTAGCAGTAAATCTCGAGCGTTTCAGCCTCAGAAGCAAGTTCACTTGTGCGCGCCATCATGTCCCGCGCCGACCCACGCCGCGCTCCACCACCATTCATTCATTCATCCATTCATTACCGAGAGCACAATCTTTTCCGTATCTTTACGCCCCTTTCAAAATTTCCCCAAGAAGATTTGATCGATCGCCTGGCCAAAAGGCAGCAGCAAGCAAGCACGGACCTAAAGGTGAGCCAGCCGCCAACAGCGAGGAGGTCGCCACATTTACACCGAGAACGTCCAGAGCGGAGGCGTTAAACAAAGTCCTCCGTGTTTTGCCTTTAGCTAACAGGAGGAATCAACCGTCCATTTTACAGATCACCCACACACACACTCAGCTCGCTTGCGCTACACAGCATGGACCAAGCTCCAGCAGAGGAGGAAGAAGAGTGACAGAGAACCCTATAATAGCATATGTTAATACCATCATTGATCATATGAAATGTCACATGAGCTGCAAATCTTATGAGCCATGAAGACAGACCATCACATATATATCGGGGAGCAAGCCAAACACAAACATACCAATGGATCATCGATCGGGGCCGGGGGGAAAGCGACGGACGGGCCGGGGCGAGGTCTTAGGGACCCCCATGTAGTACCCTGTTCTACTGTGATCTGACACCCTAGGAGAGGAGAGGCTTGTATGTTACAAGGCGACCAAAACCTAGCATCATTACTGGTGTTGCGCCGTGCTAGCTGCCGGGAAGAGCTCCTTGCTTCGATCTCCCGCCGGTGGCACGCGACGAGCTAGTGGTGCGACGACGGCCCGGCGGCGACGACGACCGGCTTGGGGCACTGGTAGCACTTGGCGAAGAGGCCGAAGGTGTCGATCTGCCGCACGAAGTTGACCATGCTGGCCCAGCCGCCGAGGCCGAAGCCGACCACGAGCACCCACACCACGATGAAGGCGTTGAGCACGAACATCCCCGTCCAGCTCGGCAGGAAGAACGGAGGCTTCTCCGCAGCGTTCTGTTTCATCCACAACAAGGTTCAGAAAAGGAAACTTAGCCGTCAGAAGAACATAGATGCAAAACAAGATGATGCATGTATGTGGAACCACTGCACTGTCGCACAAAATAAATGTTGAAAATGCTAGATTCCTCGTCCGTACAGAAGCCACATCTATCTGATTTCCTTTTGCACACTGATCTCTTCTTTGCAAAGCTGGGAAGAAAAGGAGGAACCGACCGAGAGTGAAAGGGACCCGGCAACAGGCCACACCCAAAAATCCCTATCGACATCGTCTCCATCTCCAGCGACGGCGCCCTTCGCATCATGCTACCCGTGCGATCGAGAGGAGAGGCCAGCCAGAGTCCAGCCGCGCCGGGCCAACGCCGCGACGGCGACCGGCGCCACCGCGGCTCGTCCGTTAGCTTCCGGGAAAGAATCGTGACAGAATCAGTATGTCACGAAACATCAGCTAGACCCTTCTCACGAGGCGCCTAAATTAAGCCAAGGCTATCAGGAGATGTCAACGGTTGCTATCCCGGTGGTGAGCGGCGACCCATCATCGCCACGACGACGCCACAGTCCCTAGAGATGGACGCACTGTTGGATTCTTCCCGGCTGCTCCTGTTCGGCCGGGGACCAGTTAGCGAGATATCTCACCAACGGGATGGACCATTTGTAGGATGGTACCAGGGTAAGCCAGAGGGAAGCTGAAATGCTACTAATTCGGGACCAACTCCAGGTGAGAACTGACGCCATCGACGATGGCTTAATTGGCTACCGGCGATTTGCCATGCCGTAGCAGCAGCCAGCTAGAGCTAGCGGACGGCCGAACGGACGGAGGCGGAGGTTGCAGCAAGCAAGCAAATGGGAGAGGGATCGAGGATCCATATCGTTGTCGGGAGGATTAATGTGGTCGTTGGCTGGGTTCAATGATTGGGGGATTTCATCTGCCCACCATTGCAGCACATTGCCAATGTACTGGAAGCTAGGAGGACCCGGCTGTGCAGTCAACAAACAGTGCATCTAGTACGTGCACGGATCTCTATTGTCTATTCTATGGCGCCTCCGCCGCTGCCGCTGCGGCGTGTTCCGTTGCAGTCCGGCCACTGTTCATGCGTGATGGACCATGGATGCATAGAGTGCAACTGTAGTGCTAGAGCGAGGGGATGAATGCAGCTGGCAATTGCACGGCTTCACTCATCCAATCCTTAATGATCCTTCCTACTGCCAATGATTGGTTAAGCTGGTCGGATAAAGAAAAGGAAAAGCAGTACAGTACTACCCTACAGTAATAAGAAAGAAATTAGGAAGCATGGCTGCATCATGCATTCAATAAAAACATGCAAGAGCCAAGTCATGATCAGGATGCAACAATGCAAGGAGGAGAATGGAAGCTTACGGCGCGCGCGGAGGCGGTGCGGTAGGTGAGGATGTGAGCGAGGGAGGGGATGATGTAGACGGTGAAGCTGACGAGGAGCGCGCCGACGGCGGAGTTGATGGGCCCGAAGAATGGGAAGATGATGGCGAGGAACCAGATGGGGACGACGATGGGCAGCCTGGCCAGCGCCCGGAGGCAGAGGCTCTTGGTGTCGTGCATGCCGATCACCTTCTCCCACACGAAGTAGAGCGGGGTGCAGGCGAAGCCGAAGGTGATGAACTGGTGGATGAGCATCAGCACCACGGCGGCGTCCCGCCACGCCGTCTTGGGCAGCAGCGCGAACGCGTTGGCGTGCGTCAGAAGCTCGTCGCCGTACGCCCAGTACATGGCCGACGCCGACGGCAGCGTCAGCGTGAACACGTACAGCGTCGCCAGCAGGTAGATGTACTTGAACTTGGCGGGCTTCCACATCGCGTGCATGATCTCACTGCATTATCATCATCAACAGAGGAACACAATAAGAATAATAATTCCATTTCAGCAGTGCCTCCTGCTCCGGCCCAGTCGCCTAAAAGTTCCTCCTTGCATAGTATATATAGAACATTCTAATTATTTGCAGTGTGTGTGGCTCCACGAAATAAATGAAAATCCAGGAGAAGTTTTTATCAGAAGCATAGATAGGGGAATTAACGGACAAAACGGCTTCTGCACATGCGAGCCAATGACTTGTTCGGTCTGATCACGCAGATCAGCTGCAAAGATCGCGGCGGTAGGAGGAATCTCGAGAGCTTTCACCAACACATGCATGCACGCGATGCGCTTAAGCTCAGCTTCCGTCGGTCAAATAATACAGAGGACCCGACAAATACGGCCAAATAAGTCCGTTCCAAACTATACTAATCGCCTGAAAAACTCTGCTACAGCTAACGGCAAGATCGCATAATTAATCATCTCACTCCACTCCAAACTCGCGGTAACTACCTAGCTGGGCTTGGAATTTGCTTCAGACCAGACCAGTTGGAATTCAGCTCCTTCTTTTATAGATGCAATTTTTTCCTCAAAGTAGGTCTTCGTCCCTTCAGTCCACTAAGAGAACACTTTCCTCTCCTAGGCTAGCCTGATGGCCAAGCTAACAGGAATCATCAAGAGATGATATGTCACAGCACGTCCTGATCCAACTAGGACGGAATTGCTTATCTTGATGTGAACTCTGCACTAGCTGAATTCAATGAAAAACCATAGGGCCCATCGTTTTCTTTCACTTCAGCAACCAGCACTGTCAAGCATTTTCCTTCCTCGCCACTAGCACTGAGTTCTTTAATGATAGTAAACCCCTAATCGCCGAAGCTAGGAGATAATAAAAGATCTCCAGCGCAACGGCGCCCATTAAGAGAGAGACACCAGGGTGTTTGAACACCGCACTGACTGAAAACGCCCAGCTACCAAGAAAATGATATCTCCAAGCAGCAATAGACTAATCACGGCACAAGGGTACATGAGCAATGGGAATAAAGGGCTCTATTGTAATGCACAGTGGACAATCTAATATGCACCCTCAATTCTTTTATCTAACTAGACTGTATCATGTAATGTGTGTGTGCGCTAGGCCTTTTGGATGCACATGAGCGCACCACCATCAAGCTTTAGCAGCATTTTCATGGACGATCCGTCGGACTGACTAATGGCTGCAAGCTGAACCAAGGCTGGTTCCCACCACAGAAAACCTATATGAAGTTTTTAAGTGTAGGTTGGGATCTGTGCCCCATGGGGCTAGCTAGACGCAAAGCTACAATCATGTTTAATTAGGTTTGATTAAGTTAGACTGTTCCACTAGCAAGCAAGTAGTGTGGTACTGCTGCAAGTACCATGGACCAGAGGCTGGAGGAGGGGACCGTTAGAATGGAAACCAGAACCTGATTTCCAATCCAGACATGTCCTCTGCTGCAGCTCTGAACCTCAGAGTGAAAAGCTCGCTACATTTCTTAATTTCTTCAGAGTAATTCCGTTTACTTATTACTGATGAACACCAGTAATTAACAAGCTGCATTTCTGAAGAGAAAAGAAAGGGTACAGTAGTTGAAACTTACACAGTGACGGCGTGTCCGCCGAAGGTGTAGAGGATATTGGTGGCGCCGGTGAAGTAGAGCACGAGCTTCTTGGGTCCGGTGTGCGCGACGCCCTCGGTCTGGCCGTGGATGAGCGCGGCGATGGTGAGGTACCATGCGGTGTAGGTGGTCATGCCGAGGCCCAGGAAGGACCAGATCCGGTAGTTGTGGAAGGACGGGATGAAGACGGTGGTGGCGCAGCAGGCGCCGAAGATGTACGTCCATGTCCGCTTGTCCAGCCGGTCGTTGATGTAGTAGATGTTACTGATCATGATCAAACAACAACCAAATTAAAATCATCGATGATCGAAGAAGAAGGACGAGAGCGATGGATGGGTGAGCGAAGAAGAAGATGTGGACTGTGACTGACCTCGCGCAAGCGATCAGCTGGATGACGGTGCCGAAGAGCAGGAACGTGCAGTTGAAGGCGAGACCGGCCGCCTTCCAGTACGGGCCCAGGAGCCCATCCAGCACCTCGAACCACTGCAGGTCAACATCACATCACATCAAAGGTTTTAATTCTTCTTCACCATTAATCGTCGCAGTTATAAGAAGGGAAGGGTTAAGGAATTCCCAAATTGAACCCACTGCATTGATTTGCAGTTCATGCTTTCAGTTTGGCAAGCAAAGCAACTGCTCCTACTAGGAGAGCCCAGGCAAGAGGAGATTGCATATGAAACGCATGAAGCAGGGCCATTTCCTTTCACCAAAAGGCGAGCATTTTTTGCAGCCAGGAAGGATCGACAGTGACCGAAAGAAAAGCGTGTTCGTTTGAGTAAGCAGGATAAGAGGAAACCGTAATCGGTTAGCGAGGAGGCGAGATGATGATGAAGAGGAGGGAGACAAGGCAATCGATGCGAGCACGGCAGGCACGGCCTGAGGAAGAAGAAGAGGGAGGTATTACCTGGATGACGTGGTTCTTGAAGCTGACGCCCTCCTTCTCCTTGCGGGAGCGGTACTCGACGTAGAGGACGCTGATGAGGTAGGCGGTCCAGCTGCCGAGGAAGCCGTAGAAGAGCTGCAGCACGATGCCCGACACCATGCCCAGCTGCGAGAAGGAGTAGGGCAGGGTCAGGAGCACCTGGGCGACCTGCAACCAACACGCAACAACACGAATCAGTTCATCAATCATCATCTTGTACGTCGATCGAGAGAAGCTCTCTTCTTGTTCTTCAGTGAACTCTGCTCTGCTGCAGGGCAGGACGTACCTGGTTGGACGCGCAGCTGAACCAGGCGTCCCAGACGGAGCCGCCGTGCCAGAGGAAGCTGGTGACGCTGAACTTGCCGCCGCCGTGCTGCTCCTCGTCGCCGTCCCCGGCGCCGCTGACGCCCATCACCCCGACCTCCTCCTCCTTCCCGCTGCCGGCGGCCACGATGGCCTCCTCACCGCCATGCTCGCGCGGCACCATCGTCTCTCACTCTGGCTCTGCTGCGCTGCGTACGGACAAACAGAGCGCGTCGGATCAAGATCCAGGACAGCACAAACTCTAGGACCAATACAAGAGCAAGAAACCGAGACACGCATATATAAACACACAGAGCAGCCTCTGAAACACCAACCTTTTATCCGGCGGGGAAAAAGATTTGGAGATCGCGAGAGTGATGAGCAGTGAATGCAGGGTGCTGTGACAAGGAATGGGGTGCCACGGAATTTACTGTGCTATTGAATTGAAGCAGGAGTGGGCTGTGTAGTAGAGTAGCTCTCTGTTCGCCGCCGCTGCTGATGGTAGCTAGGAGCGTGATGGTGGCCGCGCCGCCCGGGTGGAGGTGGTACGGTCGCAGCAGAGCCGGAAGACACTCTCTGCCTGCCCTGCCGCCGTGTTCTTTCTTTCTCGGCTCTGCTTCCGCTTCTCCCCCTCCTGTCCTCTGTTCTTCCTTTATGATGGAGGGAGGGAGTAAGGGGAGGACGGAGAGGCTAGAGAGAGAGGGAGAGTTGTGGGCTATGGCTCGTAGGCTAGAGAGAGAGACGTGAGCCGGCGGCCGGTGAGAGAGTGTGGAGAAGATGGGGGAGGGGAAGGGAACAAGCTGCTCCTTTATAACGCTCTGCTCAGCTGGCTTGGCGTTTCCAACACCCTACTTTTTCCCCCGATTTCTTCTCACCTTTTTACATTTTGCTCTTCCGTTTTGCCTTCTGAATTTCTTTCTTAATCATTTTCCTTCTGAATTTCTTCTTCTCTCTGTCTACGCCCTACTGTGGGTGGGAGTACTGGTAAATCTCGACGTGGTTCCTTATGGCCGTGACTTGATTGGATTAACTGCTGGCTTTTTCAAAAGTCTTCGCTCCTGCTGCTACTGCATTCCTTTTATTTTTGTTCAGTGAGCGAGAAAGTGAGAGTAGAACATCTGTGTGTACTGAACCACTGATGGCTGACGCTAGATTGAATATTGCCATCTTTGGGTAGGTGAGGGGACTGACACCGGGGCCCACCCACGGGTAGCGGATCATCAGCTGTTGACCTATTGTAGAGCCTGTCCTTGGGCACCACTACAGACCGTACATCCGAACAAGCAATCATCCTACTTATTTCCTCCCTATAAATTGGTAAATGTGAGAGTAAATTTTGAATTAACCGATTATATCTTAATGTTGGATTAATATGAACTTTGCACATTGTCTAAGTGAAGAACTAAATAATATTAGTTGAATATATGCCCATGCGATTCTACGAATAAAAAAAAAACTCTTGTATGATTTTATTTCTTCCTACTATCGGTGTACCTACATTACACGTCAAAATCTTGAGTAGCTTATATTTTTCTAGTGATCTGGAAATACACATCTTTTTAAGTTTTTATTAATTAAAATTTGTAAGATAAGCTAAATGTGTATCTTACAATTCAGAACAGACAGAGTAGTGCTATATTTATCATTGGTGAAGAAACTAGGGTAACGAAAACTTCTATTTTTATAACATAATCGTACTACCTAATGTTACCCAGGAGTGTCACCACCTAGGGAGTAAGTAAGACCTCGTATGAGCATTGCACGTTGTCTAAGTGAGCAAGAAACTATATTCCACTATGCAATGGTAATAAGGAAAATTATAATTACGCTAATTGATAAAAAAAATCTTCCTAGCTGTGCACATTACATGGAATATTTATGTTTGCCACTTTGCTTGTAGCTTCAAAATATTTATGTTTCTTTTCAGACAACTTCGTTTCAATGTGCAGTTTGTGGAATCTTAACAGACACATTTACCTTAATGACCAAAATGCATACTATTATCTTCCATCTTACTCTGCAGGTAAAACGGAGAGTCTTAAGGGCATCACATATTTAGAGTCACTCTTTGACTCTTCTGCCCCTCCACGTCATCTAGAGTCAAGATTAATATAGTTCATATAATATAATGTGTTATAAACACTCTATACAAAGAATTAACATTAGTTTAAACAACTTACCAACGTAGTAAGGTCGAATCTTACCCCGGCGCTTAACCAAGGGTTCAACTATTAATGAAGTGTGTGTTTTATTCTCTCACTTGCATATCTCCTCTCTATTATCCTACTATCCTACGTGAAAGTGAAAACTGATGAACGTGATGATCAAACGACAATGGTATCTATGCATTGTTCCCTTCCGAGAGGCGTCGTTTCTCGAGAACCTTTTTGCATTGGTGGTGATAGTTCCTGTTGTTTCACTGATCAGTTCGGTGGATTTTTTTTTCTTTATTGTTCTTTGGATGTGTGCATCCCTAATGTCTCGACTAGATCTTGACATTATATTGTTGCAGAGGCTGAGTGTAATTGCTATCTACTTGGTATTAATATATTCCCTTTATAAAAAACTGATAAACGTCTCTGTAATTGACCTAAACATGTTTTTTAAAACGACATTAGTAAATAAACTGATTGTGAATTTTAGGATGCCATACTCCCCACTCATGCAAATGCATGATGGCTATTTTACTCTTGCACTTCCAGCACCTTTTTTTTCCTCTAGAAATTGTTTTTTGTTTCCTTGCAGCCGACATGGCTTATGAATCATGAATGCCTCCTTTTGTGTTTATGAGTTCCCAGAAGAAAGTGTTTTGTGAGGACATCTCCACCTGTTGTGCCCCTCTAAGCCGAATTCCGAAGCTAAATTGGGCCGCCTGGGGTGCATCGGCGCTATTTTGCGTCCTGGGGGCGGCGTTTTCCCAGCCGTGATGAAACCCAGGAACAAGCCCAACATTTTTAAAAAATACAAATTTAGGCGAAACTGCAAATTTAGGCGAAATTCATACTTTATATAGGCGAAGTTCGCATAGTTCAGGCCGATTACAATATTAAGAATTAAAAAACTTAATTAAACTAAACACGTCGCTCTACATGTCCAGCTGGCTGTAGAACTGCGTGTAGTCGCCGTTGTCGTCGGAGTTGCTCGGCGGGGCACGGGAGGATGGGCCTGCGCCGTCGTCGCCGCAGTGCCACCTGCTCGGCCCTGGCATCGTCGGCGCCTCGTCCTCGTCGTCGCTGTCGTCGAGGATGACGACGCCGCGCTGTGTCGCGTCGTACCGCGCCTGCTCACGAGCGGCGCGCTCCAGCAGCCTCGCCTGGCGCTTGGCCTCCTCCTGCTGGTGCATCTTGAACGACGAAGCGCAGGCAAAGTCTGCTTCCGCCGGCAGAACGTCGTTGAGCGACATCTGCTCGGCGAGGCGCTGGCCAGGGAACTGTTGGATGTATGCCCGAGAGACAATAAATATACATTTGTTTCATGATTAATGTATTACTAGATTTCAGGGTGCGCCTTGGCGCACACTCCCCCGAGCTCTTTGTTGACGACACGCCATACACGATGGAGATAATTAACGGTTAAAAATTATAAAGTCCATGTGTAATAAGTGTTGGCTCAAATACTCGAGGACGCAGATCTCTCATATAGAATGAAAGAAACCTAATTATAAACATGATAACAATCTATGTAAACTAAAGAAACTTATATTCCACATAGTAAGTCTCATGACCACGACAATACAACTGTAAAGAAAAAACAAAACCGTATAGGGTTACGATGGGCATGTTTAATTTTCATAGAAAAGAAGTAACCGTGAGACCAAATTATAACCTCGTTTCTAGCGGACGGTATAAGGGAACGAATACACACATAGTGCTCAAGTAAGATCGATACGCCAAACGAAACATGAGTCCGATACAAACACAGACCCGAAATTCTGGATAACCCAAAACGATTTCGGCTAGGTAAAGAGACCATACATACAAAGGAAAGGAAGCCCAACAATACTCAAGACGATGGCCCTGGAAGACGGGACGGAAGGAACTTCCCTTGCTTCGACAGTTCAAGTTCCTTGTGGAGAAGAACACGAGCTTGGTCTAGCAGCTCGATCTTTTGTTTAAGTAGGCCGATGGTCATCAACAAGTCCATGTTGCGCACCAGAATCGAATTCACCTCGTTGTGAGCTTGCGACGCCTTCTTTACATACTCCAACCATTCGCTCTCAACCACTTTCGCCTTACACAAATTCTTGGTACGCTGCTCGCGGACGTTCGCTAGCTTCTTGTCCAGGTCTGCCAACTACGCACCGAGTGGTTCGATCATCACCGTCCCAATGGGTTTCCTCTCGGACGAAGTGGATTCATCGGCCCTGTAGGATGTATGTATAGAGATGCATAAATCAATGTTGAAAAAAATCCAAAAGATCTAAAAAAGATCCACAAAGGAAGACCAAAAGTGGAATCGGAGCAAAGGAAGGGGAAAGACGCATCAGAACACGTTTAAGATAATTACCTGCTCACTGAAACAGATCCTTCCGCGACCTTCATCTTCTTTGCGGCAGCAGATCCTTCCACGGACGACATGCTCGGTGGCGAAGAGCAAAGTAATGATTTCACGACGATAGGGTGGAGCGAAGGGAGAAGAGAACTAAATATAGTGGAAGATGGAGACGCGATACCAGTGGAAGAAGATGAGCAATTAAGCCAACTCCGTGTGAACTGCCGGCACCCACTCACACCTATATGCACACGCCACACGTCCCACAGCGCTTACGTTGGCACATGTGTTGCTTTGACACGTAAGCCAAATATGTTGTGCATACACACATCCACACATGGATGTAATTTTAGTGACAGAACAAACAAATCTAGTCCAGTGGAGTGTACACATAGTCTTAATTAAACAGAGATAAAAACATAAACCGCAGGAGCAAATCAGAAGGGAACACCCAATTAAACTTAAACCGTTGGACGGGGCTTCCTTGATTCCTTGACCAGCACTTCGATCTCCTTACGAATGACATCAGCTCCCTGGTCTTGCACGTAGATCCTTTCTCATAGAAACTCGACCATCTTCGTCAACTCGACGTTGTGCATCAGATCCGCATCCAATTCTCCCATGATCTTGAACGCCCTCTGCACCTCCGCCGCCAAACGGATGTAAGAAGTTTTCGCCCGGTCGACACTCGCGATAGTATTTTTGAGGGCTTCGACCATCTCCGTATTCTTAGCATCGATCTGAGCCCTAAGATAAGCAATGGCTGAAAGCTCAGCCACCGAAGCGGATCCAATGGCAGGAACATCGTAACCGCCGACTCTAGAAAATAAGGTGGAATATGTCAATAAAGAACGTTGAGATAAACAGTTCAAAAGAAAGTGCGAAACAAATACCCAGATCCTTTCGCGAGCCTCGTCTTCTCTGCACCTGAAGAAGAAATCGGTGGAGATGACATGATCTGTGGCGGCAAGTGATTTGGAAGAAAACTGGTTTCGGGGCGGTGAAGAAGCGGACGGGGAAGACGTGGAAATAACCCACCACCACACGAACAGGCGCGCGTGCAAATCGATAAATTAACTCCCCAAGAGCTCTTCTTACCTAACTCTTCTGTCGATATTAATTACCGCACCTTCCCAGGCGCCGTCAATTGGAAGTCGGCATGGCAAGACGGCACGGCAGGGTAGAGAGAGAATCAAATCGAACGACGAGAAAACTCAAAACCCTAGAAAGCGTCGGGTGATCTCCATCTCATGGTGTTATCCGCTGAAGGCACGCGGTCAGACCAACCGTGCGAGCACGAAACCAGCTAGTTACACGTCAAGCCCACATTTATTTATATAGAAATATCCATGGTGGATGTCAGCCGGCGACGCGCAAGGGTCTATCAACAGCCCCGCGATGTCGTTTTGCTGACCGAACACAATCCGATTAATTTAATTGTCACATTCCATCGTTTCAACCGAGATGTTCACACCACGTGTCAACCGGCCAACATGCAAACTTCAACAGTGTTGTGAGGACACATCACTGGTCAAATGCATCTTCCGCCTCTGTCTCATTCGCGTGCCTGTAGGACCGACTGGTCTGATTGATGGGATTATACAGACTCACGCGTCGCATGCCTCGGGAAGGAAACATGAGCATCATGTCTCCTCGATTTTCCCAGATGGCGCGTACTAACGCCGCTGGATCAAACGTGGGTAGATTACGCATATACACGTTTCCTACACACCTAAAGGCACACGAATAAATTGTTCCCAGACTCAATACACCCGTTTGATACGAGTCGAGTTATGCCGGCCCTCTCGAGTCGACACGATCAGCCATTGCATATTCTCCGGCTTCGCCATCCTCGCGCTAACATCATTAATACCAAAAAAAATTATATATATACACTCGGCAAACATGTCTACTGTACAACAACCTCACCCTGAAGCCTTATATTTAAGCCGGCATACAATCACGAGGTACGAACCAGAAATGCTTCGACTTCACGCAGCCGCCACGTACATCCGCTGTCACTCTTTTTCTCGAATCTTGTTGCTCCATGCCTATACTAGAACGCTGAAATTTTGGCAGCCTTCAAAAGCCTTGGAGGCACGTCTATTTAATTTAAAACACATGATCCACAGATTGCATGCAAGACATGAACACAGAAAGTACAATACGATTCACTATAACTCAAATAAGCAAAAGGATCAATCATCAAACCAAAAACCACTTAGAATTATAAACTAAATCGAGGTGCACCACTCGTGGTCTCCCTTCTTACGCTTGGTGCAGCTCGAAAATCCAACGACCGTCTTGCAGTTAAACCAGACCATTTCTGTGGTCACGATGGACTTGAGTTATAAACAATGACTCTTAACAAAATAATATGATACGGGCGGCTTCCCAACAATGAACGTTCATCCCAAGCTTCCCAAGAAGGAACGACGTACGTATATCTATCAAGAGTTCCTCTGGTTAATTTCGTTCCGTTGAGTTTAGGCTTCGCCTTGTTACCATGTTTTTTCTGTTAGCTCTTGGTTCTTTGTTAATGTTTTGTTTTGATGCTAACTCTGTTTGCTCGCAGGTGATACGTGCATTTTATATCATCATTTATACAACTTATATTATCATATTAGAATGTTATTGGCATTGTTATATCATTGTTTTTACATGTTTTAGATGATTTACGGGACTTTCATACAAAGTCCCTATTTTTGGTATTTAATTTCTGGGAGGCAGAAAACCTCATTTTTCTTGTTTTTAATGTTTCAGGAGCTACAGGGACCCAAATGGAAAAAGGAAAATTGCACAGCTGGTTTTTCATCGGGAGAACAGCAGTGGGAAGAAGATCGAAGGGAGGAGAGCCACGAGGCCCAAAAGAGGGGGGGCCCACGCGGCCAGATTCTTTGGCCGCGTGGGGCCCACTAACTGGAGCCTCGGGCACTTCCTCGCTCGGGGCTTTTTAGCACGCCTTCGTCTCGCCCAAAAAGTGACGCCCTAATTTTCCCAAGTTTATCCGAGGCTGCTGCGGCGGCGAAACTCCTGATTCCCTCCGAGGGGGGGGGGGTCAGATCCTGCTGCTCCGGAGCTCCGGAGAAGGGGGAAAATCATCGTCATCATCATCACCTCTCCTCCTTGGCGTGGGAGGAGGCCTCTACATCATCACCATCACCAAGACCAGCACCATCTCCATCATCATCTCCGTGATCCACTCCGTTCCCCTCGTAGTTTGAGAGTTGCTATACCCTAGGTACTTGTCTTGTGCTACTATTCATGTTTGTGATTGAGTACTTGTCATTATTTGGAGGTGAAGTTATATTTTCAGATTGTGTTGTACCACTTATGCCACTGAATATCATTATGTTTGCACGTTGTGAGTATTTCCCGTATGTTCCTGAGGGCATAGGATGAATTGGCAATGATTTATATATGACATGTGTTGGTATTTTGTCTAATGTTTATCTTTTTATGTGATTCTATGATGGTGTTGTGCGAACGTCGACTGCACAACACTTCACCTGTATGGGCTCATAGGAGAACACCGTAGTGTAATGAATTGAGGGAGACTTAGGGGGACATGTAAACCTTAGACCGAGTCATGAAGTTGCATTATGAGGGTATTAGTATCGGGGATCTTAGAGTGTAATGCTATGGTGGGACTTTATGTCTTAATAATTCTTGTGCAGTCATTTACTTGGCCACATGATCCATCATAAGGGGTTTAGTTTATTTATTTAGCTTTACCTAACAATGGCTCCGTCCAAAGAAGATTAAAACTTGACAAGATATTCAACGTGTTGTTTAATAATCTCTATGCCTAGCAGTATCCATGCCGCCCTCGGAAACGTTTTCCACATATAAGTTACACATCACTTGAGCTTGTCCTCTTGCCACATAGAGGATTGGGCTTTCTCTCTTTGAGAGCTTTTTACTTGCTATCATTTATATTCAACATTTTTACTTTCCTGCAACTATACAACCAAAAATCTCAAAAACACTTGCATCTTTCATTGTTTTATTTATCATTCTTTCTAACCAATACCTTCAGCTCCTCGTGGGTTCGACAACCTTTTCTAATCGAAAGTACTACAATTGATCTCCTGCACTTGGGAGTCATCAGCAGGTCGCCAGCTCACCGACCATCTGATTTGTCATCCGGAAGCATTCTGCTCGACCGATATGGGCATTTCTATCTTCATGCGTTGTCTGAGCCTGTCGGCTCCCTGGAGTCGCCGTGACAATCGTTCCGATGCTACAGTTCTACCTCTTTGTCGTGATTTCCTTTCATCGATTGCGTTGTTTTGCCTGGTTGCTCTTCAACGTGCATTATTCTCCTCTTTTTTATCCTGTCATCTCAAACAAGCATCATAACGATGGGAAATAGCCGCCACGTCCTTGGAAAAAAGATTCTTCCCTTGGAATCCTAGGAAGGGACTTGCATGGAATAAAAGGATGTCAGTTAATTAAGCCAGACCGATTAAGCCGGAACGGTCTGTTGTAGGGAAGAAGTCTTCCAACACACCTACCAAACAAAGGGACACACGTCTTAACACGCACTAAAAAGATTTGCCAAGCCGACATGCACACAACACATACGAAGGAAGGAATTTGCACCGAAGAAAAAAATGTCAGTTAATTAAACCCGACCGATTAAGCCGGTACAGATGGTTTTAGGGAAAAAGTCTTCCCACACACCTACAAAACAAAAAGACACACGTCTTAACACGCACTCAAAAGATTCGCATTCATAGAAATAACGGAAGTGAAAATCACATTCCTCCGAGGTGACAATGTGTAGATGAAAATATCGATCAAAATATTCATCTTCGTACCCTCATTATTCTGTTACATTTTTTTTTGAATTTTTTTAATCTGCTACATGTCCATCAACGGCGAGCAGGAGAGACATGTAACAACAAAACAAAACAAACACACATCGAACAGGAATATAATTAAGCTGAGAATGTCGAGCAGAAACTATAACTCCATTATTTGTGATGCGTTTTCTGTGCACCCCGCCGACTACAGGTTCCCGTCTTAATGCACAACCCGACCCCGCCGACTCCATGCATTGTCTGAGCATGCCGGCTCCCTGGAGTCGCCATGACAAGCGTTCGATGCTACAGTTATAGCTCTTTGTCGTGAGTTCCTTTCATCGATTGCATTGTTTTGCCTGGTTGCTCTTCGACGTGCATTATTCTCCTCCTTTTGATCCTGTCATCTCAAACAGGCATCATAACGATGGGAAATAGCTGCCACGTCCTTGGAACAACTCACTCAATGGACTGATCGTCATCTGGTGTCAAGAAAAAAAACCTAAGCAACAGGAACTAAAACGAAGTAAAAATCAAGAGAAGCAAGGACCGAAAAAAACACGAAATCCTAGAAGGGACTTGCACGGAAGAAAAGGATGTCAGTTAATTAAACCCGACCGATTAAGCCGGCACAGATGGTTTTAGGGAAAAAAGTCTCCCCACACACACGTCTTAACACGCAGTCAAAAGATTCGCATTCATAGAAATAACGAAAGCGAAAATCACATTCCTCCGAGGTGACAATGCGGGTGGGCAGACGATTCGGCAGTTGCCATTATCTAAATGCGTTTTTTAGTCCCGCCGACTCTAGGTTCCTATCTTAATGCACAACCCGACACCGCCGACTCCAGGTTCCCGTTTTAATGCACAACCCGACCCCGCCGACTCCATGTCGTGGTGGGATCACGGCAGATGCCATAGGTATGGCTAAGATGGGGCCGAATGGTCGTTGGGGGAATCCGGGGAGGGTTTATGCACTCAAGAAGTGCACACGCAAGAACACGCAAGAACACGAACAAAGAACCAAGAAAGCAAGAACACAAAACACACCACGATGTACCCTGCTTCGGGGCCCTCTTGCGGAGGTAACACCCCTACTGCAGCACTATCCTAGTCAGTGTATAGCTCAAAGTGACAAGTACAAGCTGCTCCTCGAGCTGTATGATGATACAATGGTGAGAACTCGTGGTGGAAGATGATGCTACAAAGAGAGGAAAAGGCAGTCCGAGCCTGAACCGAGGTCTCTCCGAGGTATTCCGAGCTTCCTCTCTATCTTTCTCTCTTTATCTTCGATCCTCAATCCGTCGTCCCTTCAGCAGGAGGGGTGAAGCCCACTATATAGGCCAGCCGGGTTACCATTGTGCCCCTCGCAGAACACTGTTGCCATGCCTCTGCAACGGTCACCACCGTACCACCGTACCTCGGTCGGGGACAAGACGTGGCTTGCCCATCTCCTGTAGCCTACGGCAGAGCTAGCATGTCCCCTCTGACCGAGACAGGACGTGGCCTGGCAGAGCTACCTCGTAGCCTTTACCCAGACCTCGCGTGGTCAGCGGTCGGAGACGTGCAGGCCCGCCGAACCCGGAGCACGCCTCTGCCATGCTCCTTGACAGACGCTCCCGTGTCAGGCGCTCTAGTACCCGGCTGGAAGTGACAGGAGCATTGACTCCGGCCCGACCTACAGCCCACCACCTCGGTTAGCTCGGCACGGATGACGGCTCCGTACCTTGGGTCTTGCGCTTAATATCTTTTACTAGCTCGGATCTTACTTCCTTCCCACAGCTTCTCCTGCACCCACAACGCAAACCACCGCACTGAGGTAGTTAGGTCGGCAGAACATAGCTCGGACTGTGAACCTCGGCCCTGGCCACAGTATACCTCGGACCCCTCTGGGCCAAATAGGTCGGCCTGTATTCTCCAGGTCAAGATGAAGCTCGGACCTTCCCAGGCCCAAACAGGTCGGCCCTTTCCGTACCTCGGCACAACTTGGAACACCACCTTATGCCAAGCCTTGACCCTACCCGGGGATACTCCCCCGACATTAGTCCCCGAAGCTGGTGCGGTCCTACGACCTCGGAAGGAGGGCCGTAGCAGGTTCAAAACAAGCCTTACACCACCTCCTAAACCGACCTCCAACATAGTCATGCCGAGGTACCTCCCATACACCACCATCCAATCCGAGGTAGATATGCGAACTGAACTCTCCGAGCTATCTGACTCAGCACCAACTTGCCTCAAGATTTTCCGAGGTACGTGGCGAAGAATCTCTGCCCGGGCTTCGGAATCCGGACCTCTGCCAAGCAGATTCTGACCACACGCCGCCCTCGTCAGCCGGACCCACCGAACAGCGCACCTGCGCACTCAAGTACTTGACCGCCCACGACCCCTCGATTTTTGTGCTGACCAGCGCAGGAAATCCGGGGTGGGCGGTTGCCACTCTGCGGCCCACGATGTGGCCGATCGTGCGGCCGCAGACCGCGTAACCGTGCGCCCACTCGCACACGATCCCGCGCCTCCCGATAACCGCGCGGTAGTGGCGCAGTTAATGCGGGCAGTTACCGCGCGCGGCTATAAGTAGGGCCCCACGGGTAACTTCGCCATCTTCTTCCTCCTTCACTCGCCCTCTCGCCTCCATCGCCACCAGTGCCGCCGCTTCCGGTTGCGAAGAAACACGTTCCCGCCGCCGCCGACGAGCAGCTCCTTCGTCGCCGCTGCGACCGCGTCACCGGCGCCGCCCTTCAGCACCTCGTTTTCACGGTATGTACTCCCTTTCCTGATACCCTAGGCATTGCCCTAGGTTTCTTCCTCTTTGCGCTGTGGTTCTTCATATGTTCTTGAATAAAACTCTATTTACCTCCTCCGGTAGATCTTACTTGCATACTTTTTTGGGTAGTAGCGAGTTTCATACCTCGGATAGATGCTCGCCTAGCATAGATATGCCTCTATGTATATTAGATAGCCGTCCAACTCCTCCTGAGTTAGCCAGATATAGCCTTAGATTCCAGATTCACTTTTTCCTTTGCTAAACTTCTGTGCATTCTTCTGCAGATTGATTCTGCCGAGATGTCTCCTCCTGAGACTTCGGAACAAACCGAGGTTCCAGACCTCGAACTGGAGGTCGGAGAACGAGCCGGCTGGGAAGGTTCGGATGTAACTCCGGATGAAATCCAGTGGCTCAGGGCGACTCGGCGGATTCCCGCCGGGGTAGAGTGTCGCCTGCCAGAGGGCGAACTCGAGCCTCAAGTCAAGGAAGGGGAACGGGTGGTCTTCGTCGCGCACTTCCAGCGCGGCTTCGGACTGCCCGTTAGCGATTTCTTCCGGAGCTTCCTCGACAAATTCCGACTCCAGGTTCATCACCTCCCCGCCAACGCCATCACCACTCTCTCCTGCATCGTTTCCTTCTCTGAGGGATACCTCGGCCTCAAAGCCACGGTAGACCTCTTTTCTCGCTACTTCCAACTTAAGCGGCAAGTGATCCCGGATCCGAAAAACAAGGATCTGCCCAAGCTACTAACCGCCTGCGGAGCAGCCATCATAGCTCCTCGCCGAAACTCCATCTTCCCACGTATCGCTACTCCGGACACCGTTCGCAAGTGGCTCCGGACGTGGTTTTACGTGAAGAACTCCGGCGAAGAGGACTTCCTCAATCTGCCGGTGTTTAACCTCAGCCCTCCTACCGAACCGCTCAACTGGGACTACACTCCCCCTCTCACCAGCGAAATCAAGTCCATCCATGGGTATGTTGCGAAATGGCAGGACCCGGAGGACCCTGCGAACGACGGGAAAGTCCTGACGGCTGACGATCTGGCCTGCACATTTGTGAAGCGCAGGGTCTCCCCTCTCCAGGCGAGGACTCACAAGATCTGCCACATGAGCGGTCTTTATGATCCAACCCGCCATACGCATGTTGCACTGGACAACGCCGCGTAGCTCGGCGAGTCCGAGCTATCACCAAGTCCAAGATCTCTGACGCTTGGACATGGGGAAGGGAACCCCACTACAGGACCAAGCCACCAAAACAGGTACGCTGTTCCGACGTTTTCTTCGGTACTCCTTTACCACCGAGGTCTTGCTACCGACGTTCATCTTGACCATTTTCTTCCTAACTCCTTTTCATATGTCTGCCATATAGCTGTTCTCCCGCCAGACCGCCGAGGATGGAGTCCATCCTGCGGACCACTTCGGCAAGGATCTTCCTGTCGAGGACCCACCATCCAACGAGGACCCTGACAACGAGGATTACATGCCCATTGCCTCGGCCCGCGTCACCACCGCGGGTAAGCCTCAAGCACAAGCTTCAGTTCAAGAGATTTCGGATGACGAGGAGGGATTTCTCGTCATGGAACCAATAAACGCGGTACCTATCTCCTGCCTTCCTCACCTTCCGAACTTTACTCCAGCAACCAGCCGGAAACGCGCTGTGCCGCAACTTCGGCCGCCGAACCATCCGCCACTGGAGCCTCCGGACCCACTGCGGCTCCGGTCAAGAGACGTCGGCTGAAGAAGTCCGGAAATCCTCCTCATGCCCGAGGGGGCAAGAAGTTTCCTACTTCGGATGGGTAATGCTTTGCTTCTATAGCCAACAAGTTTGTTGCTTAAACTTATCACCTCGGTACTAACACTTGACCATCTTCCTTCGTTGCAGTGACCCCATAGAAGTGGATCAGGAGGTATCCTCCATGACTGCACCCGTTGGTGCCTCTGAAGCCACGACCACCCCGACGAACTCTCGCCCCGTATCTCCTCCACCGAGGTCTGGCCCGGCCTTGGAGAAATCTGCCCCCACCCGAGGTCAGACTTCTCCGCGTCCTCAAACGGATGCGGGGACCAATCGCGCCAGAACTCCGGCTACCGCCTTGCCGGAGCCTCGACTCTCCCCCCGCAGCCAGACTGCCCGCAACCAACAGCAGCAACAGCAGAAGCAACAGCAGAAGCAACAGCCCAAGCAACAGCCCAAGCAACAGCCCCAAAAACCAGTTCGCCAGACTACCTTGCCGTTGGAGAAAGGCAAGGAGAAAGAGAAAGAGACGGTGAAGTCTAAGGTCACCCCAAACCAACATCTGGGTCTGGCACCCTGACTATCTCTTCTCCTTCAAGGATGCACCGAGGTCTCCTCCCCGGTGACACGCCGAATCCTCCATTTGCCGCACCCGTTGATGAGACTGCTCCTCCGGCCGACGAATATGCTCGGAGGACATCTCTTATACTGGATAACCGGCCTGCTTCAAGCTCCGAGGCTGCTCAAGCCTTGGAGGCCTCGGTTAGGGGCATCGAGCAGGGCGGACCGTGGGGATATCCTCCTCTGCGCACTGACAGTGACCAGAGCCTCGGCTCCTTGGAACACTACAACGCAGACTGGAATTCTGCAGACGAGGTCTCCTCGGCCTCCCTAGCTGCTCCGGTAGGTGAGCACCCTGCGGGAAACAGCGCCTGCGGCCGAAGCGTCACGACCTACAAGTCGCTGCCCTGCGTGCTGCTCAAAACATCGACGTAAGTCCTATTCTCTTTACTTTCATGCAGTATCTCATCTAATATCCACCATTCCCAGTCCCCGAGATTCGAGGTAAACTATTGACGCTCCGCCGGAGTTAAAATTGTTTGGCTTGAATCTCAAACCATTTTACCTTACTTTATCATGCACCTCGGGTACGAGTCCCCGAGACTCCTGTCGAGGCATACCCCGGCAACATTTTTCCAATGATTTGACTCCGAGTCCCCGAGACTCTTGTCGAGGTATAGCCTTTCTAACCGAGCTATGTTTTTCTTCCTTGCAGAATACTATGAACGTCCGCACGGACATCTTCCATACCCTCCTGTTTGACCACAAGAAACTCCACGACGAGCACAAGGCCGTCCTTGCAGAAAAGAACTCTTTGGACGAAAAGCTCCAACTAGAGAAAGCCGAAGTAGCTCGTCTGGTAAAGGAACTGAAGCGCATCACCGAGCTGCGGACGTCGGAAACAGAGCAGCTGCAGGCGGAAAAGGCCAGTGTTGTTGAAACAGAGAAGAAACTTCGGGAGGATGCCGCCAAGGAACATGAGAATGCGCTCCAGTTAGCCGAGGCCCGCGCCACCTCGGCCACCGAGGCTTATGAAGCCCTTCAAGCTTCGGTTAACCAGCTCCTCCCGACGCTGGAACGTATCAACAAAGAAATGGACGGTAAGCTTCTTGCCCCCCTTATCCTTGCTTTGTCCTCAACAGTACTGGCTCTTTGCCGAACTGTTTCTTTCATTATTAACAGGCTATTCTTCTGCAGAGCACTTCACCTACACCCAAGTTTCGGCTCGCAATATCACTGATCAGCACAGGAAGAGGCGTAGCGAGACGAACCCCGCCTGGACCATTGAGGACCACATCGTGGCCATCAAAGCTCGGATCCATCCCTTGAAAACCATTGGGTCCGAACTCCTTGATGCAGGTGTGTCTGCTTTCCGAGCCTTGTGGCCTCTTGCCGATGCTCCCAATACTACGCCTGAGCTCGCCGCCAAGCTTCGTGAAGCCGAACAAAGACTTCGAGAGTGGCGCTCATCCTCGGCTCGCGCTGGAGCTGATGCCGCTCTCAAATTCATCATGACTTGGTGCGAGAAGCTCGACCTCGAAAAGATGGACACTCTTCGCCGAAATTCGCCCTGGTCCACGGACCCAATTCTCATCCAGCGGCGCGAAAAGATGGCTTCCTTCTTCGCTGGATATGCCAACACCAAGAACTTGAGCGAGGGAGACACCTACTCCGACGCCGAAGATGACGAGCCAGAAGAGGATGAATACGAAACAGAATCCGACGTCGAAGCCGAGCAAGGTGACGATGGTGACACCCGCGAAGCAGAAACCGAGGCTTCTCCACAAGCTGGTGCCGAGGTTACTGCCGACGTTGCCAGCACCTCCCAGGCTACCTCGGCTGCTGCCGACGTAATTCCTGATGCCTCGACCTGAACTCTGTTACTATCATGCTTGGCCAAAAAACTTCATTAAATCCCCGGTATGCCGGGACGCAGATGTAATCAAACTTAAGTAGTTCCTTTTGCTACCTCTGTTACTATCATGCTTATCCGAACCATGCTTTTCTAAGCTTTACGTCGAATCCTTTTGAATGATTGCTCGAGTTTACTTTCGTGTTTACTATGTTTGGCATTCTTTGCTCTTGACTACCTTTTAGGCAGATGCCAGTCGAGTCACAAGATTGTTGTTCATAGCATACAGTACTTGGTAAAATTCCGAGGTATGTTTCAAAGTCATCCGACATAAACGAAAGGTAAAGACAGGGGTTAGTAAACGACACATGCCGAACTATAATTTTGGACCGAGTCCCCGAGTTCATTTTCATGTCTCCCACGTTTTTTCCTCTTTGCTCTTGACTACCTTTTAGGCAGATGCCAGTCGAGTCACAAGATTAGTTTCATAGCACACATTACTTGAAGTTTGAGACGAGGTTCAAAATAGTTCGGCATATGAACAAAACTGACAAACAGAGATAAAACATAAGCACAAGAGCGAGGCAGTCCCCGAGCTTTTACCTCGGAGTGCCGACATTTTTATTAAGGATTAACCGAGGTACATACATTGCGCCTTTCATGAGTAGAAAGGTCGGAGTAGAGCTACGTTCCATGGTCGCCTGACCTCTGACTCGGGGTTGTCCAGCCCATCTTCCCTTGGTTCCTGCGCATCTATAAGATAGTAGGAATCATTGAGCAGAGCTCGGCTCACAACGAACGGTCCCTCCCATGGAGGTGACAACTTGTGCCGGCCTTTCTTGCGCTGCACCAACCTCAGCACCAAATCTCCCTCGTGAAACACACGAGGGTTGATACTCCGGCTATGATAACGTCGGAGACCTTGCTGGTAAATTGCTGACCGAGATGAGGCCAATTCTCTCGCTTCCTCAAGCAGATCTACTGCATCCTCCCGAGCCTCTTTTGCCTCGGCTTCAGTGTACATTGCCACTCTGGGCGCATCATACTCGATGTCAGTGGGTAGCATAGCTTCTGCCCCATAGACCATAAAAAATGGCGTATAGCCAGTCGATCGATTTGGCGTGGTCCTTAGACCCCACAGTACTGCTGGTATCTCATCTATCCAACACCCCGGCGTTTTCAGCAGTGGTTCAATGAGCCGAGCCTTGATGCCGGCCAACACTAGAGCATTTGATCTTTCCACCTGTCCATTAGACTCCGGGTGTGCCACCGAGGCTATGTCCAGCCGGATTCCCTTGTTCATGCAAAACCGAGCGAACTCTCCAACAGCAAAGTTAGTGCCGTTGTCCGAGATAATGCTATGGGGGTAGCCATATCGCAGAATAATCTCCTTCAAGAAAGTCACTGCTGAATGACCATCCAACTTCCGGATTGGTTTCACCTCGATCCACTTGGTGAATTTGTCCACCATCACCAATATGTGTGTCATGTTACCTCGGGCTGGTTTGAACTCTCCCACCATATCCAAACACCATACCGCAAACGGCCAAGTGATAGGAATTGTTTTGAGCGCCGAAGCCGGCATATGCGTTTGCTTGGCAAATCTTTGGCATCCTTCACATCTCCGGACTATGGCCTCTGCATCAGCAAGAGCAGTGGGCCAATAGAACCCATGCCTAAACACCTTGGCCACCAGAGCTCTTGTGCTGCAATGATGACCACACTCTCCTTGGTGGATCTCCAAAAGCATCTCCTTGCCTTCAGCTGGCTCAACACACCGTTGCAACACCTCGGTTACGCTTCTTTTATAGAGCTCCTTGTTGATGATGGTGTACGCCTTGGCCCTCCTTTGAATCCTCCTAGCCTCGGTTGTGTCACTTGGCGTGCTTCCCTCCGTTATGAACTTCATAATTTGCTCCGCCCACTCCGGCACCGGGTGCAAAGGAAAAAGTTCCTCATCCACCTCCATTGGCTCGGCCACCATAATCTCCTCCATTATTTCCTCCACCATCCTGCGACCAGTCCCCGAGTCTGGATAAGCAGTCCCCGAGCTCTGCCACGCAGTCCCCGGGTCCGACCAAACGCATCCGACGTCTACCTCCATTGGAACAGGTCCGGGCTCTTGCTCCGCCGGGATGAAAATAGATTCGGATTCAGGAGAAGGTTTGATTGAAGGAGTTCTCAAGTGATTCAGGGCTACTCCTGGTGGTACTGCCTCTTTCGATGAACCGAGGTCCAAAACATGCCGGACCAGGAGGGCCTTCCTCCTCCAGTTGCTCAGACAAGTAGAGTCTATCCAGCTTGTTACGGACATCGCCTGGGGCTAACATCCGACCTCCTATCCGAGGTCCCAACGCCCCATCCACTCTGTGGTATCCAGCTCGTGCCATGGCCGAGTCTCCATCATCATATCGGTCATCGCCTTGACCGACGTTCTGAGGTTGCTGAACATACTCCGGCTCTCGCTGATACTGCCCCTGCTGCCGAGGTTGTTGCTGATACCTCGGGGGCGGAGGTGGTTTACCTCGGCCCGCCGATGCCGCTTGACCGCCGTTCTGATTTCCCTGACCGGAGTTACCCTTAGCCCGGCTCGCATTGCCTGGGCCGGGGTTTCCCTTAGCTCGGCTAGCATTGCCCTGGCCCGCCTTCTGCTTTGCTGCTAGGACTGGATCATACATCTGCAGCTGCTGGTTCTGACCCGAGGTGACACTCCGGGCTCGATCGGCTCCTCCGACGAGTGGAGACGAGGCTTGCCCCTTGGACACCTGACTGACTGGCCTAGCTGAATAAACCATCTCTGAATCACCAGCCCCGGCATTTGCTCTGCGGAGAGCCTCATTCTGCTGGTTAGCCACATATACTAACTCATTAACTCGCTTCTGCTGCGCACGCCATGCATCTCCAGATAATCCGGATAGCTCGGCCCTGCCTGCCTCGGCAGCTCTGAGGTTCTTAGCAGGGGAACTATACACCGGCCTTCCAGTTGACACGCGACTCTCACTCCTAGCCGAGGTGGTAGGTCGAGCCTCCCTGTTTAGCTCATCATTGAGCCCCTTGCCTCTCTACCGCACCTCGGCTCCCCTATGTGTATCAACCGCTACCGGGGTGAAGCCATTCGCTGCATTGTACTCACGCAGATCTCTATTGAACTCATCTCTAGCTGTTATCATTGCTACAGCCTCCTTCTGCAACAGGACACGCTTTGCCTCTAGGTCGGCCACAGTCACTACTATGTCCACTCCTGGATTTACTGGGTCTGCCAGTGTATCCACTATCTCTACCAGGGTCGCACCTCGGCCCCGCAGCTCTGGGGTGCCAGGCAAGTCCTTCTCTAGCCTGGGCTTTGCAGATCTCACCTTAGCAACCTCGGCTGCCTTGGACTGGCTGGCATCTACTTTGCCAACGGCGTCAACCGACCTGTCACCATCACCTCTACGCAGCTCTCGGGCGAGTGATGCGCCGACCTAAAGCCGCGAGGAGAGGAGTTTCGTCGTCCACGAGCACCTGCTCCGGTACCCGCGAACAACCTCGACAGCAACGTACGTGACGAAGCTGCCGAGCATCATGGTGAAGCCGTGCTCGGGGAAGGGCTTGCCGGCGAAACACCCCGCGTTGTCGCTGATGAAGGTAAACTCTCCGATCTTGGCGACAAGCCCGGAAAGAACACGCTCGCCTGAGCCCGTCCGGATGAAAACTCCCTCCAACGCCTCAATCTGCCCCACGGTGGGCGCCAACTGTCGTGGTGGGATCACGGCAGATGCCATAGGTATGGCTAAGATGGGGCCGAATGGTCGTTGGGGGAATCCGGGGAGGGTTTATGCACTCAAGAAGTGCACACGCAAGAACACGAACAAAGAACCAAGAAAGCAAGAACACAAAACACACCACGATGTACCCTGCTTCGGGGCCCTCTTGCGGAGGTAACACCCCTACTGCAGCACTATCCTAGTCAGTGTATAGCTCAAAGTGACAAGTACAAGCTGCTCCTCGAGCTGTATGATGATACAATGGTGAGAACTCGTGGTGGAAGATGATGCTACAAAGAGAGGAAAAGGCAGTCCGAGCCTGAACCGAGGTCTCTCCGAGGTATTCCGAGCTTCCTCTCTATCTTTCTCTCTTTATCTTCGATCCTCAATCCGTCGTCCCTTCCAGCAGGAGGGGGTGAAGCCCACTATATAGGCCAGCCGGGTTACCATTGTGCCCCTCGCAGAACACTGTTGCCATGCCTCTGCAACGGTCACCACCGTACCACCGTACCTCGGTCGGGACAAGACGTGCTTGCCCATCTCCTGTAGCCTACCGGCAGAGCTAGCATGTCCCCTCTGACCGAGACAGGACGTGGCCTGGCAGAGCTACCTCGTAGCCTTTTCCCAGACCTCGCGTGGTCAGCGGTCGGAGACGTGCAGGCCCGCCGAACCCGGAGCACGCCTCTGCCATGCTCCTTGACAGACGCTCCCGTGTCAGGCGCTCTAGTACCCCGGCTGGAAGTGACAGGAGCATTGACTCCGGCCCGACCTACAGCCCACCACCTCGGTTTAGCTCGACACGGATGGGACGGGCTCCGTACCTCGGGTCTTGCGCTTAATATCTTTTACTAGCTCGGATCTTACTTCCTTACCACAGCTACTCCTGCACCCACAACGCAAACCACCGCACTGAGGTAGTTAGGTCGGCAGAACATAGCTCGGACTGTGAACCTCGGCCCTGGCCACTAGTATACCTCGGACCCCTCTGGGCCAGAATAGGTCGGCCTGTATTCTCCAGGTCAAGATGAAGCTTGGACCTTCCCAGGCCCAAACAGGCCGGCCCTTTCCGTACCTCGCACAACTTGGAACACCACCTTATGCCAAGCCTTGACCCTACCCGGGGATACTCCCCCGACACTCCAAGTTCCCGTCTTAATGCACAACCCGACACCGCCGGCTCCAGGTTTCCGTCTTAACGCACAACCTGACCCCGCCGACTCTAGGTTCCGTCTTAACGCACCCTCCGATTAAGCCGACGATGCGACGGTTACTTAGCCCTTCCCCGATTTCACATAAAAATGCATGAAACACATCACAAAACATCCTCTAAAAAACTCGAACGTTTAACAAACCACCTTCTCCGTCTCACTGCTCGTCAATCCCGCCGACTCTAGGCAATCGAATTCAGGAAGTCGACAGGAATGACCTTCTCCATCTCACCGCTCGTCGATCCCGCCGTCTCCAGGCCGACGAATCCAAGAAGTTGGCAAGACTAACCTTCCCGTCTCACTGCTAGTCGATCCCGCCGACTCCAGGGAGTCGGCAGGCTTGACCTCCGTCCCACCGCTCGTCGATCCCGCCGACTCCACCAGGGCGCCGAATCCAGGAAGTCGGCAAGAATGACCTTCTCCGTCTCACCGCTCGTCGATCCCCGCCGACTCCAGGCCAACAAATCCAAGGAGTCGGCAAGACTAACCTTCTCCGTCTCACTGCTAGTCGATCCCGCCGACTCCAGGCCATCGAATCCAGGGAGTCGGCAGGCCTGACCTTCTCCGTCCCACCACTCGTCGATCCCGCCGACTCCAATATTTTTAAAACATGAACGTGTTGCCAAAGCTGTGATCTCAGATGGCCTAAAATAAACATACACCGGCGTCACAATTTAACGGAACTATCCATGATGTTGCGTTCGAAATCATCAAGCAACACGACTTAGAAAGTAAACACGCAATGTCACAGACAGGAACTGACAGTGATTTAAAACAAGGAATAAATACAGTTTTTTAACATCGATACGTCGTCACGAGAATGTTTCTAGGCGTTCCCGCATGCCAGCTTACAAACCGTGTGTACATCCCGGTAAAGAGAAGGCAGCAGGAAAACGAAGGAACAGTCGTGGACGACAAATGCGTCTAGGGAAGACGTAGCAATTAACACGGACAAGAATGCTGGTCAGGCCGACCTCAGGGAGTCGGCGTGATCAAATAGCGTATTAAGACGAAAAATCTCATGCCAGTCAAGCAGAAAGCAAGGCCGCTACAGCCGAATCTCAAAGGAACCAGTGAGCCAACGACCGACGAACAAAATAAGCAACGACAGGGAAAAAAAATGAAGGAATAACGAATGACAGATAGAAAAATACGACAAGAAAGCCCAGCCGAGCTAAACGGAACTAACCTTAACTGGAAGACAAGTAAAAAAATACCTTAACCGAAGAACAACCGACCACTAAACCGATGTCGGGGGGCTACCCCCGGGTAGGGTAAAGTTGTGGTATAAAGAGCTCTAAAGACTGGACCGGGTCAAGGTCAAACCGGGTCAACCAAGTCCCGGAGGGACCGAGGCATGGTGTAACTGCAAACCGGCTTATGGCAGCCGGGTCACGTAGACCGGGTTGTGTTTGCAGAGTCACCTTAACCGACTTATACTAACCGAGTTATGTTGACCGACGTATGTTTGTCGGTAACTTGTGTGTTTGCTTATGTGCAGGGAAGATCATTCGGGAGGGGGAATCCGGCATACCCAAGCCGGGTTATCCTTGTGTCGACAGAGGTCAATGCTCCTGTCACCTCCCGTCTGGCACGGGAGGGCCTGGCACAGAAGCGCCTGACACGGGAGCGTGCAGGAGACCGAGATGGCAGGCCATCATTCCACCGTTGACTCCGGGTGATCCGGAAACAGACTGCGAGGCAGAGGCATGGGCAGGCCATGTCTTGTCCCTGCCAGAGGGTACTTTCTAGCTGTACCGTAGAGCTGCTGGAGATGGGCTTGTCGCGTCCTGTCTCTGACAGGAATAGCATCATGACATATCCTCGGCATGGCTACAGTGCTCCGGGAGGGGCACTTTCGTAACTCGGTTTAGCCTATATAGGCCCTTACCCCCTCCTGCGTGAGGGACGGTGCCCTGAGATACACTTCCCCCCGTAACTTCATCTTCTACTTCGTGTTCTTCCCCATTGTTGAGATATACAGCTCAAGGAGCAGCTTGTACGCTTGGTACTGAGATATATACAGAGAGATACAGGCATGAGTAGGGGTTTTACCTCCTCACGAGGGCCCCGAACCTGGGTAGATCGTGGTGTGTTCTGGTGCTTGTGTGTTCTTCGTGTGTGCTTCTTAGCGCGCTAGCCCTCCCCGGATCCACCAGCGTCCATCGGCCCCACACTTTAGCCATCCTATGGCATCTGCCGTGATACCACCACGACAGTTGGCGCCCACCGTGGGGCAGGCAGCGGCGCTGGCTGGTGTGACATTCCGGACGGGCTCCATCATCGACTCCGGCGAGCGCGTCGTTTGCGGGCTCGTCTGCAAGCTCGGCGCGCTGAACTTCATCAGCGACAACGCTGGATGCTTCGGCAGCAGGCCGTTCCCGACGAACGGCTGCCTCATCAGCTTCGGCACCTTCGTGACCTACGTCGCCACCGAGGTTGTCTGCAAGTACCCCGAGCAGGTGCTTGTGGCGGAGGATCCTCCTGCTATCTGTGCGGCTCGCGGCCGGCGTAGCGCTCGCCCCGGGAGCTGCGCAGAGGTCATGATGACCGGCACTGCGGCTGATGCCGGTAAAGGAGACCCCGGCAAAAGAGATGCCGGTAATCCCGCACCAAAGGTTACCAGATCGGCGAAAGTGCCGCTGGAGAGGAGGGAAAACCTCCCCGGCCAGGCCGGTACATCCCATGTGCCGGTTAAGCCGGCTCACCTCGAGGAGATCATAGAGAAGTTAAATGTGCCGGTAGCTGCCGGTACAGATGCTGCCCAATCAGAGGCAGAGTTGGAGGCACGGCGTCAGAGCTTGCTTCAGGAGGCTCTGGAGATGGCCGAGGTGAGAAGAGAATTCGGGATAACTGTCCGTGAGTATAACCTAGCACATGGTTTTACCCCGGTAGCTGCTCGCCCTAGTCGAGTAGAGGATGTGCGCAAGAGAGGTAAAAACCTCAATGCCGAGTTGGCTAGAGATGGTAGATCTAGCTCCAGCAAAACTCCTAGTACCTTATCGGTCGAAAAACCGAAGTATAGTTCCCCTGCTAAGACTCTTAGAGCTGCCGAGGCAGCAAGAGCCGAGTTGTCTGGCTTATCCGGAGAAGCTCTCCGCAGGCAGCAAGACCGAGTTAATGAGCTGGTAGCTGTGGCTACCCGGCAGAATGAGGCCTATCGCAAGGCCAACACAGTTGCAGGTGGGTCCGATGTTGTTCACTCGGCTAGGGGAGCCAGTGGATCTAAGGGGCAAGCTTCTTCACCGCATGTCGGTGTAGATCGTGACCGGAGTGTAAACTCCGGTAAGAGCAAACAGATGCAGGTGTATGATCCGGCGTGTGCCGGAAAACAGGTAGTTGGGCGAGGTAGTGCCGGCCGGGGTAGAAGCAATCCCGGTCAGGGCGGTCCAGGTGCCGGGGTAGTTAACTCGGCTGGCCGAGGTTATCCACCTCGGTATCCGACACAAAATCTCGCCCAGCAGCAGCAGCAAAATGTCGGGCATGTCCAGCAGCCGCAAGTTGTTGAGCAGGTGGCTAACCGCTATGATGATGGTTACTCGGCTATGGAGAAAGCCGGGTATCCGAGATATGAAGGTGCACTGGGATCTCGGTTGGGACTCGCCAGTTGTCACCAAATGATGCACGCTACAAGTTGGACAGATTTATATGTCCGAGATGCTGGAAGAGCAAGGTCCACCTGGACCTGCATGTTTTGGACCTCGGATCATGAGGGAACCACCGGTGCGGCACTTTCAGCTAAACCGAGGTGCAAAAACATATGACGGCAGCACTAAGCCAGAGGACTGGCTGACAGATTATGTGTCGGCTGTGCATATTGCGGGAGGTAACCGCAGATGGGCGGTGAGGTATATCCCGCAGATGTTGGAGGGCCAGCCCGGATTTGGCTGAACAACCTGCGAGAGGGCAGTGTTGATTGCTGGCTGGACTTTGAAGAAGCATTTGTTAGCAACTTCTCCAGCACATACAAGAGACCAAACCGTCCTCAGCAGCTTGCGATGTGCAAGCAGAGGGATAATGAAACTGACCGGGATTACTTAACCCGGTGGAGTACTATTCGCAATTCCTGTGAAGGAGTTGTAGAGGCACAGGCCATATCTTGGTTTGCCCAGGGGTGCCGACACGGCTCCATGCTCTGGCAGAAGTTGCAGAGGGAAATGCCGGCCACTCTGGCCGAGACAATCCGGATTGCGGATAGCTATGCACTGGGTGATCCGATGCAACCTTTGCTGAACTCGGGAGAGCCGAGTAGAAGATACCCGGTGAACAACAGACCCGGGCCAGTCAGGCAGAACGATCGCCAGGACTTCGGTAACAAGAGGAGAGAACCGGATTACCGGTATGGCTCGAACCAGGTTGCAGCTGTAAACCACAGCCAGATGCCGGTAATAGCCAGCGTCCGAAGTTCAATGGCCCAGCATGGGGCCAGAATCAAGAGGGAAGAGGCCATGGGGTGACCAGAAGCCATCCTTAACTTATGAGGCTATGTTGGATGGGCCATGCAGTTTCCACACCCAAGACATCCGCAGGCCTGCAAATCATACAACTCGGCAGTGCAGCTGGTATCAGCGCACAAGGGGAGAAGGAGCCAGAGCCGGAGGAAATCAGTGGGGGCACCTCAGAGAATTCCGCCGAGGCAAAACTTGCCGCTTACCGGAGCAAATGCTATCCCGGTGATTCCGCCAGTTCCGAGGCAAGCAGATCCGAAGCCTGTGAATCAGGTGAATGTCGGAGGGAACAATAACAACACTGGTCCCAGCAGGCAGGGAGAGTATCCCCAGGGAGATTACAGAGAAGCTCATCAGAGCTATGTGATATTTGTGACCGAGCCAACTGACAAGAAGAGCTTGCATCGGCGTGCACTGGAGGTGAACGCAGTTATGCCGGCAATACCGAAGTATTTGCACTGGTCCGAGCAAGAGATCACTTGGAGCAGAAGGGATCATCCCCGAGTTATGCCAACTCCGGGAGGTTATGCATTGGTGGTGGATCCGACATTCTTCGGACCCACACTCAATATTCGGTTCACCCGAGTTCTCATTGATAATGGGAGTGCTATCAATATCATGTACCGAGACACCATGGTGAAGATGGGTATCTCGGCAAACATGCTGCAACCGAGTTCTACCACCTTTCATGGCATAGTGCCAGGTGTTTCATGTGCACCTATGGGCAAAATTTGGGTTGATGTGTTGTTTGGCACCAAGGACAACTGCCGAACTGAGAGTATCCAGTTTGAGGTAGTGGACCTCGAAAGTCCATACCATGCTTTACTCGGTAGGCCTGCATTGTCCAAGTTCATGATATCCACCCATGTGGGTTACCTCAAGATGAAAATGCCGGGTCCTAATGGCATCATCACTATCTCGGGTGATTACAAGCGTGCACTGGAGTGTGCCTCGGCTGGATCGTGCTTAGCCGAGTCACTGATCATCGCTGCGGAGAAGAAGAAGATCCATGAAGTGGTGGCATTGGCTCAGTCAGCGCAACTCGGTATGCCGGGTATGGCTAACCCGGAGCAGAATGCAACTTTCGAGGTGCCCAAAGAGACCAAGAAGATCAATGTTGACCCGGCATGTCCGGACCACAACGTCATCATTGGTACCGGGTTAACTGAGAAATAGGAAGGCGAGCTCAGTCACTTCCTCCGTGAGAACCGGGATATCTTTGCATGGTCAAATCAGGACCTGCCAGGTGTTCCGAGGGAGTTGGCTGAGCACTCTTTGTTCGTCAGACCGGATATGAAACCGGTGAAGCAACCTATGCGACGTCTCTCGGATGAGAGGAGAAAGGTGATAGGTGATGAACTGGCCAGATTACTTGCATCTGGGTTCATCATGGAAGTGCTGCACCCGGACTGGTTGTCTAACCCGGTCCTGGTGGAAAAGAAAAAAGATGACCCGAATGTGGCCATTGTGTGGCGTATGTGTATTGATTACACAAACTTGAACAAGGCATGTCCTAAGGATCCATTCCCGCTGCCTCGGATTGATCAAGTGATCGATTCCACAGCCGGGTGTGAGCTGTTATCCTTTGTAGATGCTTATTCTGGTTTTCACCAGATACCACTGAACCCTGCTGATCAAATGAAAACTGCTTTTATCACCCCGTATGGGGCTTATTGCTATCGTGTCATGACCTTTGGTTTGAGAAATGCTGGTGCCACTTACCAGAGATGTATGCAAAAATGCTTGCATGATCAAATAGGAAAAAATGTGCAGGTGTATGTCGATGACATTGTCATCAAGTCTAAGGAGAAAGCTACTCTGATTGATGATCTCCGAGAAACATTTGAGAATCTGAGGAAATTCCGGATAAAACTTAACCCGGACAAATGTACCTTCGGTGTGCCGGCAGGCAAATTACTCGGTTTCCTCGTGTCAAGCCGAGGTATCGAGGTGAACCCGACAAAAATCCGTGCTATTGAAAGCATGAGGTTACCGACATGTCTCAAAGACGTGCAGAAATTCACTGGATGTTTGGCATCTTTAAGTCGGTTTGTTAGCAGGTTGGGGAAAAGGCATTGCCTTTGTATCAACTCATGAAGAAAACAACCCACTTCGTGTGGCCCCCGCAAGCAGATGCGGCGTTCACCGAGTTAAAAAAGATGTTGGCAACTGCGCCGATACTGGCTTCACCATTACCCAAAGAGCCGATGTTGCTCTACATTGCAGCCACAAACCGGGTTGTGAGTGTCGTATTGGTAGTGGAGCGAGAAGAGATGGCAAAACTGTGCAGAGGCCAGTGTATTACCTAGCGAGGTGATCTCGTTATCCAAGCAGAACTATCCGCACTACCAGAAAATGACATATGGTGTCTATCTGGCTGCTAAGAAGTTGAAACATTACTTCCAAGAGCATTCAATCACTGTGGTGTGTGAGGCTCCTATCTCGGAGATCATTGGGTGTAAAGATGCAACTGGCCGAGTAGCCAAGTGGGCTATCGAGGTGTCCCCTTACACTCCTCACTATGAAAGAAGAGATGCCATTAAATCTCAGGCACTGCCGGATTTCCTGGTGGATTGGGCTGAAATGCAATATGAGCCACCACCTGACCCCAATTACTGGAGAATGCACTTTGATGGTTCAAGGACAAAAATTGGTTTAGGTGCCGGGGTAGTCCTTACCTCGCCTAAGCGAGATCAACTGAGATATGTGTTGCAGATTCATTTTGCGGCATCTAACAATGTGGCCGAGTATGAGGCACTTGTTCATGGGCTAAATGTGGCCAAAGAAATTGGTATTCGCCGGATAGAATGTTTCGGAGACTCGGATTTGGTGGTGCAGCAAGTCTCGGGAAATTGGGATGCTTTAGATGCCAACATGGCGTTGTATCGGTTTCATGTCCAGAAGATCTCGGGGTTCTTTGAAGGTTGCGAGCTCACGCATATACCTCGGGCTGAAAATGACGCCGCCGATGTACTGTCCAAGCTAGGTTCATCCCGGGATCCAATTCCACCCGGCATAGCCTTGGAGCATCTGAGGAAGCCATCAATCAAACCATCGCCGGAGTCCGAGTCAATTTTTATCCCGGCAAAACCGGAGTCTGGTGCTGTTCCCATGGACGTCGATGTCGGATGCATTTGGGAGAACCCGGGGACTGCTTGGCAGAACCCGGGGACTGGTTACTCTATCTCGGAAGAAGTAATGTCGGTTGATCTCATGGAGGTGGATGATCCGGTTTTCCTGTGCGTCCTGTGCCGGAGTGGGCACAACCAATAATGGCATTTATGATGGATGGGAGTTTGCCAAGTAATGAAGTTGAAGCTAGGCAAGTGCAAAGAAGATCCAAGGCCTACACCATCATCAACCAGGAGTTATACAAGAGAAGTGTGACCGAGGTACTGCAGCGCTGTGTCGAGCCGCAGGAAGGGCAGGAGATGCTCCTGGAAATTCATCAGGGAGAGTGTGGTCATCATGCTTCATCAAGAGCCTTGGTGGCTAAGGTATTCCGGCATGGGTTTTATTGGCCCAGTGCTTTGAACCAGGCAGAAGATATCGTCAGAAAGTGTGAGGGATGTCAGAGGTTTGCTAAAAAGATCCACCTGCCAGCCTCGGCACTCAAGACAATTCCAATCACTTGGCCCTTTGCAGTTTGGTGCTGGATATGGTGGGAGAATTCAGGCCAGCCCGAGGTAACATGACTCATATGCTGGTAATGGTGGACAAGTTCACCAAGTGGATCGAGGTAAAGCCAATCCGGAAGTGTGATGGTCACACAGCGGTGACCTTTTTGAAGGACATCATTTTGAGATATGGTTACCCCCATAGCATTATCTCGGATAATGGCACAAACTTTGCTGTGGGAGAGTTTGCTCGGTTCTGTGCGGATAAGAGAATTCGGTTGGACATAGCCTCGGTGGCACACCCTGAGGCAAATGGGCAAGTGGAAAGAGCAAATGCATTGGTGTTAGCCGGTATCAAAGCCCGGTTGATTGAACCACTGTTGCGAACTCCGGGATGTTGGATAGAGGAGATACCAGCAGTGCTGTGGGGTCTAAGGACCACACCAAATCGATCAACTGGCTATACGCCATTTTTTCTGGTCTATGGAGCAGAAGCGGTACTACCAACCGACATGGAATATGACTCGCCAAGAGTGGCGCTGTACACTGAAACCGAGGCAAAAGAAGCTCGGGAAAATGATGTTGATTTGCTCGAAGAAGCACGAGAACTGACCTTATCTCGGTCAGCTATATATCAGCAAAATCTCCGACGCTATCATAGCCGGAAGATCAGCCCTCGGGTTTTCCGAGAGGGAGATTTGGTGTTGAGGCTAGTGCAACGCAAAGCAGGCCGACACAAGTTGTCACCTCCATGGGAGGGACCATTCATTGTGAGCAAGGCTCTGCACAATGATTCATACTATCTTATAGATGCACAGGCACCGAGGAAAAATGTGATGGACAAATCCGGAGAGGAGACGAAAAGACCCTGGAATGTAGCTCTACTCCGTCCCTTTTACTCATAAGGGCGCAGTGTATGTATCTCGGTTTTTCCTTTGAATAAAATGCCGGCACTCCGAAAAGAAACTCGGGGACTGCCTTGTCTATGCATGTGTTTTTGTCTCGGTTTTTTCTATGTTGTTCATATGTCGGATGATTTTGAGACCTCGTTTCAAAGTTCAAGTAATGTATGCTATTTTGTTGTGATCTTGTGACTCGACTGACGAACGCCGAAATGGCAGTCAAGAGCAGAGGTTATGGTATATGGTAAACATGAAAGTGAACTCGGGGACTCGGTCCTAGAAAGATCCGACATATGTCGTTTACTAACCCGGTTTTTTCTTTTCCTTGTGTCGGATGACTCTAAACCTTACCTCAAAATTTACAAGTATTGTATGCTATAATTTCTATCTTGTGACTCGACTGTCGAACGCCTGTATGGTAGACAAGAGCAAAGATCGACAAGTATAGTGAACAAGAAAATAAACTCGGGGACTCGGTTTAAATTGATCCGACATAAACCTCGTCTTGTTCGAATTAAGCAAAATAAAGTAGTCTCGGAGGAGCTTAAAATGTATATTACATCTGCACCCGGCATTCCGGGGATTTAACGGTTTAAATTCATCAAAGTTAAGCAGCAGCTTCGGAGGAAGGAGCAGCTCCGGTTGCAGGGACAGACCCGGATGACGGAGGAACCTCGGTTGAAGGAGGAGCCTCGGTTGCAGGAGTAGCTTTGGTCAGCAGAGTAGCAGACTCGGGGGCAGTCGGAGTGATCTTGCTGCTTGCTGAAGCGTCGGTAGCACTTTGCTTAGCCGAGTCAGGCGCTGGTTCAGTGGAGATCTCGGCGGCAGACTGTTTCGCAGTCTTAGCCGAGGCATCAGGAATTGACTCGGAGTTGGTAGACTCGGAGTCAGACGCAACATACTCTTGCTCGGAGCCATCATCAACATTGACCTCTTCTTCTTCTTCTTCTTCATCTCATCATCAGAGTAAACCACACCAGGTTCAACAGACCGAGTGTTGGCAAACCTGGCCATGAAGGTAGCAGCTTCCCCGCGCCTCGCAATCAATGCCGGGTCAGTAGCCCATGGGGAGCCATCGCGTAGAGTACGCAGGCCGTCGAGGTTGATATCCTCGTACCAGACATCAGAAAAGCAAGGCTGCGTCGGCCCCGGCACGAGCAGAAGAAGACCTCCATTCCCTTAGCCGAGTCTCGGTTTGCTGCAAGCATGTGGATAACTCGGCAATAGTCTTGACACTGGGAGAGTCGGGCCACAAGACGTGGTAGGCTCGGATACCGGCATTAGAAGCTCGACGCCGATGCTCCTCAAGGGAGAAATACGAGCTTGGAGTGCAATCAAGTGGTCGTCGATGTCCCAAGCTTCGGATAGCGGAGCCCCGGATGCCTCGGCTTTCGCAGCTCGGGCCTTCTTCACAGTGTTGGCTGCAGCAGCTTGGCAGTGCTCAAAGTGTTCTGAGAGCAAGTAGGCTGACGCCGAATCAAATGAGATACCGACACAAAATTCCATGGCAGGAGATATAGAGAAAAAAGATATGATTCAGGAAACTTACTGTCCATTTCGGCATTAAGTTTGGTGAGCTCAGCCAGCCACTTGGCAGCATTTGCCTTGAGGGCATCCAACTCTCCTTCAGCTTGTAGCTTTAGCCTCGCATGCAGAAATGTGCGCTTGGATCTTCTGGTCACCTGCAGCACGCTTCTCCAGAGCTGCCTTCAGTGTGTTCCTCTCCTTCTTCAGCTCGGTCTTCTCTTTTTCGACCCGGTCAAGATCTCGCTTGAGCCGAGTCACCTCGGACTGTTCTTCTTTAAGAGCACGCTTGTGCTCAGTTTCCTTCTTCTTCATTTCCTCCTGCTGGTTCTGGAAGGAGAGCTTAAGCGCCCGGTGCTCCAGGGCTAGATTCTTGAAAATCCGGCTGCGAGTGTTGGTGCAATCCTGCCAGAAGAAAAGAGGTTAGTGAGGATAAAAAGAATCTCGGGGACTGGAGCCCGAGATTGACGGAAAGTACTGACAGAGTTAAGTCAAAAAGAGTCTCGGGGACTGTGAGCCCGAGATTAATGAAAGATCATACCGAGTCATAGACATGAAACTCGGGGACTGGTTGTCCGAGTTTAATGTAAGCTCATGCCGGATAAACTCGACATGAGACTCGGGGACTGGGCATTCCAGTGTTGTTAACAAGTTAAATTTAATGATCAAGTTGTTGAAGATTCGCGCCGAGTTACCTATTACTCGGAGAGTATCAGTTACTCAACCCGAATCTCGGGGACTGTGGATAGTGTGACTTTGATCATTGAAAAGTAAGTGCTAAGTTCTAAGAAAGTTACCTCGACAACCCTGCTAGCCTGAAGGGCCGAGACCTGCAAAGAGTGCAGGGATTGCGCAACAAGGCCAGGGCCAACCGGGTGTGGATTTGCCGGAGTAGAGGAAACTTCGCTGGGATCCGCGGCGTTCCAGTCCATCACGCACTGTCCAACCGAGCCGAGGCTGTTGTCACTCGGGGTGCGAAGACTCGGAAGAACATGGCTGTTGACCCGGGGGCGGGAAATCATCTCGGAGAGATTTTTGTACGCCGGTTTGCTGTTGGAGTCACGGTAATTTGCCTGCTCTGGTCGGTTGAAGGTTGGCCAGAGGCTTGCTGACTCGGCACAGTTGGACGCGGTGGTGCCGGAGTATGGCTGGTACTGGGGGCTCCTGCTGCTGCTTCTGCTGCTTCTCCTGTTGCTGCTGTTGCTTCTGTTGCTTCTCCTGTTGCTGCTGTTGCTTCTTCTGCTTCTCCAGTTGCTGCTGCTGCTTCTGTTGTTGCTGCTGTTGCTTCAACTGTTGCTGTTGCTTGTTGTGCTTGTGCTGGGCACGAGGTGAGAGGCGGGGATCCGGCTTAGACGAGGTCTTAGTCGGGGTCTTCACCCGCTCCGTCTCCGAGTCTTTAAGAGGCGGGAGGGGAGATTGGTCTTGACCCGGAGCCGAGGTTTGCTCGAGGCCTTGGTCTCCTCCCAGGTCCGAAGCAAGATTCGGCGGCGGAATGTCGGCTGAGGTAGCGCGCACCGGGGAAGGGATTGCCCCTCCGGGGCTGCTAATCCCGGTGTTGGCCGCCAGGGGTGGCGATGAAGGGATAGGAGACAAAATAGAACTGTGGGTCTGTTTGCGGCGATGGGATCACTGCATAAACCGAGGTAAAGTGTTAACTCGGGTGAGGTTAACTTCGGTGAAAGTAAAGAAGGAAAGAGTGAGAGCAAGAAAAGTTACGAAGTTTATCTTACCCCTTGCTGGTTGGTAGGGCCTTAGCCTTACGCTTGGTGACAACCTTCTTGGCTTTCTTAGCCGGAGGAGCCGCTGACCCGGACGCAACGGAGCGTTTCCGGGATGTGCCTTGGGCACCCGGATTGGCTGCAGCACGAGGTGCATACCATGAAATAGGAATAGCGTCAATGGGATCTAGGATTTGACAATCGTCATCTTCGTCGTCTGACAAGTCTTGAACGAAGACACGGGCGGATGGCTTACCCGAGGTAGAAGCCTTGGCACGAGGAACCGGCATATAATCCTCGTTGTCCGGATCTTCAGTCTCCTCGGGTCGCGCATGGCGATCTTTTGTCCATTTCCGGGTCTTCAGGTCCCCATCTTCGATGGCTTGTCGAGTAAACAGCTGCATGAGGAGCAAAGTAGATTCGGATTAGTCAGATGGTGCTTCACCGAGATAAAAGTAACCTCGGAAGGCAGAGCTATGTCAGTTCAAAGGTGACAAACTAACCGGAGGCGGAAGCCGGGATCGCTCAAATGGCTCTACGCCCCATTGCCAGTCATCCTCCATCTCGGTCTGAGCGATGGCCTTGACACGTCTCCTAACTTGGGGACGAGTAAGATCATGGGTGCTGACCCGGGTAGGGTCCAGCAGACCACTCATGTGGCAAATCTTGTGCACACGATACTGGAGGGGGTTGACTCGGCGCATGACGAAAGTCCTCAAGAGGTCGTCTGCACCGAACTTCTTTGCCAGCAGACCCTCAAGGGTTTGGTGGATCAGTTGGACCTCAGGAATGGTGTCCTGCGGGTCATAGTTCCAGTTTAACTCGGCTGTGGGGGGAGCAATGTTGAACTCCGGCAGGTTGAGAACATCCCGCCCTTCTGGGCTCTTCACATAGAAAAAGGACCTTTGCCACTTCCGGCAAGATTCTAAGCCGGTAATCCGAGGAAAGGGGGAGTGTTTCCTCGGAGTGATGCTAGCTGCTCCGCATGCGGTCATATCCTTCACGACCTCCTCCTTATTCGGAATGGTTTGCTTCCGGAGGCGGAAGTACTTGGCCCAGGCGGCAACAGTGGGCCAGAGGCCGAGATACCCCTCCATGAAGGAGGTAAAAGCTGAGAGAGATGTAATGGCGTTGGCAGGGAGATGGTGAGGTTGTAGACCGAAGAAGTCAAGAAATTCTCGGTAGAAGGGGCTAGCTGGGAGTCCAAACCCGCGCTGAAAGTGCGCAAGGAAGACCACCCGTTCACCCGATGCTAGAACCGGTTCAAGTTCTGATCCAGGACGCCGGCATATAACCTCGGCCGTGATACGCCGGGTCTTGAGCAACCAGTCGAGGTCATCTTGTTCTATGTCGGACCCCTCCCATCCGCCTCGGTTGCTGGGTGCCGCCGATGACTCGGCCGGGTCAGGGGTGCTACGACCTGACATCTCAGGATCAAAACCTGCAAAGAGTACAAGCACAACCGAGATAAGTAACCCGGAGTTATGAATTTAGAATCGGAAAAAGTGACCCGGAAGAGCCGTGCAACTAACTCAGGAATAGAGCATGGAGACCGAGTTAAGTGACTCGGAAACCGAATAAGTATCTCGGTTTAGGTGTATGTTTATCTCGGAAAGATGATTCGGGTAAAAGTTATAAACGTGAGTTTGCGTGAATTGTGGGCAAGCAAGATCTACCGAGCAAGCAAAAAAGAAAGTAAAACATAAGCCTAGGGCAGAGAAGGATGAAACTATCAGGAGCAATGTCAGGATATCAGTGCGAGAAAGATCTAGAAAGGAACCTGAGCAATTTCGTCTATGAGCAAACAAAGTTAATCCTAGCAAGTCTAGCGAGTGGAGATCTAGAAACACCCTAAGGATGAACAATGAAGAACATGCTATGAAGAACACCTGAGAGGATTCATGAAGAAGTTAGAGATTGGGGATCCATACCGGAATGCAGATCCCGCGGGAAGGAGTTTGGCGGTGGCGGCGCGGTCGATTTCGGTCGTCGACGGCCGTGAAGCGTTCCGGCGTCGTGCGGTGGCAGAGCTCGCTGCGCGGCGGCGGCGATGTTGCAGGAAGGAGAGAGAGGAAGATGGATGCGAAGAGGACGAGGAGAGGTGCCCGCTCCCCTATTTATGGGCACGGGGCGTGTGCGGTTAGCGATTTCCCCGCGCACGTTTTCCGTAACGCCTGCGCGGATTGTCCGCACACGATCTACGCGGTTGCAACGTTTGCGGCCGCACGATCAGCCGCATCGTGGGCCGCAAGGTGGTAACTGACAGCGGCGTGATTGCGTGCGGTTACTGGCGCGGGAATCAAGGAGGCACGCCACGGTCAAACGCACTCGAGTGCCGTTGAGACGAGACAGCTCGTGACGTAGGCAGCGTGTGGCAGAGGCATGTTTGTCCGCGCGCAGGAACCGAGGCAGCGCACAGTGTCTCTCTGCCACGTGCTGTGGAGAGATCTTTGAGAGATTGTGGGAATCTTTTTGTGTCGGTTAGACCAATTGGAGGAGGAAATTCGGACAAAGTTACTAGTTTGACTCGGAGAAACTCGGCCAGCCCGAGGCATGTTTTGATTCGGAAAGGCGGTTGGTTTGGTTTGTTTTGATTAAACCTGGTGTGGCCCTCCATCCGAGGCTGTGGGACCGCACCAGCTTCGGGGACTAATGTCGGGGGGCTACCCCCAGGTAGGGTAAAGTTGTGGTATAAAGAGCTCTAAAGACTGGACCGGGTCAAGGTCAAACCGGGTCAACCAAGTCCCGGAGGGACCGAGGCATGGTGTAACTGCAAACTGGCTTATGGCAGTCGGGTCAGGTAGACCGGGTTGTGTTTGTAGAGTCACCTTAACCGACTTATACTAACCGAGTTATGCTGACCGACGTATGTTTGTCGGTAACTTGTGTGTTTGCTTATGTGCAGGGAAGATCATTCGGGAGGGGGAATCCGGCATACCCAAGCTGGTTTATCCTTGTGTCGGACAGAGGTCAATGCTCCTGTCACCTCCCGTCTGGCACGGGAGGGCCTGACACAGAAGCGCCTGACACGGGAGCGTGCAGGAGACCGAGATGGCAGGCCATCATTCCACGGTTGACTCCGGGTGATCCGGGAACAGACTGCGAGGCAGAGGCATGGGCAGGCCATGTCTTGTCCCTGCCAGAGGGTACTTTCTAGCTGTACCGTAGAGCTGCTGGAGATGGGCTTGTCGCGTCCTGTCTCTGACAGGAATAGCATCATGACATATCCTCGGCATGGCTACAGTGCTCCGGGAGGGGCACTTCGGTAACTCGGTTTAGCCTATATATAGGCCCTTACCCCCTCCTGCGTGAGGGACGGTGCCCTGAGATACACTTCCCCCCGTAGCTTCATCTTCTACTTCGTGTTCTTCCCCATTGTTGAGATATACAGCTCAAGGAGCAGCTTGTACGCTTGGTACCGAGATATATACAGAGAGATACAGGCAGGAGTAGGGGTTTTACCTCCTCACGAGGGCCCCGAACCTGGGTAGATCGTGGTGTGTTCTGGTGCTTGTGTGTTCTTCGTGTGTGCTTCTTAGCGCGCTAGCCCTCCCCCGGATCCACTAGCGTCCATCGGCCCCACACTTTAGCCATCCTATGGCATCTGCCGTGATACCACCACGACAACCGACGACCCGCAAACAAACAAAGCAACCAACAGGGGGAAAAAGAAGATCAAACGAAATAGAAAAAAGAACAAATCACAAAACAACCAACAAATAAAGAACACGGATAACACAATGGTTTCGTTATTCAATGAGAAATGGAACCGGGGCGAGTCCCTGTTAGTCTAAAAATAAAGAACACATATCCAGAAGACAGCCAGCAAGACGAACAAAGTAGGAAGAACAAATAGAAATACACGACAACAAAGCAGATCCTGATCTCAAAGGAAATATCCTTAAGGGGAAATACGATGACCATTAAGCTGACGCCCTGCAAACAAACATAGGAACCAACGAAATGAATATGGAAGAGAAAGCGAAAAAAAATTAATCAAGAACCAAAACGAATCAGCAAGATAACCAGATTTTACAGCCGGGATAGATCCCGGGAGGACATACTAAAATGAACCAAAACGATTGAACTCACCACAAACACAGTGCGAATAACTAACAGTCATTCCTTTTGGAGAAACCACGGTATACTCACATTTTTATTGCTATCATATCTTTGGTCGGAATGTTAAATAAGCCCAAACCTTTTCTTAGATCCACACCACCAAAAATAAAAGTAACACCTAAGCAACACACAAACGACGCCGCCTCGAAAATCAAGAGAAGCAAGCACCAGAAAAAAACGAACGCACGAGTCCATCGCCAAGGAAACAAACATAGACAACACGGATCCAGCACACGGAAGCGAGACGAAGAAAGAAAGAGTGACAACGAGGAAACACAGCCACAAAGCTGAAATCGACCAAAACAGAACTCACCTCAACCGGAAAAAGTCAGACCCGTAAGCCGGCGACCTGTGAACAAACAAAGCAAAGAACAAAACAAAACATTAACAAAGAACGAAGAACTAATAGAAAAAAAACACGGCAACAATGCGAAGCCTAAACTCACCGGAACGAAATTAACTAGAGGAACAGCGGAGCACAGAACCGATGACCGGCGAACAAATAAAGAACCCAAATGAACAAAACGTAAGAAAATCTGAAAACAAACATAACAAACCACATAAGCAACGAACAATTAAATAATACGGATCCAGCAAACGAACCAGCAAGATGAACAAAGAACTAAATAATACGGTTCCAGCACGCAACAGGAAAGATGAACAAAGAAGGAACAACAAACAAATATACACGGCAAGAAAGCACAACCTAATCTCAGAGGAACCGACCTTAATCGAAAGACCAACACACCAGTAAGCCGACGAGCTAAAAAAAAGAAACAACAAATATAATATGTAAGAGAAACAAAAAATAATAATGCAGGACCCAAAACAAAACAAAATAACACCTCCGTCAAACGAAAGGAAACCCGGAAACATATAAATCAATAAGAAAACAAACCATACAAACGAAACAAAATAAGTAAACACAAAGATCTCAACAAAACTGACCTTAACCGGACGAACGAGAAACCAGTTTACCGGCGACCTGCGAAAAAACAGAGCAACAAACAGAAAACAAATATGAGAAACCCAAAAAACAGAACGAACAAACAGCATAAGCAACAAACAACCAACGAACACGAATCCAGCACACGGTCAACAACATGAAAAAAGAACGACCAAAATCAGAGAGTAAACCACGGTAAGAAAACCCAACCTGATCACAACGGGACCAAACATGACCGGAAGATCCATGGAAACACGGCGGAGCTGTAGAAAAACATGGCGGAGTAAGAACAACGAGGAAGAAGAAAAGGGGGAAATGAGAGCTGCAGTAACCATCCGATCAGAAAACAGCCTATATACCCCGTCCCCCCAGCAACCCCATTAGGTTGGTAACCAATCGGAACCAATGGCGAGCCGCCAGCGACACGAGAAATCGGGCCTTCTGACTATCAGCACAGTGCAACGTACCCGCCGACGAATGGAGGGAGGCCACCTCGGACGGAGAAATCGGCCCGAATTGTCCCTAACATCACGAACAGTGCAACGTACCGATGATCGTGCGAAATACCCAGCGTACCCCGACCTACTGTAGAAAATACGCAGCGGCGACGTATGGAAGGGAAAGATCGGCGACGCAACGTCCCGAGCAACCGACCTGTGGGCCACGGAAAGGATGGGGCCCATCGTTAGTGAGAGAGGGGGAAGGAACACGTACGAAGAAAGCTATCCCAGATGGGCACCGCTAAAAACCCAGTACGGTAAATGAACAAAATCGACCAATGGGACGAACACGCTGCGAATCTGTACCCCTCTGGCACGTCCGCCACACCGATTAAACGCGCAGCGTGAGGCCGACGGGTGGGCCCTCGGGCTACAGGGGTGATCCACGTAGGACGTCAGCGAGAGTGGGTGCACAAAGGTTGGTACGGTTAGCGACTTTGCGAATCCCTGTTCATGTCGACTCTAGGAGCCGGCGGTGATCGGACGGTGCGGAGGCACGGAGCGGGGAGGTCGAACGACCAGAAAGCCCAAATTGCTGGAGAGCCTCCAATGGGTCTCACCGTTTATATCTTTAGATGTTTTTATGCTATAACTGCTATGGTCTATAAATATGTGATTTATAGGGAAGTTCATACGCACGTGTAGAAACATAATCAACCCTTTTACCCTTTGTCTTGTCTCTGACAAACTCATTAATACTGGATGACCTTTGCTTTCCGGTCATGGACACAAGTATGTGTCATTATTAATGAGAGCACATTGTTGTCTCAACAATGTGACTGGGAAGACCCAAAATAAAGATATACTACGAGATCAAGGTTTTGGTGTATATGCTATAGTCTTAGATTGATCTACTTGCTTATTCCTTAGACCATGAGAATTTATGGTTGTGTATATTAGAGAGATTGCTTTGGCACAGTTAAACGTCACGGCCGTAACTGGGTGGCCATAAAGGCTGTCGCTGGGTTATCTTGAAGATATGCATTTATCATAGTAGTTCAAGAATGGGAATTGCTCCTCTGTCTAACAGAGAGATACATCCTGGATCCACTCTAGTGGGAAGGTATCCATAGATAAGTCTGCGCAGACAAAGGTCATGATGTTATATCATGGGGATACTGGAACATGGGAAAAGAGTAATGACATCTCGCCGGTGACGAGGATAAAGTGACATAGTGAATGAAAGATCTCATTCATGGTAATGTCATATATCTCGCCTCGGGTGGTAGATGAGTATCGTGAAGTAATGGGAATATGCTTGATAGTCAAACAGGTTCAACAGAGTGTTCTTCGTTAACAATAGCAGTCATTCAGGTCGTCCATGGATCTGACCCTGTCCGGTGATTGGATAGGCAATTTCAATTATAGCTACCCGTTATCGAACCTGTAGGGGTCACACACTTAAGTCGTCATTGTTTGCTATATACGTTGGAGGTTAGGAGTAGATGAAGAGTATCATTCGTTATGTTCCGACATGATAGAATTATGTTCAGAGATTTAATCGAAGTAATATTGAGGAGGTGTCGGATTTATTTCGACAGATATATTTCTCCAAAGTTTAGTTTGCGGACACTGGTGTCCCGGATCATATAAATAGTTTATATGATAAGGTAATTAATTATAGGAATTAATTAAACAAAACAAATTTAAAGAAAAAATATAAAGTAACCGGAGCCCACTGAAAGGAGGCTGCCGAGTGGGCCCGTAGGACCCACACGGCAGCCGCGCCACTTGTGGCGGGTGGGGCCCATGGTGGGGCCGCCAGGGGGCGGACGGCGCGAGCGACCGAGGTGGGCCGCGCCACTATAAATGCTCCATCTTTGCACAGTAAAAAAGTTGCCGAAGCCATCAGCATATGTCAGCATGCATGCTGCAACAGCAACCAAGCTTACTGTCTAGAACACACAACCTCAGAGCAAAGAGGCCATTCCTTGAAACAGAAGCAGAAAGCTTGTCGGAGTGAGGGCAGGGCCTTCGCTGTAATAACGCGGGTGTAAAGGAGCGGGCAGCGAGGTTGGTGGCGCGGCCTTAAGGCAGCTCCAAGCGATGCGACCTCCCCCGTAAACAAATGCCGCAGCAAAGCTGGGAACGTCGCCATGGCAAAGAAGCACTCGAGCGCCATGATATTCCACTCGATGGAATTTCCAAAAGATCGCGTGGAGATAGATTGATCGATTAAGACGTCGTCCCCAGAAATAATCATGATGCGATCGATCGGTGGCTAAAAAACGCCGTCCTTGTTTAGTGTCCGCCGTGCGGAAAAGCGGCCGGAGGAATGCTAAAGATCGGCGGAAGCGGGCGGCGTTTATTAGCACAGCCTAATTAATCATGTAGCTAGGGGGCCATTAGGTATCATCGAGTGCACATTCGAAGCTGTTCTTTCGTACTCCTCTTTTCGAATAAAAAGGAAATGCTTGGCTCGTTTAGGCCGGCTAGCTAATCCGGGGGCGTAAATGTGCTTAAGGGCCTGCCTCTGCCTGGACCCATGCTATATGAGTGTTTGGAGCTTTGGTTAGGTGAGTGTTTCCTAAGTACAACCGTGTTAGGTCCATAACCATGTAGATTACAAAATTGGATAAATATATGGCTTCATTTCGAAGCTGGATTTTTTTTCCTTCGTGAAAAGTTAAAAATTCTTCATACAGCATGATGTTTTGTTGCAAAATAGCATGAGAGATCATTTGAAATGCATGAACACGATGGCATATCATATATACGCGATGTTCTATTTCTTACGTGATTTTGGAATTACTATCGTGTTAAAAAACAAAGCTGGGAAATATAGAAGAGCCCCTCGTCAGATGAATGTGAAAACACTTGTAGGAGAAATAAACTTTTTTCGAAATGGAGGTGAAATAAACTACGATGGCACAAAATAATTTTGGAAAACAAAACAGACATTGCAGTCACAAACAAGGCTCTATTCACGGTTGCTTGGATCATGGGACTGCATGAATAAAATCTCGTGAGAGGAACTTCTCCTGCAATAATTTTGACAAAACCATGAAACATGGTACAGAATCTAATGTATTCAATCCATGTTTTAATGATATGTCCTTTCTTTCGCTTCTACCACTAATCAAGTAACCAAGAACCTCACTTGAGTAACTCATGGGGTTGGGCCTTCTGCAAGAGCAATTATATTTTGGAGCATGCGTGTTTCTTAATTATGCATATTAAAACTCATAGATTCTAAATAGCATGTAAAGAAAATGAAAAATACAGAAATCATCATTGTCATCCTAATGAAATTTAGACATAAGTGTTTTTGTTATTGAAGATCATTTAACAAACCATAAGAAGATGTCTCGCGGAGCGTAGTTATCTGTTCATACACCTAGGTTCAATCCTCGGTTGAGCGGGCATTAATATCGGCTGGGAAATAACTATTTTTGGGTCAACTAAGCTATAAACATCCGTACTTTTCGAACACGTGTATGTTTGTGCGAGTGGCCGAGAACGGAGAAAATCGGTGGTAAGGCAAACTTTAAAAATGATGCAAATGCTAAAATAGTTCCAAAATATTAATCTTATATATAATTCTAACATAATCACTCAGTACAGTAAAAAATTACAAGTAAAATCTGAAATCAAATCAATATGGAAGCTTTGACGGCGTATAAAGCCCTAAGCAATGAAAAAGAATTATCTATTTTTGAAAATCTATTGCTCGATGTAGCACATCACCGAGTTATCAATAAGCCATCGCGGACATCTTGTTGAGCAACCCGTATTGAGAATCTTGTTGCCAAGAAGGCCCTTTTCAACTATTGTAGTCGCCCTTTCAACTATTGTCGTCACCGCTGGTAAAAGAATTTTGATAATGAGGTGATAAATTGTAAGAAAAATGATGTGCCTTTCAAATATCAAGACAACCTCTAAGGTCTTCAATTCTCTGAATATGAATAACGAATAGCTCAAAATTATCTTGTATATGTCATGTTCATAATTAGAGAATTCCCCATCATCAATCTCGTTAACACGAGCAAAATTATTCACATTGAATCTGAAATGAGTCTTTTGAGTCACGGCAAAAAAAGTTCTGAAACAACTCTGAAGATAATTATTTAAGCGATGGTCAAAATAGGTGACAGTAGAGTCTATAGAAAAATGGAAGGTGTACATATTGTAAAAATAATCAACAATGACAATGTCTTGTCTCTTTTATTGGTTTATGCTCATTTTGTTACCATTTCATCTATACTTAGAATTGTGATGTGATTTTCTACGTGAATTGACATTTTTCAAGGGGAACTCTCAACCATCATTTCTCCAATTGAGCAAATGTATAGTCACATCCTTAATTAAATACATGGACTGAACTAATACAATTAGAATTTTAGAGCACAAAATATACAAAGTGAAAGTAAAACCATAAAACATAAACAATCGCATATCTAAAGTTAGTTTCGGCGACCCAATAAGCTGGCCAAAATACTCTCAAATGCTCCACCTATGACATTGTTAAAGAGTTATGTTTTGATAGATTGATAATTTGCTAATGCAAAAATAAAGGGTTGATTTCCGACTAGACTGGCTCTAGTCCTTCTTTTTTTTTGGGTTCAGAATCGGTTTTACGCAATGTTGATAAAAAAGCATAAACCTGTCACACAGAGTACCTTTTTTAACAAAATATCACTCAAATAAATAAATAAATAAGCATGCTTCATCTTTATGTTTTCGCTGAAAATCAAAGTAGGGCGGCCGCCCTACCTTTATCTACTGGGAGTTCCGCCCCTGTTTGTGCGTGATGTTCATCTGCCTCGTAGTCCATACGTTATGTTAAAAAATATCTATTTTTCCTTGTCCAGTGAGTGGAGACTAGTTTTTATAACAAAGGGCGGAAGACCCGACGTTAAATTAATAATGCCCCGAACGGCGACAGAGATACAAGGTGATTAACCCAACTTACAACCACGAACCGCACACACACACACAAGAAAAAGGACAACCAAGGAGATTACAACCGCAGGCGCAAACCAAGGACGCGATCGCCAAAGGAGAGCTAAGCCGAAAGGGATGAGCACTTGCAAGACGGGCAAAGTTGTCGGGCCGGAGCTCACCCTTGAGCACGGGCACACCAACACACCCTGCACACCGCCGCGAGACACTGCACCGTTGCAGGCATCAGCACCAGGAACATCAACGCCGCCAGTCGCACACCGCCGCCGACAGCTCAACCGGGAAGATCCAACCAAAAGAACACCGAGTGTGCAGAACCAGCTCCAAGTCTTGCCAGAAAGCTCGATAAAGAAACCACGCCAAGGCACCGCCTCCATCGTCACACCAACTCCGGAGAGCCACACGCCGTGAGCTCCAAGGCGGCGTCTTCAAGAAGAGCGCGACGCTAGAGCGCTGCCACCACCCGATCCGAGGATCTTGGGTTTTCACCCGGAACATATAGGAGGGCCGAGAGCTGCCGCAACGATGCCTTCAAAAGGTAACGACGTCCATGGACGCCGCCGCCGCGGCCCGAGAACCTCGGGCGAGAGTTTCCCCTCGGCACACTCTCACCGCCTCCCGCAGGGCACGGACACCGGCAACAGTACCCACACCACTGCCACGACAACAAGCTCGCCAGTCACCATGCCGCCCACACGGCCGTGGTCATTGGCCATCACCAGAACCACCGGCTCTCCCGCCAACCGAAGTGGTTCCCGCCTTCCAGGGCCGCCGTCCGGTGTCCCAACTCCACGCGCCGCCGCCGAAACCGGAAGGAAAGCTGAGAACCTCCGAGACTGCTCCTCCTGCAAGATCAAGGGCCAGCAGCCCCCACGGCTGCCGACATCTTCAGATCCACCAAGGCTCGCTAGGGCCCGGGGCCCCTGCCCCAGCCCGTGCACGCGAGGCGGCCGGAGCTTGTCCGCTGCCGCACTGCCCGGCGCCCTCGTCCGAGCCTTCACCGCAGGAGTGGCGAGCTGAACGCCACCGCCAGCCGGACCCGACAAAGGCCGCGCCAGCCAACCAGCACGCAAAGAGATCTCGACCTCCACCTGTCCGCCGAGCGCGAGGAGGCGCCTCGCTGCCGCCAAGACTCAGCCCAAAGGGCCACGCCGCGCCATCTGCCGAAGCAACCACCGCCGCGGCCACACAGCCAGCAGCCAACCCTAGCCACTCCAATCGATCAGCAGGCTCCCGCCACCACGACGGGGAACGAGCTCGGAGCCGGGGAAGGAGGGGCACGGGGAGACACGGCTGGCGACCTCGACGGCGGTGGCAGGACCCAGCGCCGCAGTGACCTCCATGCCGCCGCGCGAGGGCCCCGAGGCCAGATCCCCGCCGCCCCCATCACCGGCGCCGCCCAGCCTTTGTCCGGCGGCGGCCTCCGGGAGCGGCGAGGCGGGGAAGGAGGAGAGGAGGGGGTGGCGGCGCTGGTTTCTAGGGTTCGCCCCCTCGTTCGCCTAGAGGAGACGACGCCGTGGAGACTCTAAGTTGACCGCTCAGACCAATATCATTAGTTTTCCTCCCACATCCAACTTTTATATCGAATCAAGGATTTCTCATTGGTACAGGCAGATCTACACAAGGTGGAGTTATATTCCCCATATTCTCCATCTAGAGAGGAGCTAAGAAAAACTTTAGACCCCAAATTTGTAAGTAATATCCACATAGGATTGGAGCAAGGGCAGAGCGTCCTAATCCTCTACCTTTTGCTTGAAGAAGAAAGGGAAATTATAAGACCAGAAATTGTGGTTCTTGGGTTGGAGATATGGATCGAGATATCCTCCCTAGTTTCCGGCGGAAAGCGACGTGCGCATCACCATCTACGCCATGCGTACGTGCGCGCGGCACCGTGATCGGACGGCAGCCACGCATGTATCATAAGCTACTATACGTACGAGATGCATGTAGCTAGCTGCCCGCCTGATCGATCGATGAATTGTGGGCATTTCCTAGAATCAATAGATATTCCTCCGGTTGTTAACAAACAAAAGGCACTTGATTACATGATGAATTAACAAGATCATATAAACACGAAGCTCGAGGATTGGTACGAATCTAGGACAGAATCACGTCCAAAATCATGTTATTATGATGATCAGATAAGAAAACGAAAATGTAGCCATCCGGTCCCCGATACATGAAGCATGATGATCAGATAAGAAAACGAAAATGTAGCCATCCGGTCCCCGATACATGAAGCCATGCTTGGTGCGCGAAGCCCCCGCCCATACGGGTTTTGTCGCGTCGGTGCGTAGTCTTTCAGGGGCCCGTGCGTATGCGCTTGCACGTACATCTCTTTCGTTTCGGATTTTTTATAAATATGGCCCCTGTCAAATGGATTTGTCAAAATTAGCCTCCACCGGAAAATTGTCAAAAATGGCCCTGGCGAGAGGTAGGAAAAACGGCACATGTCTTTACGCCAATCCAAGTGGCGGAAGTGAGTTTCCGCCGTCTGGAAGACACTTGTTGCTCCCTGAGTTGGCGTACAGTTGTGCAACATGTGCCTTCTGGTGCGGCACAAAGTGACTTCCCGCCATCCCGTATGGCACAAAGTCACTTCCCGCCACCTGGGTTGGCGGAAAGACACGTGCTGCTTTTTCTACTCCCGCTAGGGCCATTTTTGACAATATTTTTCGGTGGGGACTAATTTTGACAAATCCATTGGGCAGAGGGCCATATTTGTAAAAAAATCTTCGTTTCGAATGGGGGAAAAGATAACAGAATGAGTACAATCCACACCCAATCTTCCTGAAATTTTCGTAGTCAAATCAATAAACGAACCGTGTGGTGATAACTTCTTCTCCTATATGTTTGAATGGGAATAGGACTAGCTTTATATCTTTCTTTTTAGGTGCTCTAAAAATAATGTTTAGAGTGAACATACTACTCCCTCCAGTGGCGGATCTAGAACTCGATCGGTGGGGTGCCAAGCTAACAAAGTCATCCTCATTAGGCTTGTTGAGCTTGGAATTTAGTTAGGAATAGATGGATGGTTCACTAATTTGGAGTTCTGACCATAAATATAAGCCACTTGACCACTTTTACACATGGTATACACATAGGATTAGTCCAATACTAGTAGGTAAACAAAATTATGTATTTTTGAAGGATACGCTTCTGACTCCCTCCGTCCCGAAATAGTTTACTCAGATATATCAAAATACAGGTGGACTTGATTTTTGCAGTGTGTATATACATCCGTATTTAGACATGTAAACTAACTAATTTGGGTAGAATTCAAATACCTTCACATGTATTCTAATTTATTTCCTAAAAAAATTGTTTGAAAGATTACGTAATGACTAATCTGAATCCATGTACTGACACCAACCTCGAATTAGAAATTACGATCAATCATCTATCAGTTGTTAATTATATAGTAGCTAAGTCGTACATACAGGTTTGCATAAGCACATGCAATTTGCCAACCAACTTCCCTCTAATTAAACAAGGATTAAACAAACATCTACCGGCTAGGAGCGAAAATATGGACTAGCTAGGTAGCTACTGAGTGGGTAATATATCTCTAGTGGAGACCAAAAAAAACGAGCTAATTGATCACACCACACACAAAAAAGAAGTCGTTGCCTTTCTTTGGCGAGTGGACTGGATCGGATTGGATTGGATCTGCTGTTCGTAATAGTAGTTGATTACCAAGTGAAGTGAGAGCCAGCACACTACCGGCCAGGTTTTGGCAGTCTAATCCGGCGCCTAATGATTACGGAATGGACTTTTGGCAGTGCCGAGTCCATCCGATCGATCTCTGGATGACCTTAATGGCATAATTAAGGAGCAGCACTTGATCGTCGTGCCATGTGCACACGGGTGGCCTCTAACGTCCTTTTCTGCTTGGCAGTCGGGCGGATCCATCGCACTGTGTAGCTCCTACACAGTTTGAAAAGCACACCAGAATAGACAGGAGAATATATTTTGTAGGAAAACATCTAAAATAAAATACTTTTCAAAATAAATTTGATATACAGAAGACTTCCACACAAAAATGCAGTCGCTACGTCTACAAATTATTTGCCACATATATGGGTATTTCTCTTGGAAAACTCTTTACCTACTTAGATTTTTTAACCATTCAAAGCATGAAATGATATGCGTTCCTCTATCATATTGGCAAACAAAAGAAAAAATGAGAAAAAAATCTGAACATCGACTTATTATAAATGAGAATGCTGCTCAAGGAGGAGTGAATTAGAATTTTAAGCACTAAGATAGCACGAGAAATTGTGAGTGTGATGCTTTAGGAATTTATCACCAATCCACCAAATGTCAAATTTAAACATAATACTAAAAGGTATCATGTTCTTACCATTTTCGGAAGGCCAGACCCACCTACCAGGCACACATGGCAGACTCAAGGTCGACCGTTGAAGTGTAATATATAATTAAATCAGTTTAGGCAACAATTGAAATAATAATAAACTTGCTCCGCCGTTGGCATAGCGGAGTACATATTTTTTTGGGTCGGCCAAAAGCCTAGAAGTGAGGTTAAACTGAGATTTTCAATAATTACACATTACATGAAATTCAAACTAAATTACATTTGATACTCTAAAATATAAAAAATATGTGCATAATGGTGTAGGATATAAATACATAACTTTTAACAAGGAGAAATTGCTAAAAAATAATTTTTGTTTAGTTTAATAAATATTTTTAAGCTGCATAACACAATTACGATAAAAAGAAGAATTAAAATCATACATTTTAAATTATAATTTTACAACTATATATGTATAGGTATCACCATTTCTATTTTAGTTTTGCGGGAATAGGCATCCGTTCCGCTCATGTGTTTCAAATCTTCCTGATCTAAACATGGCGCATGCTAGTCGAGCCATAAAGGGTATAAATACTTAAACAAGGTACATTTGAAATTTGGATTAAACAGGGTACATTTCAAATCTGGACTTATTGGGTAAATGGAATTTACCATTTTCGTGTTTCTTGCATGCTCACACTAACATATTGTGCTCTTAACATTTCAAATTATAATGCATATTCTAGCATGTCATGACATAATTATCGGAGCAACAGTTGTGGCTGGCTGGCCGTACGTCTGTTTAGTCCTGGACATGCAGCAATCTCACAGATTCGGCGCTAACCCCCAGCGGAAGACTTTTTCGCTCCCTGCACACGATACACTCCATGAGTCCACTGTACCGCCCTAAACAATGTACGCGATGTGTACGCGATGTGGTGCTTGGGTGGACTATACGGGGAAGCGAGGCCGTTGTCGAGGTGTGCCCTCGGCAATTCCCATGGTTGCTATACTAGGGTTGATTGTGTGGTAGAGAACGCGTAGTATCGGTGGAATCGACGGCTGACAAGCTGGATTTACCCAGGTTCAGGGCCCTCGAGTGAGGTAAAACCCTTACTTCCTGCTTGTCTGTGTTTATGGTATGAATATTAGGGTTACAAGGGTTCGACGAGCTACTGATCTCGTCGAGATTCTGGTGGCTATGGATTGCTTGTCCTTGATCGATCACCTTCCCAGCCTTTATATAGGAGGCTAGGTCTCGGGAAACACAACCGACCAAGGTTACATGTATGGAAAGTCTTAACCGACTATTATTTGATCTAGCCTGGAAAACACTCTTCGTCTTGGGCCTTTCTTCATGGGTTTCGATTAATCCTTGGCTTCTTTGTCATCACGTGCACCAGGTAGCCTTATGCTGGGGTACCCGCAGAGTATAATCTCGTCATTAGCCCCCGAGTACTTGCTTGCCTCGAAGAGTCGAGCATGTGCTCCCTTCATCGTGCACGTCATAGTTTTCTTAGCTTATTCTTCTACCCGATGTAATTCTTCAAGCTCTAATTTGTTTCAATTGTATGTGTATGCTAACCGAGAGATACTGACATAGTAGGCCTGATTCACTCGAATATCGAGCTCAGTTAACCGCACATTTGGGCGAAACCATACTAGCCTTCAGTCAGACTCGAGTCCCCGGGCTCGAGCCTGGAATGCAGTCGAAATTTTTTGCCTAGGGATATTGACATAGTAGGCCTGATTCACTCGAAAATCGAGCTCAGTTAACCGCACATTCGGGCGAAACCACACTAGCCTTCAATCAGGTTCGAGTCCCCGGACCGAAGCTGGAACACTTTTGAAACTTTTGCCTAGGGATATTGACATAGTAGGCCTGATTCACTCGAAAATCGAGCTCAGTTAACCGCACATTTGGGCGAAACCATACTAGCCTTCAATCAGGTTCGAGTCCCCGGACTCGAAGCTGGAACATACTGGACAGACTCGACTCAGGCCGTTGTAGGTCTTACTGATTCGTTCTGCAGTTTAACTTTTGATACCTAACGCGTCCGTCAGGATTTTCATCATGTCTGTTGACACGGAAAATTTCAAGGGAAAACACTGTTGGAGCGTCCCTCGGCCCATCTCGATTGCTCGGCGGGTCTTACCTTTACATTTGCGTATGCAGCATCCGAAACATCTGCGATTGGCATAGTTCGGGAATTTATGAAGTTTGATTCTTTGCTTTGTGAGTACTTAATGCTTTCAATCGAGCCTGTATTCGAGTGAATTTTTCTTACCTTGTTTGGAAATCTATGGGAGCGCGACAGCGCTCCCATGGGAGTAGCCCCGAGATTGTGGTTTATTGTCTTGCAATAGAGGACAATCTCAAATCATCCTTTTACTCTGCTTTTTGTCAATCGAAATATTTTGTCTTTGAAATCTATGGGAGCGCGTCAGCGCTCCCATGGGAGTAGCCCCCGAGATTATGCTTTATTTCGTTTGAAGTAGAGGATAATCTCAATAATTTTGCTCCTTTTTGATCAATCGCAACAAATTTTTGATATGCTCCCATGGGAGTACCTTTGCTAGTCGAATCCTTGCGTCGATTGTAGTCTCGAACCCACCACTCGAATGTGGACGTTATCACTGCCCCTGACGTCATTCATGACGTGTTTGGCGTGCGCCCGCCAATTTGACAAGACGTGTCTGTGTGGGCCCAATTTTCAAACTTTTGACCGCAGAAGACGCCATTTTTATTTTGGACCTGACTTATCATGGTATAATCAAGATAGTTCTCAGGTAACACATCTGTGTTTTTGATTTGTACCAGGTCCCAAGTTTTTCGAGTGGGTTTGTGTTTCCTGTTTAACTCAGCCCCGAGCATGATTTTGGGTTTTCTGTTTGACCCAGCCCCCGAGCATGTCGAGTGAGATTGGGTTGTCTGTTTGACCCAGCCCCCGAGCATGTCGAGTGGGATTTGGGTTGTCTGTTTGACCCAGCCCCCGAGCATGTCGAGTGGGATTTGTTGTCCTTGTGCTCACTGATTTTTGAGCTAGAATTTTGAAGCTTATGTTTTTACGATCGAGTTCCCGATTGGTTGAGTAGCGTAAAAGCATATATGAGAAATATGGAGGAACATGTATCTTTATTCAAAATATGTGTTCTATCAGCAAGCCGCCTCATTAAAACCTTCCAGTCCCCTTAGGTACCCTGGTAAGGGAAAAGAGTGCGTCTGAAACTTGCTGATTCTTTGGCCTTATGTGCTATTACATACGAGGTTAAAAGATCTATGCATAGAATCGACGCAGGTGCGCCACGTTCCATGGGTTTGATGCTACTTCGCCCGTCTTTGCGTTCTTCAATCGATAGGCTCCTCCTTCGATGACTTCTGTGACAATGTAAGGTCCTTCCCAAGGTGATGCAAGTTTATGGACTTTCTTCTGTTTCTCTCGCAACACCAAGTCTCCCACCATGAAGGACCGTGTGCGTAATCGACGACTATGGTAGTTGCGGAGGTCTTGTTGATAAACGGCTGTTCGTGCCAAAGCCGTATTGCGTGCTTCTTCCAGCAAATCGGCTGCATCTTCGAGTGCCTTGTTCGCGTCGTTTTCTTCATATGCTTCCACTCGTGGTGCATTAAACTTGACGTCAGATGGTAATACTGCCTCCGCACCATAGACCATGAAGAACGGTGTATACTGTGTGGAGGCGTTTGGAGTGGTCCGTAAGCTCCATAATACTGATGGAAGTTCTTCTACCCATGCACCCGCGGCCCTTTTGAGTGGTACTAAGAGTCTCTTTTTGATGCCACTGCATACGAGTCCATTGGCCTTTTCAACCTGCCCATTGGATTGTGGATGTGCCACAGAGGCGTAGTTTAATTTGATGTTTTGTTCCTTGCAAAAGGATTTGAACTCTTCCGCCGTGAAGTTTGTACCATTATCAGTGATGATGCTATCCATTACTCCAAATCGATACATGATCGATTGTATGAAACGAACTGCCGTAGAAGCTGTTGAGCTTGCGATAGGGATTGCTTCGATCCATTTGGTGAATTTGTCGACTGCCACTAGCAAGTGAGTATGACCTCCTTTTGATGATTTTTTCAGTGGTCCCACCATGTCAAGCCCCCATTGGGCAAAAGGCCATGCTAATGGTATGGTTTTTAGTGCTGACGCGGGTGCATGTGGCTTGGAAGCGAACTTCTGGCAACCAATGCATCTTTTGACTATGTCCTCTGCATCCCTTAGCGCTGTAGGCCAGTAAAACCCTGCTCGGAAGGCTTTGGCTACGAGTGATCGACTGCCCGCGTGGTGCCCGCAAGTACCGGCATGAATGTCCGAAGGAGATCCTTGCCATCTTCGAGTGCAATGCATCTTTGGAACATACCTGAGGTGCTGCGTTTGTACAACTCACCGTTTATGATGGTGTATGCTTTTGCCCGTCGAGTGACACGTCTGGCCTCGTTTGTATCTTCTGGTAGTTCATTGCGAAGTATGTATGCGAGAAAAGGTTGAGTCCATATTGGCTCAATGAGAAGTACCTCAATCGGAGGATCCTCTGTGCTTGGCGCTTTGCTTTTGTCTGTAGCTGTGTCGTAGCCGATGGTCGTTTGTCGATTGACCTACGTTCTATTCGTTCAAAGAAAACACCCGGCGGGACTGGTGCTTTTGTGGAAGCAATGTTGGCTAATTTGTCGGCTCTTCATTGCTTTCTCTCCCTATGTGTCGTAGTTCACAGCCATCGAAGCTGCCCTCCATTATGTTGTACAAATCCCGATAAGCGATCATGTTGTCTGCGATTGCATCACATGCCTTCATTGTTTGCTGCACAACCAAGTTAGAGTCGCCATAAATCATTAGTCGAGTGCATCCCATGGCTTTTGCCATGCGCATGCCATGGATTAGACCTTCGTATTCGGCCTCGTTATTTGATGGGAACTCGAAACCCATTTGCAAGATATAGCGCAGTTTGTCGCCTTTTGGTGATATGAGTATGACGCCCGCTCCTGCTCCTTCATTCTTTTTGGACCCATCGAAATACATTGTCCAGGAATTTGATACGTCAGGTACCCCTGGCAATTGGGCTTCTACCCACTCGGTGTGAAAATCGGGTAGGACTTGTGATTTGATGGCTTTCGGGTGTTCGTACTTGATTCCTAGTGGCCCAGCTCGATGAGCCATTTTGCTACGCGCCCCGTTGCGTTGGGGTTTGTGAGGACGTCTCCAATCGCTGATTTATTGACCACCGTTATCGGGTGTTCTGTGAAGTAGTGCGCCAGCTTTCTTGAGTCATGAATACGGCGTACGCCAATTTCTGATATTGTGGGTACCGCTGTTTGGACGGGGAAAGAACTTCACTTACGTAATATACTGGCCTCTGTATGCTTTGACTATGTCCTTCTTCCATGCGGTCGACCACCAGCACGTGCTGACCACTCGGTTGGTGGCTGAGATATATAGGTAGAGTGGCTCATTTTCCTTAGGTGCTACGAGGATTGGCGGGCTTGTGAGCATCTTTTTGAGTTCGAGAAAAGCGGCTTCAGCTTCATCCGTCCACTCGAACTTGTCTGCTTTCTTCATCAATTTGTAAAATGGAAGTGCTTTTTCGCCTAGTTTACTGATGAATCGACTGAGTGCTGCTACTCGACCAGCTAGCTGCTGTACCTCATGGAGTTTGGTAGGTCTATTCATTGTGAGTATAGCTTGTATCTTTTCTGGGTCTGCTTCGATTCCACGTGCAGATATCAAATAACCCAAGAGTTGTCCAGCTGGGACACCGAAGGTGCATTTCTTTGGGTTAAGCTTGATGTTGTATCGATTGAGATTCTTGAATGTCTCCTGTAGATCACTGATTAATGTGTCCTCCTTTTCAGTCTTGATGACGATGTCGTCGACGTAGACCTGAACATTGCGTCCTATCTGTTCTTGTAGACAGTTTTGCATCATGCGCTGGTAGGTTGCGCCTGCGTTTTTGAGCCCGAAAGGCATGGTTGTGTAGCAGTAGACCCCGAGTGGGGTTATGAATGCTGTTTTGTCTTCGTCTTCTTCTTTCATCCGAATTTGATGGTATCCTGAATATGCATCCAAAAATGATAACCGAGCGCATCCTGCTGTTGAGTCGATGATCTGATCGATTCGTGGTAATGGAAAGTGATCTTTTGGACAGCATTTGTTTAGGGCTGTAAAATCTACACACATCCGCAGGGTGTCTGAGTGCTTCTTTTCGACCAGTACAGGGTTAGCAACCCAGTCTGCCTTTTTGATTTCTCGAATGAACTTTGCAGCAAGTAACCTATCAACTTCTGCCTCGATTGCACCTCTTTTGGGATCGGAAACACGGCGCATAGTTTGCTTGACTGGTCTAGACCCTGGCTTGAGTTGTAGAGAATGCTCGGCGAACTCTCTGGGGACACCTGGCATATCAGCTGGGCACCATGCGAATATTTCCCAGTTTTTACGGAGAAATTCGACGAGCGCATTTTCCTGTTCGCTGGTAAGACTCGATGATATGTTGACTGTTTTTGAGGGATCAGTTGGGTGCACTTGATGCTTTTTGTGTCGTTGGTTGCATTGAATTGTCTGTCGGATGCTAACCTCTTGTGTTCCGGCAGAAGTGTGCGGTCGTTAGAAACCTCGAGTTTGGCGAATGATTGCTCCATCCCATACATCTCTGAGATTTTGCTGAAGTCACGGTCACATGAATCTGACCTTTGAAAGTTCCCGTTGATCGTGATGACTCCTTTTGGTCCTGGCATTTTGAGCTTGAGGTAGGCGTAGTGTGGGACGGCCATGAATCGAGCGAAAGTGGGGCGCCCAAGTATTGCATGGTATTGTGACTTCCAATCGACCACTTCGAACTCAATCGACTCGGTTCTGAAGTGAGTAGGATCTCCAAACGTAACATCGAGTTGTATACCTTCTGGGAGCACTGCTTTGCCTGGAACGATACCGTGGAAGGTATTTGCGGATTTTGGCAGATTTTCGACTGGTTTGTTCATTCTGCGTAGCGTATCTGCAAAGATTATGTTGAGCCACTCCTCCGTCCATGAAGACCTTGGTCATGGCGTAGCCTCCATTTGGGCGTCGAGTACCAAGGCTGCATGCCCTGGTCGATATACTGCGGGTGGGTGGTCCTCTCGATTGAAGATAATCGGAGTTTCTGATCCTTTCAAAAAATTGTGATGGCTGGGGGCCATGACCGCCATATTGACGTGTCGAGTGTGTAATTTTTGCTCTCTTTTGGAGGGACGTCCTCGCTGGATCATGTTCATCTGCCGCGAGTTACGGGATATTTTTGTTCATCTCCTGCTGCATCTGGTGCACGGCTGCTGCCATTTGTGTTCCCGTAACGGGTTGTGCTGGCACCATGTATACTGGTGTCGGTTGCGCTGGTGCTGGTGCAGTATACACCTGAGTAGGCTGTGTTTGCGGTGGTATGGAATATAACTGTGCTTGTTGTACTTGTTGCGGTGCTGGATATGCTGAACAGGCTGTGCTTGTGATGTAGTTGGAGCGTGCGTCAGTTGAGGAGGTGCACGTCCTTCTCTTTGCATTCGTGATATATGTTCAATCGCGAGTTGATCGAATTCCCTGCAATTTCTCAGCGAGTGGCTAGAGCGAAGCTTACCATCATCCCCTCTGTAAAGATGGAATCTGCAATAATCGTTCATCCTCTCTTCGACTGAGCGCTCAGGCTCTTTGTCTGCTCGCCTGCGCCATTCGGCCTCTTGTAGCTATCGCGGTCGTCGCGTCTGTGTTCTCGACTGTCACGTCGATCGTCTGTACGGTGGTCTCGATTACCTCGGCGGTCGTCGTATGATGATCTCGATTATCACGATGATCGTCGGTCGTCTGTCAGTTTGGTCGCGACTGTCCCTTGACTGGACAAAGCCTGCTGCAATGAAGTTTGGATGGTCATCGTCGTGATAACGATTCTTGCGTTTGCGCCTTCGATCATCTCTGTAGCTATCTCTGCGGTCTCGACTGCCCCCTCGTGATTTTCATGTGATGCTACGGGTCGATGCCTCGTACGGAGTCTTCTCCGTCTGCCCACTTTGTTGCGAGTACCATGAGTGCGGCCATTGTTTTGGGTCTTCTCGACCAAGTGTTTCTTTGAAGTCTTCCTCCAGAGTCCGTTTTTGAAGGCGTCGATTGCCCTATCTTCTGATACGTTGCCTACTGAGTTACGGATGGTGGTCCACCGCCGTATGTACGATCTCAGAGATTCATCTGACTTTTGCTTGCAGGTCCGGAGCTCCTCGAAGGTTTTGGGGCGCTCACATAGAGGCTCGAAGTATTTGATGAAATCACCCTTGAAGTGTTCCCACGAATCGTAGTATGATTCGGGTAGCGATTTGAGCCAATCGCGAGCCGTTCCTTCCATCATAAGTTGTATGTACTGCATAGCTGTAGTTGTGGTACCGCGCTGACATCCGACTGCCAGCCTGTAATCTTCTAGCCAGCCTGATGGCTCTTGTTTGCAGTTGAACTTAGGCGTGGTAGCTAGCGAAAATTTCTTGGGCATACGAGCCTCCCGGATCCGTCGAGTGAAGCATAGCGCTCCACATGGCCCGATTTCTGCTTCCGAGTCTGAGCTGTTGCTGTATGACCTCCTCGAGTGGCTCCTACTGGAACGATGACGACGTGAGCTTTTTCGACTGCTCCTTCCCCGAGGGCTTCGACTGCGACGTCCCGATCTGTATCTCTCCTTGGAGTTGCTTGTGGATGCTGTATGGCTTGTGCTGCTATTGCAGTTGTTTGTACAGTTGGAGGTGCTGATCCCTCTTTGGGTCTCCTGCAGGAGGTTCGATTGTTCTGAGGTAGGTGCCTAGCGTCATCAGCGCCCCGGCTGGCTCAGTAGGTATGGGAACTCCTTCCGCGTCGACTGCCATAAAGGCTGGGTTTAGGTTCCGAGTGACCGCTGCACGATCTGCGTCTCCGAGGTTGATGAATCGTGACCTATTCGCGGGGTCGTTTCTGCCGTTGAACTCGTAGACAATGCTCTTCGCCGAGCACTCGATATGCTGGCTTGCTTTTTGCGTTCTTCGAGTACTGCTCGGTAGTTTTTTAACCGTATCGATTCTTGCCATTGGAAATATTGTAAGGTTAATACCTCTTCTGGAGTTGCGTTTGCTGGTAGCATTGTGCAGCTCTCGATTACTTTGCTCACTTTCTCCGCCATCTCTGCGGTGATGGTCAGCGTGGTTGTTCCGTCTGGCATGGTGACTGTGCAAGGGTATTCTGTAGGTCGACGGCATGTTGCGGCTGCTGATGTTTCTGCTGTACTCGCGGTATATACCTGATACGGTACCACCCGATCCTCCATCCATGTGCTGCTGATGCGTTTTATGGATTCGGCGTCGTCGTCCAGGCTCATGTTGGAGTTGCTTTGCTTGTTGGGGTTTCCGCCACAATCGAGTATCTTCGAGTGCTTTGTCCAGGCTGTCTGCGTCGCAGGTGAATATCTCGTGGCTAGCACGGATTTCTGGGCCGTTGAGATCGGCGAGATATATGTTGTCGTCTATGTTCTCTTCGTTCCCCGCGACGTCATTGCAGTCGACGATGTCGTCGAGTGACTCGATTGAGTTGTTTGGGCGGTACGCAGATTCGATCTCGCTTCTTCCAAATCTTTTTGCCACCTCGTCACGGAACTCTTGCGAGGTCATGGACGTTGCAGAGTCGCTTGGCGATTGGATCGGGACGATCTGTGACGATGTTGCGCCCAAGATGGATGGTGTTGCAGTCGAAGCGTTGTCGATTGTCTCCATGTCGAGTGTCTCCACGTCGAGTGGATCTAACAGGTCCTGCACACCATCTTTATCGACAAAGAAGTTAAATTTTCCAACCGTAATATCCAAACCTGATTCGAGTCCGGCGAAGGCTTGTGAGCTTCCATCGAGTGCGGCGTGAGCCTCCTTGGAGATTTTGGCGAGTGATCGCTTTTTGAATTGATGCTGGTGATCTTGCCGGCGAGTTGCTGTTTGCAACGGTGGTTGGTGATTTGCTTTTTGATGATGCAGTAGGCGAGTTACCTTGTGCAGATGCGATCATCGGGTGGCCGCTTGATGATGAAACCGGCGAAACCGTGAGCCCAATACTACCTTTTCCCACAGACGGCGCCAATTGTCGAGGTGTGCCCTCGGCAATTCCCATGGTTGCTATACCTAGGGTTGATTGTGTGGTAGAGAACGCGTAGTATCGGTGGAATCGACGGCTGACAAGCTGGATTTACCCAGGTTCAGGGCCCTCGAGTGAGGTAAAACCCCTACTTCCTGCTTGTCTGTGTTTATGGTATGAATATGAGGGTTACAAGGGTTCGACGAGCTACTGATCTCGTCGAGATTCTGGTGGCTATGGATTGCTTGTCCTTGATCGATCACCCTCCCAGCCTTTATATAGGAGGCTAGGTCTCGGGAAACACAACCGACCAAGGTTACATGTATGGAAAGTCTTAACCGACTATTATTTGATCTAACTTGGAAAACACTCTTCGTCTTGGGCCTTTCTTCATGGGCTTCGATTAATCCTTGGGCTTCTTTGGTCATCACGTGCACCAGGTACCCTTATGCTGGGGTACCCGCAGAGTATAACCTCGTCACCGTCGAGAGCGATTTCCTTTGGAACACCCAACGCGAGATCCGATGAAATGTGGTGCGCCGAATCGGGCTTCGATCCACGCATTCGTAATCATAATCATGCTGCGTGATTTCGCTTGGATAATTCAGTTATTCCGACGGTTGGCTTAAGCATTTTCAAATAGAATAATATAGTGACGAATTACTCGCTCTGTCTGAAAATAAGTGTCGCGAATACGAATGTATCTTAATATTAGATGCAATTGTATTCGTTTTAGATACATCTCTATTCAATATTCACGATACTTGTGTTGTGACAAAGTGAGTATCATTCCTCTAAGAGTTTAGGCTGGCTCTAAGAGCCGCCGTAGTTATAATTTTAAAAAAAAAGTATCATTCCTCTAAGCACACCTACTGTAGGCACACATACTGATACCATGTATACATGGACTCAACCAAAGACGTGACCGTGGAGCTTTAAGAGTCATCACATACATCTCTCTATTCTCTATGGATGAGAAAGTCACCTCCCATACTGAAAAAAATAATATTTACTGTGTTTGTTAAACTAAACCGCCTACTTAGTTGTTATAACTGTAGCAGGAACCTAACCTACATGTTGCATCGCCTGGCCCAGGTGACTCGGGGGGCCACCTCGGCCTATCCTCTCCCCTCCCGCACGCTGCCGCCGAAGGACGCTGCCAGGCGAAACCCGCGCAACCGACGGTATTGGCACGGGATCTCCTCGCGGCGTCGAGGAATCCTCGGGCGACGGACCTCAGCGGTGTGTGCCGATGTGCGTGGGGGCGGCGATGTCCCGCCATGTGGCGGTGGGGCTAGGCTGTGGTGACGGCGTGTGTAATGGTGGGACTTCGGATTTGGCTTGGAGTTGCGGAGACCCTCAGATCCCCTCGGATCGAGCGGTGGCGGTGTTTGGGCGTCGTAGTCCCTTCGAGGGCATCATTGTCTGGAGATTGCACCAGTTGGAGGGGCCAGTGGCGGCGGTGCTGAGGTCGTGACAACCTCGTTTTTTCAGAACGGCGGGCTTATGAAGCGGGATCTACAGCGGTTTGCGACAGAGAGGTCGTGGCTGGCGTCGGCTGTAGTGCGTGGCACCGCGGTTGCCGGCCGCCATTCTAGCAGCAACGGATCTTGCCGTGATCTGCTCGTTGTGACGCCTCTAACAGGGACGCGGGAGTTTGGCGCTTGGTGCGGAGGCCCTAAGCATTTGACGGTGGCGGACATCGTGGTCATGTGGTTGACGCGCGATGGTCGGATGTTCGTTTTGGTGATGGTCCCTAACTCGGTGTGTCGCAGTCAATGGCGCATGGGGCATCCTCCACACTGTGACCATGGAATTCTGAGGTCGGTGGCGGTATGTGACCCCCTCCACTTTAAGATCGGGTTCGATTGCATGGTAAATTTTGAACTGTCACTACAAGGTTTCACATCAAGAAAACTCATCCATGTTACTTAGTTCTCACTTAGGCTGATTGGGTGGGTAGACCCGATGATCTTCCCTCATCTGGAGGATAAGTTCATTCCTTCATCTTTGGCTCTCTTTCCTTCTCAGTTACCCACCTAGTGATGGTGAAAATGGACTAAAGTTGATCATGTTAGTTGTTAAACAGATATATGTCTAGAATTTTGTCTTGAAAGGAATCCAGTAGGGGAAACCCCTACAACGAACTTCTTTTAGAAATAATAAGAACCCAAATATGGGTTTGTGAGGATTTGAACCATGGTGTCTGAGTTGTACATCCACTTTACTGACCAAGTGAGGTGGGATCAATTATTCATATATATATCTGGATTAAAATACGCTCACCTTAAGTCCCAATAATCAAAGAATGTGGCTACGACATCTTGATTTGATGCTACGATTTTTTCCTGTGAGGTTATACTTCCTTTTGGTCGATTGTTAACTTTTGTAGAGAGACAAGCTTTGGTAAAAAAAATGTAGGCACATTTTTGTCCACCCTGGAATTTTCAAATGGTAGTTGCTAAGTATAGGGCGCATTGTTCGAAGTTCAAAGTACACCCTACATTAACCAGTGGAGGTACGTAGTAGTTGGCAGCTCACCTTGAGTTGCTAACAACAACTTGGAACTTTTTTTCTGTTTACTAAAGCAACCAAGATAATTATTTCCCTCTTATTTTTAGTACTGGTAAACTGCCAAAGAATGCGGAATAATCTAATCTACGGCCACTTGGTCATTTAATTTTTCAGTTCCCTACGGCTATCTTGTACAATCAAGAGCCGTTCTTCCATATGAAATTGTGTTACAGGTTAGCCGGAGAATTTGCGGACGCAAAGAACCCAAGAGGAAGTTTTAAATGATGTTATCATCATTGACTGAATTATTTGAGGTGGCCAGCTTCCTTATTTTCAGGGCATTGCACGGCAGTAGGTGGCAGAAGATCACACTAGGTATGATATCTTATCCAGATGTTCAGATATACGACTGATACACGTGCGGTTGCTTCACAATTTTGGTGGATCTGCATACATACATACGTAGGACCGCAAGAAAAATACTCGTATATCGTACTGGCTTGAAGCCGTCCCACCAATTAGCGTAAGCGAATTATTTTTGGCTAGTTGCAGTGTGTAGCGTAGTATACTCTTGTGGACAAGTTTTGAAGCAAAGAACCTTATTTGAGTTTGGACCATATTGGCTCTGTTCTGCAGTAGATTTGAAGTAATGAACGACTAATTAACCTAGTTGATAAAATAATATGAATGATCGAGATATATTTTCCGGGCAACTTGTTGGCTTTGCTTAGAGCATCTCTACCTGCGCGCCCAATAGAGCGTCCGGCAAAGTTGCCGGACATACGCTATTGGGCGCGCCGGCATGCGCTGCCGCCTATTAGGAGCATCGCGCCCCACCGGTCGCTCCCAATAGGATTTCCAGGAAAAAAAGACGTCAAATTTATTTAAACTTAACATTTTTCATTCAAATTCGATAGTTTATACAAAATTCGATAAAATTTAAACTAAACCTAATCTAAGGCCCGCCGGTCCAGTAGCCGTAGAACTGGTCCCAGTCGTATGTGGCCACCGCGTCTTCGACGTTCCACGTGCCGGCCTCCTGCTGCGGCGGCGCGTTGGCCGGCTCCTCCGCCTCCTCCTTCACCTCCTCCTTCACCGGTGCGGCGGGAATTTGGACCTCGGCGTCGAGGTCGATGATGTTGTTCTCGACGCAGGACCAGTGCTTCGCGAACTCCCGTGACGCCGGCTGGATCGAGTCGAAGGAGAGCTTGGTGGCGATGGCGAGGTCCCTCTGGTATAGGGCCTCGGCCTGCTCGTCCGTCAGCGGCGGCGGCGGCGTACCAGCGCGCGGCGGCGTAGCAGCGCGCTTCTTGCCACGGGACGAGGACGTCCCCGGCTCGAGCTTGACCTTGGCGCGGGGCGCGTTCGTCGGCGGCGCCGGCCCAAAGTCACGGATGGTGACGCCGCTGTTCCTGGGCCGCGGCGCCGACCATCCGGACGCCTGCTTGACCTTGATCCTCCTGCCGCTGTTATTGATCGGCGGCGGCTCGATCTTCACGAAGCGCGGGGTCGTCGGCGTCGTGGACCGCGCGCTGGAGGAGGACCACGAGCTCGACGGCATCTGACAGCCGCCGCGGGAGCGGTCGATGGGGGCGTCGTAGCCGTGCTCCCCATGACGGTGTAGAAGTCGCGGCCCTCCCACCAGCGCCGCCGCCACACGGCGTTGTGCTGGTAGGGCCGCTCCGTGCCCTCGTGGTCGTCCAGCGCCGCGTCGCGCTGCGCCTCCAGCAGTGCCCGCCAGTTTGGGCTGTCAACGCGTACTCCGGATCCGCCTGCTGCTCCGACGACAGGTCCCGGCGGCGCAGGCGGACGAGGTAGCGGAAGCGCTCCCGTTGGCAGTGGCGGAACGACGTAGCCGAGCGCGCTCATCTGCCAGTCGCCGCCACTGGGGAGGCATCCCCGGCGGCACGGGGATGTGGTGGCGATGGAAGAACGCCGCCTCGTCCTTCCGGAGGCACGTTTTCACGCCGCCGCTGCCCGACGCTTGCCCGTTGTGCGCCATGGTCAAGCTCGAGGAGAGGAGAAGACGGGTGATAGGAGAAGAGCGGCGTGGATGAGGGAGAGCGGAGTGCGGCGGTGGAGGTGAGCGGCGGGGTCTTTATAGGGCGTGGGAGAGGAAGTGCGCGCGAACACGGCGCGGGAACGCGCCCCATTTACGCCGGCGCCGGTTCCCGAGGCGACGTAACTCCGGCGACGCGCGTCGGGGAAGACGGGGCGCAACGCGTCACTGCGCGTGAGAAAACCCCTCAAGACGCATTAAGCGCATTAAATTACGCTGACCGGGACGTTGGGTCGCTGACGCGTCGCCCCCACCCGGGGTTTGGACGAGCCGCGGTTGCCGGCGCGCCCGCTTGCGTCCCTAGAACCTGGGCGCGAAGCGAGTTGCCGGACGCTGTATTGGGACGCGCGAGCAACTTTTTTGCTATTGGACGCGCCGCTGTAGGTTAATTTACTGCCGGCGCGCCCAAAACGTCTTATTGAGAGCGGAGTTGGGCGTGCCTCTGTGGAGATGCTCCTACTTGCCAAGTTGCACGTGCATGGGATGGATCACTCTCCGTTGATTGGTTCGAACGTTGGAGTGGATGAAGTGCAACTGGGCAAGCAACTCGTATCTAATTTTGATTAGCAGTCAACTGATGTCTGATGAATCCCTGGAATATATTCAGCCCGAGTAAGGAGAAAAAAAAGAGCTATAGCAAAACCCATTGCATTAATGAGATGATCAGCTCCGACATTTTTCTGTACGGGGGATTAAGTTTGGTAGACCAATATGCGATCCATAGCTAGCTAGGTCAGCATGTGCCTGATTGATTTTTTTTTACAAATATAGCCCCTTGTCCAACGCAATTGTCAAAATTAGCCCCCTCCGAATTTTATTGTCAAAAGTGGCTCTGGCGGGAAGACAACAAAGCGACACATGTCCTCCCGCCATTCCAGTTGGAGGGAAGTCTCTTCCGCCATACCAAGTGGCGGAAAGTCTCCTCCCGCCGTACCAAGTGGCGGGAAGTCCCTTGGCACTGAGCACCAGTCCGCGTCTTGTCATGCTGACCCCACCACCTTCCGCCACTCCATCCGGCGGAATGTGTCATGTGTCGCCGCAGGAGACTTCCCGCCATTCCAGATGGCGGGAGGACACGTGTCGCTTCCCTGTCTTCCCGCCAGGTCCATTTTTGACAAAAAAATTCAGAGGAAGCTATTTTTAGCAATTACATTGGGCAGAGGGCTATATTTGTAAAAAAATCTGCCTGATTCCCCCGGCGTAGCTAGTACGGATCGGTTGACCATATTGGCAGCAGTCCGCTGTAAAGTTAATCGAATCCATTGAGCAATCTGAGCTGGTACTTCCCTGAGCTTCAGATGCAGTTGACCACACACACGAGCATTACGCACTAGCCGTTGCGTAATACTTACAAGAGTTGACTACGCGTGTGTCAACTTTCACTGCGATACATAAAAAAAAATCACTTGGGCGACCAAGATGTTTTAGGGAATCGGATACTTGGTGGAAACATTAATTTTGTCTCTTTTTCTTCGTCAGAAGCATTTTAAACTGGTCGATCTCTCGTAGTTCCTTGAATTTCGTGATGCGCCGGATGCGGGCATGCATTGCCTGGATATGCACCGGTTTGGCGTGAACTTGTGATTTCTTAGGCCGGGCAACCGACACTTTCCTCACCGGATCGATAACCTTGTTTAAACAAGACTTGGCCTACGACTTTGGCGCGTAACGAAGGAGCTAAGGAACGCCAGGCTGGGGAAGGGTGGTGGGAGTTAATAGCATAAAACCACCACATTTCAAATCAAATTTCGAAAAACCACCACTTTGTGTTTTGATCACAAAAACCCACCAGTATTCGCGACATTTGTTGCAATGTGCGCTAAAAACAAATTGAACGCGAATTGACACGATTTCAGACAGGTGGGACCCACCGGTCAGCGCTGAGTTGGCAGCATGCATGGGCCGTTTGCTGAGGTGGCAGCGGGACCCACATGTATCCAGTAAAAAATATATCCCCAAGAAAACAAAAAGTCAAAGGAGGGAACGGGAGGCAGCTGCTTGACGCCGTGCTTGCAAGGGCGCGTGTGCTCGCGTACCAGTGAGCGGCGGCGCGGCCGATGCATGCTATCGAGCCGCGGCCGAGGCATTTGTATGCTGGGCGCCGTCGTGGACGTCGTCGTGCGTGGCGCGTCCGCCATCTCGCTCGAGAGCAAGCAACAGCCCAGGCAAACCAGACGCGACAGAGGGCGTTCGGTTCACGCCTCCGCCGGCAAGCTCCGTGTTCCCGCGGCTGTGGCCCTCTCCGAGCTCCACCTCCATGTCCGTTAGCTCCACCTCTCCATGCGCACCTACCTTCCGGAAGGAATCGTCCTGAAGAACCTCCAATCGGTGGATCCATGCTCGTCTTCCCCGCCTCCGGCGTCCGCCGCCGCCGCGCTGATCTCCTCCTCTAGAGAGCTTCCGACCGGGAGATAGGGTCCTGGAGCTCCGCGACACCCTGATAATTCTAACTGGTGCCCTCTCGAGCTGCCCCTCGTCCCCAAGCGTCCCCGCCACGTTGCCCTGCTCCGCCGTTTGCCGTCGTCGACCGGAGCGTCGATGCCGTGTTGCCGAGCGCGTCCTTGCCGATGAAGCTCACCGCTCCTGTGTATGTGCAGTGCCTCTCCTCACTGCTGCTAGGTGGAGACGAGGAGACGCTCGGGCGAGCCCGCGCGCCTCCAAGACCGAACCAGGCCCCCGGCGTCTCGGGCTGTAGCTCGTGTCCATCTGGATCGGAATCGCACGCGGGTCGCGGCGGCGGCGTCACGGGGGACTGCGCCGTGCTCGGCCTCGTGCCTGGGTCCTCTTCGCCGCAAGCGTCGCCGCGGTCGCCCTCGTCCATCCTCAGACGCGTCCATGGCCGCCTGCTCTGGCCGGCGGCAGCGAGCTCGAGTGAAGGATGTGGTTGGTGTGGGCGGCGCACGAGACGAAGCCTCCTTAGCACACCGGCGCGGGGCGGGGTGGCCGGGGCAGCACGCCGCGCCGGCGCGGGGCGCACCAGACGAAGCCTCCTCAGACGCGTCCATGGCCGCCTGCTCTGAGTTGACTTTTGTTTTTTTGGAGATATATTTTTTACCGGATGACATGTGGGTCCCGCTGCCACCTCAGCAAACGGCCATGCGTACTGCCAACTCAGCGTTGACCGGTGGGTCCCACCTGTCAGAAATCGTGTCAATTTGTGTTCAATTTGTTTTTAGCGCGAATTGCAACAAATATCGCGAATACTGGTGGGTTTTTGCGATCAAAACACAAAGTGGTGGTTTTTTCAAAATTTGACTTCAAATGTGGTGGTTTTATGTTATTAACTCGGGTGGCGGCGACCTTGCATTGTTAGAAGCAAGCAAGCAAGCTGGGTTCTACGTGGACTCGGGGAGTCTCAAAAACAAAAGATAACGATGGTAAACCTGCAAATTAAGCGTCGGTTCTAACCGGCCGGGCGCCGAACGTACGTGCGTGCGTTTGCGAGCCGCGCAATCTTCTCGGAGCTCCCTAAGCCACGTGCGCGACGAGCGGAGGAGGCGGCGACCTCGCTTGCTCTTCTCTTGGACATGGCGCAACCGGCGCCGCGCCCGTGCGCGCGGAAGTCTTCGCCCCATAGATGGATCCGTCGGCGTCGGCGTCGGCATGGCCGGATGGATCATGGGACCTGCTACTGCTACTAGGCTTCTACTCCTTGGCATGATCGATCCATGAATGCATCCGGCATCCCGCCGGCCGAGCACGTCGCACTGTTTGCTTCCAGCAGGAATGTACTAGTAAACGCTACTGCTATATCGATTTAGTAGTATTAGATTATTTTTTAGTATTAGGCTTGTAGCACTTTCTTAAAAAAAATAGTATGTTTCTAGACCTGTAGTAAGTCTTTTACCGCTCCTAGCCAGGCGTAGCATATATCCTAGGTCCAACATCTCGCAACGAAAAATTACAACCCCCAAAAGTCAATGATCTAAACTGACTAGACTCTGCTTCACGGCCGGGCTACATGGAACGACTTTCGGACGAGCATCCTGCATGCATGCAGGCATCTTCACTGTGCATGGCTGCCCGAATGCAGCTGGCCAGTTGCTCTTGCTCTTTTTTCTCCGTATGCTGTACCTAAACAAAAGCCCACGGGTTGGGTAGGATCTCAGGAGCTACTCATCTCAACGGCAGGTGTAGCTAGCCAACTAGGCAGCCACACCAGGGAAGGCTCCTACGCTACGTACCTAACTTCAACGAATCAGAATCAGAAGAATGTGTTGTCAGGACTTGACTTGCCACAAGAAAAGAAAAGAAAGAAAACAGAAATCTCTGAATTTTTTCTACCTTTTTCCTATGCGACGACCGCCCACCAACCTTAATTTCGAGATCGATCGAGAACCTGAAGCTCCTTCCACGTCAGATCAAGTATTTCAGGATTCCTTTCAGAACCATTGACACTGACACGTACGCACAAAGAGGCGATCGACCGATCGAGCAGTCACCGGGGAACCCAGAAGAAAATCATCACGAATTGACCCACGCAATTATTCCATGTACTCCAGAGAAGCAACCATTTTACATGGACCAGCGCCCGCAACCATCCAAAGATCGCTTTGCTTTGCTCCCGGGGGGACACAGTGCAAAGGCTGGCAAACAATGCTGGTGAGTGGTGAGGTTTTTCCTTCGTCTTTGATTTGCATGTTTCTCCTTCCTCTCCACCATCATGTATTGATGAAAAGGTTCCTCGAGCTCCCTAGATTTCAACTCTCCCCACCTGGTCAAAAGCCATAGCCGGAGCAGATCGCCGCTGCTGCTACCACAAGGCACAGGCTAGTGTGTGTGAGTGGAACACCGATGGAGGTGAGGTGAGAAGACACCACCACGAAATTAACGGCAACAACGATGGCCATGCGTGCACGCTCTGAAAGCCTCTCGGCTGCAGCTTGCTACTTGCAACTTGCAACTTGCATGCAGGCAGCGGCAATGCCAATGCCGACGATCGACGGCCATAGAGATCGACAGACACTACGCACAAACAAATACTCCAACGCAGCACTACCATGGGCTGTCCCCCTCTTGTCTGCCCCCGGGGGATCCCAAGGCTTCCATGGTTTGGACCTTGGATCATTGCCTGCACTCACTCCATCGACAAGAACATGTCACCTCCACTGCCCTGGCTGCTGGCCACTGCCACACTCCACCTATATCTAGGACTAGGAGTATCTATCTGGGATCCTCGACTTTGGGCTCGTAGTGGCTGGTAGGGTACGCTGCTAGCTACACCAAAGTAGTCCGTAGTGCAGTGTAGCAAAGCACTCAGCGGCGAGATCGATCGATGCATATACAGCTTACGTATACACCGGCGGCCTACTCAGTGGCTCCACAGGGTTGGGGGTTGGGGAGATAAAGTCCCGTAAACGGCCAATCAGGTTGCATTAGTCCGGTGGTTGTACGTGTTTTAGGGCACCAAAACTAGAGGAGATGGCCCGGTTCATGATTATGTGCCGCTCGTTGCGCGACGAGAATCCGGTGGTGGCCGTCATGCCGGCGTCGATCGTGGCGTTAGCTGCCGATTGATCATTTGTTAACCATACTACCATAGGATCAGATCATCAGATGGACGGTCGACATTGACACGTGTGGATTACATACTTACATGTACTCATCATAAGTTTTTTGTAGGGAATGTGCGCTCGTTAAGTTCGTAGGCGTGGAAAAGCGTTTCTTCGTTGTGGAAAGGAGAAGGAAAATGAAAGGAAATGCTTGTCAAATATATGTGCCGCATATATATATATGTACTCCCTCCGTTCCCAAATATAAGATGTTTTAGCTTTTGTCTAAATTCACATGTACATAAATGTATCTAGACACATTTCATGTGCATGTTCACTCATTTTAATATGTATCTAGACAACATGTATAACATCTAAAACATCTTACATTTAGAAACAGAGGGAGTACTAGACATGCCATCCTTGAGAGAAACTCACAAATATTCCCATGGAAAAACAATCTGGTGGGTACGAAGACAGATTTATCGAAAAGCCTGTGGATGTTTGTTTGCCTACGTAGACTGCCACGACAGGATAAGAATACTGGATTATCACATAAGGTCCCTTTTTCATGAAACCTGACATAACATTCCTAATGGTATCTGATCCCTGCGGCTGATGGTGAAAAAATGTATGCCCACTGAGCGAATAAACCGTGTAGTGCAAATGAACCAGACTTGCACCCATCAATTCTTTGCACTTATGTCAAAACAAAAGGGCTATGAATTAATTGATTGAGGTGATGTGAGAAATCCTACCGTGGAAACCAACCCCCGGGAAGCAAGAGCTAATGGCCCGATAAAGTGACAGTTGCTGGAGCCCGGTTGTGTATGTAAGATAAGGTTTTTGGGACTTGAATTTTGTTTGACATTTAACAGCCGCTGTCAGTTCATCAGTCACTAGCTAGCTAATGGAGGATGTCTTGAGCTTTTGATGCAAGAACCATATGGTTTCATTTTGCCCTTCGTGTGTCTTGAGGCGCATTGTTTCTTTACCCCATCATCCTCTTAGCTGGTGACAAGTTGGACTGGGCCGTCCTATCCCATTCAAAACGTGGCCCGTTTCTTGTGAGTGAAATTATTGTTAGTACAAGCACCAGTCCGGCCATGTCATCATGTCGAGTGATGGATGCAGTAAATTGATTCACAAGCATAGACACATATTGCTTGTTTCTTCCTTTGATTCTTTTCATGTCAGCCGTCACCTTCAGCGTTCGTCTACCAAGAAAGAGAAACAGGCTAGCTAAGCTATTCCAATGTGAAAGATTCTACTAAGGGATGTGTCAAGTTTTCCTTTCTTTTTTTTTTAGATCAAGTTTTCCTGCTGGATCTATGCCCATTCTCCGTACTAGAGTTCGTGCACATTACCAAAAAATAAAGGGAAAAAAAGAGGAGCATGCATCAGTGGCATGACTCCTGATTTAAGAACTACTCTCCTTCCTATAAGTTCGTGCACATTACCAAAAATGAAAAGAGGAAATTGCATTTTCCACCATGTCCTACTTCATGTGTTGCACAAATCACAACTTGGACGGACGTTTTGAGGTTTTCACTAGTTGATGTTCTAATCTATTATTATTTCCACCACTTGGTTATCTAATCAACTTTGAGCCCCATTAAAAGCAAAATGGCAGTTGGCCCCACACGCCATTGCTTCAATTGATGCTTCCTTTTGAAAAATCCTGAAAAAAATATTATTTATCCAAACTTTATGATTTATTTGTGGAACTAGAATGTAATAGATGAATTTTGTATGAAGCATCAATGGTTAGTCAAAATTTAGTCTATATAATTTTACAATTAAAATACTTGTGACACACTAAACAAATACAGTACTTTATAGGGTATAATAACCAATTTTTAAACATTAATTTCCATCCAAGAGTTTGAACAAATAATCTTGGATAGACAACTTATGAACTTCTTATTATGTGATTTTTTTATATAAAACGTAGGTATGGACAATTTGTGTTCTAAAATAGGTACATCACACCCTATAAAGCATCTACAAAAATCACAAGTTCTGTCGGGTAATTTATTTCCTATGTTTTCCCCCATTTTTTAATATAAGCAGTAAAAACGTTTTAAAGTGAAAATGATGCTACATATAATGGAATTTGTTATATTTGAGAGTGCATCAAAAAATCATAGTTTTTTGTTCGATAATTATGTTCTTACAAATTTAAAATAAATAAATTTGCGTTCATCTGGTGGAGCATTGACATAGCCCATCTGACGGTCTTACTGTTAACATGGCTAAATAATGATTAGATTGCTAAGTGGTGAAAATGCAAAATAGTATACCACCACCTGGTGAAAATTTCAAATAATCAGTCCAAGTGTTGATTCGTACTCCCTCCGTTCCAAATTAATTGACTCTCATTTGTCCACACATGGATGTATCTAGGCATGTTACACGTATAGATACATCCACATGTGGGCAAATGGAAGTCAATTAATTTGGAACGGAGGGAGTACAACACATGGAGTGGGACATGGTGGAAGCTGCAATTTCCTCAAAGAAAGGGGGAAAAGGAGGGAGCATGCATATGTGGCATGGATTCCGAAATACACTACATGCATGACATTGTTAAGTTATTCGATTGATTATTAAGAAATGGTTTAGTCTTGTATTGTAGTACTGCTCAAGAAAAGGACGGGTAATCAAACAAACAGGTAGCTACGGAACAAAGTTTTTTAGGGGGAGCTACAGAACAAAGGGGTGGGCATGTTCTCAGCCAAAAGAATTAGGCTAGATTGCCCTACCAGCATTGTTAAAACCCTAATAGCTTGTCCTCTAATGACAATAGATCAATGCCTGCCCTCTCAAGAGCGACCGGTAATCCATCACAGCGGGAATCTTTCGACAAACTATTCAACAAATCGACATACATATAATCAGCAGGGTTTTGAACACTATCTCGGACGCATCCGTGGGCGAGTGCCAAGTGTGCTGGGCTGAGCATAATTACCCAAGACTTGCGTGGATGGTCAGAGGCAATGGATAACTTGTACCGTTAGAAGTAGAACAGAAGCAAACAAGCACCGAGAAATCGATGCGGTATTGAGTGTTTGGATTCCAGGGTTTCGGCGTCGTCTCCAGGTACCCAGCGAATGATGGTGCCGGTGAAGAAACGGGCGGGAGGTCGTCGATCGAGCAGCATGCAATGGCGTGGCACCTGCCCATGATGCTGCACTGCAGACGGCTCCAAAGGGCAAAGCACCAAGCAAGATCGTGTTGAAAGATGGGCTTAATTCGGCTTGCAGCGTGATGGAGATTCTCGCGCCAAACGGCCCAGACCCAAGCGTGCACTTCGGCCGGGCTGTGTGGTCGAGCTTTTGCACGGGCAAGACGAAGGTTTCAGTCGAGCGGCTCGGATGCAACTTGGCCGTGCCCATGTGCTACAGGCGAACGGGATCCCGGTGTGGAGATATCGGGGTCCCTGGACGGTGACGGAGCAGTGCGCGTGTGGACGAACATTCGTGTGGTGGGCGCCGCCGATCCCGGTTCCCTCCGCCGTGCAGTGCTGGCACCAACCCATCCACGGCGATCGACGTCACTGTTGTGCTGCCGCTACAGATCGAGAGACGCTATCGCGAAGAGGCCGCCATCTCTCGCTGTTCCGTGATGGCTTCCCGGAACGAACCGAACAGGACGGCGCACGGCCAGCCTGCTGCGAGCGTGCGCCGGGCCCGAGAAAACGCTGGCTGGCCGCATGGGCGACGACGGCCACCAACTTCTCGCCACAGCGCGGCTGCGCGGGCATGGGAGCCTCAGACTTGGGAGCCATGCGCACTGCACTGCTCGCCTGTGAAAGCAAGGCGCACGAGCAGCAGCAGCGAGGATGGAGACGATCGATCGGGGCGCTCATAATTAACAAGGGTTTGGACGCATGTCTGTGGCTTCTGCTGGCTGCTTCTGCTGAACCGTCCCATTCCCATCGGCTGCTCCGCTAAGCTGTTCTCCTCATCACATCTCATCTCTGCTGAGTGATGATGCATGCGGCTCTCCAAGGAACAGAACATGCTGTTGTTGTGGCGCGTAAACAAATGAGGCAATTTGACCTTTGAGTGTTCCGGGGGTGATTTTCACCGGGCTTTCGGACGCAAAAGAACAGGGTCCCTCCCTCGCCTTTGCTTTTTTTTTTAAGGTTTTGGAAACCTGCAAAAGGTTTGGGGGCTATAAAGCAGACCTTTGTCCTTTCGGAAAAGCACATTTTAGTTGCACCTCGAGTGACCCTTGCTTTCTTTCTTCAGCTAAGCTAGTTGGTGTAGAGCGTGGGGTTCCAGATTCAGGTAGTGGAGAAGGTAATAGAGGTATACTGCTACTACCAGTAGTACTAGTACCGGGGAAGGGAATATGATCGGGATAACAGTGGCCGTCATTTCCACTTTGAAGGCGTCGTACCATGTCGATCCCGACTAGGGGTCAAGATGCGCTAGGTTCGGTCCAGTTCGGACCTAGTACTGGACCACCGAACCTATGAAACAAACATCAGGATAAGATTTGCCCCGCACCTCTAGTTTCAGGTTTGTGGGTAATCCTAGGTTCGGCCCTCTTGTGCAGAAGCAGCACAACAACAGTAATAGAAGGATCGCAGGTCGATGCAATCAGCTTGGCCAGAGCTGACAGTGCGCAGCCATGGCGGCCGAAGTGGGGTTGTGGCAACGGTCGGGGGCGTGTCTGCGCGGCAGCCACGGGAACGGCGAGGCCCCGAACCGGGCGCGGCCGCGGGCGGCCTAGAGGAGCAGGTGCTGCTTGGTGACGGCGCCACAGTGAGCTCTCGATCCGGGGCGAGCTGACCAAGGCGGAGCCGGTGCTGGGTGGTAATTTGGGTACTCCATGGCTGCAGCGGGAATCCGGGCCGCCGGTGGGTGGCTGAGGAGCACAGCTCGGGGGCGGCTTGGCGGGGAAGGTGGTCTGCCCGGCGCTGGGGAAGGCCGGCAGCCCGGCGGCGGGGCGGATCGAGGGAATCCAACGGCGGCAAGAGCACAGCTGCAGGCTGCATCGCCCTTCAGTTCGTCGGACGAGAGGTTCGAGTTGACCCTAGGTTCGAACGGGTAAGGAGCAGGTTGAACCTAATTTTACGTGGATCGGATCCTTACCCTAATGGTACCAAAATCCAGGTCCGGTCTAGCGGGTAACTGGGCCGGACCGGACCCAACACATCTATAACTAGGCATCCAGCGAATGAATCTGAGCTGTGATCATGGTGCTGATCATGACGGCCAATTCCCGTTGGAACTTGCGACACTGCGTCCTGACGTGGACAGCCCCGCATCTATTCCCGTCCATCTATCCACGCCTAACCTAAAGACAGCGTAGCAGAGGCTAGTTGGCTACTCCCTAATTAATCCCCCTGCCTTATCCTCTCTTTACTGGTCCTGTTTTCTACTAGTGACTAGTGATGCACTGTTTGGCTATCTTGCAAGAAAGAAACTCACTCGTTATTTCTGGAACTCACTCTCTCTCTACAGTGCACAGAGGAGATCTCGAGGGCGACTCGGGGTTCCCCGGCGGCCGCCGGCGTATCCGCGGGATTCCTCCCCTCCGCTGGCCGCTACGGCGGCGGGAGGGTGGGGAATCCCCGGATCTGCGCTCCGGCGTTGTAAATAGAGGGTTCTGCGGTGGCGCGGCGGAGGCGGGGTGGCCGGCGTCGTCGTTTTGCAGATCTGCGACTTCCCCTCCACGGCGTCGTCCGCGACGGCGCCTCCAAGTCGCAGGTGCGTCCCCGTTCTGCCGCTGCTTCTTCCGGCCTCGGCGGCTGGCGGGTGTTGAGTGGGTGCAAGGCCGGAGGTGGAGATGCGAGGCGGCTGCTGCGTGGTGGTGCGGCGTGAAGGGGGTGGATCTGCGGCGCAGGCCCGGATCCGGGGCAGAAGAGGCTTGGGGCCACGGCCCCGGCCGATGTGCTACAACCGTCTTCAGATCCAGCTCGCTGGAGCTGGTGGATGACGCGGCTCAGCAACGCCTTCGGGCAAGGAGCTCTTCTGCTCCATGGATGCGAGCTCCGGCTGGAGTTCGGCGAGGCGAGGATGGCGTGGTGCAGCGGTGTCTGCTCTCTGTTTTCTCCTTTTTTCTTGCTTGTAATCCGACCTTGTACTGGTTCCTTCTAGTATGAATACAAGTATGAAAAATTCAAAAAAAAAAAAACATCTGGCTTTCTAGATGAGTATAAGCTAGCTAGAATGTTTTATGTTTTTTTTATGCTAGCATAAGAGAACTAGTATATGGCTGAAACATTGCCTTTATTTGCGAGGATAATGTCTTTTTTTTTGCGAAACACAGTACAACGCAGATGCTCACATACACGTGCACACACTTATCACTATAAATGCACGCACGCACACCCTACCCTATGAGCACCTCCGAAAGACTGAGCCGGCAGTCGGGACTTCAGATTGACGAAGTCACCACAGGCGACTCGCTGTCGACGGGAACGTCGCCTCCCACTGAAAAATATTCTATCTAAATAAGAAATACCAATGTCAAAAATCTGAGATTTAAACTCTGGTGCGCTGGGTACAACCACCCGCAGCTAAGTTTGGTTTGTACTATATGATCCGAAAAAGGGATACTTTTCATCGAAAAAAGGGTAAGCTTCGTTCCATTTGGGCCTATTACGGTCGTGCTTCAGAGAGAGAGGCTCACAAAAGCCTGTTTACCACGTAAAAGCCCATTCATAAAACCCAGCCCAAGTAGCAAAGCTAATCTCTAGATCCATCAAAGGCACCCACAAAAGACCAGTTAGCATAAGCAGCGTTCGCGCAGGCCCGCAGCTAAAGGGTTGTCAGCCTTACACTCTCTTACTTAAATGACTTTGAGAGCTAGTGACTCATGCGACAAAAAAATTAGACGGTTTCCACGCTCCATGATTTCTCGGGGAATGGAAATGACGAGTGTCTACCAACAGAAAATATGGAAAATTAACCGATCACTACGAAATGAGTAACAGTTTACTGAAATTTGCAACGTTTTTCCTTTGTTCGCTAAACATGCAAGTTTAGCCAAATATAATTCTTACTCGCCTCCCAACCTACTCCACGCTCATCGGAGGTTGGGCTCTAACTAATTACGCAACAGATAAATCTATTCGTTAATATTTATGGACGAAAATACTGTAAAGGGGGCATAACAAGCAAAAGCACACCTTCATTCACATTATTTGTATGCATCCCTGGCTCACCATAGTGAGGCAGGTAGCAAACGCGCAAAGTGTGCATGCAAGTCCCAAACACCTATAAATGCTAGTTGCATGCATCATTAGTGCCACTTCGAATCGTAGAACACAAGAGAATAGGATAGGAAATTATTTTGCTATTGAGATATGGGAGGAAAACAGGAGGCTAGCCCATGCAGCCATGTACCATCTCATCGGGCAAGTTGTACTATCACGATACGGGTCCGCGCGTTTTTTCAAGTGCAGATTCACCATCCGCGTGTGTAGGGACAGATCTAGGATTTGAGTATAGAGGGGCGAGGTCGGTAATAACCACGCATGTATAAGAAGATGTAAGATAAGACAACAATGTACCGCCTTTTCTGCTTTGTGTTTTAGCTTATTTTTAATTTAGTATCCATAATGGTGTGTTATCTTGCAAGAGACACTGTCAACTTCGCGTCTGACGAGAAGGTAGAATGGATTGAAGATATAATTACATTATGTGATTTGACCAATCACGTTGCCATGACTTGTACAGAAACTGAAAGTTTCCAATGAGCTAAATTATTAGCCATCGGTATAAAGAAAATGAATTTATAGACTTTCTCATAAAGCAGTTAATTAGTATTTTGAGACACCTCAAATAAAACTCGGAATAGTTCTTATAGTATTTGTGATTTAGGGGTTACATTGTAATAGTTGTAATGACTCTGTCGATTTAGAATCTCATCAAATTATGATATTTTCAACTGATAATGCCTTAAGTGAATGCTATCAACTTAAGTGTGTTATGGGTGGACTGTATAAAAATTAAGGTATGTTACATCACAAATAAGAAAAAATAGAATCTCGCTAAGTCTGATTTGACTTATAATGCTATATTGATCTGAATAAGCTTCTACTTTTCATTGGATAAAAGAATAAGCTTTGTTCCATTTGGAATGTGAGTAAGCAACCGTCCTCCAGGCTTCAGAGAGAGGCTCAAAATGACATGTTTACTACCTACAAGCCCGTTTGTAGAAGCCAGTCTAAGTAGAAAAACCATGGTAATCCCTAGATCCATCATAAGGCACCCACAAAAGCCCAGTTGGTATAAGCAGTGTGCCTGTAGGCCCGCATCAAAAGAGTTATTACACTTATGTAGAATTAGAAGGATATCCCGCGCGTTGAAACAGGATCTTTTTAGAAGCTATATTACGTAAATAAAAGTTATAAAAGGCATGATACATTATATTGTCTAAAATAATATGGAAAAATTAATTGATCATAGTCGAGATATTAACTTTAATATACGTGAGATGAGTTTGTATTATAAATTATTAATGTGAACATTAGATGGTTTAAGCAATGGATGATGTGTAGGTTGCATGGAGTGTTTAATAAATATTAGTTGAAATGGACAAATGATTGGTTAAAAAAATGGATGATTTGGATAGCTTGCATGTTGAGATAGAAAATTCATTAATAAAAGTTAGTGGGGGGTTTTCTTTATAAGAGATATAGATCACTCTGATCATTCCTTCGAAGCTAGTGACTCATGCGACGAAATTTTTAGAGGCGATTTCCACACTCCGTGAGTTTGGCAGATGAATGGGAAGCACGAGTGTATAAAAACGTAAAATATGGGAAATATGGGAAAATAACCGATCGTGGGGAAATATGGGAAAATAACCTATCGTGAGGAAAAGAGTGACAGTTTACTGAAATTTGTAATTTTTTCTTTGTTCTCTAAACATGCAGGTTTAGGCGAATAAAATCTTTAATTTCCTCGCCTCCCTATGTTAGGCCCTAACTAATTACCAACATATAAATCTCATCATTAATAGTTATGGACGAAAATGCTTTAAAGAGGGCATACAAGCACACCTTCATTCATTCACATTATTTTGAATAGTAGAGAACACATTAGAAGGGGGTAGAAAATTATTATGTTTTGAGGTATGGGAGGAAAACAGGAGGCTAGCCCATGCAGTCATGCACCATGTCATCGCGCAAGTTGTACTAGCATGATACAGGTCCACAGCTTTTTCCAAGTGCAGATTCACCATTTGCGCGTGTAGGCAGGGGCGGATCCAGAATTTGCGTATGGGGGGGGGGGGGGGGGGGCGAGGCCGGCAATAACCCCACATGTAAAAAAGATGTAGGATAATACAAGGATAAACCATTTTTTGTGCTTTTGGTTTCAGCTTCTTGTGAATTTAGTATTCATAATATTTAAATAGTAGCTTCCTCTGTACAATTTATATTAAATTTACAATACTAAAGTGGTGCCTAATTATTTTCTCTTCATTTTTTTTATTTGCGAAAGCTTCATTCTTGAGGCAAAGCTACCTAAAATACAAATACACCATATTTTCAATCAAACTTTTCACTTTGATATTGTGCAATTCTACGTTGATTAGTTTACAGCTAGACCGAAAGTCCTAACTAGTAGTTTAGCTTGTAACTTTGGATCAATGTAGCAAACTACTAATTAACTAGTATATATTTTATAGTAGATCTAACAACAATGTTGTCCAGTAGTTTTTACCAAAACATACCTTTGGTCTGAGAGTTGTGACTCGCATGGCCGCGCCGCCGGGTTTGATGCTCGGATAACCGAGGCGTTGTGTCTTACGGGCAAGAGGCACCGCCACGGAGATTATGGCAATGGTCGACGAAGTGTGCAAGGCCAATACTCCAAGTGGCAACGGCCAGTATGCCCTAGGACGCGGGCATCGACAATCAATTCGAAACGGTTCTCGACAAGTGGCTAACTCGATATATGCATAAGGCTACCCATGGTGGAGGTAAGTAGTATCATGCATGGCATGGTGGCAAAAAACGGATGTGGCACAAGAATTAATGAAGAGAGAGGTGATAGTGGTATCATGACATGATCCGTAACACAACGCATTCCAAGACAAAATGAGCTTACAACCTACTCCCTCCGTTCCTAAATATAAGATGTTTTAGATGTTACACATGTTGTCTAGATACATATACAAATGAATAAACATACACATGTCATGTGTCCAGATACATTTGTATACATGTGTATGTGGACAAAGTCTAAAACATCTTATATTTGGGAACGGAGGGAGTAATAGATATCATATTACATGATGCCACACATATGTTGCTACCCAATATAAATATATAAATATAAAGATAGTAACAGACTAGTATCATAGCTATATGCATAAGGCTACCAATAGTGGAGGCAACTAGTACCATGTATGCCATTTTGGCAAAAAGAATATGTGGCGCATCAATTAATGAAGATGGAGGGAATAATGGTATATATAATATGATAATGTAACATAACACACTCTAAGATAAAATGTGTTTGCAAACTAATAATACAATATTACATAAGACAACGCATATGCTACTACCCACTACGGAGATAGTACATAGACTAGTATCATGTGCATGTAGGGCTGGAATTAAAACTCGAAACTCGTGAGCAAAACGAGTAGTTCGTGACTCGGCTCGGCTCGGCTCGAACTCGGTGTCTCACGAGCCAAGCTAAGTTTCATTTCTGAACTCGTTTGTTGACCAAGCTACTCGTGAGTAGCTCGCGAGTAGCTCGATAACTCGTTTAACACATTCTAAGTGTTCAAACATGCGCGCATATGAAAAAACAAGTGATTTTCCTACTAATTCTGAAATACAACAATGATGATCTTTCTACGATTTTACATCTCTAATAAAAGGGTATATCAATGCTGAAATATAAAACATCTACACTAGTATCGGTGCAAAAAATATTAATAGTTTGGCACTAATATATCAAAAAGTCCATTTTTTTATTTGAACGAGTTAAACGAGCTACTCGTGAGTTTACCGAGTCGAGCCAAGTTTCATTCATGAACTCGTTTGTTGAACGAGTCGAGTCGAGCTCGACTCGTCAGTTGAGCGAGTTCAAGCGAGTCGAGCCGAGCTCGCTCGGCTCGCCTCGAATTCCAGGCCTATGCATGATACATGATACTAGTGTATGTTATTTTTCATTATGAACAGCCTAAACTAGTCTCTTCTCGTGAGTGGCCACTCGTGGTGTAGACATTGCTGGGTTGGCATGTTGTGATTGCTTTCCTCATGGCTGGCCATTGTGGGGAGAAGTATTGCTGGACTTTGCTAGTTATTGTTGGACACACACATATTACATAGTCTATGTTACTATCTCTAAGTGGCAGTAACTTATGTGTGCTATCATGCAACACTTCATTTATTATGTTGTATACTCAATTTGCCTTGGTATGTGATGTTACAGTAATATACTATGTCACGACAAACACCTCTTTCTTGATTAAATACATGCCACATAAACAAATTTATCTTAGGAGCCTGATGTTACTATCTAAGTTACTCGCACTTGGCCCATTCAGATGTTGGTGCCTCTGCCAGTCCCCGCCAATGCGCAAGTGGACCTATATCCTCGCCTAGGTCGGTCTTCACGACGTCCCCATTCACTCTTAAGTTGCCATGGACTTTGTCGTGGAATGGTACAAAATTTGGCCGAGAAACATTCAGAACGAAGCTAAAATAAACAGCAACATTACATTGGTACAAATAATCCTCGGTGCTGAACCCGAGGGAACAGTGAAGTTCAGGTTTTATCTGGAGATGGCTTTGCTTTCCTTTTTACTTGTACACAAAGGTCCCTGTGAGAACAACCATTGTACCACAATTGAAAACGATTGAAGCCCAGAAGATTCATACAAAACCTTACTTAGTATTTCTTCTGTGAAAACTTATTATTTTTAGGTAATTGTCGTTCATACTTTTAAATGTTTTTATTTCTCTTACAACAGATGGGCGCAGCAACACACACTCCATGTTCTAGTATGATTCTTGCAACTCGAACAATGATGGCAAGAATAGCAAGCCATTCAATAAATGAACAATGAAGGTTCCTATTCCTCAGAAAGAATATGTTTTCAGTGAACCCCAGGGGGTGTACAATTGCTTTGGCAACTCAAATGACAAATGTGCCAACTTTGCATTAGTGCTCACAACTAACATAAATTGTTGGTACAACAATGGTAACTACTTGATCAATTGCTATGGAAGAAACAAAAATGGAAATTCCAAAGTAAAATCAACTATCTTTTGGAAGAATTGTATAAAAGTGCTCATGGCATGTACAGTTTCGGCTGTAAGAAAAGGAGTTTCTTCATAAATCAACGATCCTGGCAAACAGCAGTGACTACTGACTGAATAATTACCACGGCTTGATACAATGGACTGCAAGCACCTGATTCAAAAAATAAACACGGAATTGTAAGGAATCTATAGAAGGGGGAGAGAGACAGCAGTTCGCTGGTTCTGGAGGAATAGCACATTATTAAAATGTACCTTGGCCATTCTTGGATACAGAGAGATAATGTATGGACCTATCAAGGAAGCATTGTGTTCTAACTAAAACTTTGGTTGCTCAAGGCACTTCTGAAAGAATCGGCTACCCTGCATCATGAACAGAATCAATAAGTACACCTGAAACATAACAGACATATCGGTATAGTTACAGGAGTATGAAATTCTGTCCGCACCTTAAATGCAAAAGTGATATCTGAAATGTCAATCTGAAGCGTTACTCTCCTGAGCTTATCTTCTTTGGATTGCCCTAGCTTCAAGTATCCCTGCAATGGAAACTCCGTTAAACAGTCATGAATATTTTGGAGTGTTGTTGATACATAATAAATCATCGGTGTATGCATACCTGATCGCTCAAAATCATGCACATGTTAGAAAATTCAAGCATCCCAACTGCTGGGATTTGGCTTGATCTGCAGATTTCTATGTATGATTTGTTGAGCTGTAACAAGATATTAACATACACAGGTTAGAACTTCATAACTGCACAGAATGAGGGGATAAAGTGAGTTCTTTCAAATATCATTGAGCAAAAATTACCTCTCCTAGAGTAGTGGCCTTTTTCTTACAATGCTGAAAGGTATTTGCCAATGCACACAGTACCATCTGGCCAACCAACATGGTATGCATTAGAATGAATTGCAAGAATATAAAAGAGAATCTTAACTGCAGCTAGGATGCTATATCGGTCATTACCTGTTGGTGTTGGGGAAGACACAGTATGCTATTTACTACCACTGGCTTGAATACCTTTGACAAGGCAATATCCATATGGTCGAATGTCACCTGTAAGATTTGATATTAGATCACAAAGGCATGGAAGAAAATGTGTGTATTAGCAGTCATGTCGAAATATTAGGAAGCGACAATTTTTAGCGTCTAAACAGAACACAAAATTCTTGGCAATAGCCATTAGATCAGATACAGGAATACAGCAATACCATGTGGTACACTGCTAGCCAGGTTATTTAGCACGTGAAAAGAGGTTCAAGTTTCAAGCCTAACAGATGAAGTGCAACTCCAGGTTCATGCACTCCAATTGGTCAAACACGGTTGTCCATATCAGCTGAGATAGCCAGACCACATTCACTTCAACTAAGTAGAAACATAGAATGTGGCCTAACAGATGAACTAAGGCACAAATTGGATCAATGTGAATAAGAGCTACAAAGGTCTGGTTTGGTGTGGATGTGAAGACACATTTATTTTTACTGAAACATTCTTTGCAAAAAAGAAATGAGGTGAGGAACTAAATAACTTACAACTCCAAACCCTTTATCAGAAGAATCTTGTAGTCTTGATTCAAATACCTCCACAGCACTCCTGGAATAGACAAAAGACACGCAATATTTCGATAAGGTGCACATAAGCATCAACCATACCCAGAATTGTTTCAAAAAGAATTGTTTTATAAGGATCAGCTCTGATAATGGAGCTGGCAGGTTGCAAACACAATTGTGCAAGAGAAATAAATTACCTGCAAACACCCAGAGCTTTTCTCATGTCTCCAGAGGCTGCAGCTACTTTCTGATAAAGAAAAAGAAACAAGTTAATAACAGAGCATGTATATTCTCATTAGCCACATCGTGGTTTCTCGAAATAATATTGTATACTTCCTTACAGAAAAAATTCTGCCTAATTAAGGATAAATGGACTTACCCTAGCACAAAATTCTAAGGCCAAGGGTTCGAAGACATCATACTCAAGAACCTGTATAGGTAACACCATAAAAATTACATACAGGCATACAGCAAACAGTTTAAGTTAAATAATGTAGCTTCCTGTAAGACAGAATTAGTCATGTGCAAACAAATTACCTTTAACCTATGATTAATTATGTTGGATATTTGATCCTTCGAATAAGCACGGAAGTTATAACAAGTGGCTTGCCTGTAAATTAGTGTCATATGCCAAAGACAGATTAGTGTCATCATGTCAGCGAATATAACAACAATCTTTTAGCTACTAAATAAAGAGGTGTTCGATTTTCACTACGCAAATATGGCAAGATTCTTACAATTTAAGGATTCAAGCTTTGGAAGAAACCGGTCTGCCAGTCTATGGCGTTTGCTATTCCTGAAAACATAACCAACTATCTGTGAGCAATACGGTACCAAAATCATGAATAAAGTTGTTTCTTTCTTTTCCATGGAGTTAAAACTGTACAGTATTGGTAGAGTATCCTTTGAAACCTAACCTATTAGTATGCATCTGGAGAATTGGTGGGTTGTAAGCATGAAAAGGTCATGTACACAGCCGGTCTCTTGTTATTAAGTAGTCCATCTCATCCACAATGACCAACCTGGCAACCAGTGACACGCAGATCAGATAGCAGAACAAAATGGCAAGAAAAGCTGTATGTATGAGTGGGTACAGGTAGTTCTTACAGCATCCTTCTTGGGCAGATTCTTTGTGGAAAACATACTCTGCAGTTGCTGAAGTGTGACAATTTTCCACTTGCCTTCTTTCGGACCTGGAATTTCCAAGTATCTGATTGAAATCTCAATTAGTACTACACGACATGGTCAATCAGTTTGGCATCAATAAGTAGACTCATAATTTGGCAACAATACATACCTTGGCAAAAATGTCAGATGTGTTTCCTAGGTTGGTGCAATTGATTGACAAATCATCAGGTGTCTCCATTCCCATCTAAGCACAACACAAATGTCACAAACTTTGACAATGTATCCTCTCTAGATCAAGAAATCTGGTCAAAAAGAAAACTCATAATATACCTCATCAGCCCAACGGACACACGCTCCTTGACTTTGTTAATTGACAGTGTCTTCCCTCCGGGGCACCCACATACATAGAGGCTCGCCGCCCTCTCCTGCTGGATACACGCCTTGCAGAACTCAAACACGCGCCTTTGCTCGTCGTCCCGGCAACCAAGCCGCACGAGGGCACCGTGGCCACGTGCAGCGCCTCCTTGACTGCCTGCATCTGCGCCGGGTCTGCAGGACAAGCGATTTGTTTGCCGTCAGACCCAAACAAGACAGGCCAGCGTATGGCTGAAGTGAGATCTTAAGAGCTTGCCTCGCGGGTTCCACTTGGGCTTCTCCGCCGCGACGAGGTCGCCGTAGAGCGCTTCCGGGAGGATTTCGGCGACGCCGAGAGCATCTTTGGGGTGCCGGCCTGCGAGGTCGAGCAGTTGGTGTGCATTGGAATGAGATGCAAATTGAAATTAAGAGGAGGTTATGCAGATCCAAGTGACATGGAGGGCAGGGGAACTTACGGGTCCGGCGCCGGCGAGCGGGGACATGTGCGGGGCGGTGAACTGGGCTGAATCGGGCGACGCGGCTCCACGGCGAGGGGTCAGCCGGCGCTTGGCGCGCGCGGGGTGGTGGCGGCCGTTGGGGAGGGGGTGGCCGCCTGGGCTGGGCTCAGCGTGGCGCTGCGGAGCGTCGGCATCGGGAGAGCTTGCGAATTGGCGGGAGGATGGGAGAAGAGTGAGATTGGGGAAATTGGGGAGGAACTGGGTGGGTTGATGACTTGATGGGAGGGAAGGGGTGGGAAGAAAGGGCGCGGGCGGGAGGGGGCGCGTGAGCGCGCCAAAGGGTTTTGGACATCGCGCGGGAACGGCAGCGTAAGAACGTGTGCTGACTGTTTTGGTAGGTGATTTTATCTTCTTATTGTAATTGTGCAGAAAAGGAAAACAAAAAATTGAAGGGAGTTCGTGTACAAATCAGCAGGAAAACGAACGAACACACACGAACAGAGGCAAGAACCACACCCCGCATGGCGAAAACGGAACCACCAAGCAGCACACCTCCTTCGAGCACCAGCAGCACGCCGCCGGGAAGGAAGAAAGCGAGCTCACCTCGCACCGAAGCAAACGGCTCGAACAACCTTGTTGAGATGCCGCATAATCCATCTGACGCAGGCACCAGAATCTTGACGCTGAACGAGCATCGGCTCCGAGCCGCCGCCAGATCGCCGTCGCCATCTCACGCCGGAGACGAAAACGAAGGCGCCACCCGTCTTCCACAGAACCACCCGAGTCCACCGACGAAGGAGAGCAACCCGCCTGCAAACTCCCAAGGATCTTTAGCAAAAGCACCACCTTGCACCGTGGTGAAGGATGAAGGACCCCACGGACAAGAGCCAGCACCACCATCACGGACGCCGGCTCGAGGGGAAGCACGCCGCGGCTCCGAGAAGCAGCGGACGCGCCGGAGACGGCAGATCTGCCCAGAGCCTCCACCGGAGCACCGAGAGCAGAGGAGAGGACCGCCGTCGACAAAAGCCTCTCCGGCCACGCCGCCACCTCCACAGCGCCGCCGGCAAGCACCCCACGCACACCTAGACTATGTACACGCCGGGATCCGTTGATTCCCCGTCCTCCCGCCGCCGGAGCAGCCGCGGAGGGCGAGGAATCGAGCGGATCGCCGGCGGCGAGCTGGTAGCACGGGAGTCGCCCAAAAATCGCCTCCTTTTCACTGTAGATGGTGAAAGGAGGAGAGGTCCAGGTGTTCTGCTTTTTTTGAAATTATGGTAATCAACTATCTTTTGGAAGAATTGTATAAAAAGTGCTCATGGCATGTACAGTTTCGGCTGTAAGAAAAGGAGTTTCTTCATAAATCAACAATCCTGGCAAACAGCAGTGACTACTGACTGAATAATTACCACGGCTTGATACAATGGACTGCAAGCACCTGATTCAAAAAATAAACACGGAACTGTAAGGAATCTATAGAAGGGGGAGAAGAAGACAGCAGTTCGCTGGTTCTGGAGGAATAGCACATTATTAAAATGTACCTTGGCCATTCTTGGATACAGAGAGATAATGTATGGACCTATCAAGGAAGCATTGTGTTCTAACTAAAACTTTGGTTGCTCAAGGCACTTCTGAAAGAATCGGCTACCCTGCATCATGAACAGAATTAATAAGTACACCTGAAACATAACAGACATATCGGTATAGTTACAGGAGTATGAAATTCTGTCCACACCTTAAATGCAAAAGTAATATCTGAAATGTCAATCTGAAGCGTTACTCTCCTTAGCTTATCTTCTTTGGATTGCCCTAGCTTCAAGTATCCCTGCAATGGAAACTCCGTTAAACAGTCATGAATATTTTGGAGTGTTGTTGATACATAATAAATCATCGGTGTATGCATACCTGATCGCTCAAAATCATGCACATGTTAGAAAATTCAAGCATCCCAACTGCTGGGATTTGGCTTGATCTGCAGATTTCTATGTATGATTTGTTGAGCTGTAACAAGATATTAACATACACAGGTTAGAACTTCATAACTGCACAGAATGAGGGGATAAAGTGAGTTCTTTCAAATATCATTGAGCAAAAATTACCTCTCCTAGAGTAGTGGCCTTTTTCTTACAATGCTGAAAGGTATTTGCCAATGCACACAGTACCATCTGGCCAAACAACATGGTATGCATTCGAATGAATTGGAAGAATATAAAAGAGAATCTTAACTGCAGCTAGGATGCTATATCGGTCATTACCTGTTGGTGTTGGGGAAGACACAGTATGCTATTTACTACCACTGGCTTGAATACCTTTGACAAGGCAATATCCATATGGTCGAATGTCACCTGTAAGATTTGATATAAGATTTAGATCACAAAGAGCATGGAAGAAAATGTGTGTATTAGCAGTCATGTTCGAAATATTAGGAAGCGACAATTTTTAGCGCCTAAACAGAACACAAAATTCTTGGCAATAGCCATTAGATCAGATACAGGAATACAGCAATACCATGTGGTACACTGCTAGCCAGGTTATTTAGCACGTGAAAAGAGGTTCGAGTTTCAAGCCTAACAGACGAAGTGCAACTCCAGGTTCATGCACTTCAATTGGTCAAACACGGTTGTCCATATCAGCTAAGATAGCCAGACCACATTCACTTCAACTAAATAGAAACATAGAATGTGGCCTAACAGATGAACTAAGGCACAAATTGGATCAATGTGAATAAGAGCTACAAATGTCTGGTTTGGTGTGGATGTGAAGATACATTTATTTTTACTGAAACATTCTTTCCAAAAAAAAATGAGGTGAGGAACTAAATAACTTACAACTCCAAACCCTTTATCAGAAGAATCTTGTAGTCTTGATTCAAATACCTCCACAGCACTCCTAGAATAGACAAAAGACACGCAATATTTCGATAAGGTGCACATAAGCATCAACCATACCCAGAATTGTTTCAAAAAAGGAATTGTTTTATAAGGATCAGCTAATTATGGTACCGCGTGAAAAAACCGAGTCGGCAGTTTCCTTCTTCTTTTGATGAAAATCCCTTATGATGAACCGAGTTGGGGGTAACTTATTTACATGTGTATAGTTTTTCACCTTTGCTATTTCTCATCCGATTGTTTTTAAATTGGTTGTCTTTCGTTTTCGTCAGTCTGATCATCTTTAAGATAGGGGATCGCTCTGTGTCTTGTTTTCTTGTAGCGTTTTGTTTCGGTGTCTGGTTTTTCCTCCGGGCCGGTTTAATTATTTTGGCGGTTTTTATCTGGGAGGAAAGGGGGTCATAACAATGGTGGGCCTTTCCCCCATTTGTTGTTTTTGTTTATCGAAATTTTCTAGGGTGGTTTGGATGCGGAAGAGATAGAGGGGAGTAGGCGAATAGGTTTCTAGTCTCGAAAAATCGAGGCGGCGCGGCGGCTCATTTAGGGGAGGAAGTTTGGGTAGAGGCTAGGTGTGGCTATCCCCCCTCCCCCCCCCCCCCCCCCCCCCCCCACACACACACACTAGTAGGGAAATGGCTATCTGTGGCGCACCAAAATGGTCTATCTGTGGCGCACGAGGCATGCGCCACTAAACCCGCGCCACTGGTAAGTGGTATCTGTGGCGCACGCACCTCCTGAGCCACAGATAACACGACTTACCTGTGGCGCACAAGCTCGTGCGCCAACTTACACGGTGCGCCACAGGTAAGTTCCGAGGACAACCCCTACGCGTACTATCCCTCCCTCCGTGCGCCACATATAACCTATTCCGTGCGCCACAGATAACATACACGGTGCGCCACATATAGCTATTGTGTGCGCCACAGCTAATGTACACTGTGTCCACAGGTATATTTTGCAATTGTTCTTCTCACCGCCCGGTGTATTTCTTCATTTTGTGTGGTGGCTTACTCACTCCACGGGCGTCTTCTTGCACATGGGTTCGCTGGAGAAGAAATAGTTGGGAACCAATCCGTGGAGGTGGAATAAATTGCAAGATGAGTTGGCAACCAGTGTCTTGCGTTCTTCTTTTTCTCCTCAGTGGTTTGTTGTTCTTATTTTTAATTTTTTTGTTCCTTACATTTTTGCATTACCAATTATATATGTGTTATACTATAGCTGCAGACCCATTTCATTATTAGGTTTTAGTAGGAACTTGGTATTTTTCTTCTATTTTCTGGAGTGGCTCTACTCTAGGTCCATTTATCGTCATCACGTGTCCATCGTAAGGGCTTTTAGTTAGCTAAGTGGGTACTTTTTCAGTTTTTTTGCATGGGGACTCCCTTTGTAATTATATATCATCTGTCATTTTTGTGTCCTAGAATAAGTACTACAGTGACCATGGTAAGCCTAATTCTTGAGGAGACAATGAATGGGGGGCTAAAGTATGAGCTATGGGCTGGTTTTTAGTCGACAAATGGGCCAAATACCTATAAATAGTAGGCAATTTCTTACTAGGTCGGGCGACGGCCAAGCTCCGCAACTGCATGGGTAGTACTTAGGTATTGATGACAATGTGTTGTATAATAAGAAATCTAAACAAGCATTTAATTTTGTTTTCTATATTAGCATGAGCTAAGTAGTTTTGTTAGTTCATCTTTTTTACTTTCTTATTATGTCTAAAGTTTTACTTAGATTTCTATCATGGGAGTAGTTAGTCTTTGAAGTTTCTATCATGTTTGTTAGACCTCTTAATTTGATATAAGACCTGTCATTTTTGTAAGAGTAGGGTTTTTTCTCACTTCTATTTACTATTTTTCGTGAAAATTTTATGAATTACTTATCTTTTTTATTCATAGAGTTGGGTTCACTGAGACTGGTTGGTTGGAAACGGAGAATTGGGAATGTGACGTTTGCACTCGGCCCATTGGGAATTGTGGTCATTCCAATAGGCGGGCAAAGTCATTCAAGGATGCTAATGAGAACCAAGTTTAACGACTTCATGGTTTGCATCTCTTTATATCTCGTATCCCTGCATTTGGTTTCTTGCCTCTGCTACTTGTTAACTGATGGATATTATGTTGGTTTTAATTTTTTATGTTCATAATTTTCCTTGCTATTTCAAGGAAAGACTCAACAACTTTGCACACTAGTGGTTAGTCGTTGAGAGTAAGAATGCAAGTATGACTTACTGCTTCTGAAGGAATAATCTGAAAGGACAAGGATGTCGCCTAGAGTGGGGGGTGAATAGGCGATTAAAACTTTTCCGGTTTAGACATGATAATTGCAGAATAAAAATATGTGTTTTAAATTAACAAGCCAACAACCTAAATATACTAGGCTCACCTAAGTGCACCGACAACTTATGCTAAGCAAGACAAGCAACAAGGTGATAGCAATAGAATACTTCAAGCACGAAGCCTATCATAATGTAAAGTGCATAAGTAAAGAGTTCGGGTATAGAAATAACGAGGCACGCGAGACGATGATGTATTCCCGAGTTCCTCCATTTAGAGGAGTACGTCTCGTTGGAGGGGTGTGAGACTACCACAACAGGTTGGTCTCAACGCCACAACAGGCTCACATTCTTCTCCGATGAACCGCATCATAAATGATTGGTTCACCTTCAATTATCGGAATCCTTCGAGGCGGAGTCCGGAGCCTTTACAACAACAACCCGGGGCACAACCCACAACTGGATTGGGGGCTCCCGGATGGCTACAAGTGACCACAAAAGGTCTCAACCACCACAATGGCGTCTAGGGTCCAAAGACCCAACAGTAACAAGCTCACAAACTTTCACTTCCACGAATCCTCGTGGAGAGAACAAACCGATGCACAAATGCAATGGCAAGAGCACAAGTGCTCAAATCCTTCACTCTCAAATTCCAACACAGCAACAAATGCTAATGGGGAATAAGAGAGGAAGAACAAAGGAGGAGAAACACCAAGAACTCCAAGATCAAGATCTACTAGGTTCCCCTCACTTAGAGGAGAGATGGATTGGTGGAATTGTAGATCTTGATCTCCTCTCACTTTTCCCTCAAAGATATGCAAGAATCATGGGAGGGATTGAGAGTGGGCAAACTTTTCCAAGGTCAACAATGGAGGAGAGAGAGGGGGAAAACGAGCAGCTTGAGGTTGAAGAAGGGGAGGGATATTTATAGTCCCTCCCCGAAATATAGCCGTTGCAGCTGTTAGGGCCGGAATATCCGCCCCCCTTCAAAATATCCGGCCCAAGAGTCCGGTTTAGACATAGGCTCGCACTCGGGGCTCGAAAAGAGCTAAAAACACTTTTTAGGGCCGGCCGGATATTCCGCCCCCCGGAAATTCCAGTTTTGACAGAAACAACACAACCCAAACGGCAATAACTTTTACATCCGGACTCCGTTTTCGGTGATCTTGGGCTCGTTGGAATCGTAACGAAGAGCACTATATCATGCAGAGAAACATCCTAGTACAACAAGGGAGGATAAAACCAAATGTAAAAAAGGTAAACCTCTCTAAAAAGGAACAACCGGTAAATCCTCCAACAACAAAAACACAACAAGATATTCATATGAAATCCGTTTTTGATGAACTAGAACTTGGTATGGAGATGAACCCAAGCTTTAAATTCACACATGGATAAGAGTCAAATAAGAGCCAAGAAAGATGATATGCCAAGAATGCAAAGGTTTGAGCTCTCCACAAAGATGCGATCAAGCTACTCACTTGAGAGCCCTCTTGATAGTACGCCGTCTATCCAATAACCCGGTCTCCCATTAACACCATGAGACCGGTAAAATAGAAACCCTATCAAGATCATACCTTTGTCTTGTGCATTCCACTTGAGTTAAATGATGACGATCTTGACTCCCTCAAGTTGGAACCTTTCTTGATTGTGCTTGCTAGCACAAGCTTGATGAAGACTTCTCCAAATACTTCCCCATACTCCATTATGGAAGAGCCTTGCTAAGCTCCGTCTTCATGTATCCATTGCAAGATTCAATCAAATGATATCTTCCGAGATGGATCATATTAAACTTGCACTTCATAATCTTCTCTCTCTTCACAGAGATGATGTCTTGAATCCTTCAAGACATACTTGCAATATACTCAACTCTACACATGACCATTCTTCATATAAACCCTTGAATAGAGCATTGATCATCATGTAATCTTCTAGAGTCCAACACATGAATTCCAATCTTTTCCTATGGACAAGATCTACAAGTATATCTGAATGCAAATATTAGTCCATAAGGATTGTCATTAATTACCAAAACCACACATGGGGACACCATGCACTTTCAGAATCGAATACTTTTATTTGCGGTCTGTTCTGGAGAGTGTTCCTAAGGTCTCCCAATGTGTTGATTAATAATGTTATGACATTTACCCAAGTCAAGAAGCTTAATGATGATGACATTGTTGACGACAGTGAAGATTATGATGACGATGACAACGACGATGACGAGTCTGCCATGTTAGAGGTTGTTGTCCACTGTCGTGATGGTGGAATTTAAGGAGTTCGTCAACGGGCCTCATATTTTTTTTCATGTTTCTTTCCTTTTTTATTGGATTTGTTTGCTACTACTCCCTCCGTTTATAAATATAAGATGTTTTAGCTTTTTTTACAGATTCACATATATCTACTCCCTCCATTGTATTTGTTTGCTACTACTCCCTCCATTCCAACTTTTATCCTTTTTGTCTAGCTCAATATGTATTGTTTTTGCATTGAGATTTTGCACGTTTATAGGATATATCATTGAGAACATGCATGATTTTTTCAGATTTTTTTGAAAGTTATATTTTTTATCTTTTAAAAACGGCGAGATCAGTGGACCTCGGTAGCCAAAATGACTATGTGTTTGATACCTACAACAAATTGCATAATGTTAGTCCTTTTTTCCCGGAAAGTGTGATCCTGGTGGTTTCAAAAATTTAAAACACTATTTATGAGTTTTAAAAAATCTGAAAAAAATCAGCTATGTAGCCAATGATATATCCCACAAACTTGCAAAATATCATCTAAAAACTCTGATCTACACAAAAATGAAAAAATCTGATAAAATTGGGGATTTGAATATATACATATTTGGATCCACACTTTTATCATTTTTGTGTAACCCCAAATAGAACTTGTTTAAAGTTGAATTTTTGCACGTTTGTGGGATACATCATTGGTTACACCCGTGATTGTTTCCAGAATTTTTAAAACTCATAAATATTTGTTTAAATTTTTTTAAACCACCAGGATCACTGGTGCTCGGGAGCACCAAATCTCCTCAGTACAATGCGCATCTTTGTAAAAAAAAGTTCGACAATACAAATCTTTGTAAGTTTACAACACAGTCTGTTTCCACCCCATCCCGTTCCGTTACTCTCGAAGGATGTTCTTGCGGGTGTGCGTGCTGGATGAAGCCGGTGACCCGACGGCCGGCTTGGATCGGAGCGTTGCTCCCGCCGATGTGGTTTCTCGCCGTCGTGCAAGATCTCGGCGTCCGCGCCGGGTGGATATTGCGGCGACATCAACGAGGTTCACTCCTCCAAAGTTACCTGCCGGCTACTCAGCTGACGTGCTTTGTTTTCTCCTCCGGTGGCCGTCGATGGAGGTGAAGCGGTGGCGGATTGCTATGCTCAGAGAAGTGTCCATGGACTTAGTTGTAATTTCTTTCTTGTTTTGGGTCTTCTCTGTAATTTGGGGACAGCTGTCCCGTATCTGGATGTATTTTGTACGCTTGTTATCCTTTGAGTAATATATCCAGGTATAGTGCCCTTCAAAAAAAAAATCAGGGAAAAAAACCAGCCAAACGAAGTCCCTTCTCTCCGGGAAACACCCGAGTCGCTCGACCCGATCCCCAAATCCCCCTACACATCTCATGGCGAGCTTGTGGCGAGCGGTGATGGGCACCGGCGCCCCATCCGCCGCGCAAGCGGACGCCACCGACGGCGTCGATTTCTGGCGCAACCCCGAGCGCGGGGGCTGGCTGGACAAGCAGGGCGAGTACATCAAGACGTGGCGGCGGCGGTGGTTCGTGCTCAAGCAGGGGAAGCTCTTCTGGTTCAAGGACTCGACCGTGACGCGGGCGTCGGTGCCCCGGGGCGTCATCCCCGTCGCCACCTGCCTCACCGTCAAAGGCGCCGAGGACGTGCTCAACCGCAAGTTCGCCTTCGAGCTCTCCACCCCTCGGGAGACCATGTACTTCGTCGCCGACTCCGAGAAGGAGAAGGAGGAGTGGATTAACTCCATCGGCCGCTCCATCGTCCAGCACTCCCGATCCGTCACCGACGACGAGATCGTCGACTACGACAGCGGCCATCCGGCAACCGGTGACAGATCATAGATTCATCGATCCATCGGTGAGCAAAACGACCGTGCCGATCTAGGTTTTGTTTCATGTTTTCTGCGGATATGATGTGTGCACCTGTATATTGTTAGTGATGGTTATCGGTGATTTAGGTGTACAGCGTTGTACTCTGATACTATGGCTCTGTTTATTCTTATAACTTTCTCAATTATCTTTTGATCTGTTTGATTCTTAAACGTTCTTATCCAAGTGTATATCTCAAGTTGTACCAAATCGTACAAGTGGATGTTGATCCCTGTTTTCTTCTCTATGTCTAGTTGGCTTTGGTAAAATTATGATCTGTTATGACTGGATATATAGTTGGCTTTTATCCATGAAATCATGCTTGAATTGTATCGTGTTCATTCAGTATCTTGAACCATAACGAACTCAAAACAAGTGCTCATATACAGGAAAGAAAAAAGGCAACCCTCCTTCGCCTTATGTATCAACCAATAAAAGAAAATGCAGGATCGCTTTGCATGTAAACATATGTACTTGTCTTCATATGAGCTTGTATTTTGAAATATCTGGCGGCTAATCTGCAAAGCTGCAAGTGTAGCGATACTAAAGACAGCAGCATGATTATAAGAAAATGACTTTGAAACAGCTGTAACCAGTGATTTACGCCTTCACCTCATTATTGACAATCTCAAGACTCGGTCTCATTATTAGACAAGGCTCGGCTGCTCCAGAGCTGAATGGTAACCTAATTCCTAATGTTGTGCTGCCTTCAGGACAAAGGAGATATAGATGTGGTCACTATTGTACTTATGGAGAAATTTGTTTTATGGTACACCGTGGTAACTATGGTCAGTAATTTGGAAGTAAATTTCTTGTTTCCCTTGATTTTTGCGACTTGTGTGTTATATATGCGTATGTTGATAGTTGCTTTGTATGGGAGATAATATTTGTAGACCAGGATGTTGAACCAAGTTAAAGTTCACATATATATTGATACGTGCCAACAGTTAGGCATGGACCTTGGAGAAGATACTATGTATCTATATTTAAAACAGGTATATTAATGTAATTACAGATGCAAACTAAATGACAAGTTCGGTTGGGAATGCAGACACCAAGTTGAGTTTGGGCAACTAGTTCTGGTGCATGACTTATGATGTGTATATCTGTGAAGTTGTTAATAGGTATTTTCCCTTGTATAAGTTTCTTATTCGATTTTACTCATCCTTTTGCACTCATAGTTTGAGTTTTCAGCATAACATGTTTATGTTTATGTACTAAATTTCTCTCCCAAGTTAGTGCGATTATATTTATAGCTGTGACATGCTCTTAGATATTTGACCACATTCCAATTACCGATCAATGGTTAACTCATTTAATTTGTAGATTTTGATGCAGCTGCAGGATTTTAAGCTGTGTTACATCAACCCTTTCTCTAGTGCTACTGTTTTGTCATTTTTGTGTAGATCAGAATATAAAGTATTTCAAAACAAGATTTTTCACGTTTGTGGGATATACTCCCTCCGTTCCGTAAGTATATTTTTTTGAGAAAAATTCCAAAATATAGTGCGTATTGTGAGTTCTGAACAATTTTATGCATAAAAATGAGTACAATTCTATAACGGAGAGATTTAAAGGATTATTTTTAATTTGTGACTGTTAGGGACACCTCTCTCAATTTTTTTAGGGGAAAAGAAGTCCACCCTATGCAAAATTCTCACTGTCTTAATATTCGTGCAAAAAACTGCACACCTTGTATTCTGTAATGGAGGGAGTATCATTAACAACATGCAGGAACTTTTTCAGATTTTTCTAAACATATAAATACGACTTTTTTATTCTTTTTAATAGAGTGAGGACTACAACTTGAGAGTCAAAATGACTTTCCTTTTTCACTTGGAGGGACAAAGAAAATTAGACAGCTCAAAGTGAAACATTTACTAACATACTACCGAAAGCATGTTTCAATTCCACATTCTAATTTTATAAGCAGAGAACATTCACCAGGGACTTAGTTCTTACTCTGAAGTTTAAACAGAAGTGTGTGAACTTATCATGAGGACAGTCACCCCTTGAGATATCCCACATACTTAGTTTCATGTGAGATAAGTACAATAATAACATTACTAGGCGAAGGAGCATTTGCCAATAGGTTAAAACAGTATGTTAGGCACATTTATCTTAAATAACATGACTAAATTACAACTCACAATTGTAAAGGAATTATTGAACAAATGTTAGAATTCAGAAACATACGAAACTCGGCCGCCCAGTCAAACAACTATCTTAATTACGCATTACTTCAGTCACCGATCTTGTATGACACTAGCGTGTCAACCTTATGAATCTGCCCTCACAAGTCCACACGTCAAAATTAGCAATTCATCAAGTATCCACCCCAGTTAACATATCCCTAGAGCCAGGGACGGAGCCAGGGGGCGCGCTGGGGCCAAGGCCCCCTCCCCATGGTGGAATTTTTTGCAAAAGACCCCTTGTAAATTTATAGATTTGACCCCTAATTTAGTCAAATTTATACAAATGGCCCCCTCCAAAGTATTTTACATGTAGTTGGCCCCCTTGTGTTACAATCCTAGCTCCGTCCCTGCCTAGAGCGAACAAAGATGTGTATGTTTGCCATTGTTACTTTAGTTATCAAACTGAGTGCAGCCTCTCCATTTGCCGGTTTGTCGATTAGCTTGATGTCGCTCTTGAACCCGGTGAAAGAAGCGGTAATGTCCACAACAGTGTATTCCAGCACGCCGAATAGGCATGGTCAAATCTAAGAGCAACAAGGTGGAACAACTACAATCGCAACATGCATTTGCTTATTCTTACATGATCTCCTTGCCACCCCTTTTCCTTGATCATCCTAAAGCATCATCAGAATCATCTGACGGAGGATGCAACACTGAAACGAATCACTAAGACACAAAAATCAGAACTGCATATACTGATATACCCCTTCTTGATGACATTGACGCCATTCATGATGTTTAACTTCCAGTGCCCGAGCACCTCGGTGGTGGCATCCCTTGTGGCTGAGATAATCATCTACAACTTCTCTACCACGAGTAACCCTGAACTTCATTGTTCGCAACAACACATATGAGGTGAAAAAAGATCAAAGCTGGGTAGTGATGAAACTCTTGATGTTGCCGTCCTAATCAAGCAGAATGGGGAGCACCACAAATCAATCACAAGAATCGACAAATTACATAGTACACACTCAATTAAAGAAATCAGTACCCCGACGACGATGTCATTCCCATCAGTTGTGGCCGCCAATATTAGGGTACACGAGACGTGAGGGGAAGAGAAGTGGTCAAACGAAGACATGTCCTGCAAGCCCAACATAAAATATGACATTCAGAATAAGGAAAGGGAGACGACAGAGCTTCCACGCCATGATTCCAATAGCCACTATTATTTGGATCCATTACTTTGCATCATAAAAAAGATGCAGCGCCCGACCGTCCAATCGAAGCTGTGTGGCCCAGACCAAGCTGGCCCGCATGGACTCACATGGCAAGGGAGGGCTCGAGGTGGCCCGATAAACAAGCTGCCTTTCAAGTCCATTTCCGAAGCAGCGACCCTGAGCCTTTTTGAATTTGGTTTATCACATTTACCAACTGAAATTGGTTTCGGTTAATTTATTTTCAATGTATTGTTTCAATTTTATACACACATTCTAAAGTTATAAGTGATTTCAGTGGGGCTGCTTTAAAACAGTAGACAATCGTGATTTAGAAAAGAATAAGCTAACTCTTGTTTTTTCAGAGCAAACAAGCTCAGGGTCGTTACAACTAAAGTTTGGAAATGTGCCGACTTAAAGTAAATATAATTATACTAATATTTTTTATTTTCTATTTTTTAATGATAAGATGGTCTTAAAAATATATGTTGAATTTTTAACATACAATAATTTGTCTCAATTGTTTTCAGTTATATAGTGCAATATATAAGTGAAAGGGAAATATAAGTGAAAATATAGCTAATATGCGGGAAAGTATTTTTTCTTTGTGAGGTATTATCATACAAACCACCTAAAATGTGAAATAAGGAAAAAACACATGGCTCCTTAATTTATGTTACGATTGATGAATTATATAATGTATATGTTTATTATTATGTGAATCTGATCTATTTTAATATTACTAAATATATTGGTAATAAATCCGAAGCATATAGTTTAATAAATATCTTAATAGAGGTGTGTAGTGTATGATTATGTAACAAATATATAGAAACTTCTAGTGTGTATTAAACAATTGGCATGATCTTTTTTCTGTAGTTGAATATGTCTTACAAGTACATTGGATTAATAATCCCTTGATGATTTTTATGGAAATAAAATTGCTTATAGTAATCGCCAACGAATCTAAAAATATTATGGGTCTACTACTTTTGCACACACATAACTCAGTTATTATATATATGCTCACAACAATGCTTCTCTGTATAAACTAATGTATAGATATGTTTTTATTAGTTTATCAACCATGGATTTATGCATGAAATTAAACATTGGAAATGCATCCAGCAAGTTTTTTAATATAACCTATGTAAGGCATCTATAAGAGAGATTAGCAGGCACATTAAATTTGACATCACATATCAAATTGATTTTTTTCATGTGGTACATTGTGTCGATCCGTTGTGTGAAATTGTTCAAGTAAATCGTCGACTTTCTATTGTTTATAAACATGAAGTAGTTTCGTATGCGTGAGAAAGCATAATATCAAATTTATAAACATTACTTCATTCGTTTCAGTATGTAGGGTGTATATGTTTTGGCACGGAAATTAAAAAATGCTCATGGAGATTTTTTTATATTTTGAACGGAATTACCTCTGCCTAATTGACGTGGTAAAATGAGGAGTTCGAATGAGATAAGGAAACATAATAATATCTCTTAGAAAACTACTCAAATGAGTGCTGAAAAGAAGTACACTATATTTCAATTTTTTCTCAAAACTTTGGACATCTTCCATAACAGAGGGAGTATTTAGTATTTGGGGCCTGCTTTTTATTGTTTTATGGTGATCTAAATTCATATAAAAATAGAGCCTAATTTCGAAGCTGAGCGGAGGCCCGTCGCCGGAGGCTTGTTCTGCCTCCATATAAATACATCTTGTAAGCCGCCGGTTGGGATAAGTCGCACGTTGTAAATCTCGGCGTTTCTAACCTCACCTGATATAGTGAACTTTTGCTGGTTGGCGCCCGTAGTTTTTTCTCTCCCATTGTTGAAAGGGTTTTCCACGTTAAATCTCGTCTTCCTGTTGATTTAAGCTTCCACTTTTCATTTTCATGGTTTCTTTACCTATCGTTAATAACACTTTCTCGGGACCCCGGGCGATCACCATGTTTGCCTGGTCTATATGGACCGGCCCTGAACAAGCTGCTTGACACGTAAAGAACGGCGGGAGCTAGCTGACCGGGCAGAGATTAACGAACCCCTCTCGGCGCAAGCGGATCCAAGCATGACGCGAGACCAAGCCGCGGGCTAACTGCTTACTCAGCAGCAGCCACACACCCGCGCGCGCGATCCCCTGCTCCCAAACTGCCCGTCACTTCCAGAAGCAAACACCGTCGCGGCGCACCACCGTGCACTCGTGCAGCTGCCGACCCGCCGGCTTGTAGGCCGTTCCGCTGTTGGGGACACGCCGGCGCTGCGATGGAGGCCGCGGCCGGGGCTTGCCGGGGAGGAGGCGGGGTGCTCGCGCCGCCGTTGCCCGGTCACAGGGCGGGGCGGCGCCACGGCGTATGCCCGGCTCGACGGAGGTTCCTCGTCGTGGCGTCGCTCGGGGAAGCATCCTCGGCGCCCTCGCGCAACGCCGTGACGGTCGCGCAGGAGGTAATTCGCTGCTTTCCTTCAGCTCGAGAACTCCGGTGGCCTTTGCTCCAGCACAGTTGCTGCACCTCTTCAGGTCGATTGCACGGCTTTACAAAATCTGTCGATTGGGTGCAGATGGCGCAGGTTGATGAGTACGTCGCTTCTACCGTGATCCCGCCGCCTCTTGACGGTGAGCTCCACTTCCACTCGAGCGTGCAGGAACAAATTGTTTATAATCTGAGGTGATCGCCCATTTTAACTCCCGTTCTTTAGCGAGTCTATGCTCGTCAGATCCTGCCAAGGCGGTGCAGGTCAAGTTCGTGCTCCAGAAGCGGTGCGCGTTCGGCCAGCGGTTCCTCGTCGTCGGCGATGACCCGGCGCTCGGCCTTTGGGACCCGACCAACGCGATCGCTTTGGACTGGTCGGAAGGCCACGTTTGGACGGCGAAGACAGTAAGCTCCCAAGGCAAGTCCCGGCCAATCACGCACATTATTCTTCCATGTTCGACTAACGTCGTGTGTGATCGGGCTAGGATTTGCCAGTGAACAAGTCGGTCGAGTTCAAGTTCTTACTGCAAGATCCCTGCGGGCAGGTCCGTTGGCAGCACGGCTGCAACAGAACTCTGCAGATCGCCGAGACCTCGAACCCGTTGGTCGTCTACGAGGACTGGGACGACGCCCAGTGCCAGGAAGTGTCACAGGACGTAGATCCGTCAGCTGGAGCGGACGACACCAACTCTGCAGGCTGTGATGGCACAGTGCTCGCAGTCGCAGATGGTAACCAAATTGAAGAGGATCAACAGACCGACAAAGGCTTGACAGATGTAGGCATGGATATCGATTCTTCTCTGCGAAAGGTAAAGATGGGGGCAAATGAAGCGAACCGATCTCAGGTAAATAATTCCCCAACCTTAATTTGGTCCATATGACTATTCCATCTAGCTGCTAAACTGCAGGACGTTCACCGGTTAGCACATATCATTAATCATACAGCAACCTATGGTTGTCTAATACAGTTTACCTTGGAGAAGAACCAGGAGGTTCCAGAAGTGCATCGCAGAAGAGCAAACGGTGGGCATACCCTGCACGAGGAAGGTGCGCCAGTGGAGAATGGGCCAACCAGTATGTTCGAAAATGACATGGCTTGGCTCGCTCCAGAGCCTCGGCCTCCAGTTTGGCACCACATCATGAATACGGTCCAGGCTTGCTGTTTCGTAGGATCGCTGTGTTTCTTCTTTGAAAAACCATCTGTATGCCACAACCCTGATGAACGACATTGCTGGGAGTTGCAACAGAAAACCACTGCTGTTGCAGCAGAGACAGTTGTAGAAAGAACACCCCAGAAGAGCTGTTAATAGTGCACAAGTTATGAATTATAGCTATCATCGATTTCAGTTTGTTATTCGCTCCCTCCGATCCACAAAAACTGTCACCAGTATACTGTTAAGTTGTACTAGATCAGTTCTTTTCCTGCGACATTTAAACTGGATCGGAGGGAGGGAGTACTTGTTTTGAAGGAATCGTGAACCCCGATCACAATTCCACGAGTATCTCTATGCACATAGTATAAGTGAATAAGTGAGAGTGGAGAGTAAATCGGGGCCTTTCATCATGTGCTGTCAACATCAGATTGACTATTTACATTATATAAGTTGCTGTCTTAAAAAAAAACTAATGCAGTGCATGTGGTTGAGATTATCTTTCCGACATCTACTTTGTGTCTGTTTCTCAATCCTTTGTGTGGGTCTTTATGTGTAGAAGAATCAGGTCTGCGGAGAAGGAATAACTGCAGTATACAGAAATTTTCGTTCTGTGCGCGCTCCAAAACGACCATATGAACGACGTCCACCAATTACCATTAGCACCTGCCTTACAGTCCTTTTCTGAACAAAAAACTTGACTATAACTGTAAGCGTAATATGCCCAGCTGGCCAGCTACTATATCTACGATTTGCAAAACAGGTAATACTCTAGATTATACAAAACACCGCCATCGTTTTAATGCTCCTAAACGCATAAACTAGAAAACATCAGCACTAGCATTGCAGTTTTAATGCTCCTAAACAATTTACAAGTAACTGCATCCGTCAGGGAAAACAGTAAATAATACTCACGACTAACTCTACATTCCTACCTGTTTACAGCCAACCACACCCAAGTAACCTGCCGAGATGAGTACATCTGTAGTTGTGCGGGGGCAAATAGTCTACGAGAAGATCCTTTGACGAAGGTAGTCAAAAGAATCCACAAAGCATCATGCACCTCTCTATAATGTAGCATCTCCAAAAGTTGCCTATGCAAGCCTACGGGTACTAACAGTGGATACACATCCTGGTTGAGGCGACAACCATACTCACAGAGAGGTGCTTCCGGTAAATCAGTCACATGCGACCATTTTGTACATGGGATGGTTAAACTCGAAGCTGGTTTCACATTCCAACTTTCTTTCAACTCATTTCATTTGGTTGGTGGGATTGGGGTTGGGTGGGTGAGCAAATCAACCGCTGCAGCTGCACAAAAAATAAAATAAGTGAATTTGTAAGACAACACCGTCTTTTAGTCAATTGCTCTCTTAGAAATGAAAAATGGTCGTGTCCCTACTCTCTACAACTCGGGACCTTCTTAGGAAGAGATACTACAGACTGAAAGGAGATGCTCAATAAATTCCAGAAAATTTACCTTATTGGTCTCAAATGCTTCTTGATCTGTGGGTCAGTAGTTGTTTTCAAGAACCTCAGCGCCTCTTCTGCGGCCTGAAGGAACAAAATGTCCGATCAGATCTAATCAAGCTGAAACCAGTGTGCACTGGATTTGGAGCAAGATGGTAAAATATAATAGTTCAAAAGGCAGCCTCTCATACAAGAGATGAAGTATAAGCCATAATTTAAACATACTAGTGGGCGATTTAAAATTGTGAGCTGGGATAAATTTTAGAAGGGATCTGTGAACTGGTAATTTCTGTAGCAACAAAATACGCTGAGAGAGAGAGCACAACCACATGTTAACATGCTATCCAATAGGGTAGTTTCTTCACCTTGTTTCTAAGTGCCCCAACTTCACCAATAATTTTTCATGGGCTCCATTCTAAGAACGGCAATAGCCTCCAACAACAAGGCCATTTCTTGATTATAAGAAAGAGCTACCTTATCTCTCCTCCACATTATTGAAGAGCTGATGTGACATCCCAATAGAAATGGTAGATATGTAATGGTTGGAGATGCCCTTACGTCTGAGTTCGAGCGAATGTTAAAGTTATTAAAGCTGGCATGTCTTTAATGTCGCGCTTAGCTTCAGGGGTGCTTCTACTCCTCAAGACTTATCAGGAGCTCACTGAAACGGATGCCGCTTCATTAGCACCCAAAGCACCTCTGAGGCTTAATCTTGTTAGACAACATGGTTTATAGAACCCAAGTTGTTTGAGCATGCCATGACACCCCGTTGAGGTATGAGACACTGGCCTCGAAGGAGGCATCTTTCAAATTCCCAGTAACTGCATACATTACAATCTTAGCTAGAAGGTTGTATGCTTAAACTAACTCCAACATATACTTTTTGTTCCAAATAAGACAATGACATGCAAATATATGTATGCAATGCAAATCTTTAGATTTCTGCAGATGTTATTCCATACAATGCAAATCTTCAGAATCCCATCTTTACACAAATCAGTGCATTGCCTGGTACAAAACTAATTATATCTCGCAAGTGAATAAACATAAAATCCAACAGGAGGAAATATTGTACCTGAAGCTTCGCAAAATCTTTGTTCACACCAATGCCATTCCCAAGAATCTGTCCTGCTAGTTCAACCTTCAAAAGATTAACAAAAAAAGCGATATTAATTGCATTAGCAAGCTCACACAAGGCATTCACGGTTAGATACTAAATTGCTGATTAGAGATGGTCCCGTTCCTTTTGGTTAATTAAAAATTCATTGAAAAGTTAAATCTTAAATAAACAAATTTGGAAACTTTGAAGACGCCAGTCAGCTGGTAACCAGCTGGTTCTTCAAATAAACTGAAAAACAACCCTTTAGCAAAAACAATAGATCATTTTACCACTACAGTGGTACCCCACCAGCGAATAGCCAAAGTCAGGTAGTAGGCATAGCCGCATGGGCCGAGAACTGGTCAGGACTGTGACACTGACACATTGCACTATAAGCCAGAAAAAACACAGTATCTTGGTAGAATTTAGAGTACATATTATTTAAGTTAAGTAACCTGAAAATGGTATTCTTCATTGATCGCCGAGCCAGGATTCCGGACTTGATCTCGAAAGACTACATGCTGATCCTCCAAGCACTAGAAGCAGTAAATGCACATTAGAATTCAAAGCAAAAAAAGAAGAGTACAACACATATAAAAATTAAAAAGTACACGAGAAAGTAAAATATCAGGTGCAGTATCATCTCTTACATGTTCTCTAATAAGACTTATAACAGAGGCCAACCTATCCACAATTGAGTGACCCTTCTGTTCTGATGTACTTCCAGATGGTTCTTGCATTGAAATGTCACCATCTGAATCCACAACGTCTTCCAGAAAGCCATTTCCACTCCCAGGAGATTTGCTTGTGTCGTTGTTAAAAACCCCAGCCATAGGAGCAACAAATGACAAGTAATTACCTACAAGTCAGTCAGTTGACAAAATTTAGGAGAAAACAAATTTCTAGTCAATGAGCGCTTTAGAGCAAAGAATATTTTGTATATTGCGCTTTCGGTCAGTAAACTTGTTGCATTGGTGCATCAAGTAGGTTACCACAGTACTACAATAAGTGAATGATGAATCAATGAAGGTCATTTAGTTATGCCGGTCAGGTTAGGACAATGACATGCAGTGGCACCATGACGAAGGGGAACGTTGAGGAAATCGTTAACTGGTAACTGCTCGATCGGCTGGCGAGTAGAGGATCAGTTGGCTGATAAATCAGTTAATTGGCTGCTCGGTGACCCTCGAAGTAGGGATTAATCGGACAGTTATGGTGGTATTCAGGTATAGCAAGCTCATGTTTCATGCTCTTCCACATTCATGTTAGCAAGATCAGGGTGTAAAAATAGGAAAATGCGATACTTGATTTATTAGTGAAGGATTAGCTCCAAATTTACCATGTTATGCTGATACTTGATTTATTAGTGAAGGATTACTTCCAAATTTACTGTGTTATGCTACAGCTACCATTTCTGGTAATCATGAAATATGCCGTGCCGGGAACATGCACCCACTTACCAGTATTGAGCACAGACAATGGATATGCAATTTCTGATTATTTTCACCATAGGTGGTGAGGATTAACTTCATCCCAATGACCACCACCTATTTACTACTCCCTCCATTTTTAAATATAAGATGTTTTAGGTCCCTCACATGTTGACTAGGTGCGGACCCAAATGAGTGAATATACACACTAAAACATGTCTATATACATGTGGACACATGAATGTGGACAAAAGCTAAAACATCTTATATCAAAAAACGGAGGGAGTATGTTGCAATTAGAACTGCAATTTGTGAGATCTGGTTTGCACTCTAGGGGACAGGTAATGCATGCCCATCATATATCCTTCGTTTAGCCAGCTATTATTTTCATATGGTCAACAGCACGGCAAGCTATGATGGCAGTTTATTTGTAAGGAGAAATAAAATAGGTGCCCTTACAGGATGTTTTCCATAGAAGCAGTAAACAAAAATAAAATAAATGCCATTTCAGTCATGTTTATTTAATATTCCACCCAGGTGCATTCTTCTACAATAATCGAAGTAGAGTGAAGGCAAAGATAGCAGACAGGGATAAAATAAATGGTTACATAGGTGAGAGGATGATACCTCACAAGGATTCTAAAATAAAAGAAATGTAGCGGAACTGTGAGCTTGCATTATTCAAAAAAAGAAGGAATATGATCTTACTTTGCAAATTTTGGAGAGCCTTTTCAGCAGCTTGCACTTGGGCCTCCTCTCTAGTTTTTCCAACGCCAGATCCAACTTTTTCATTACCAAATAGAACCTGGGGCAGCACATGTAAGATGAAGGTATTAAGCAGAAATTTGGTAACTTTGTAAGAGATGCATCAGAAAGCAAGCAAACAAAGCTAAATGAGTTCATGCCAATGTTAAGAGGCTCATTCAGGGAAGCTCCAAAATAAGGCCAATTATTATCTTCCGGATAGATATTTGTCGCAATCCGTGCTCTGGAGTTCAGACTCCAAACCAGGTTGTTAGGAAAAGAACTTGGTATAAACAGTGACCAGTCACAGATGCAAAACACCAACCTCAACAGAAAATTGTGTACTTCTGCTAGTGCTTACGGTAGACCTAAACTCCACCTATATTAATAAAGAGCAGGAGATTAGATTGAAGTCAACAACATTAAAGTGTAATGCGCTGAAACATTAAGGCAACAGCATACCTTGGAGTTACATAGTCGCCCAATTTCTTGTAATACCGTGACAAACAATAAAGGGGTTATTGGCAGTGAGCCCCCATTGGATTGGACATTTGAACCGGCCAGATTGCCTCGGGTTGCAACTCGCGCATCATCTGCACAGGTTGGGCCGCATAGGTTACTTAAAGCACCAGGTTCAGGTTCATACACACCGTACGCGGTGAAATTATTTACTCCTCTGTTTCTAAATGTATGATATATTTTGACTGTCCCCGTATGAGCACCATAATTTTCTTGTACAATATTTTGTTAATGGTTGCAAAATCACAATCATAACTCCGTAAGGAAGTTCTTTTAAAGACTAATCTGATTGTATCAAGTTACAACATAATCCACATTATTGCATTAGTTACAGGTCAAAGCTGGATTTTGGGTAGTTACAGTAGACCTTACAGAAAGAACTGGAGGGGTTATAATACTACTTGCATAACAAACGATGTTTATAGAAGACACAGATGAACAGATTCCTTGTTAAGGTTGGCCCTAAACTTGAACACAGACTCTTATCTTTGTTTTTTTACTTTTTATTCACAAAAGATATCTCAGTTTCGGTCTCCTTTCCTAGTTTTATGTCACAGCTTCAACACCGAGTAGTCAAGACAATATTTTACTGAGCATTTGACAAGACAATTTCTGTGCATTCCGAAAGGTGTCAATGAAAGCAAGCCTGCGATCAGAATTAGGCTTCGGAGCACTATGCTAATGACGCTGCATTACATAGTACAGTGGTCTTTCCTTGTCCAATTTTTTTTGCAGAGACAACCCATTCCCTCTTTGCAAGTTAGCACAATGATCCTCAAATTAAAAATACCAAACTTATACATGACCAGGAAAGGCCAGTGTGGAGACAACTGGCAGAAAATACAATATGAGAACTGAGAAGTACCTGATAAACGGGTTGATGATAATACCTGTTTTTGGTCCCCCTGATGTGCCTGAAATAACTCACATTATTGCATATTCATCCTTGAAAGTTCACCTCTAATTAAGAGCCTAACGAAGTAATGAAGCTCCAATAGTCCAGTAGTTACTAATGTTACAAAAATTAGGGTCCATTCAGTCAAACAAGCTAGGTTTCAAGTTTTTGCAAAATTACGGCCTACTTGATAATTTTTTGTAATAATATCACGAAAGGTAAGATGTTACTGATAACTAAGCAAGCAGCGTGGGAGCAATCATGTGATGCACAGAACATAGATAATATATGGCCTCATTAGCCCGTTTGCTCTAAGTAAAAGGGGAAAAGATTGCCCACAAAATCAATCAAAGCAGATACATCATATTGAAACTTACCCGCCCATTCAACCTCTTCTCTACTTCAGCTCCACTCATGCCCTCAGGTATGGGGGGAGGATCTTTGTTGGTTGGTACAAAATTAGTGTCCTGGAAGTAAATAACAGACAAAATAAACTTTCAGAGTTTCAGCCAATAAACTGCAATAAAACATCATGGTATCAACTATCAAGAACATTACCTCAACGACTAAGTAGTCAGCGACGTCTGGAGCATATGGAAGATCCAATAACTCATTTTCGTACTGTATGGAGCATACTTTGTTTAATAGATTTTCATCAAACTCCCTTTTTCCATCAAAACAGAGAAAATATTAAAGCTGTAAGTAATGGTATTGTCAGAATGCACAGATCGTATCACAATAATCATTTCTACCAACCTGAAGAAGCCACCACGAACATTGCAAGCAACATTTCTCGCAACACAAAGCACTGGAACAGCATTCGCCATCTACAATATGCGAGCAAATAAACACATGATTCAAGCACCGGAATATGTTCAACAGAAAATAAGTAAGAAACAAAACACAAATAAATACCTCAGCCTGTGGGGCATAGTATGGAGCAAATGCAGGGACAACATGAACTCGAGGCTGATCTTTCTCATCCCATACCTCCAGCCTGTCATCAATCACCATGGCCATTTTTGGATGGCATCCTCCGTTTTTAAAAACATGCTGCAGAGACTTCTTGGAAGCTGCATGCAACAGAAACAGTGAGTGGGACATGGTCAAGAATTCAAAACAGGGTGATAGGAGAGTAAAGATTGTATAGTTATATTCACGGTGGTGGTGCACCCGTTTTATCCTATAGATTCCTCGTACATAAATTAGCAGCTTCACTGTAAGCATGTCGCATAAGAATACAGATGCAATGACACATACTTTAAGTACCTTATTTGAGTTCATAAGTTATACCTGAGCAAGTAAAAAACAATGAAACTGAAGTAACCAAATCAACACAAATATGTTTACACACAACTCTTCCTTTTCTGGAGCACAAAGCAACAATGCGATCATTCTAAATATCAACATTTTAGAAATCATTTGCAGGATTGTGGTACTGAACATTCAGATAAGGTATAACATTTGGATTGGACAATCTGTGATGGCTAGAGCGTGTTAATTATGATGTAAATACTGTTCGGAAAAAATTATGATGTAAATACAGTAGAACAATTTTTGAGATGGGAAAGCACTGCAGAATAGTTCAAAAAGATAGAAATTCAAACTCTTGAGAACTTACTTGCTTTTACACATACTACACGTTCTGATATATTATCCAAGCTGATTAAGTTAGCTTCTGGATCAAGAAGTCTCCATATCTCAAGAGCATAATCTCTTTCAGCCATCGTGCATACATAGACCTCAAATCTTTTGCGTCCCTTGGCAGTTAGATAACTTCTCAACTCCTCCCAGGCAGGCCTTAGCTTTACAAAAACACTAGTGTCGCGAATCTGAGTGCAACATAACAATAAAATGGGTAATAAGGATAAGGCGAAAGAAAAAAGTAATAGGAAAACTATATCGCAACTAACGAATAAAATCTAGTCGATAACTTAAATTCTACAGCATCAAAATATAAGAGTTAGTGAAGATATTAATGTCGAAACTAAAACAGAAGTTTTTTTGTTTGATGAAGGTTGCAAATATACAATGCTATTAGCGCATAATGTGTTTTCTGTCTCAGATCGAAGGCCTAACATTAGGTTGCCTAAAACTTATGCTTCTTGGTACTTCAAAATATTCATCGGGCTGTTAGCCATATTTGCTTAAGACGCAACATATATGGAACACAAAGAATGCTAATATATTTGCAACTAAATAGGTCAGAAATGCCTAAACATAGAAATAATGAGTTGAGCATGCAAGTGTTCACTCAGAAGATCAAGTATTGCAGCAATTATAATACATATAGAAAAAAAAAATTAATGCCTGGATCATCAATGGACACACAACCCCACATAACATGCCTCCGTTGTACCAGACAGACCGGAGCCCATTTATACATGATTTTCCCCAGCCAAGGGATGGATTAAAATGATTTAATCTGCTATTCTGGATAAACTGTAAACCTCACCAACATCCCGTCCCATCCAATAAACAGCAACAGCAGAAGAACAGAAAATATCAAGGTTAACAAAATCGTACCTCTGGACTGATGCGTGTCAGAATTGCATTCCTCTCGGGTAGCCGGATTACAGGCCGTAGAAAACCCTCATGGACACCAGGCATAGGGTGAACCTCCTCCTTCTTGGTCCCAACGATCCTGCCATTATCTGTAACCGTATCCGTGTCAATGAACTCCTTGAGAAGCTCCCTGTCCTCGATGTACCGCTTGATCTCCGCAGACATCCCAGCCACCCTGCCGGGGTCATCCTCAACATCCATCATGCTGGAAAGCTTCTCGATGCGTTTCTCAAAGGACTTCATCGTGTTGGCAACAATGAGGGTCTCATCAAGATCAAACACGATAGCAAGGCACCGGGGGTTGAGCATCCCAAGCGCTGCCGCATAGAGCCCGGCACGCACGGACCAGCACCAGAAGAAGGACACGTTCTCCACCTTGCTTGGCATTGCCACTAGGTGCAGCTCCTCGTCTCCAACCACTACCACCGCGCTCTACACACAACCAAAGGATGCACAATTTTACATACAAATCCTCTTCCAAATCTAACTAACGAAACTCTCAACCCACTAAAATAATGCGTAAGTTGTTTCAATCGTTGGTAATTACCAAAGCCATCCACTTATGGAGAGAATAACATTTCCAAACTAAAACGTACTGTATTTAGGCACTTATATTTCGCTTTCGATTTAAAATTGGCGTGACGGCTATAGTACTTATATGAGGCCGAAGGCATGGGCGATTATATCTTACAGAACAAACCTTGTACTCGTGGAAGCAAGTGAGGTAGAGGCGGTGAAGGCTGTGGTGGGGCGGGACCAGCTTGGCCTGCAGCTTGCATCGCACGGAGAAGGGCGCGATTGCCTGGAGGATGGCGGGGGGCGGGGCCCGGTCGCTGGCGGGCGAGAGGTGGCTGATGCGGATCTCGTTGCTGGGGAAGGGCAGGGTCCCCTCGGGCCCGGGCTTCATCGGGAAGACCTCCGCCTCGCCGAGGAACACGTCGCCGTGGAACATCCGCATGCTGACCCTGCCGGGGGCCGCCGCGGAGGGGAGCGGCGGGGGACGGAGCATCGCCATGGATGGGGGAATCGGAGGTGCTGGGGAGTGGGAGGAGAGGGAATCGGAGGTGCTGGGGAGTGGGAGGAGAGGGAATGGAGGGAGGGAGAGTGTGAGAAGCGCAGGCACGCCCGCCGTGTGTGCGCCCGACGGACGCGGAGCCGCGGGCTTTGGTATTTTGGGGGGAGGGGGGCGGAGGGGAACTCCGCACAGGGGGGCTCTGGGTGCGCTTTATATAGAAGTTCCGGGGGGTGGGGAGGGTTCCGCTTGTTCGGTCCGGCCGTCGGGTCGGGTCGGGTCGGGCTCCGGTCGATCGGACCAGGTGGGTCGCGTGCCCGAGCCCGGCCCGGGTATGTACGTCACAGCGCGTGGGGCCACTGGGACCGTCTCGCTTTCTTCTGACTTGGTACGCGTGGGCCATGGCCGTACCCAACGGGATTCTTTTCTCTGATTTTTTTTCTTCTTAGTGGCAAATGATTATCTTCTCTGATTCAAATTACGTTCGTTTCTCTGTTGATTTTGTCGCGGAATAAAAGAATCATGCGACGGGAGTTTCTAGCAAGTTGCGAGGATAAAAAGATGATTCGAACGATGGTGATTAACGAGGTGGAACCATTTGGACCGGAAGTTGGGCAGAAAAGATCTACACGGATAACTAGTTGTCTCATCAGAGTGTGAATATTTTACAACTAGTTACGCGCGCACTCGTTGTCGAATGCCTAATCTCGGAGTGTTCAATAATGATGTAATAAATGATGTACATAGATTATATTGTGTCTTGTGCGTCCACGATTTTATCCAAAAATTTGACCATATGTGACATGTGTGAAAAAGAGGAAGACCTAGGTGAATAGTATCATGTGCTATTCACATTTTTTTGATTTTGTTTTGCACATGTCACATGTGGTCATTTTTAATAAGTTTTTTTGTGTACAAGAAACAACAAAATCTATATCCATAATGAATTTCACAATTTTTGATAACTTCAAAGTAGGACATCCGACAATGGGTGCAGCGCAATCTCTTCTCTACTATATAATATTGATAAGCGACCGTGGTACGTCGTGGTCGTGGTAATTTTGCACGGAACCCCCAATGAAATCGCGAAATCAACCCGCAATCCTATTCGCTAACGTATCGTACCGCTTCGGCTCGCTGCTGGTCCTTCGTCCCTCGAGGTTTCCTCCATCGTCCTCTCGCCCGCCGCCGCCAGGCATGGAGACCCTAAAGCGCAACGCGCCGGCCGCCCATGCCACCGATCTCAGGTCCTCTCTCAATCCACCGCACGCAGACTCCGTGACGCCGCCAGATACCTCATCAGAGTGCTTCACCTGCGTGCACAACGTCTCCTACCCCCTAGGGCTACAACGCCTCCACCTATGGCTCCCGGATTGTCGCCGGCAGCGGCGAGGACGCTGGCCCGTACAAGAAGTTCTTGTTCCAGATCGACCCGTTCCACTCCAAGGCCATCCTGTGCCTCGACAGCGGCGAGTGTGTATGGTAAATGATTCGAGCTATTCTCATTAGCTTACTTATCCCCAGAAATTTTAGCCCAATTGTAATTTCTGATGTTGTTTTAGCGCATCTGATTGCTGCCTCATGACTGAAATGTCAGGATCGAGACAAACGGCTCTTGCTTGTGGCCATCGTCGGCTTCGTTTTCGGAATTTGTCTCGAATTGGATCAGAGTTCAGAGAATGTAACAGATCCTTAATCAAACTGCACTGTGATGCTTTTTCATCAATCCTCATATTCCAGTCTCGTGACTTTGTTGGTCTTCGTACCTTGAATACATTAAGGAACGGTGGCAGGTGGACGGAACTTTTCTTCTTCAATCACCGCCAACCATTCTTAGTTGCACTGCTCTGCATTATTCAAACACAACAGAAGAGAAGAGAGTGATTCACGCGGCGATTTGGGTAGTGGGTGCATTGCACCCACTACCCAAAAAACATTTTTCCAAATGTCAAAAAATTTAAAATAAATTTTTTGCATGTAGTCCAACATATTTCAAGTCAGCACAAAAAGTTACGCGAAGAAAAAACTTTTTTTGCAACCTGTGCAAAAAAGACAAATTCGGACATACGGAAATGTACATATACGTGTCGGAATTTGTCTTTTTTGTACAGGTTGCTAAAAAAGTTTTTTCACCATGCCAATTTTTGTGCTAACACATCACGCTGTAACGTACATCCGGATTTTTTCTGAATTTTTTTGACATTCTGAAAAAAATTAAAAAAAATTATCTAATGGGTGCATCTAGACCCACCACCCGGTTTGAATATCCAATTCTTCTTGCAGTTTTCTGAATATGTAAGCTCTATCCTCATGCATGTGACCCATGTGACCAAGGAATTGATTAATTATTTGTAGATGAAGAGGTATTATGTTGTTGTATTGCACCCAGTATATGGGGTCTCTTAGCTGATAAAGTCTAAGTAGCATATACTACTTATTTTTAGATGATTGCAGTACCAGATAATAATGGCAAGAATTTTGAAAAAGCGTAATTGGAGATGATTTGAGGGTTTTGTATACTTTGTAATAGTTGGGTAGCGCACGGTAACAGCAATCCCCATTTATTGGTTCCATTCTATCTGTAGGTTGTACAAAAAATAGAGTTCAACCTGAATGTCTCATTGTATATATGCAAAACAAGGTGCTCACGACAAACTACAAAGAAAGTATTTTTTCAGTAATATTATCTGACTTTGTTCGTGCGAGTCATCTTGCTCTCGGCAATTCATATTGGCCACGAAGTGCACTTCGTGCTTCCTGGCAATTCTTTTTTGTTTGTCAGGGAGTTTTCTTTTTATGTGGCGAAATAATTCACTTAACATTCAACCAGTGGCTACAGGTATTTGTAACTTTAGTTTGTGACCATTTACTATTAAATTGCAATCGGTGGTACTCCGTAATGGTATGTCCGTCAATTGGGCATGGAAATAATCAACATTAAATAAATGAGCATACAATAATTTGAAATAACCTGTAGCCAGTAGCACTGGAGTGGGCTTATTTCTCTTTTACCGTCACAATCTATCCTACCCCACACATGCGGCTGCTGTCTCTTGAATATGAGAGGGAGGCGGTGTTGCGAAATTTGGAAAGGCATGGTCCGTTTATTCATGTGCAAGTCGTTTTCATCGGCGTCCCGTAGCAACGCACGGGCACTTTGCTAGTTAGTTGTAAATTATACTAGTTTCTAGTCTCGTCTCATGAACATCCGGCTCAACTCGTCCAGCCGATGGCACTACTATTGTTGTGGGTGAAGCAATAGTGTTATTGCTTGCTACAATATACTAGTAGTCCGGTAATAGAGGAGTGGACATTTTGTCTTCCGAGCTACACTAATGTCTCTGGTTACAAAAAAACATTCACAAGTTTTTTAAAATAAAAAGAAAATAATTTGGCATGTTATCAATGATGTATCACACAAACTTGTAAAATCTTAGTCTGAAATATTTCATATTTTAAACTACATAAAAATGATAAGTGTGAATCTTAATATACACATTTTCAAATAACAAAATATAAGAGATTTTATTATTTTTGTGTAGCCCATAATTTTTTTTTTCATTCTTATAGGATGCATCATTGATTACACCTAAAAATTTATTTCAAAATTTCCTAAAACTTCTAAATATGGTTCTTAGTTTTTTTTAGAAAAATGAAATGATTACTGGATTTAAAATGACTTTCGGTGATATAGTCGTGACGATTCTTAGAGCATCTCCAGTCGGGGCGCCCAAACGGCCACCCAAAGCCGTTTGGGGCGTGCCGGACACAAAATCGCGCCCACTCGCGGCGCCCAAACGCGAATTCGGTCCGGCGCGGCCCAGTTTTGTGTCCGGCACGCCAGCCCACGCCTTCAACTTGGGGAGGCTTGGGCGGCCCCGGATGGAAGGAAACGCGACGCCACGTCGGCTCCCGACGCGCGGGCCACGCCTGGCAGTGAGACACGGACTATGTCTCGTCGTTTTCTCGCCTGATTTTATCCCCGTCTTCCATCGTCGCCCCAGACGCCCCACTTTGCTCGTCGCCCCAGTCGCCCCCGCGCCGCCCGCCCGCCGACTCCACCCAAACCTGGACGCCGGTGCCGCCGTTTGCTTCCTCTCATCGACGGCCTTCGGTTCCGGGCACCGGCGATCTCTCTGCCGCTGTATTCGATACAGCCGTCCCCGACGGTCTCTTCGCGACCCGCCCTGCCTGCAAGGTGTTCGGCGGAAGGTTCGCCTGGTTTTTGACTGAATTATGGATGCTAGCCGCGACCGGTCGTTGATCAGTGGCCGCGTTGTATTGCAGATGGATAGCGACGACGAGATGATGGCCGCGATGCTGTTGGAAGAAGAAGACGCCATCGCCACGGAGGAAGATGAGAATATAGCAATTCTCAGTTGTCTTCTCCAACTTCAAGCCGATGAGGAAGCCAATGCCGCCCCAAAACGGGGAGGCTCGTCGTTCGGAAGGAAGAAGAGCAAGCCGAGGCAGAGAATGGAAGGCCATTGCATGTTAGTCTCTGACTACTTTGCCGAAGTTCCTGTCGCCACCGCCAAGGATTTTCGTCGACGCTTTAGGATGAACCGTGGATTGTTCAACCAGATCGTGCAAGCTGTGAGGGCATATGATCCATGGTTCAAGCTGAAGAAGGACGCCGTGAGAACTGTTGGTTTTTCATCGAGAGTGAGCGCTATAATCCAGTGCATGATCATATGCCATATGACTTTGAGGGTCCTCATGCACAGGTTGATCACAACGTGCCGGCATATTTTGCTGATTATATCTCAATGCATTTGAAAATTCGTGATGAAAATACTCATAATGCACTCCAAGCTGATCTAGCGGAGCATTTGTGGGCACGCCGGGGCATGGCAGCGGTAGAGGAGGAAGAGGAAGACGTTTGAACTTTATTTTATATATTTGAACTATTAAATATTATATTTGAACTATTACATATTTATGTATGTTTGATTTTTTTTCACAAAATATTGAAATTCATGTAAAAAACCCTTTTGGAGCCCCCTTTAGGCGCCGCGAGTGGGGAACGCGGACGCCCAAATGACACACCTTGTCCAGACAGCGGCCAAATGACACGTTCGGACGGCCTTTGGGCGCCCATTTGGACGTCGCGACTGAAGATGCTCTTAGCGGGAGTCAAGGGCGAAACATGCAACAGTTGTGCGGCGAGCCGTATGGCATGGCCGCATGGGTATCAGCCGCCACTCGCCACTCCCCAGCAAGTACGCCAAACAGTCAAACACGTGTTTTACTGCAGTCTCATCCGCTTAGCTGATATAATTGGATATGTTTTCAGAGCCAAACGATTCCATTTTCAGCTTTGATCCGGACCCGGCCTTCTGCTCCGTAATTAATTTAGCCTTCAGTGTTCAGTCGGGAGTGATGAGCGATTATCAGGACTATCAATTGCAACCGTGGAGATCAGAATAGCATCGTCAAGTCGTTGCTCCCACCGTGCAGTGGTACAAGCTCATCATGGAGCAATGTGCGGACATCACAAAGTCTGGAGCATCAAATTTGAAGAGGACCCACAGAAAATTAGTTCCTTTACAAATATGTAAAAGCATTGATGCTTAATTGCTCGTTGGTACTCGTCGGCGTTGGGGATAAATAACAACTCAGGCAAAAGACAGCGAAAAAGTTATGCTGAATATGAGTCTCTTATGAGAGAACGGTGTCGTTTGGTCAGAAATTGCAGGAGGTATTTTTTTTTCTGCTGAAAGTGATCAGCCTTTATGGATGTTCAATAATCCATCTGGTGTTTAATCTGTGAAGTCTTTGTATGCGTAGTGAATAATCCTGGAATTAATAATATTCACACTCCAGCTCTGTCGAATGTTACCATCTTACCTAGAGTGCAAAGTTGCTAATCTGGCTAAGGGTAGAAATGTTGATGACTTGCCTTGTATCTTTTGCTCTGAATATGAAATTTCAAATGATCTGATTTTGCTGTGCTTGTGTGTGGTTGCCTCCATATGGTTTGGAAGGGAGTTTTACAATTTGTAGATACTAGACCAATGCCCCGCGCGTGGAATCTCCTTAAAAATTTAATGTATAAATAAAAGTTATAAGACACATGAAATGTGAGTTCGAAGTTGTCGGAGAGAAATATGATTAATTAAATTGTAGTTGAGAGGCAAAATTTACTGACCTTGAAATTGTTGTGTATTTGACGACAATCCACCCCAAAACGAGTACCTCTTCTGGTTGATGATTCTAGCCTTGATTATGAATGAAAAGACATGTATGGGTGTGTGCAAAAAAGAAAAATAGTGACATGTGACAATTGTATGGCTTAAAAAGATATGTTGCATGTAAAGAAATACAATCATCAATAAATATTAGTGGGCTGACATGGACCATTTGTAACGTCCCAAATTTTGGAAGCAAGAAAAACTTAATTAATTAAGACCCAAAATTTGGAACCAACAAAAACTTTCTCAAACCTCTAGCATTTGGATGTGTTTTTCTTTTGATTGCCTAGTTTGGCTTGTTGTGACTTATTGTTTGTATTGTTAACCTCAAAATAACAACCCATTTAAAAAGCAACCAAGTTTTGACATGACCTTCGTGTTCAATGTCTTGGCAAGTAAAATAATCCATATATCTTCTCCTACCTTATTTTCAACAAACATTTCAAAACTCTTGTTTTAATATTCTTTGAAAATATTACTAAGAAGTGGTTTAACCCTCTTTCTTCAAAATCTTGTCATAATCATATTGGTCACCACCTCTTAAATAAATTTGTTTTATCATAAAGTTAGGTTATTTGTTCAATTGCCTGTTTGTTTGAAAACTCTTTGCTTATGATTAAATTATGTGACTTGAAAATGAGCACGTGATTTAATGAGTTAACATTATGTTTATGCTTGGAATGTGTGAGCTTATTATTTTGCTTGAACTCATTGGATTGGTGGTATACTTTGATAGTAACACAAATACAAATTTAGCATGTTTAGATCAAATTTAATGATCTTCATGTTTATTTAAACATAGCTAATCTAGAGCCCTAGATTAAGCAATCCTTAAGTTATTTTTGACATGCATCTTGACCCACTTGTTCTTTGGTCTTTGTATTTTCGGTTTATGCTTTGGTAAAACTTTTGAAACCTTGTTTTAGCATAAAACCATCTAGGTGTTTAGGTCTATAAAAATCAGTGACCATTTGGTCAATTTTCCTTTCTTGCAAATTTTTTCAAATACTTTCTTTGTCTTTTAGACTTGAAAACTTTTGCTTCATCACCATTAGGTCAACCATCTCATGTTTTTTGCTTAACATTGTGTGATGGTTGAATTTAGGCTTGGTTGATTTAGGGGAAAATAAAACAGAAAAGGAATAAAAGAAATAAAACAAAAGTGGAAATTGGCATAAACCTTAAACCTACCCGAAAACCAGCCCCCCCCCCCCCCTCACTCCAACGGTCACCCCCTCACCTCTCTGACCTGTGGGCCTGTCCTAGTCAGCCCTGGCCTACCTGTCACCCCCATGCCGCACCTCTCGTCCACTCCTTTCCCTTCCTTTCCCAACCTGACCAGTGAGAGATCACCCTCTCACTCCCCACTGGCCAAAGCCACCCCTCCCGACCAGCACACCCTTGTCCCCTTCTTCACCGCCCTCCCGAGCCAATGGGCTTGCCCCATACCCACTCCCCTGCCGCCCACACCCGGAGACCCTAAATCGAGCCGAGCTGAGCTCTCACTCTCTCGCCCACCCCTCTGCTCCATTCCACTCCCCAGAGACGCACACACACCCCCACTCCTCTCCCCGGAAGCCACGCCCAAGCTCCTGCTCTCTGCACCCCGAGAGAAGAAGGTTGCATCTCGGCAACCGCCGGCGTCGAGCTGCTCTTGCCGGCGATTCTCTCCCTCTTTCTCCGCCATTTTTGTTCTCCCGAGCACGCCTCGACGAGAGCTATCTCACCGTGCCCTCCATTTCTCTCCTAGGTGCCCGAGCACGTCGCCCTCGTCCTCGACCGAAGCTCGGAGGAGGAGCCGTAGCCGCGCACATGGAGCGTCCCCGCCGAGACCGTGCGTAGCCGAGGCCTCCCCTACGCCTTCTGCACCTTCCCCAGCCTCGCACTCGAACCCTAGACGCCCTGGGTGAGCGCACCGCTGTCGCCCTCTTCCTCTTCCTTCTGGTTCGTCCACGCGCGCCGTCGGGCTAGGGACGATGACGGTGGACCGTAGATCTGAAGATCTACGGCCACGTTTGAATCCCGCCCGGTCGCTGACCGTTTCCGCGCGCGCGCAGCGCAGCGCGTGTAGTTGGGCCAGCCCAGCCCATGGGCAGCCCAGTGCCGCGCTGGCCTCGTCCGGATCTGGCCCATGTAGTGTTTTTCTTCTGAAATATTTCTTTTCTTTGTAGATCCGTTTTATGTGCTGCAGCTTTAATTCAAAATAAAATAGTTAAACTCCATATTTGTGCAAACCAAAAATCACAGTGATAAATGAATGAGTTTAGAACCACTTCCAACTTGCAGATCTTAAAAATATTAAGTTGTGTGTGCTTGATGATTACTGCACTGACACTGGCTTAAATCAAAGAATCATTTTTAACTTGAGTTCTAGGAATCCAAAATGGATAAATCCAATTGTTCTGGAATGCATGTGACTGTAGATTTCTGTAGAAGTTAACCTCATGTGTTTGCGATGCGTAGATTTGAATTGGCATGAGTTTGAAGTTTGGACTAGTAGGGTTTTCTAGCATTTATCTGATTTTCTGTGATTAAGATTTTTGGGTAAATCCAATTGCAGTAGTTTCTAAATCATGCAAAGAACCTAAACCTAGCTTTTCATAAAATTTGGTTTAACAAAACACCCTGGACTCAATAAACTCTTGAAATGGTGTTTCCGCCTTTTAAAAATGATAAAACAATTGTTTGGTCCTTTATGGAAATGTTGTTATTGTTGTTGTAATTTGTTTTGGTGTTGTAGCTCACCACATAAAGTTACTTTTAGTATGTTAGTACTGTTAGTGGTTTATGTTAGGTGTGTTTGTGTGCTAAGCTTGTGTTGTTAAGAGGTGACTGAAAACTTTAACCATTGTTTAATTATGCTTGGTTGTCAGAAAACTTTTATGAGCTAAATAACCACTCCCAACTAAAAATGTTAGCTACTGGTTGTTTAAGTTTATTAGTGATGCTTAGTTTTACATTTTGAAAGTGATCCAAAAAGGTTGTCTAATTATCACCTTAACCCTATTTGTAATTAAATAATAAATTGTATTGTAGTTGCCAAACATGTTTGTGTGATTTAATATGTTTGCCTTGTTAGTTGAACTTGGTAGTCTTTAAGTTTAATATTAGCATGAGTAGTTTGTTAATGTCTCTATCTTAACTTGGTGAAATAATTTAATAATAGAAAATAATTAGTAACTTAACTTTTGTCTGAAGTATTTCCTGAAAACTAAAGAGATACTTTTGTCTGAAGTATTTCCTAAACTACGGTAGCAGCCCTTGACCTAATCACCCTAAGTGGAGTTTTGTTTTAGAGTTTAGTTAAAACCACCTTCTTAACTATTAGGGTTGTTGTGTATACTTTCTTAGGTGTGTTTGTTGTTTGTCTTAGCTTTATGGACTTTCTGCTTGTTGTTGTATAACTAAGTGAATTGCTTGCTAGCTTAGTGATTTGTGCAATGCTTGCCGTTTGTTATGTCCTTATGGTATTGTCTTGAGTGTTGTTCCTTTTCCTGTTTATGGCGTTAAATACGATCGGGAAGGAACTGGAAGTGAGGAGTGAACCTGAGGAGCATCAAGATCAAGACCAGGGACACTTTGCTGAGCAAGGCAAGCCACTTCACCACCCTACTGAAATCCTATTATTTTTACAAGCATGTTTGTTTTCAAAGTAAAATAATGCATGTTTTATTTCTTCTGTGGCATCTTGCCACCCAAAAACTATTTTACAAAATATTGTTTGGCCAAAGGTATCTACTAGTATATAATAGGTTTTATAAAAATAAGTCTTTACTTGAGAAGCCTTTTACTGAAGGCGCTATCAAGAAAATTATATTTTCTAGTAGTATATCCTTATACTCTTACCTCAAAACTTTAGGATGGGAGCCTGGATTTTATGAAATGTTTTTAAAGGAAAACCCGAGTCGCTGGGAGCGATCGGCGAGAAAGTGTATTATAAAACCCATGTTGCTAGGAGCAAATGGAGATGTTTATGAAAACCCGAAGTGCTGGGAGCATTCGGTGAGTTTACGAAAACCCGAGCTGCTGGGAGCAGTCGGAGATGGAGGTTTGTTTACGAAGTCCCTGCTGCCGCCTGAACAATTAACCCGTGCAACCACACTACCTGATATGGGTAGGGCTTAGCCGGAAGCTTGTCCACTTTAGTACTGAGGATCTCATACTCTATAAGGGCGAGGCCCTCGAAGCCGGGTTGTCGTCAGTACGAGACAATACACAAGCGGAGGGACCCGCAGCCGGACGATTACGTTGGGTCCCCTGTCGTGGCGGTGTGGCGTCCCAAGAGAGACCAGGGGTCTAGTGGAGCACACGGTGCCGAGGGGAACAAACCTATCGGGAGTCCTCTATACTAGGGCGGACATAGTGAAAAGCTTTGATCTGGTTATCCGAACCCCCGCATACTGTCGTATGGCGGACCGTGACAGACACGGCGGAATGACCGTTTGGTGTGGTGAAAGTGCACCACCTCTGCAGAGTGTAAAACTATTCGAATAGCCGTGTCCGCGGTCATGGACGGTTGCAAAGGCCACACTGGGCGACTGGTGAAAGAAGAAAAGTTGGTTTTTTTCTTATGTTTTGGACTAAAAGAAGATTCAAAAAAGGTACCTGGGAGGTACGAAATTGTAGAAAAGATGGTGGGTCTCGGGGAGACAATCAGTCGGATCTCGTGGAAAGAAAAAGGGGTATCCCCCATCCTAATGTCTTTGAAAAGATTTACCAAGTGTTTTACCAGAATGTGGAAATAATGCATGCTATTTCTACAAGAGAGAATTCTACCTCTAAATGTTTTGTTTAATAAGGATATAGAGATGTTGTAATCTCTATGTCTAAAAGCTTCGTTTGCGAAAACTAAGCTCTATAGCTTTATATAGCATCTATCCCAGTTTTCGAAAACGTTTTATTGCATTACCATGAAAACTTAAGCCTTGAGGTGGATTTTGCGAGTACGTAAAAGTACTCATATGGTTGTGTCCCTGGATATTCAAACGTCCAGATTACAACGAGGAGGTCTACGCTGGAGAGGAGGAGTATGTCGACGACTATGCCGCTTAGCTGTCACCGGTCAACTGCACTTGTGGGATAGCGTCCGTTGGAGACGAGGGCCGACGCTAGCCACGAGCTTCCGCTGTATCGTAGTTAATTCCGTCCTGCGTGACGATGATTTGTAGACTTGGTCATGTGACCACCTTGTGTTGTAAGACTTTTATTCGTACGACTTGAATGATGTAACTCTTGATACCATGTTGGTTATGTGATTGCGATGCACTGATCATTGGGATCGTGATCTATTTTACATAACGGGGACATCTCGGACTTCGGTACGAGGGGTCCTCACAGACTTGGTATCAGAGCCATCGTTGACCTTCGGAGACCTTAGTTAGCGTGGTCGTTAGCTTAGGAAGGAAATATTTCTGCTAAAACCCTATTTGCACAAAAATCTATTTTTATCTAAGTAACCCTAGTATGGTTTCCACTCTTCTCTTTTTCTCAAAAATATCTTGACCTTGTCTCTCCAATTTAAAGTATGTCAAAAGATTTTTCCTACTATCTTGTCCCCATTCAAACTTGTTTCGCCTGGACGATGAACCCAAATGAGACCTAAGTAACTAGTACCGAGAAGGCGAAGTCCAGTCTGAAGACTTCAACATACGACATCAAGGCGGTCGTCAATTGAAGAAACAAGCTACAGAGCAACCCTTGCTTGCCGAAGCAGTCTCACTTTCAAGACTTCAACCCCAACAATGGTACTCCAGTTGCCATTTCGACAATCTCAAGATTTCCAGCAGGAGCCCAAGCCGATGAAATGAAGACTCCAACAAGTAAGATTGACCAAGACCAATAGGACATTTAGGATATGACCCTTGGTTGGATTATCCGACTAACACGATTGTGGAGTGCCCTTTTGGTACTATAAGTGTCGTGTGTGCTCTTTTGCTGGTATGCTTTTTGCTTAAGTGTGTGTCTTTCTTGTGTGCTTTTTCAGTAAGCATTAGTGATTGTGTGCTCCGTGTCTGTGTGTACCTTGCTAGACAGAAATAAGGACCTTAGGAATGGCGTCAAACTAGTAACAGGCCCTAGGACTAAAAGTCTAAAACCTTACCTTTCACCGAGATATCTCAGGCCCTAGGACATCAACTGCACTGACATCCCCCTCTCCCTCTCGCGCCGCCCCCGCGCGGCGGCCGGGAGGGAAACCCTAGCCGCCGCCTAGCCTTCCACCTCCCCTTCCTCCACCCTCCCCCGCTGCCACCACGGGCGCGGCCAGGAAAAGCCTGGACGCGGCCGGCGGCGGGGGTGACTTCTTCGTCCTCGAGTTTGATGGGCCGGCGCGGGTTGGTGCCGCCGATCTCGGGCGTGGCGCGGCCGTCGGGCGCCACGGCGACGTCGATCTACTTCGGCGGCGTGGCGGAAGCCGCGGATCTCCGGCCCTCGAGGCGCAGAGCGACAGATCCGGTGGTCTGGCCCTTGCGGGCGGGCTGCGGGGTGGATTCGGGTACGGTGACGAATCTTGGGTGTGCTCGTCATGCCCGGATCTGGTCATTGCTCGAAGGATCTGAAGGTATGGATGATGGCCGGTGAGATCCGGGCTCCGCAATCGGAGCCGACGATGGTGCCGCCCGCGGGCGTCGTTTCCTTGTTGAAGGCGTCGTTGCTGTGATTCTCCTACCTCCCGCTCGGTTGTTCCATGGGGAAACCCAAGATCTGGTGCTACCGGATCGGACGATGGCGGCACTTTCGGTGTCGCTTTTCCCTCTTGAGGGCATCGTTTTGGAACACGTGTTGCCTGGAGTGGTCTACCGGTGGAGTGGAGCTTCACCAACCATGACGAAGACGGCTGGTCTTGGCGGCGTGGTGCAGCGGAGACTCGACGATGGTCCTGTTTGGTGGACTTGCACAGGGTGGGGGCGTTGCCTGGTGTCATGGTGGCATCGGCGGCAGGACTGGCGAGAGTCTTTGCTCCGATCGGCATGCTGAAGTTGGGTTCGAGGAAGAGGATGGAGGCGATTGCCGGAGCGTGTGCACAAGGCGCTATCTCTGAGTTAGCCAAGGAGCCGGCGACGGTTGTGGCCGGGGAACAAGGCCCCGTTCACCCTGTCGTTTTGTGCTAGTTGTGGTGTTTCACCGTTGGTGGGTTCAGCTTGTATTCGTTCGTTGTAAGGCTTTTGCCAGCCATGTTGAATAAAATTAATAAAGCGGCCGTATGCATCATTTTGATGCAGAGGCTGGGGTGACCCTTTTCTAAAAAAAAAAATCTCAGCCTTGATTCTTTTACCCTTTTTACGCCTCCTCCTAAGACGTTTTCTTTATTTATAGATGTCGAGCCTCATCGAATCACTCCAGAAGGGCCCGGCGATGACCATGACCTTGGAGAGCACCACTGAGTTTCCCAAGGCTCTGGAGAACCTCATGCTAAGCTTCGAACTCGAAGGACCCGCAGTCTACAAGGGTTTTCCTTGGATGGAGAATGGACAAGAGCTTTGGTGGGTGCAACTCCACCTCTACAAGAACGAAAATGATGATCAGAACAAAACGGGATATATGATGTTCACCAACTCAGAGTCTCAGTACGCCTCCTTTATGGAGTCAGCACGGAGCGCTTCATGGGCCGCCATTGATGAAATGGGAGAAAGACTCAAGTACCGAGTTCTCAACACCCGGAAGGATCTCAAGGAAACCTACAAGGAGATTGAAGCTTTGAAGGCGGACAACGATTCCATCCCCAAGAACGAGTCTTCCAAGAAGCGCCACATCTAGTAGTTTGTGACGGTTGAATGAAGTCATGTTCCCCTCCAGTCGCAAATTAGTTTGTTGTTATGTTTAGGGTTAAAACTATGCCCATGTGCGGAACTATGTCGTGTGTGCTGCTTCTGTTGAGACCTGATGCACCTAATGGTTGACAATGATTCGTATGCTTGTCGTTGGTGTGTTGTTTTCCTAGTGTGTTTCACCAGCACTCTTCGTCGGCAGCACATGTTAGACCCAAACTTCCCTTTTGTTTAAACATCTTTTTGCCTCTACACAAAATACCTTTTTGGCTTTTTAAGCGTTAGATGCATCGTGATGCTTTTCAAAACTTGTTTAGAAAACCTCTCTAAAAATGTTTTGCCTCTGATCTAAACTTCGACACGTGAGAGCTTTTAACCGCACCTGATACAGAAGACCACCCCGAGAAAGCCCATCCCCATGATGCGACGAGCCTTGCCTAGTTTAATTAACTTTTCGAATTACCAGTATACCATCACTAATTTAGCGTATCTAACTTTAGAGTAACATCTAACACCAGTGACTTGTTACTAGCTAACCTCTTCGAGACCCACAAACGGCAACAAGAAGGACTCAAAGATTGGCAAGAGCCACCACTTTTTGAAGATTGTTGTGAAGCCTCAAGTCGTGAAGTCCGAAGGAGATTGATGTCAGCAACAACGAAGACAACCAGCACTGAAGATCGTCTACATCAAGATGAACCCCCAAAGCAAGAGTCATAAGTGCCTTCTATGCGCCAAACTTATTAACTCGACTTGTCCGACTTGAGACTGATAGCAATAAGTATCTTAACTAAACTAATTAAGATAGAACCGACCTCTGAAGGATAGTGTGTGGCGTCATGAAGTCAACGAACCAAGGAAGTCTTCATCAACTCTGTTCGTCGGCTAAACCGAAGGTGGGCACAATAGAAGACATCATATCTAACAAGACACCAAGAACGACGAAAGGCCCGAAGACTGTTTCTGTTGACAACACACTAAGCAAGTTAGACGCCTTTAGTAGCTTGTAGCACCCTTTGACTTTTTAGGAAAAAAAACCCGGAGAGAGTCAAGTCTACGGACCTGACACCCCTGTGAGGCTTAAAAACAGTTGGTCTGCGTTTACATGCTAACCCTCAAGACGTCAATATAAGGACAAGTGTCTACATCAACCCCAAGAACCGAGGAGCTACGACCAAGCTGAAGCTCGTCATGATACCCAAGACCAACGACACCCTGAAGGCGACAACTTGTACCATCCACATCAACCCTTCAAGGCCCCTTTTTAAGGGGGGAAGACTGATGCTAGTTTTATTAGGGAGTTTTGACAAACTGTTCTTTGCGCCCCAACCCTGGAGTGTTTGAAGTCAATCCGACAAGAACGCGGATTAGCATCCACCAACATGAACACACCTTCAGCTAAGACCAAAGTCTCCAAGAAGGAATCAGACACCTCTCCGACAAGGAAACCGTTGGGAATCAATAACCTCGGAAGATGAAGGAGCATCAAACCCCCCTACCCTTGCACTCTCATAGTACCCACTTAGGAATCTCGGGACGAGATTCTTTTAAGGGGGGAAGGTCTGTAACGTCCCAAATTTTTGAAGCAAGAAAAACTTAATTAATTAAGACCCAAAATTTGGAACCAACAAAAACTTTCTCAAACCTCTAGCATTTGGATGTGTTTTTCTTTTGATTGCCTAGTTTGGCTTGTTGTGACTTATTGTTTGTATTGTTAACCTCAAAATAACAACCCATTTAAAAAGCAACCAAGTTTTGACATGACCTTCGTGTTCAATGTCTTGGCAAGTAAAATAATCCATATATCTTCTCCTACCTTATTTTCAACAAACATTTCAAAACTCTTGTTTTAATATTCTTTGAAAATATTACTAAGAAGTGGTTTAACCCTCTTTCTCCAAAATCTTGTCATAATCATATTGGTCACCACCTCTTAAATAAATTTGTTTTATCATAAAGTTAGGTTATTTGTTCAATTGCCTGTTTGTTTGAAAACTCTTTGCTTATGATTAAATTATGTGACTTGAAAATGAGCACGTGATTTAATGAGTTAACATTACGTTTATGCTTGGAATGTGTGAGCTTATTGTTTTGCTTGAACTCATTGGATTGGTGGTATAGTTTGATAGTAACACAAATACAAATTTAGCATGTTTGGATCAAATTTAATGATCTTCATGTTTATTTAAACATAGCTAATCTAGAGCCCTAGATTAAGCAATCCTTAAGTTATTTTGACATGCATCTTGACCCACTTGTTCTTTGGTCTTTGTATTTTCGGTTTATGCTTTGGTAAAACTTTTGAAACCTTGTTTTAGCATAAAACCATCTAGGTGTTTAGGTCTATAAAAATCAGTGACCATTTGGTCAATTTTCCTTTCTTGCAAATTTTTTCAAATACTTTCTTTGTCTTTTAGACTTGAAAACTTTTGTTTCATCACCATTAGGTCAACCATCTCATGTTTTTGCTTAACATTATGTGATGGTTGAATTTAGGCTTGGTTGATTTAGGGGAAAATAAAACAGAAAAGGAATAAAAGAAAAAAACAAAAGTGGAAATTGGCATAAACCTTAAACCTACCCGAAAACCAGCCCCCCCCCCCTCACTCCAACGGTCACCCCCTCACCTCTCTGACCTGTGGGCCTGTCCTAGTCAGCCCTGGCCTACCTGTCACCCCCATGCCGCACCTCTCCTCCACTCCTTTCCCTTCCTTTCCCAACCCGACCAGTGAGAGATCACCCCCTCACTCCCCACTGGCCAAAGCCACCCCTCCCGACCAGCACACCCTTGTCCCCTTCTTCACCTAACTCCCGAGCCAATGGGCTTGCCCCATACCCACTCCCCTGCCGCCCACACCCGGGAGACCCTAAATCGAGCCGAGCTGAGCTCTCACTCTGTCGCCCACCCCTCTGCTCCATTCCACTCCCCAGGGACGCACACACACCCCCACTCCTCTCCCCGGAAGCCACGCCCAAGCTCCTGCTCTCTGCACCCCGAGAGAAGAAGGTTGCATCTCGGCAACCGCCGGCGTCGAGCTGCTCTTGCCGGCGATTCTCTCCCTCTTTCTCCGCCATTTTTAGTCTCCTGAGCGCGCCTCGACGAGAGCTATCTCACCGTGCCCTCCATTTCTCTCCTAGGTGCCGAGCACGTCGCCCTCGACCGAAGCTCGGAGGAGGAGCCGTAGCCGCGCACATGGAGCGTTCCCGCCGAGACCGTGCGTAGCCGAGGCCTCCCCTGCGCCTTCTGCACCTTCCCCAGCCTCGCACTCGAACCCTAGACGCCTTGGGTGAGCGCACCGCTGTCGCCCTCTTCCTCTTCCTTCTGGTTCGTCCACGCGCGCCGTCGGGCTAGGGACGATGACAGTGGACCGTAGATCTGAAGATCTACGGCCACGTTTGAATCCCGCCCGGTCGCTGACCGTTTCCGCGCGCGCACAGCGCAGCGCGTGTAGTTGGGCCAGCCCAGCCCATGGGCAGCCCAGTGTCGCGCTAGCCTCGTCCGGATCTGGCCCATGTAGTGTTTTTCTTCTGAAATATTTCTTTTCTTTGTAGATCCGTTTTCTGTGCTGCAGCTTTAATTCAAAATAAAATAGTTAAACTCCATATTTGTGCAAACCAAAAATCACAGTGATAAATGAATGAGTTTAGAGCCACTTCCAACTTGCAGATCTTAAAAATATTAAGTTGTGTGTGCTTGATGATTACTGCATTGACACTGGCTTAAATCAAAGAATCATTTTTAACTTGAGTTTTAGGAATCCAAAATGGATAAATCCAATTGTTCTGGAATGCATGTGACTGTAGCTTTCTGTAGAAGTTAACCTCATGTGTTTGCGATGCGTAGATTTGAATTGGCATGAGTTTGAAGTTTGGACCAGTAGGGTTTTCTAGCATTTATCTGATTTTCTGTGATTAAGATTTTTGGGTAAATCCAATTGCAGTAGTTTCTAAATCATGCAAAGAACCTAAACCTAGCTTTTCATAAAATTTGGTTTAACAGAACACCCTGGACTCAATAAACTCTTGAAATGGTGTTTCTGCCTTTTAAAAATGACTAGTGAACGTGCACGTGCAACGCACGTCTTATAATCTATACTATTATTAATAGAGCAAACTTGTGTTGATACATTAAATCTGACTCCTTCAATATTTAACAAACGGTGCAGATTGCTCCAATGTTTTAAAAGTCTTGTAACATAGGGATTCTCAAAATACACTTTGAAATCATTCTGATTTTGCGCACATAGTTGGTCATTCATACAACATATGTATGCGCTGATTACCTATATAAATATTTAAAATACATTATTATTGGATATTAATAATGAGAAACTATTTCATTGTTAGTAATTGTTAGTAAGGGTTACTTACTTCATCATCTAGCCATCCATTTTCATCTAGCAGGCACACCAAATTGCGTTGTTTGACAGATATTTCATCTATAATCACCAATATATCTTCTTCCTTAAAATCTTCTTCTATAATTAAATGAGCAAAAACATCCAGCTGGGTCAATTCATAATCTGCAAAAAAGTTAAATAAAACAAAGCAAACGTATGTTGAATAAATAATAAATAATGAATTTAATAAATGTTGGCTTATATGTTCAATAATAAGTGAATATTCTACCTTGTGGGAGGTAGTCATATGTTACATCATTTTTTATATGTTTTGATTCATCTGATTTCTTATCATCATCCTCTGAAACTGTTTGCTTCTCAACATCTTCATGTGATTTCTTATCATCATCCTCTGAAAGTGTTTGCTTCTCACCATCTCCTGAAACTCTTTCGTCATTCATCAATTGAGAATCTGGAGATAAAGGCGACATGGTTGGAGATGGAGCTGATGGCATAGCTGATTCTGAAATTGTTTGCTTGTCACCATCTTCTGCAACTGGGACATGGTTGGTGTTGGAGCTGATGGCACATCTAATTCTGAAACTGCTTCCTTATCACCATCTTCTGCAATTGTTTCTTCATTCGAAATGGTTGGTGACGTAGCTGAAGGTGTATCTGATTCAGAACATTTTGTTTTCTTCAAAGGCCGGTTATCAAAATCTTCAACAATGGCTGATGCAACTTTGTTATCCATTTTATGCAATCATTAAAAATGAGTTAGACAACCTAACCAGGTTTTAAAAAAGGATCAAAACGAATTTGATAGAGGACATTACATAGTTAATTCAAAAAGGGAAATTGGCTGTCCTCTGTATGTAATGATTGTAGTCACATAGATCAACAGAATCAAAACAGTTTGTCCAGATTGAGCGATTATGTCTACTTTTCTTTTAGCATATTTGATAGATTTTATAGAGCACAGCAAGAACTTATTGAGCTAGATCCCTGAAACCTACAATCGGCACAGATCAATTAGCCTATATACCAAGCTTTTAATTGCAGCAGATCTGAAGCACAAGGTGTACACAAAAAAAAATCAGATTAACACCTACAGTAGGCACAAGTATAATAATGATGATGAACGGAGCAGGACAGTTTAGATTTAAACATCCGATTCAAACAGCTCTGAAGTAAACTAAAAATATTGAACTGATCATCGCAGGAAAGAATGCACTTGTAGCAGAAACTGGTCTTCACAGGAAACATTGTGTTGTTGCCCTTTTTTGACCAATCGATCAATAAGGCCAACTGATGCGTTGCTTCAGCTTTGTACATGAACTGATCATCGCAGAACACAATGCACTCGAAGCAGAAATTGATCTTTGCATAAGCTTTCTACATGAGCACCGTTGGAACGTACAATCAAAGTATCAAACAGATAGAGATGAGCCGTACGTTGGGTGGAGCAGGGAAGGGCGAGAGGCAACAATGTCGGCGAACGGGCGTGACGGCGAGATTGAAAGTTTTGGGCGTGGATTGGGGCTTTCGGTCGAGAGACTCCAATCTGTAATATACATGCCATGGTCTTACGTAAGGTGAGTAGGATTCCATGTTGGAGTAGGATTCCCGTGCGGTGACTCTTCAGTTTGGAGAATACTTGAACAGGAGTTCGTATCATAGGACAATTTGTGTTGGAGTAGGATTTCCGTCGGTGGCTCTTCAGTTTGGAAAATATTGGCGACGTGGACGGACTTGGGCTTCTTCTCCGGCGGCGGTAGCTGCAGCGGACACCTTCACCATCACCTGCTCATTTCAGAGGTGGAGCAATGTTGGTGACCAATTTCCTAAATCAATTTCAGTGCCAAGAATGGGGAAGAAGGAAGAAGAACGAGAGTGGCACTGACAGCCATTGCTAGGACCGCGGCGTCGCTGCTGGAAGGAGGCGGGAGGGTGGTGGTCACGTACAAGAAGGCGCTGGCGACGGCGGAATCGGTGGCCGCGTACACCGGCGGGCGATACAAGAAGGCGCTGGCGACGGCGGAATCGGTGGCCGCGTACACCAGCGGACGGGATGGTGGCCGCGTACACCGGCGGGGAGCAGCGCGCCACGGTGCGCTGGGGGCAGGGCAGCTCCAGGCCGGGGTCGTCGTCCTCGCCCTACACAAGCTCCGCCACCGTGGCCGAGCCCCAAGCATCACCCAGGTTCTGCTCGAGGTTCTTCCTGAGCAGCCTGAGGCGGTCGGGGAGGTCGGTGGCCACCACCTGCGCCGCCACGAGGCCGCACCCGGCGCCGAGGTCGACGGCGCGCGTGCCGCGCAGCGCGAGCAGGCCGGAGTCGGCGGCGTGCTCGAGGAACTTGGCGAGCACCACGCCGCTGTCCCAGACCACGGCGCCGGTCACCCCAGAGGCGGCCATGAAGTTGGACGGGGACTGGTGCAGCGTCGATGGCGAGGGCGGCCGCGGCGTGGCGCACGAAGGTGTTGGGGGCGGTGCGCCGCCGGCTGGCCGAGCGACCACAGCAGCATCGTCTCCCCCGACGCGGTCTCCACGGGGCGTGCCGGCCCGTCGTACGCGCCCATCACCACCGCCTCCTCCGGCTCCGGATCCATCGTCGGTCGGCTCGGCGGCGGCCGGGGAGTGGAGAAGAGAAGCGGCCGGGGAGTGGAGAAGAGAGCTGCACTGCATCTAGCTTGGCGTCACCGGCGCGCCACCGCCCGTCTCGCCAGATATAGGCCTGCACGCACGAGTTGGATCTATTAACAATGGCAACTCCTGTAATTACCACAAAGTGGAAATAAAACGAACAGGTACGATGGCATTAGCAGTATTATGTGATTTGGTGGGAGGGTAAAACGGGCAAAAGTGGATTTGTGTTGAGTTGTCAAACATTGGAGCGATCTGAACCGTTGGTCAAATATTGAATGGCTCAGATTCAATGTATCAACACAAGTTTGCTCTTTTAATAGTAGTATAGATAAAACAATTGTTTGGTCCTTTATGGAAATGTTGTTATTGTTGTTGTAATTTGTTTTGGTGCTGTAGCTCACCACATAAAGTTACTTTTAGTATGTTAGTACTGTTAGTGGTTTATGTTAGGTGTGTTTGTGTGCTAAGTTTGTGTTGTTAAGAGGTGACTAAAAACTTTAACCATTGTTTAATTATGCTTGGTTGTCAGAAAACTTTTATGAGCTAAATAACCACTCCCAACTAAAAATGTTAGCTACTGGTTGTTTAAGTTTATTAGCGATGCTTAGTTTTACATTTTGAAAGTGATCCAAAAAGGTTGTCTAATTATCACCTTAACCCTATTTGTAATTAAATAATAAATTGTATTGTAGTTGCCAAACATGTTTGTGTGATTTAATATGTTTGCCTTGTTAGTTGACCTTGGTAGTCTTTAAGTTTAATACTAGCATGAGTAGTTTGTTAATGTCTCTATCTTAACTTGGTGAAATAATTTAATAATAGAAAATAATTAGTAACTTAACTTTTGTCTGAAGTATTTCCTTAAAACTAAAGAGATACTTTTGTCTGAAGTATTTCCTAAACTACGGTAGCAGCCCTTGACCTAATCACCCTAAGTGGAGTTTTGTTTTAGGGTTTAGTTAAAACCACCTTCTTAACTATTAGGGTTGTTGTGTATACTTTCTTAGGTGTGTTTGTTGTTTGTCTTAGCTTTATGGACTTTCTGCTTGTTGTTGTATAACTAAGTGAATTGCTTGCTAGCTTAGTGATTTGTGCAATGCTTGCCGTTTGTTATGTCCTTATGGTATTGTCTTGAGTGTTGTTCCTTTTCCTGTTTATGGCGTTAGATACGATCGGGAAGGAACTGGAAGTGAGGAGTGAACCTGAGGAGAATCAAGATCAAGACCAGGGACACTTTGCTGAGCAAGGCAAGCCACTTCACCACCCTACTGAAATCCTATTATTTTTACAAGCATGTTTTGTTTTCAAAGTAAAATAATGCATGTTTTATTTCTTCTGTGACATCTTGCCACCCAAAAACTATTTTACAAAATATTGTTTGGCCAAAGGTATCTACTAGTATATAATAGGTTTTATAAAAATAAGTCTTTACTTGAGAAGCCTTCTACTGAAGGCGCTATCAAGAAAATTATATTTTCTAGTAGTATATCCTTATACTCTTATCTCAAAACTTTAGGATGGGAGGCTGGATTTTATGAAATGTTTTTAAAGGAAAACCCGAGTCGCTGGGAGCGATCGGCGAGAAAGTGTATTATAAAACCCATGTTGCTGGGAGCAAATGGAGATGTTTATGAAAACCCGAAGTGCTGGGAGCATTCGGTGAGTTTACGAAAATCCGAGCTGCTGGGAGCAGTCGGAGATGGAGGTTTGTTTACGAAGTCCCTGCTGCCGCCTGAACAATTAACCCGTGCAACCACACTACCTGATATGGGTAGGGCTTAGCCGGAAGCTTGTCCACTTTAGTACTGAGGATCTCATACTCTATAAGGGCGAGGCCCTCGAACCGGGTTGTCGTCAGTACGAGACAATACACAAGCGGAGGGACCCGCAGCCAGACGATTACGTTGGGTCCCCTATCGTGGTGGTGTGGCGTCCCAAGAGAGACCAGGGGTCTAGTGAAGCACACGGTGCGAGGGGAACAAACCTATCGGGAGTCCTCTATACTAGGGCGGACATAGTGAAAAGCTTTGATCTGGTTATCCGAACCCCCGCATACTGTCGTATGGCGGACCGTGACAGACACGGCGGAATGACCGTTTGGTGTGGTGAAAGTGCACCACCTCTGCAGAGTGTAAAACTATTCGAATAGCCGTGTCCGCGGTCATGGACGGTTACAAAGGCCACACTGGGCGACTGGTGAAAGAAGAAAAGTTGGTTTTTTTTTTTTTTCTGTTTTGGACTAAAAGAAGATTCAAAAAAGGTACCTGGGAGGTACGGAATTTGAGAAAAGATGGTGGGTCTCGGGGAGACAATCAGTCGGATCTCGTGGAAAGAAAAAGAGGTATCCCCCATCCTAATGTCTTTGAAAAGATTTACCAAGTGTTTTACCAGAATGTGAAAATAGTGCATGCTATTTCTACAAGAGAGAATTCTACCTCTAAATGTTTTGTTTAATAAGGATATAGAGATGTTGTAATCTCTATGTCTAAAAGCATCGTTTGCGAAAACTAAGCTCTATAGCTTTATATAGCAGCTATCCCAGTTTTCGAAAACGTTTTATTGCATTACCATGAAAACTTAAGCCTTGAGGTGGATTTTGCGAGTACGTAAAAGTACTCATATGGCTGTGTCCCTGGATATTCAAACGTCCAGATTACAACGAGGAGGTCTACGCTGGAGAGGAGGAGTATGTCGACGACTACGCCGCTTAGCTGTCACCGGTCAACTGCACTTGTGGGATAGCGTCCGTTGGAGACGAGGGCCGACGCTAGCCACGAGCTTCCGCTGTATCGTAGTTAATTCCGTCATGCGTGACGATGATTTGCAGACTTGGTCATGTGACCACCTTGTGTTGTAAGACTTTTATTCGTACGACTTGAATGATGCAACTCTTGATACCATGTTGGTTATGTGATTGCGATGCACAGATCATTGTGATCGTGATCTATTTTACATAACGGGGACATCTCGGACTTCGGTACGAGGGGTCCTCACACCATTGATTTTGGTTAAAATAGTAGGTGATGTGGACAACTTGCATGTCGAGATAGAAAAGTCATAAATGCATGTTAGTGGGGTTCTGCTTTGTTCGAGGTATAGATAGATTAAGCTTGGTTTTGACGGTGAGTCTACTGCTAGACTGATATCGACACCTGGCTTATGGTGTTCATGGAATTATCATAATGAGATGTTGTTTCGGGATTGAGTATGGAGAAACATCGTGGATGAATAGGACAATTATCCCCTCTCACTCACCTTTGGGCGATTCTACGCAACTTGCTCTCAAGGAAGCTATATTACAATACATCACTCACCTTTTGTTCGTCTTCTGATAAAACCGAGGGCTTGGGGTAAAAATACTTGACGAGGCACACCGAATGGCGCGTCATATGGTCGGTCGCGACCGTACCGTAGGTTAACCTTTTTGTTCCGCGAACTCTTACTCCCTTGGCTCCTAACAACTTGACCAACTTGTGGAAGTCTTTTAATGCCTCCAACAAACATATTTGTGTCCAAAACAGGCACTTTGGCATATTTGTGCAATATCTTCTCTATCAAGATGTTCCATACCCCCCGTTCGAAAAGTGAACTAACCCAACTACAATTTCAATGAGGTCTCATCGTCCTTACTTTCTTTATACTTATTTGTACCATCACACCCATTCATTTCAAATTGTCCATTCAAGAGAAACATATAAAGTTTGTCTTCCATAACAGCAAGACCAACATTATTATCATTCTTTTGCGTCCTTTTGACCAAATCAGTATCGTGCCAACACTGCTACCACATGAGTTGGGATAGAGTCTAACTCTTTACATACTTGATGGATTCGAACTTGGTTTGGCCATTTGAACTCGTGGGAGAAAGTCTTGATGGACATCTGACCATCAAATTAGCATTATTAGAACCGTCATGTATATATTTCTCATGGCATGTATTGTAGATGTCGTTTTCGTACTCTGTACTTGGTCAAATCTTACAAATTTTGGTGTTGACTAAAACTAAGACACACTCTCTACTTTGGCAGTGTGTGGGCCAATCGGATAGCTCCATATTTTTTTGAAACTTGTCAAATGATTTGTCATTCCATTTAATAAAAAGGATAGCTCCATACCGGACGATTCAGCTATATTCCGTCAAAAATTGATGTTCCAAGTATAAATACAAAATCTTCTAGTTTGGGCTCCACCACTATTATGCTATGGCCTATGATACACCATGCGTGTTTCATGGGCAACTGCTATCTGCTACTACTAGTATCAAGCTTCTAAAAACACCAACCTTTTGTGGCCTTTCATGCTACAAATTCCTTCGGCCAAACCGCCTGTCTCTGCTCTGGAAGGAGCACAGAGCTTCGAGGTAGTCAGCCTCCCCGAAGTCCGGCCACAGCGTGTCGGTGAAGAAGAGCTCCGAGTAGGCCGACTGCCAGAGCAAGAAGTTGCTCAGTCTCAGCTCGCCGCTGGTCCGGATGAGCAGGTCAGGGTAAGGGAACCCGCTGCTGCCGCCGCTCGTCTCGAGCTCGCCGGCGAAGAGCGATCGTCGATGTCCTCTGGCCTGAGCAGCCCGGCGCGCACCTTCTCGGCAAGGCTCCGGCAGGCTTGCACCATGTCCCTTCGCCCGCTGTAGCTGATTGCTAGCGTCAGGTCGAGCTGGGAGTTGTTCCTCGTCGCCTCCTCCACCTCTGTTGCGGTCCTCTGCAGCGACGCCGGCAGCCTCGAGCAATCGCCGATTACGCGTAGACGAATCCCGTCCCTGTGCAAAATATGTCAGTATATGAGTATATCACGGCGTTATTCAGCTGTAATTTAGTGCAAATCGAGCTGTTCGCCTGTTCTTTAGCTATAATCTCGGTGTTTATCACTTAGAAGTTAGAACTGGAGAGATTAGTGTGTTGATTTATCTACGGGAACGGCGCCTGCCAGATAATAAATTGAGGTGCTCGAGTCGAGTGCATCTTATCAGAATGGCAACAGAGACGACCAAAATGTGAGGCCGCCATTCATTTGCAGCAGAGTGACATGTGTACCTCGTGAACTCGGCGACGCTGTCGCGGATCACCCGCTCGAACAATCCCATCAAGAAGTCAACCTCCACCTGAATTGCAAGAACAGGCAAACTTAGAGTGGAGGCCGGAGGGAGTCGGCAAAAGCGCCGCACGGCCAGGCGTACGTACCTTGGGGCGGCTCCAGTTCTCGTGGGAGAAGGCGAAGGCGGTGAGCGCGCGGATACCCCAGGCGCGAGAGAGCCGAATCATCTCCTCCAGCGCGCGTCGCCCTGCCTCGTGCCCGAACGCCGCCGGCATCCCCCGCGCGCGTGCCCACCGCGAGTTCCCGTCCATCACCACCGCCACGTGACGCGGCAGCGACTCCGCCCGCAGCCCGCGGGGGAGAAGCGACTCCGCCGACGGTGCGGCGCCGGCGCGCGGGCATGTCGATGCTGAGCGGCGGGAGGAGGAAGAGGTGGGTAGCTGCGGATGGGCAGCGGCTGGAGATTGGGAGAGCAGCATGGGATTGGTTGCTTCGGAGTTCTTGGTCCTGTGTCCAGTTGGCCGTTGCTTCCAAGCCCCAGAGGGGTCAAACCTCGTGTTTTACGTGCTCTAAATTTTAATTAATGACCATGCGCCGGAGCACGTTCAGCCTATTAACAACATCTCCACCGACCACGTCCAATAACGCTCCCAAATATTGGACACGCGGCAATGATATCGGCCCCACCGGCGAAATTTAAATGTTGCCGGCGCGTTCAATAGAGTATCAGCAACCCCATTTCGCGCCCTATTATAGGACTATTTTATTTTTTATTATATATTTGTAAATAAAATTGTTCTATTGGAGCGGCCCAACAACGTATGACGGCGCTCCCAATGGCATGTGACCAGTGGAGATGCTCTAGTATATGTCTTTCTGAGTCGAATGAAAACAGTTTACTTGTGAAATTCACGATCAGTACACAAGTACACATTGATTCTTCATCCAACGGAAGTTTCATGTGTTTTGCTGGACCAATACGATAGTACATGACCACGAATAAGCATGTTTTCTTAAAAAGAGCATGAGCAAGACATGGGTCCAACATGACAGGGCCGACAAACCATGTGAAGTTTGATGTTACAAATTGAACTAAGTCAGCGATTGATTTCGAAATCTCTGCAACAGACGATCAGCCGATACATGTCCTTAACATATCAGGTTGGCAAGTGCTATAGAAATAGAACCACAAAACTTGAGAAATTAATGATACAGGAAGCCCACCAGGATTTTTTAAAAGCATATAGATTGCTGATGAGTAAATCGAGTCAAATAGAGAACATTTTTTTTTGAAAAAATAATATAGATACACTGTTCCTTCAACTTTTAGTGGCTGTACTGTAGGGACTAGTGGCCTGAGATAAGTGTACAAAAAATTCTTGAAACATCCTACTTTTTTTTAGAGAGATGGTCGCGATGTACTCCAAAGCGGTCTCTGAAGAAATTCGTCGGCAGATATCGATGTGTTAGAGAGGGTCCCAAACTCCCAATGTAGGCAGACCCTGAAGAAATTCATACGCAGATGTCAATGTATCAAATGCTGCTAATCAGGAAATAATATGTTCCATGCCCACATTGGGAAGACTTAGGGACTTAATCAACTATTGCATGTTTCTGTTGGGAGTCAACAGCGAACATGGAGACTAAATTCCATACACGGTTCACAACTCCATCTGACATAATGGAATATGCATCTCTTGCAGCTTTTTGATGTGCTTTCAGAGCTCTGGAATCGCCAAGCATTTCTTTTAGTGCTTCCAGAAGTTCAACTTCTCCTGTCACCTTAACAAAAAGTTGGCATCAGTATTCTAGATTGGGAAAAAGGGCAAGAGACCAGCCTCCCAATAGGGTCACAGAATCTTTAGTCTAAATAGCAGCCTATGAAGAATTGTAGGGGTCTTACCCTTGTTAAACATTAAAATTAGGCCATAAAAAATTTCTAAGTGCAGAAAACCAAACCAAAACCAAAAAGAATATCCCTATTCATGATCCAGCTACCCTTGGTTGTGCGCAGGAGTAAGTAATTCAATATACTCCCTCTGTCCCACAATATAGAACATTTTGGCAAGCTAAAACAGCTTGCCAAAACATCTTCTACTGTGGGACAGAGGGAGAAGTATACAAATGATGCAACATAGTTATGTTGTTTAGACAAAAAGAAGTACAAAACAACTTGTCACCTGCTTGACAGCTAGAGGGTTTATCTGCCACAATTCAACCAACATATGAAAAAAATGTCCAACATGGGGCCCTGAAAGCCAGTGCAACTAGTCAAACTCTGTGTATTCTATGATGCAAATTCAAATAGGTAGATATATTTGCATTACCAGTCAGAACAGCACAACCAGCTGCAGCAGCCTCCGAAAAATTATGGCCAGCTAAGCTAGGTAAAAATGATCCCCCGACAACTGCTATTGGAGTGACTTTGTAGAGCATTCTTAATTCCCCTGCTTTCCATGATATTTTCTGCCATTAACTAATAGTTCAAAAGGCTATAGATTATTTGTACAGAAATAAGGCGCCAAACTGTCTGAAGGAGAGATAACACAAACCTAAAGTATCAACCACGTATACGCTAGTGTTTAAAGATACCAGTTCCGTTGTTGACCTCAGCACGAAACTGACCTTCTGTTTCTTCAGTGCCTGCAAGATGCATACAAAGCTATTGTTCATGCCTGTTATACCACCATGCTTTAGAAAACCGTCAAATTTCAGGTCGTGTACAGTTAGTTTTGTCATCCCCACATAACTTGTTTATCATCTTAAGTATTTACAATGATTTGAATTTTCAATTATTCAACATGATACGATACTACAAAACTGGTAAGTAATCAAAATAACTAACAGTGCACTCAGGAACCAACTCACACCAAACATGGTATATAAAAGAGTAAGAAAGGCACCATTAACATACAAAGAAACATTCTTGCTGTTCTGAGGATGTCTTGGCACGAGAATTAGAAGTAGCAAAGGATGCGTCTTGATTAACTCATCATGAACACGGAGAATCACTGAAAAATAAAACAAAATTAAAGGTAGCATTTGAGAATAGTTTTTATGCTGAGAAGACTACCATAATGACCTAGGAAATAAATTCTTCCACGTTATTCCACAAAAGCTACTGTGCAAGATCCTTTTCCATGATTGGTGTACTACGAGAACAGTGGGAAAACTGAAGGATATGACAGAAGACCAGTCAGAAGGATATTAAATAATGGAAAAAGGCGACTCCTAAAACAAACAGCTATAGCTATAAATACTGGCAACCTGGAAGGTACATAGCCTATGTTGACTAAGCAACCTTAAATATATTGAAGACTCTTCATGGACATAATAATTTACAAAGGCAATCTTCTTGTCTACTCCCTATTCCTAATCAAGTCCTTTTCAAAACAGCTGTCAAACAATGTTAACTTGCAACTCTGACCCTTTGAATGTCCATATGAAGATTGCCTGAATATATTCATCATACAAGGTATGGAGTATTTTACTTAATGCTGATTCAAACAGCACTCTAGCAATGGATAGACTTACGGCAGATGTAGAATTAATTATATCATTTCACTTAATAACAACAAGGTGCACTTCGTTTGTGCTTACCTTCTTCTTCACCATTGTGAATGGAAGCTGCCATCCAGATGGGCCTATCCTTGAACTGCTGTTGCAGATCTTTGATTGTACTGAGCTCTTTCTCCCCAGCCTCAACATCACCAACAGCTAGTTATCACAAGAGTCACTACATAGATCAATCCACTTATGACCAGGATTATATTTTCAAGCTTCTGAGAGAACACTCTTTAGAATTGCACCCCTCACAGTTTCACTAGCAAATGTATTGTCAAAACAGTAAATGGCTGGAGAAAAAGGTGACATAGGACATACCATATTTTAAATCCCCAGCGAAATGAATTTTGTTTGGTGGTGTATGCAGCAGTTGAAAACGAACAGCCTGAATAGTACTCTGCACTAGATAAAAAGAGCGGTGATGGGGGTTCCAGTTGCACATAAAAATAGGGGTTAGACCTTCTCTGTTACTTACCAATGGGATTACAAGTGATAGCTTAGAGAGCATCAGAGAGACTAATGGCAAACCTAGATGCACTGACCAACGGTTGAAAGACTTCAATGACATGCGGGCATTTAAAAGAGCCACTGCAATCTGAAAATAGGCAGGCAAATCAAGTTCATAACAAACAATTAGCTAGGGAATGATTCAGACACTAATGGACAACCGAGGCACTAAGATCTGCTCATGTATGCACGAAATCTAGAAAAGAGAGCTCAGGCACTAGAAATCAGAATATGGGAATAATCATTAAGAGGAAGCTGGTGAAGCACCAGAATCATAAAAGAACTGCTCACCCCTTTCGCTGCTGCAGACATAATGAGGTTTGGCCACAGTTCACTTTCCATGAGAAGTATCAAACTTGGCTTCCAGTATCCAATAAAACTTTCTATTGCATCAGGACAGTCAAGAGGTGCAAACTACACCACCCAAAAAAGGTGTCATTATAATTTAGAAGAATATCAAGAAAATCAAGCAACTCATAGTCTGCTTGCGTATCTATTATCTAACAAGCTTCATTTAAAAAAGTTGCATGGCCGGTGCCAGTGCCTGTGCTATCAGTATTACAACGTAACAATCAAAAGTAAGTAGCTACAACAGAATCTTACGAGGTTATAGTGATACAGTTGAACCAAAAAAAAGTGCTTAGATGATTATTATCAATCATAAAAATCGTTTAAGGTTAGGCAATGGTGCGATAGTGGCTAATCAAGCACCCAATGGTACAAAGTTAGCAACATAATTGATGTAGAAATGGTTTCATTATACTAAACTGTTGGGGTTAATCTCGTTTCTATTAAACAAAACAAGAGATAAGACCCTCGTTATCCTAAATAACAAACGAGAGAAAAGAGGGGCAAACCCCACGTCCCCATTTGCATGCACCACGATCAGAGCCGCCTCCAACACTTATTTGGTGTGAGTCCTGTTTTCCTGGCGCTATATTCAAAGGGGTGCGTCAGGCCCAGTTTTCATGACCGCAATATTTCCTCTCCTGACCCTAAGCTAGGTTCCCAAACGCTCTCTCTCACACCAAACACAGCCCTATTTCATTATTATGATTAAACTTGACAACACACTGATGGTTTCCAAACTTACAAAAATAACGTTCATCATCTGATACGGAAACATAAATCAAATTTCTTCTCAATCTAGGAGCGTAAAACATTAGTAAGTAAGAGAATGTAGTCGCCTCTTAATGCTAATGGAGAAACTCCAACAGCTTCGACTTCAATCTCCTTGCCATCAACAACCTTAAGATTCCGCTCTCCCCTTCTTATAATCTTCATGGAATGCAATCCCCGCAATGAATTGGTAACATGCACGTGAGACCTTAATCAATCCACCAAGTATTAGGGTAAAAGTCAGCATAAAGGGACTCATTAACACATGAAATTACATCATTACCCTTTTTAGCAAGCCATTTCTTATACTTGTCCCTTCTTTTTGCAGAAAAGACACATCATCTCCGCTTGAGGTTTCGGTTCTTTAGCCTTACTAAAGTTAAATTGCGTTAAGCTAAAATCACACTTTGATTAAAATGAAATCAACGTGAAATTTTAATTAGAGAATAATTTTGCATGTGATCATAATATTACAAAAGTTGTTTATGATACTGTGTTGTTCTTAGTTTAATTATTTGTTGTTACATTTTCTGCCGAATGGTGATTGTGGAATAGAATAGTTATGAGAATGTTTTTAATCATAACAACCTAAGGTTATTTTCGTGTTAATTGTGATTCTCACTAAGTTGCGATTTATTTCAACGAATTACACCAACAATGCTACCCATTATTTGAATGAGATTGAGCAGCTCAATGAACCATCTTCCCACGTGGAAGGAGAAAGTCATGGTTACAATTGGAGTGTTAGAGCTTGATTACTCCTTACGTGAGGATGCTCCCATAGCTCCTCTTCAACTTAGCATCCATGCTAGACATAGACATGATGTGCTCTCTAATGCCACAAGAACCATCATATATGAGAGTTTAGCATCTTCATAATCAAATACTGATATAAGTGTTGGAATTTTCTTAAATTGCTTCTACACTGAGGCTAGATGTTTCTTAGTGTCCTTGGAATCGGGGATTGCTCATTGAACTCTTAATAATCAAAAGCGACATACGGTTTGAATGCTCCCATTTCTCAGTCTTAGTGTCACACTCCTCTTATCAGCATATCCTAAGGCTGAGACAAGAGGAGCCGTGGGGGCATCCTCACGTAAGGCGTAATCAAGCTCTATCACCCCAACTGTAACCACACCTTTCTCTTTCCACGTGGAAGGTGGTCCATTGAGCTACTCAACTCCATTCAGATAATGGGCTACATTGGTGTTGTTATTGGCTGAAATAAATCACAATTATGACGAAAATAACCTTAAGTTGGTTTGATTTAAAATATGTGCATAACTATTCTATTCCACAACCACCATTGGGCAGAAATGGAACAAAATAAATAAATAAACTAAGACAACACATGCTCATAAACAACTTTGTTCATACTACAATCATATGCAAAATTATTCTCTAATTAAAATTTCACGTTAGTTTCATTTTAATCACAGTGTGATTTCAACTTGACACCATTTAATTTTAGTACGGCTAAAGGGCCGAAGACTTAATGTGTTTTTCTGCAAGAAAACGGGACAAATGAAGAATATAATAAATGTCTTGCTAAAAAGGATAATGATGTAATGTATTGATGAGTCCCTTTATGCTGACTCCCCTCATACTTGGTGGATTGACTAACGTGCCACCATGGACGTTACCAATTCATTGCGGGGATTGCATTCCGTGAGGATTATAAGAAGGGGAGAGCAAAATCTTAAGTTTCCTGATGGCAATGAAACTGAAGTTGAAGCTGTTGGAGTCCATTAGCATTAGGAGGCGACTACATTCTCTTACATAATAATGTTCTTTACGCTACTAGGCTGAGAAGACATATGATTTATGTTTAAGTATCAGATGATGAACGTTATTTTTGTATGTTTGGAAACCATGTTTTATCGAGATTAATCATAATAATGTTGGTCTTGCTACCAAACATGACAAAATTTATATGCTTGTCCTAAATGATTCATCGATGAATGTGTGTGATGGAACAAATAAGCAGAAAAGAAGTTATGCTTGCCCTGTAGAGGTGAAGGAACCGAAGGCTCTCACTCACACCAAGCACGTCCTGAGCAGTGCCAGTGCCATTGGCGACCTGAGGGGCACCGGTATCCGAGAGAGAGATCAGCGAACATTCGTCGCCGTACAACTACTGGCGTAGGCGAGCAGGCACTAATGGCTTCGTCGAGCAATGGTAAGACCCCTAAACCGCATTAGTTAGGTGTTCTGTCTTGGGTTAATCCTAATCACTTCTAAATTAGATCTAACATAAACAACTACATTAAAGCTGGCATCGCTGGATTAACTCTAGCACAACCAAAGAGCCCTGCAGGTGTGGGAGCAATAACCAAACTCACCTGATATTTTTTTGACAGAAACTCACCTGATATATGACAGCGTCTGGGAGCAAATCCTTTATGACGTTACTACACCATATTAAAACGGGAGTTCAGAGCATGACCGCATTATTATTATTTTCGATTGCAGGAGTCTCTTGAGACTCCCAGTTTCATTTTTAATGACCGCATTATATGAACGGGAAGAGATTAGTGGTGGCGGACTTACAAGGCTGAGAGAGTAGTGGTGGTGAGGAGGATAGGGAGGCCGGGGTGGACGCGGGCACAGTGACGGACGACGGGGAGCGCGGCCATACCCTCGCCGAGGGAGACGGCGTGGAACCACACGAGCGGCGAGCCTGGTCGAGGCCGCGCAGCCGACGGCCGGCCCAGCCGCTCCGGCCAACGCGACGGGTGCTCCAGCCCTCGCAGTCGCCGCCACAGGAGCACCGCCGGAGCCGCCGCGCGGCTCCCCGTCCTGTACAGCTGGTACAGCGCTAGGCCTCCGCGCGCCGCCGGCACCGGCGCACGGGCCGGCCGCATGGGTCGGCGCCTCGCAGGTCCAACGAAAGAGGCAGCTGTGATTGGGCCGTGACACGTCCACTGGGTGGATTGGATTCGAGTCCAACTTTTATCACACACGAAAAAACGGGAGTGAAATGCATGTATAGTCCTTGAACTTGCTGGCTACGTCTAAAACAGTCCTTCAACTCAGAAAATGCTCCAATTCAGTCCTTAATCTTGCTTTGTACGTCCACGTACGGTCCTCAATACGGTTGAGCACCGTATTTCGCTGACATGACGCAGTATCTGGCCCACAACATCGTCCCCACATCTGAAATCACTGAATCGATCCTGTCAGGCCCAATGGTGCCGCTGCCGTGCCCGGGACTTCACGCATTCTTCTTCGTGCAGACCAACTCATGGCTCATCGTGGGCGCGCAGCCGCAGACGTTCGAGACGACCACCACCACGCTCGATAACCATGTCCGCGCCGCGTGCTGGGGGGCCTTCGACGACGACGACTGCCTCCGCTTCGCCTCCTCCATGCGCGACCGCGCCCAGCCAGCTCCGCCTCCTACATGCGCAATTACGCGCCCGGGCCCAGGGACAACACATCAAGTGCAAGGTCACGTTCTCCACCAGTCTCAGGGCACCTCCGCCACAACTTCCGATTCAGCTACGGCTGCGAGCCTGCGAGCCCAAATCTTTGAGCACGTTCGCCAGCAGGACTCGAGGATCTTCGCCAACTGCAACGGTAGGCTCAGCTAGTGCGGCGTCAGTATCTGGGAGACTGGGACGCCCATCGATGATCCGATCCCATGCGAAGTGGTCGACCAGGCGAACGAGCCAGCGGGTCCTCCTGAAGACGGACTCGGCGACGACGACGTTCGACGTCGGCGGCATGAACGGAATGTCACTCGCGTTCTCTTCGCATATGCACTGGAGAAGCTCATCTTTGTGGACATTGCGGCAGAGCCTCTTCGACGATGATTCCCCGAGCCGGACGCGCCTTCATGCCCCAGCACTTTGCCATGTTGTGTCCCGGCGAGGATGCGCGTAATGCTGTGTCCCAACGCCATGGTAGCAATGTCGGCCGGCGCGGCGGCGCCGGCAGATGGTATGCGATGGCCTTGACGGTGAGGACGCCGGTGGTGAGTAGCGTTGGCGGCCATAGACGGTAGGCTAGGCGTGCGGGAGCGCGGCGTCGGCGACGGCACTGCTCCACGCCATCGCCATGGAAGACGAGCGCGTGCTCCACGCCATCGCCATGGAAGACGAGCTTAGGCGTCGACGTTGTCGTCACGGGGAGGGGATCGATTTATAAGATTTCAAAGTTGGAAATGATACCATGGCACGCCGGCGGCGCGGTTGGGCCTCGATTTAGCGATTTCAAATGTGGGCCGGATCCTGCGCCACGTCGGCGAAATACGGTGTTTAACCGTAGCGAGGACCGTATATAGACGTACAAAGCAACTTTAAGGACTGAATTGGAGCATTTTCTGAGTTTAAGGACTGTTTTAGACGTAGCCAGCAAGTTCAAGGACTGTACATGCATTTCACTCAAAAAACGGAAACCTCTCTGGTAACGTACGCTGGCTTTACGCTTTCAACCTTCACAGCGTTGCTACTGAAAAGCAACACCTCTAGTTTGGCGCGAGCCCACGGCGAGGATGGCCATGGCGACGACGCCGGCGACCCTGCCCAAGTCGGGGGCTGTCTCCAAGGGTTACAACTTCGCCTCCGCGTGGGAGAAGGTCGGTACCCGCCTCCACACCCCCACCCCCTCGTCGTTCCTGTGCGATCAACGGTCTGGTGGATCTGATCTGAGGCCCTCGTAATTCGCTTTCCCTGTTGCAGAACGCGCCGCTCACGGAGCAGCAGAATGCCGCCATCTCCGCGCTCTCGCACGCCGTGGCCGAGCGCCCGTTCCCGGCCAATCTGGTAAGACGCTGGATCTCGCGATTGTTAGTTATGCTACGCCTCACTGGTTGCGATTTCGAACATTGTGATCTCGTCAGTGGCACCGTAGTTAGGTTTTCGTTTTCCCCATGTTGTGCTTGGGCTGTACGGGAGCCCTGTCAGATTTATTTTTGCTTGTAGGATTTAAGATATTTCATTATTAGCAGTAATAGAGCATGCAGACTTTGCAATACAGGGATTTGGTAAATTAACCGAAGAATGACGATTGATGTGACATTATCAGTTCATGCTTCTCAATCTAACAAGTACTCCCTCCGTTTCTAAATATAAGATGTTTTAGCTTTTTCCCAAATTCACATGTATTTACATGTATCTAGACACGTTTTATTGTGTATGTTCACTCATTTCAGTCCGCATCTAGTCAACATGTGGAATACCTAAAACATCTTATATTTAGAAACGGAGGGAGTATTTGATTTACAACAATTGTTGAAATTTCATTTGGGTGTCAAATGGATTTGAATTCTTAAGGCCTGCATTTGGAGTCGTGGTGTAAAATTGTATACTATTATGGTTGCTTGTAGCTGAGTATCATTGTCATTATAAGCATGGTTAAAAAATGAACGCATAGGCATGTGCTTAAGTGCGCCTAGGCACCAGGCGGCAACAAAACGCCTAGCGTTAATCGTGCTATGCATGCGCAAAAGCACGCCTAGACGTGCGCTTAGTCAAGATAGGTATGGCAGAGGCAAAACTAGGAATTCATGCCCAGCGCTTTTTTGAACCTTGATTATAAGGGTGTACTCTTTACTCCTTTTCCCACTTTTGACTTTGCATTAGTTACGGATACATTACATTGGCACCATTCCTAGTTTAAAATTGATCCGGGTGTTATATCAGGAGGATGGGGGTATGGCTGTGCCAGAAAAAGAGTCTGCTTCGGAGGAGGCGGGTGCAGTGGATGCGGTCTTGGTGAATACACATCAGGTAAGTTTTCCTTCGTTGCTATCTATTATTGACTAGAGAATTTCGGACTCTCATTGACTCCTTTTCCTTAAAGTTTATGTTTGGCCTTAAGATGTTTAAGGATAAAAGGTAAAATATTTCTGCAGATTGAGCTAATACTTTTATTACCACCTGTAGTTCTACAAATGGTTTGCTGAACTGGAATCAGCTATGAAATCTGAGGTTTGTGCAAATTTCTGTTCTTCAGTTAGTAGTAGACATTTGCGATGGCATGTTCAGATTTCACCCCTCTTTTTTGCTTTTTTGACAGACAGAGGAAAAGTATCGCCTCTATGAGAGTACGTTAGAGGAGCGAGTTAAAACTTGCGATGGTATCCTTCAACAAGTAGGCCATTAACCTTTCTGTTAGTTTATGTTGAAGAAATATTGTAATGAACATACACATCCTTTTCCTTTTAGTTTAACCTGAAGTACCTCCAATTCAGGTGGATGACACCCTGAACTTATTTGAAGAACTACAATCCTTGCACTCCAGTGTTGCCATAAAGACAAAAACGTTGCATGATGCCTGCGACCAACTTGTATGCCTCTCTTACTCATTCTTGTTGAAGTTAACTATTCACAGTGAAATTTCCACCAGAAATGATCTTTAATTCATTACTTATTCTGCACTCATTCCTTCTTTAAGACTGTCTTCAATACTACCAAAATCTGTAAGGTTATATACCATGTGTGCTTTGCCTATTGGCCTGCTTGAATCTCTCGGTAATGATCTGATTATTGATATATTTTGTATCCCTACTTACTCAATCAACTAAGATATATTATTATTAGAAATTTTACCAATTTTTCTTTTGACATTTCGATCAATTCATTGTATTTGGTTTCCTGCTATACAATTTCTGTATGGATCCTTATCAAATATTTTCCAGAACTTAATATTATGAACCATGCATTTAAGATAAACTATCATGTTACGTAAATACTCTCGTAAGGTTAGTGTAGGGAATCAATCCAAGTTAGGCTATTGAGGAATTCCACTAGGAAGACTTACGTCTCTCACTATAGCTGGACAGTTTAGAAAACAAATACTTTACTGATGATCTCCCATTGTCCTCTGTTTCTGTGACTGCATTATCAATTTGCCATCTAAAAACGTGTTTCATTTAACCCACTAGATGCAGGTGTACCATCATTTTTAACGAGTTGTTATGTTTGTTATCATAGGCTTATTTGCACTGTAATTTTGCCATATTAGTGCCTCTTCTGATTTTTGCTTTCTAATGCTTATGCAGTTGGTGGAGAAACAACGGCTCATTGAGTTCGCCGAAGCACTCCGAAGTAGGTTAAACTACTTTGATGAATTGGAAAATGTGAGACTTGGCATCCTAGTCCATCTGTTGAAAATAAGTTACTCTTTGACTTCAGTGAAGTATTTGTTTGAACAAATTCCTTTCCAACAGCTTCTTCAGTTCACATAAGAGCACCCTTAACTGAACATACTGGATTCTGTTATGCTCAAATTCTGAAAACTAAACTAAAATGAAATCTTACATGATCAACATACTTCCCGAAGTTTCTGTTGTATTTGCATCCTTGCACTTTCTCAACTGGGTGACTGTTGTGGACCCTGTGGGTTCATTTGTGCAAAAGACTGGCTGAGTAGGAATTTTTGGCTCCTGTGATCCAGTGCCCCCTTTATTTTTTTAAAATATCGAAATTCGTATTTACAAGTTTCAAAAAATATGAATTTTTTCTCTAGATGTATTCAATGATGTATCCTACAAACGTGCTAAATCTTAATTTAAAATATTTTGTATTCTGAACTACACCGAAATGAAAAAAGTATGGATCCGAGTGTAGTGAACAGTGCATATTTACAAAACTACAAATTTGTAAGATTTGTCATTTTTGTGTAGCCTAGAGTTAAAAGAATTTACCATTGCGATTTTCATGCTTGAAGTATACTTCATTGGCTACATCTAGCATTTTTTTCAGATTTTTTTGAAGCATGTAAATATAATTTCCGATTTTTGTAAATAAAGGGAGCACTGGAACTCGAGACCAAAAGGAATTTTCGACTGTGATTTGGATATTGAAAGAATACATGAAATGATTTAGCTTCTAGGGATGTTATGAAATATTGATTTTGTGTCTTACTCTTCATATTGTCATCTCGTGGTTAATTCTGTAATGGACATGCCGAGGAGTACTTTTAAGATCCCGCTGAGTGATATTGTCAAGTATATTCAGTAGCTTCGAGATCTGAGCATTTTTTTGATTGTTCACCACACTTTTTGAGCAGCCAAGCACCTTCCAGTTTATCGAAATACCTTCAGGCATTACTGTAAATCTCCATGGACCATGGGCTGCTTCATATTACCTACTTACCCATTTCTATTTTTTCAGGCCTCTACTAGCTTTTATTCTCAGACTATGAACATTGGAAATGAACAGTTTCTCCCACTGTTAAAACGCCTTGATGATTGTATCTCGTAAGTAGTCACTAGCAAAATTGCCCGTGCGTTGCAACGGGTTAATTATTATTTATTTTGTGCACTTATTGATCCTACATGCTCGGTTGTGCCAGCATCGAATCATCGTTTTTTTTTACTTAAGCCGTGATAGCAATGGCTTTGAGCTAGAGGACCTGCCTCTCATGTTATGTCGCTTTCAAATTTGGAGCTTTGCATGTTAGATGATAGGATTCTTAAATCAACAGCTTCCCCGCGCTGGAAAAATTATGGATGAGGAGTTGATGCATCTAAATTGATATGATCTCGTGTCCTAGGCCTTAAAAATTAGATGTGAGTTGGTAGGCAGCTAGATTTGTCCACAACAGGCCAACAAAAGAAATTGAATATAAATGGATACCTACAAAGAACTTTCAGGAAATCCAATAAAAAAAGAGGCTCGGCACAACTACACACCAACCCAATTAGGTCTAAATAGGATAGGATGTAAACATTGGCATGTCCCCTCATTCTCTGTATGGTGCTACATGTGCTCACCTCGATTCACTTTGCTTGTACAGTTGTACATACTTATTTTTTCTTGATACTTCGTGGCTGAGGACTTAGACCTAATTAATCTCGTGTGAAGCTAGCTAGTACTCCCTCCGTTCCAAATTACTTGACTTGGGTTTGTCCAAATACGGATGTATCTATACTTGTTTAGTGTCTAGATGCATCCGTATTTGGACAAACCCAAGTCAAGTAATTTGAAACGGAGGGAGTACATGCGATGGGTAGACGACATGCAATGGTTAGGAGTAGGATTAGGGCGTGTACATATTTGCACCTACTCTACCTGAGTAGGATTAGGACTCTCCATGTGCAGTTTAAGCTTACAACACGTACAGACTCGTTTTCTTTTTGTCTAGACCGCTTTTAATTATGGGCCGGCCAACATGATACATATTGGCTGGGCCGGGCTGCGTGCACTGCTAACTTCCATCACGTTTATACTTTTTGATCGGGGAGTGGCTGGTCCCGGGTGCACGCTTCCGCCACGTTTTTCGATCGAAACGGTACGTCCACCGAAAAAGAAATATACGAAAGGGTAATTACTTATGAGGGGCAGTGGTGGGTAATTTTATTCAACTTCACGGGTAGTTTCAATGACGTACCACAAGAAGCCTTAGCTCCTTTATTATTAGGTATAGAATGCATAATAGGTGACATGTTTCTAGTTTTCTGTGTTGAGATTTATGGGGCTCATGTTCTATCGTCTTGGTGGGTATAGATATGTTGAGAATAATCCACAATATGCTGAATCTGCTGTTTACTTGGTCAAGTTTCGCCAACTTCAGGTAAAGAAATATGTGTGAGGCAAACTACATTTATAGGCATAATAACGAGTAAGTGCACCTAACCCTTTAATTATCTGCTTCTTTTATTGCAGTCTCGGGCATTAGGTATGATCAGATCACATGTCCTGTCGACACTGAAAGCTGCTTCAGCCCAGGTGATTATCAGTTTATTTGGTAGGTAATTTTTTTTTGCAACTAATAGTTACTGGATAATAGCCTACTTGTTTGCAGGTTCAAGCTGCAATCCGAGGCAGCGGTTCTGGCAAAAATGCTGTTACGGAGGGTGTGGAAGCATCTCTTATCTATGTTCGTTTCAAGGCAGCAGCTGGGGAGGTATACTTTTTCATTAAATGATTTATAGTTTTTATAGTTCATTGAAAAGTTTAAACCTGTTGTAGACACTCTTATGTTATATCAATGAAGCTCTGGTAGTATTTTAAATTTTTAAGTGTAATCCTGTTGCTACTGATTCTTTTGTTTTGTGTTCAGCTAAAACCAATTTTCGATGAGATTGAAAGTAGATCTTCTAAGAAAGAATATGCGCAGATACTTTCAGAGTGTCACAGTTTGTTTTGTGAGCAGAGGCTGTACCTGGTAAGTTGAAATGGTAGTACTTTGCACTATGTTTCGACCTTAACGTGATAATATCCTTTGGCTTATGATATTCCTTCTAGATACGAGGCATGGTGCAGCAAAGCATTTCTGAGTTTGCTAACAATGAGGCGTTACCTTCTTTAACAAGGTCTGGTTGTGTCTATTTGATGGAGGTAACCACATATTTAGCTAATTATACTATTTAGGTTCATTTGTTTAGCGAAAATGCTAGTTATTTTGCTTACTTTTGGAAAGTTACAACCTACTGTTATGTAATGCATACTGAAAAGTGAAAAGTACAGGACATTGATCATCACACTTTATATATATCAGCGACCTAGTATAATGTGTTCACATATGAATGTATTATATACCCTGTTGGCTTTTTTCTTATTCAGATTTATCTAGACGTGTTTTAATGTATAGATTCACTCATTTTAGTCCGTATGTAGTCCATATTGAAATATCTAAAACATCTTATAATTTGGAACGGAGGGAGTAGTAAATTGTTTATAGTTCTACTCAATGTGCAACATGCATGCCGAGTATCACACGGTTGTATTTTACTGAAGCTGGTATCATTCTTGCGGTTTGATTTGTTCTCATTGTTGTAATACTTGTATCTTTTTGACTGCTAGAAAGAAGATGTTTACTAGTTTTCCTGTTGCTTCTTAGGCATGCCAGTTTGAGCACCAGCTGTTTGCTCACTTCTTCCCAGCATCCGCATCAGATGTTTCAAGTATGGCTTTTTTGATGGATCCATTGTAAGATTATTTAATCCCCTCATGGTTCTGTCAGCTCAATTGTGCATGCTGACAATTTGTGTAGTTCACCAAACTTGACTTGATAATCCCCACAAGAAAAACTTGACATAATCTTTCCTACCTATAAACATGTGGTCGTCCATTCACTCCTTTCTAGCTCACATCTCAACCTTGATAAGTGCCACTATACAAATCTACGAACATAGCAGCAAGCTAATGTATGTCTCCTCTGCCGCCTCTGATAAATGAAAGCATCAAGGTGAATTAATTTGAGATATAACTTGAGTAAACTATGTGTCACATCGTTTTTTTCCCGTATAGTAGCATGGGTGTCGTAATAGTAATCACATAAAGTTGGGTTTGCAAATCAACATAGGCAGCAGCCAATAATGAATATTGAATCCTAACACCTTATTTACAAGTTTTACTGCAAGCTGGATGTTGGCAGGAGGTATTGTTTTGTATGTTAGCAACTTAGCACTTATTAGCACGAATCGAGGAGGTCAAGTTTCGAGAGCAAAGTCTTGTTTTGGTCCAGGTTGACATGTAATATAGAGCATGCAGTAGTTATCATGTAGCAAGTCAATCAGTCGTTCAGGCTTGTTGCTTTGGGAGCTTCACTGATTTTACCATTATTGGCTGGTGATTTGATCTTCAATTTGGTACTTCACTTAAGCCTTTAGGATTCTACTGTGCATATTCAAGTTGTAGTCAGCATAGCAAATTAGTTTTAACATCACTAAAGTGTTCATCACAAGATATACTAAATGCAGGAATTTAGGGAATAGAATGATTCATCAAATATAAGGCAATTTTTTTTCTCCATGCAAACTTGCTATTGTTGCACTAGTCGAGCGTAATAAATACACTTTAAATTTCTATGTTAAACATTTCGCTGAAACTGTTTTTTATAACCGAGACACAAATAGATAATTATCTTATATGCCTGTGTACTACATATGCAAAAATATGAACCAGATCGAACTGTTCCATAATGTCATAAGTCATCTGAATATCTTAAAACTTGGAAAATTGCTTTTACAGATTATTGGCAAATTTCTGTGGCACCCTTGTGATATGTTAGTTCATGTTAGTCGTATCAAAACTAAATCCATGAGATGTGTTGTAGTGTCTGCGTACCTTTTGTATGAAAACTATAGGTGTGAATGCAACTGGAAATCACATTAATAATAATGGAAAATAAGTTACAAAATATAGTAAGTAAAGGATCCACATGATAAAAAAAAAGCGCACACAGCTCTAACCAGTCTAATCTAAGAGAACAAAGTAAAATAGCTAAAGAAAAACTGAAGATATAGTGATATACATATTTGCTAGAAGAATTTAACTTGATGATCGACATCAACTTATAATTCTCCACTGTCTTCTTGGATGATGTTTCAGTGGATAAAAGAACTGTCACATTCGTCTTGAGAGCAGATATTCCAGTGACAGCTGTGGCATATTTGTTATGAACTTAACTGTTTCAGTTAAGATGATATACTGTATTGCTTTTCTATTCAGGTGCATACACTTGTATGATACTCTGAGACCTAGACTGATATATGAAGGAAACATTGATTCTCTATGTGAACTCGTCGACATTCTGAAGGTCGAAGTGTTGGGGGAACAACTGAGTAGACGTGGGGAATCAGTAGCTGGGCTGCGTCCAATATTGCAGAGGATACTTGCAGATGTTCATGAGCGGTTAGCATTTTGTGCTCGGACTCATATTCGTGAGGAGGTACTATTTCAAATATGTCTTTCAGTGATGGCTGACATTGTGTTTTCAGCCAGCATATTTCCTTGTTTTAGTGCGTAGGTGTATTTAATCATTTGTTTCCATATTTAGTGTGAGTATAGTTCTTTGAGTGTTGAGTTGAGTCATCAGCTGCAATGACGCGAGTGAAAACATTTTAATGGCCTCATTGCATAACACAACAATCATGTGAACTGCTTGGTGTCCATTTTGATCATCTGCATGAACATGATTACGCACATGGGGAACCTCTGCATGCGTTGCATGGTTAGTAATGAGGGAATGGGAGGTTGGTTGCTTGTTATGAATCGTAAAAAGTAAGTGTACGTTGATTGTGTTATTCTCCACAAAATGAGCAATTGTTAGAATATTGACAGTGTTTAAAAATTTGAAAGTTGCAGTCAAGTAACATATTGAGAAACTTAAGCGCTATTTGTAATTAGAATCCCATAATTCCTCTACAACTTACCTATCTGGCTTCTGCACAAGCATGACATCTCCTTAAAAGCCGAATTGGATATGATGTTGACTGCTAAGGGCGAGTCAAACGGTTAAAAAGTGATCTAAAGTGGAAGGAACTTTATCGTCAGATCTGAATTCATAGGATAGCAATCTTCTGGTACTTTGTTTTTGAACCTTACGCGATGTTACCACTTTTTGTTTTCTGTATTCTGTCAACTAGTTACATTCCATTGTTTAACACACAAGTGTGAGTTTTCTTGGGAGATTCAGCAGCTGTTGTTTAATGTATCAATTTTTTTGCTTAATTTTTATCATCCAACTTTGTCCAGATTGCAAATTTCCGCCCTTCTGATGAAGATCTGGATTATCCTGGAAAACTTGAGAGATTGGCAACTTCAAGTGCTAATGTTAGTTTTCTTCTTGTTGCAATAGCAAATTGTTATTTTCTGTTCAACTCCTTTTGGTTTGTATATTCATTAAAATCCTGTACTAACATTTGTCTGTATAATCATGCTTGCAAGTTCTTGTATATATACATTGTGTCACAGATGTTCATGCAAGTTTGTGAGTAGATTTTGGACCATCTCTTCTCTCCCCCTGTCCTTACTTATACCAGGATTGCTTTTTTGCATGATGGCTGCTTCTGATTTTTAGAAAATAGTGCTTATAACTGAGTCAAGTTAAGAAAGATCTAAATCTCAAGAAAGGGTAATGAATTATATTTCTTATATTTGTAGGTTGGTGACAACTCAGACATGTATGCCACATGGTACAGACCATTGGAGAAAACAGTTTCGTGCATATCAAAGCTATATCGCTGCTTAGAATCTTCGGTTTTTACTGGTTTAGCCCAGGTATTGTACCTTTCAAAGCTTACGATAATTTCTCTGGTTCTTCTTTTACTCCTTGATGCTATGGTCATTCAACTTGACTTATCACTTAAATGTCACAGGAAGCTTTAGAAGTTTGCTCAACATCCCTTCAGGTCTCCTCTTTTACTATTGTCCAATGTCCATATGATCTAAAAAACATGCTATTTGCAGTTTCTTTATTATGCCACATTTTTTGTTAGTCTGAGCAACAAATTGTTGATCCTGTGAATAGAATGCAAGCAAGGTCATTACAAAAAGAGCAACCCCCATGGATGGACAGCTTTTCCTAATTAAACACCTACTCATTTTGAGGGAACAGGTAGCCATGCAACTATCTAGTAGTCATAATAAAGTTCCATTGATTACATTAATCCATCTGACAACTCATAAGTGGTTACATATTTACAGATTGCGCCATTTGATATTGAGTTCTCTGTCACACATAAGGAGCTGGATTTCTCCCATTTGCTGGTATGTGCAACTTTATCCTTTGCATATCTGTGCATATTTCTTGACTTGAAGCCTTATGTTCTGGATTACATGTACTTTCATTATATATATATATATATATATATAGGAAAATGGTTCAGTACTCCTGGGCGTACGTACTCCCACATTCAATATACCACATAGCTTAAGTATATATACCTCTTTATCATTTTTAATATACTTCATTATTTAATAGTAGATACCCCAAAATGAGTTATGTGAAATTTTTCGTTTATATATATATATATATATATATTTATAGGGTCGCGCTATATGACACCCAGGGTGCAGAATAGTTATTCTGCACCCCGCCCGAACCACGCACCAGTTTTGCTAGCCCGCGCGTCGGAACAGCCTCCAGCGGCCCGCAAGCCAAACGGTGTAAAAATACGTTGCCTCGGTCGGCGCCCACGCACGATACAGCCCATGCACTCAGCGGTTCCCATGAATCCACGATGGGCCTACCCACGGAAAAACTGTAACCCAACGTAAGGAAAACGGCCAATAACTAAGTCAGCTCATTTTTTTTTTTTTTTGAGGGAGCCTCATTGCATTACTTTTTTCCAAACCACCGATGTGAAGGAGTAGTCAACGTAATTATTGTTTGCAAACTATCGATGCAATTAATTCAGTAATTACTGATGCCTGGCCATAAGATTATGCCTCATTGCATCGCCGTCATACAAAGCGTAATATGATTCTTGATTAAATTACTTGATTGTACGATATAAGACTTCGCCTGGATGTGTCATCATAGCGTAATATTTGACTTGGACAGCTTCATTACAGTGCTAAAAATTATTATGTCATTGATTCAAGTGTACGTACAGTAGATACATGTGTCTCCACGAACCACTGGTGTAGCCGCATGTGCCCATAGAATAAAAATCGTGCTACAAAAAAAAATCTCCAAACATGTAGTGAATTACATGCGTCGATACAATTTATTTTGCAACATTAATTCCTCTGCTAGGCGTTTTGAAGGCTACCACATCAGCACCTTATTGGAGACTAGAGGCAGGTTTACTTATAATGTCAAGCCCTTCAATCACTTGCTTCTGGCCGGTCTTGAACTGAAATACCTCATCACCGTCATGATGGATAAGAAAAATAGCTAGTCAGTACTTAGCATCTATAAAAGAAACAAGGCCAAAGCATATTACGTATATTACGTGAGAAAAATAACTGGGTCAAAGCGCATCATTATAAGAACGTGAAAAAAAATCAGGTAAATGCTTACAAATGGCCGATGCATGTATTATATTTTGGGAGCAACTAATACATCGCATGATTAGAACTATCACCAGCTAAAAATATGAAACTTCAATAAATTATGCTGCGACAAATCCATCTTAATTACAGAAAAGTCACATCTTACAATCATACAAATAGCCATTATGGTAGAGGAGAATTATACCTAAAAAGAGCAAGACCAATTGGTACCAACACACAGCTACCACAGATTAGCGTGACTATATAAGTAAACCTGCCAAGGAACTCGATGATAAGAGCATGCATGCAGAGGAATAATCTTGCGACAGTAACATAAATCTCTTCAGCAGCGAAACAGAAAAAAAAATAGTAGTGTTTCTTTTAACCTAGAGTACAACTGTTATCTCCACAATGGCCACAGAGAGGTGGTTCCCTGTAAGAACCTTAATATTCAGCTCATCAAGTTTTCTAGCATTGAGCTCGGGGAACATCTGAGAAAGCAAGACAATCAACAATACATAATTACAATTACATGATGCATAGGTTGCATCTCTGTATTACTAAAACTGGGACACCTCAAAAGGCTACCATATGATAGTATTGCAAAAATTAAATACACCGACACATGGGAGATAGCTACACCTGAACTACAAAATCCAGAATTTAAGCTCCAATCCCATATAAATTGATCAATAAAATATGTACAGAGACTGCCATATGATTTCGTTCTTTATAACAAAAGGTCAGATTAGCAGGATGATTGTATAATTCATTAATTCCTAACCAGTATGATTTTTCAGTGTTATTTATAGGACCAATATATTTACCTACGATTAGGTAGTTGCAAATAATACCTAGTTCATGCCCACTAGCACTATACTGGAGAAACCATTGCAGACAACAAATTAAAGATGAAGTGGAAATATTTATCTTGAGATTGAATTCTTACAGCAACAAAATTACGGCGAGCAAAAACAAACAATTACAAACCAAAATGATGCAGAATGGGACTGCTATAACAGCTACTCCCACTCAGGCAATAAAACAAACACCGTGGTGACAGTAATATTTACTGAATAGCGCACTCCCATGTGACGAGGATACAAATACACATTATACGGGCTACATGCTTACATCAGAACAAAGTGGGGAACCAACAAACATAGCATAAAACTTTTGAGTACACTAAAAGTCGCAGCATAAAAAAGATCTAGGTTGGGCGAGCATGGCTCGATTTTGACAGCACATTCACATATCGTTCATGCTACAGAAATAACAAGCAATAACTTGAATGAACGATCAAAAATCATGTCATACAAGATCACTATTGGTTTGAGGGCTGGTTGAAACAATAAACGCAGCAAATACATGGCTGGGGAGGACCAGAGCGAGTCCATCGCATTGCAATTGAAATTGATCTATTCAAATGTGCAGCTCCATGAATGTCTAGCTAATAAAAATTAAAACAAGAAAATTACGTGATGTATTGCATCTGGAGTGTGTTTGGACAAATACACACACAATGAAGATGGGCTGGGAAATTAGATTCGAGCGAGAGTTCCTTACCAACGCAGCCTATTGACTAGCAGTGGACTCTGTGGAGGTGGATGCGGGACAGGTCTTGCGAGATGTAGGCGCTGATGATGGCTCGATTCGATGATGGGGAGGCCAACCGGGAGATTCATCTTCTTCTCCGGCGTGGAACACCCACAGCAAGAGGGAGAATCTCAGCCGCTCGCCGAGACACCTCCGGCCGAGGCCAGTTTCCGCGACGCCCGACACCGGCGTGCTCCGCCTGCAGTAGTACCGAGGCCACCGGCCGTTCGCCGCTCGCCTCAAGTCGTCGGGATTCCAAACCAACCGCTGCACACCACGCTCGCGATTAATTCGAAGCATAAGCGGGGAACAGAACCATAAAATCGGTTTGTGAGGAGGTAAGGAGAGGGTTCACCGAGAGGATCTTCTCCTTTCCCTCGTCGCCGGCGACGAGGCCCATGGCCCTGTGCTTGGTAAGGACTCTCACCGCCGCCTCAATCGCCTTCTGCGGAATACATGAGCCACCTCGGCGAGCTGACGCGGAAGAGGCCTGGCAGAGAGGGCATCGAGTATGGTGGAGAAAGGCGCGGCGACGACAGGCTCTCCATGGGGACTCCGGTGTGCGTCGCAGTTGCTCGTGGACGCGTCGTCGTCCACCAGGAAGCGCCCCGGGCGCAGCTCCCCTAGGCGCTTGCCACGCGCGCCGCCTTGGATTCTGTACCGCCGGCGAGGAAGGAAGTGAGCTGGAAGAGGCGCGCTGAGGCGGGGAATCCCCGGGCGGCAACGGCGGGGAACCGGATGTCGCCGGATTTGTCGTTTGTATGAACTGGGACGAGTGGGGAAGCCACGATCCCGATCCCCACGACAAGAAAAAACAAGCGACATAATAAATCTAAAAAAATTACATCGGGTGAAATCTGACGGGAGCCGCACCGCACCAGGGCAGGGTAAGGTGGCACGGTCAACCGACCTGGGTGCAGAATAGTAATTCTACACCCAGGGTGCTTAATAGAGCTTCTATATATTTATATATATATATATATATTTATCTATTGACGCTTATTTTCCAGCATGTTTACCTTTTTTGATTTATGCTAATCTAGTATGCATAAGAACACAGTTTTAACTTGTAATGTGAAAACTTCTACTAGTCCATCTGATGTATGAAATAAAAAAGGCTGGTACATTTGATAGCTCTCGTCAGAATGCCGTCAGTCTTATCATTTGTCATTCTTTTACATAAAATAATCAAAAAATAGTCGCTAGGTCTAATTTTGTATTTGATATTGGAGTGAGACCATAAGAGTTCTTACTTACCAACCAGGTGTCTCTGAGTTGGTGGGAAAATTTTATTTGTATTTTTCGTGCACCCTGGTTAGCAGTAACATGGTCTGGTTTCCATTTGTTGTCTTCGAGTTGAATGAAGTGTTGGGAAAGATATTCCTTTCCTGCTACTTTCATTGGCTGCTTACAAATTAGGCGGAATTAGACACAAGAATTGGTCAGCTGAACTCAGACAGAGTTGCTGCCCCTAGAATAGAAGTGATTTTCAGCATGGCCAAACAGATGTAGACCATAACCTTGGCTTCTGTAGAGAAAACTTAAACTGTTTTCTAAAATCTATTGTGCACTCCTAGTTTCTCTTTGCATCTAACTTGTAGTGAAACTCAGGTTTTCTTCAATCTTGATTAAAATTTTCAACAACACAATATCGCTTGGGGTACTCTGATTTAAAAGGTCTTACACGAACCCGAACTACTTTATTCTTAAATTAGTAAATCATCGTAATAACAATTAGAAATAATAGGACTAGGAGAATGAGGTCGACTTAATCATGTGATTTCCACAGGTCCAAAGCTTTTTCATTATCATTTAGCTATCATTGGGCTCTATCCTACAGATGTAACTATAGCAAATCACATATTCCTTTCACAGGATCACTTAAGAAGGATTCTCAGGGGCCAGGTGTCATTATTTGACTGGTCAAGGTCAACATCACTTGCTAGGACCTTTTCTCCCCGTGTTTTGGAGAGCCAAATTGATGCCAGAAAAGTAAGTAACTTGAACTGACGGTTTTTTTTGCCTTTTGGCCTAGAAGTGTAAGATGTTGTGTTATTTTCTCATCAGTTTGCTACTAGGAAATTGACATTCCATATTGTGAAAATTGGAAATAAAGGGCGCAGATATGCATGCAATTGTGAGCATAAGTTGGACCTTGCCTGTGCTGATTGGCAAGTGCAACTTGCCAACTTGACACTTGCTAAACAATGTTTCAAATATGGCAACACTGAATACACCAACATGATTGTTTAACCGTTTGCTAGTTGCTCACATCCTCTTTCAGTTTTTGTTGATATCAGCTAATTTCCCTACGACTGCTCTTTTATTTCAGGAGCTGGAGAAAAGCCTTAAATCTACTTGTGAAGAGTTTATAATGGCCATAACTAAGCTAGTAGTGGACCCAATGCTTTCTTTTGTTACTAAGGTATGGTCCATGGAAACTTAGCCCCTTTCAAGTGAAAATAAGTCAGGCTTTGTGGCTTTATATTTGTTTTGGTTTAAGCAAAAAGTCCACTTAGCTCCCTAGAAATATCACCGCATCCCAAATAACACCCAAAAGTTTCCATTACTCTATTGACCCTCTAAAGTTGGGCCACATCCTTGGCCACCGAGGCTGGTCTTACGTTTTTTTTTCGATTTCATCCTATTTTGTCCTGTGGCTCCCCTTCAACTGGTTTTGCAAAGGTGTAATCCGCATCACCTTCGTGCCCCCACCCACTCCTCTCTTTCCCTCCTGCTAATAAAACTGTGCGGTTGGTGTGCGGCCAAGGAGGTAGGTCCATTCTTGATCTTCATATGGATAGCTCAGTACTTGGCGGTGTGTTCGGCTCTACTGCTGTAACGCTCCTCAGCGAGACTGCGAGACTGGACACAATGCTGGTCTCCTCTGGGTTGCCGAGTTGGATTCTGAGCAGGAGATTCAGCATGGACTTGGGTATCTGCTTATTGAACTTGCTGCTCTGCTACTACTCTATGCTCGTCTCATGTAACCAGCAGAATACTGTTGCACTGCACCCCCTGGAACCTGTTCAACATTCTGCCTCAAGGAAGCGGAGCACCCCAATTACATGGAGCTATACAGCTACATGTTAAAGGTGTCCAACTTGGCATGTCCAAATCTACAAGGAAAAATAGTCACGCGGTCGAAGTGTTACGGACACTATGCATTCAGAATTGCTGAATTCACAACACGTAGCAGGAATACAAAACACTGTTGGGCGGGCACAGTAGCTCAAGACCAACCCACATGCAATTTCCACTTCTCGCCTTCCAGTTCTTCCCCTAATCTTCCATTGTAGTGTCTGTTCTTTTGCTGTTAGTTTGATGAGTGTTTCTTTCAAGGAAATAGATCTTGTGGCATGAGCCCTGAGAGGCTGAGAGCATTGTTGAGCGTGCATGCTCATGTTTGCGTGCGGTTCTTCTAGGTGCAAAGTGTCATGGGAATTGAGGGGAAAATGGAGAGATGGCAGAGAGAAGTAGAGAGAACAGGAGGTAGAAGAAAGATGTTGTGGACGATGCACACAACAAAACCGGGTTACGTGCGCAAAATACTGGAAGTTGTGGTGGGCAAAACTAGCCCTGGGGGAGGGGAATCGATGTAGATACATTTGGGTGTTGTGTGGACACTGGAGATGCTACAGAAGAGTAAAGTGGACCTCTTCCATGCTGTAATAACTGTGGCTGTGTTGTGGGTTGTGACTATCCCAATCTGAAGTATTAATTATGCCATCATTTTGTAGTTCAGACCAAACAGTAAAGCCAGGATACGAGATGTTTAACCACATTATTCTAGAACAATCCATGTATATACAGTATTGTAGGCTATACTCTAAACTGTCAATTGCAACATGATTCACTTATGGTTTGGCAGGTAACTGCTGTCAAAGTTGCACTGTCCTCAGGTAGCCAGGGCCAGAAATTGGATTCTGTTCTAGCAAAACCTCTTAAGACACAAGCATTTGCTTCACCTGATAAAGTTGCAGAGCTCGTTCAGAAGGTACATGTCATATTGTGAATTGCGATTTACTACTGTTATGCTTTTCTATATGGTTTGAAATAATTTCATTCTGCCAAAAGCAGGTTGGGACTGCTATTCGAGAAGATCTGCCCAAAGTAATGACCAAGATGACGTTGTATTTGCAAAATCCATCGACAAGATTAATTTTATTCAAACCCATCAAGTAAGCATCTACATCCCACCGCACATATGAAGAATACCCTGATATTATTTGTCCAATGCAATAGTAATGCTTATTCAGCCAAGTCAGCAACCAGCATAAGTTTTTGCCATAGAAGATTGTATGGATACATGATATATTCATAGAAATCCTAACCCTTGAACCATATCTTATATTGGTATATGTAAGTAGTCCTGATGGTCACGAGAGCTTAACGAGTTGGGGCTACTTGCTACTTCCCCGCTTCTACCCCTTTTGGTGAGAACGTGCAAACAAGCGTTTGTACATTTTATGATTAACAGGAGAAGGAAATGGTTACAAGTGTTTGGTAGCAAGTGCCGGGATCAAAGACCTGGGGACCACACACAACACAAGCAGCACGCACACTCTAGCTACTGCTCGTAGCTGTTCACATAACCGGAACTGAAAGCCTGCAGCAACAGCTCTGCCCTTTTCTATCCTGTGGCGTCGTAGTGAGAACATTTCAGAAATATTTTTTAGGTCCCTATTAGTTGAGCAATTTTTTTTACATCATTATCAATCATGCTACTGTTTAATTGTGCCCATCATGTAGACTTACTTTTCACAAGAGTCCCCTGTTTATTAAGTTGAAATGAAAGGTGCATGCAATTAACTTTTGGTTTTAACTGAATACAAGACTAAGCTTGATTTCTAAAAAAAACTTTGTAATTCTAACATGTATATCAAAAAATGTGTTTGTAAACTGAGGAAGGTCAAACACTTGATGTACTACCACAGTGGTTGTTCTCTGCGTATTTCTAATCTATTTCTTCTTTGTTGTAGGACAAATATAGTAGAGGCTCATATACAGCTACAATCCCTTGTGAAGTCAGAGTACTCGGCCGACGAAATCCAATCAATTTTTATGCAGTCTATATCTGATCTACAGTCTCAGCTCGACAGTCTTATGTAGCCCGTAGTTTTTTTTGTCCATTCTAGTAGTGCGTTCTCTGAAGCTCACTCAATTGTTGTACTACAACTAAATGTAACTACACTTTTTGAGTATTACATCACCGGCCATATTGTGGCTAATACAAGTGTTGCTGATGTGTTATCATACCCAGTTCGACCATTTCGCTGTGCGTGTTCCCATACAACTTCACGGTTTTGATATGTTTTTGCAATTGCAAAGGAGTTTATGACTGGCAAAACGGCAAAAAGTGTATATTTAAGAGTAGTAGAGCACACTTCCAACTCTTCTCTCGTCAAGTATAAGAGTACATAATTGATGGGCTAAACTCTTGTTCGGTCACATTCAGCTGCTTACATCACTTATCCACAGATCAAAACTCGATCTGTACTCGATACTTCTCCGGATCAGCCGAGTAACATTTTCCAACCAATGTCGGTCAAGACGAAGAACTACGCAAACTTGCAAGGATGCTGCATTGGCGCTTGCGTACGTGAAGCCTCATATTCCTCACACGTTGGCGAAGAGTTTGTAGGTGCCGGCGTCCAGCACGATCTGCCTGACGGCGGCGACGGATGCGACGACGGCAATGGCGGAGAACAAGACGGCGATGGTCGTGTTGAGCCAGAACACAACCCCCTTCTTGGACGGCTTGAACGTAAGGTTGTAGAACACGGCCGGCACGGCGAAGTCGAGCGGCAGGAACCCGAAGGCGCCGATGAGCGCGTTCATGTCCCCAAAGAACGGCACCATTGCCGTGATCGTCGCGCCGAAGGCGACAGCGGCGGTGCGAGACAGCAGCCGCGGCACGACGTTCCGGCCGCGTACTGCCCGGCCTTGGGGTCCGAGAAGAGGCCCTCCAGTATATCATTGGTCGGCTGTAGGTACACCACGGCCGTGGCCGAGAGCTGCATGAGCGTGAAGAGCTCCGCCATGAGCAGGAGCCACTCCGGGATGATGGCCTTCCCGTCCACCATGAAGTTGTAAAGGAGAAGGCCCTCCGCCGCGTTGCCGAACGCCCAGTACCCTGCGGTGGCGACGCTGAAGAAGGTGGCCACACCACCACCGCGTAGCACAGGCACAGGCCCTTGAACATCTTGCCCGTCACTGGGGCCGCCACCGTCGCCTGTATCTCCGGGATGATGCCGTTTCCGTAGCAGGTGGCGATGACGGCGATGGCGTTGAACACGCCGTACACGCGGGTTCTGGTGTCGCCGGGGATCGAGTAATCCTTGGGAGGTGCACTGTCGGAGTTCCCTGTATGAACGTACGTCGTTGCATCAGTACAAAGTTTGTATCGGGTAGTTTATAGACGGCGGGCCGCCGGTGACCTAGGTAGATGCAGCCGGCGACGGCGCAGAGGCTGTAGGTGAGGCAGAGCAGGAGTGAGATGAGGTTGACGTGGCGGAGGGAGTGGAAGGACGGCAGCTGCGCCAGGGTCATGAGGAAGACGCCGAAGATGGCCACGAACACGTACAGCTTGATGGTGCCGCCAGGGTTAGTGAGCAGGTAGATAGCCTGCGCATGAGCAGCAGGTAAGAATCGATGCACGTACATATCAGTGCACATGCATATGAGTAAATACCTTCATGCTCTGGCCGGCAAGGAGAGTGGACGCAATGACTGCCCCAAAACACACCAGGAACTGGATCGGCCCGATGTAGTAACGTCCCCATCTAGGACCTGTATTACAGAAGGGGTTACAGGTTTTGAGCATATGCATATGTCTGAAATTTTAGTTTTTTTTTCCTCAAAACGTCTGTAAAACTTGGATATCTGGAACTGAGAAACCCGGCAAAGAAATGGCGGTTCACGCAAAGTAGAGTGAAAGTGGTGGTTCTGGTGTGACAAACCATCTTGGGCTCTGCTGCATGCCCGGTAAAAGTGAGTTTGTATACTGACTGGCCATGTCCCTGAAGCGGAGCTGACGTCGGCCCTGCTGCGCGTGGTGCTCCAGCACGAGGGAGATGAGGTTGTAGGAGTAGAAGGTGACGGCGGCGCCGACGACGAGGCAGATCATGCCCGCCGACCAACCCAGCGACGCGAACGCGAACGGCAGGCTCAGCAGCGCCGGCGCCACGATGGAAGTCGTCAGGTGGTAGCCGCAGTCCAGCCATGAACCTGCATATGTGCATGCATCCAGCAACACGTACGTCAGTGACTGCTCGATCCACAAAACAATGTTGATATGCTTAACTGATCATCAGGACTGTTCATATCTAATTGCCTAATTAATGTCAAGCTACACATGATGGCATGCACACGAGGATTGTGCAGGCTGTCAGAAATGCCATTGCTAAGACGGTTGCTGCTCGGTCAAAAGTCACTAGAGTGTGTGAGTTTTGATCCAGTGGTAAAAATTTCCATGCTATTCCCTCCGCTTCATATTAGGTGTCACTTATTTAGTACAAATTTATACTAAATCAGCGACAACTAATATAAAACAAAGGGAGAATATATGTGACTGCTCGGTCAAAAGTCACTGGCGTGTGAGTTTAATCGAGTGGTAAAAATTTCCATGCTATGTCACTCCCGTCCACGTCGATGTCGAAACCCCAGCATGTACGGATGTACCACGTCGAAGAAATCATGTGCCTATTGCCCCATATACTGATTATCACTTGTGCTCAATTCCCAAGGTGTAAATCAGCGCACTCAACACTGAAAATGATTGAAGACTGGGAGAGATCAAGTTAGTCAAGTCTATGCCTACTTGTTGATCGATACACGTGTGACAGAAAACCTACACCTACACCTACACGCACTTGTTTTTCGTCTTCTCTGAAATGGATCAACTATGATCATTAGCGTCGAATATCAGGATAACCGGCCGGCCGACCCGCCCGTGGTCTATTTATGCACTCATTGCTGTGTCAAGGGTATGCAATGTGCATGCATGATACTGTATCAACCAGATGGTGTCGTACATCAGTCCAGGGGTATGTTCATGTGAGTTATTTTATTTCAAAATCCTACCGTTTCCCAAATGACGCCCTGATATTATCTATTGTCGCACTTTTTATCTATGAATGCATCGAACCGCAATGTTTTTTGTGTTTTCGCGAAAAAATATTATCTATCCTTGTCAAGTCCAACTTAAAACACTACTCCCCTGCAGGGAAATGGCGGGCATATTTTGACGGTTCAAGTAAGATCTTTTATTTTAAGTGAGATGTGTAGCAGGAAAAACGCAGGTACTACGTAGAAAGCATCAGTCTCATAAAGTACACAATGAAAAAATGGTTTGAAATGTGGGCTGGCCAAGACCAATTCAAACATGCATCTCCTAACAAGAGGTGGAACTGTAGCATCAGATGAGCAAATATATTCGAAAAAAAGCATCAGATCGATAAACAAATCATTGCGATGCAAGAAACATGTCGTGATCATGGACAAGCCCCAAAAATGTGGATATCCATCGAGTCGTCTCCATAGCTTCTCTTGCTATGCTAGCTGGTGAGAGGCTGAGAGCGCAGACATGAGCTTTGAGTTCTAATTGACTATTGGGATTGCTACTAGGACATTGAACATTTAATTTTGGATCAGTCACCAGAATGGCCTATAAGAATCAGTCCTATATAATATACCTACTTCGGTTCAGGCGCGCGTGCTCCAGAAGGGAAAGATGGAAGGAGAAGAAGAGAAACGATAGCCAGTTTGTTTCAGTCGATCGAGCGAGAGGTACCTTTGGACTTGAGGACGAAGAGCGCGCCGGCGTCGAGCTTCTGGCCGACCGTGTCACCGCCGGCCTCCATCTTCTTCGCCTCCTCCTCCTCCCTGCTCGGAGCTCCCATGTCGTCTAGCGAGCTAAGCTAGCTCTTGAGTCCTGACACACAAAGGCGGGGGCAGGACCGTGAAGAAAAAGGGTGGCCAACTAAGCTAAGCTCCTACTTAAGCTCTGTCCCTCCCTTGCCTCTCTCGCTCGATCGATACACCGCGGAGAGAATCTCCGATCGAGCAGAGAGGTGCACATCGCCGTTGCGTCCGCGCACGGATTACTACTATTCAGCGATGTTTCAGCCAGCCGCGACCCGCAAGGCAGCGACGCGCAGTGAAATGATTCACAGCGTTCACATGCGTCTATCGATCATTAGCGGTCAGTCTCCCGATAGAAACACCAGCTTCGTTTTTCTCCGCGGATGGAACGGCCGAGGCAGATGCGCATCGATTTGAACGGCCGGCCAGAGCCAGAGTGGCGCAATATGCGAGTGACAGACAACTACTTGGCCACCACCCATTGACGAACAGAGGTGTAGCTTTCAGGAACGATATGTATATACGTGATTAGCACGTCGATCTAGGAATATTGACATAGCTGGCTAACGATCAGGTTTGATCTTAGATTGATACGACATTAATTAAGCTGATCTCATTTGATTCAGTTGTTGTAGTCTGTACCTCACTCTGCTATACTATACTATACTCCTAAGCTGTAATCGCGGTTGACTAGGAGCATTCCCAGGCCACTCCCCGCGCAAACCATTTTTAAAACACCCTTGGGAACACAGGGGAATACTGCCAAGTTAATTTCACGAAGTTCCGTTGATATTAATTTGCATTGTTTGATAAGTGTTATGTCGGTGAAGCTATTCTACTATATTGCCCTTACTTGGGCAAGATGCATACTTATGGTCTAACCATCCATGCAAGTGTCCACAAATACAAGAAGATACAATATGACCATAGCACTAATCTTTGGGATCCAAACAGCCCCTCGTGCAACAATTTATAAATTAGGTTTGGATAATTCTGTCACTCTAGCAGCCCGCTATAAACAAACTAATCACCCAATGATTTTTTTCTAGGCCAATAAAAGTGAACTGTTATATAGTCAACGTTCACATAACACCACTAAAGAAAGAACAACACAACATGATACCAAAATATTGAAGAAAAATTGAACTTCACATGATTACTGATGACAAAAGTTCTATGTGTCCTCAAGAAGAATTTAAAGTCCTACTCACAATACGTCATACAGATCATAGTCATTGGGCATGAATATATGATAAACAATATGAACAAAACAACCTTTCACAAATAAATCTTCGAAGTATAAACTATAAGATGTAATCAACATAGAAAACTACTCTTAGCAACATATGTGGTTATAGTTCATAGATTGAATAAGGGGATAGAGTGGAGATGGTGCTTAATGTGTGCTGATGTAGATGGTGATGCATGGAGTGTTGGTGATGATGATTATCTCGATTCCCCCCCCCCCCCCCCCCCCACCACCCGAAGGGTAGAATGCATGATAGAATTCGCCTCAGTTCGGCCTCGCAAACGGCGGAGATAAAATTCTCGAAAAGTTTCACCTCAGGTTTTAGGTCAGATAAAACATAGAAGCCAAAAGAAGTCCGAAAGCAGTCTCTGGGCTCACACACGTGGATGACGGAGTCGATGACGACACCTCATCATCTTCGCTCTCCGGCGACGAGAGAGGCAAAAATCAGCCACCCAAGTGACTACCCACGGTGTCGCCTGAGAAATCGAGAGAGTCACCTCCTATCTAAGTTTCTAAAGATAGAAAACCTTGTATCTTACTACCTCCCTTCCAAAATATAAGATGTTTTATTATTTTCTTGATTCGGTTGTACCTAGACGGGTTATGTGTTGTGTGGATTAACTCGTTTCAATCCGTGTCTAATCTATATTTAAATATCTAAAACATTTTTTTGCAACGGAGGGGGTACCATTTTTCCCAATTCTTCTCTCGTGAAGTGTAAGGGTGTGTTTGGTAGTCCGGGGCAACCCAGATATTCTCCTCTCATCTCAAATGTCGATGTTTGGTAGGCCGGGTCGGCTCCATCGGGCAGTGTCCAGCTCATGCGAAAAGGCCTCTCAGCCCTGCCCGCTTGGGAAGCTCAGATCGAGCTTCACACCTCAGCCCTGCCGAGCTCGTCCCGGAAAAATCCCACGCGCGGTCCCACGCGAGCGTCAGGCGCCCAGCCCCCAGCGAAAACCCTCCTCATTTCCCCCCATCTCCTTCGTCCCACCCTCCGCCGCCTCATCAGCCTGGCGCCGCCTCCGCCGGTTCTCAGCCCGGCGCCGCCTCCCTCCGGTCAAAGCACGGTCGAGCGCCGCTGCCTCGCGTCGCACGCCTCGCACCGCCGAGCTCCTGCGTCGCGGCGCCGAGATCCTGCTGCACGCCTCGCCCCTGTCTCGCAACGCCGAGCTCCGCACCACCAACCGCCGTCGAGGGAGACGTCCTGCAGCCCAGCGCCGCCTCCTCCAGAGCTCCTGCTCCACGAACCGCCGTCGAGCTCCTGCTCCACCAACCGCGCGTGTGAGAGGTCCGGCTGCCAACCGCGTCCTCCTCCCGAGCTCTTGCTCCACCAACCGGGGCGTGATGGCGGCGGCGCACGGTGGCGTCGCGTGGCGGCGGCGGTGGGCGCTCGCCGGCGGCTCCTCTCGCCGGCGCCGGTGCCGGAACCCGAGCCCAATGCATCCGGGACCTGATTGCTTTTTTTGTTTTATACTCAGTGACCTGATGGCTTTTTTATTTTCGTGGGCACGGCTCAAATCATACAGGATACCAAACAAGATATCAGCTGAGCTCAGCTCAGCTCATACAACCTACTAAACACAACAATTAAAACACACTTGTATGAGGTTGGTATGGCTAGACTCAGCTTGTATGTGCTGAGATAGGCCACCCGGGCTACCAAACACACCCTAAGAGTACAGAACGGACGGGCTGAACACCCTTCCAATCAAACGCATCTGCTTACAACACTTATCCACAGTTCAAAACTCTATGTACTTGATACTTGTCTGGATCAGCCGAGCAACATTTTCCAACGAATGCAAAGTTGGAAGCTCGGCTAGATGCAAGAATATGCTGTATTGGCACTCCTCGCGTAGACGCGTACACGTACGTGAAAGGCTCATAATCCTCACACGTTGGCGAAGAGTTTGTAGGTACCGGCGTCCAGAACGATCTGCCTGACCGCGGTGACGGAGGCGATGACGGCGAGCGCGGAGAACACGACGGCGATGGCCGTGTTGAGCCAGAACACGACCCCCTTCTTGGACGGCTTAAACGTGAGGTTGTAGAACACGGCCGGCACGGCGAAGTCGAGCGGCAGGAACCCGAAGGCGCCGATGAGCGCGTTCATGTCGCCGAAGAACGGCACCATGGCGGCAATCGTTGTGCCAATGGCGACGGCGACTGTGCGGGACAGCAGACGTGGCACGACGTTCCTCGCGGCGTACTGCCCAGCCTTGGGGTCTGACAGGAAACCCTCTAGGACCTCGTTGGTAGGCTGAAGGTACACCACGGCCGTAGCCGAGAGCTGCATGAGCGTGAAGAGCTCCGCCATGAGCAGGAGCCACTCCGGGATGACGGCCTTGCCGTTCACCATGAAGTTGTTGAGGAGCAGGCCCTGCGCCGCGTTGCCGAACGCCCAGTACCCCGCGGTGGCCACGGTGAAGAAGGTGGTCACCACAACCGCATAGCACAGGCAGAGCCCCTTGAACATCTTGCCAGTCACCGGCGCTGCCACCGTAGCCTGTATCTCCGGGATGATGCCGTTGCCGTAGGTGGTGGCAACGACGGCGATGGCGTTGAACACTCCGTACATGCGGGTGCTGGTGTCTCCGGGGATCGAGTAATCTTTGGGAGGTGCCCTGTCGGAGTTCCCTGTATTTGCATCAGTGCAGCTCGTTAATTAGTTGAAGGTTTTTTTTAGTACAAGGTCTGTATGTAGCTTATAGACAGCAGGGCCGCCGGTGTACCTAGGTAGATGCAGCCGGCGACGGCGCAGAGGCTGTATGCGAGGCAGAGCATGAGGGAGACGAGGTTGACATGGCGGAGGGAGTGGAAGGACGGCAGCTGCGCCAGGGTCATGAGGAAGACGCCGAAGATGGCCACGAACACGTACAGCTTGATGGTGCCGCCAGGGACGGCGATCAGGTAGATAGCCTGCGGTAAGAATCGATCGAGTGAGTGCACCGTCCAAGATGTGACCCAACACGGATCGTAATTAACTTGGTTCGTACCTTCATGCTTTGGCCGGCAAGAAGAGTGGACGCGACGACTGCGCCGAAGCACACCAGGAACTGGATCGGCCCGATGTAGTAACGCCCCCATCCAGGACCTGCATTACACAAAGGCGTTACAGGTTTGAACATGCATATCATTCGTAAAAAGAAAAAAGTTTTGAACATGCATATGCGTGCAATTTTTGTAAAAAATATCTCAAACGTTTGTAAAACGTGGATCTCTGACGCTGGCTGGACGGCGGTGTTTTCAGCCCGGAAGCTGAAACTTCTCCACCGGCACCCCAAAACTCCCCAAAGGTATAATGGGTTTGGACGCAGAACAAATGTCTACAACGGCTTTTTTCATCGTTCTTGACTTATCCAAAATTTGTCTGCCCAAGTTTTGGAGGCTTGCTCGGGGGCGTCAGACAACGTAGGCCTCCGACAGATGAGGACCCTATGTCAAAGGCACGCGCTCGGTCGGCCGTGATTAATGGCATTGTGTAGAAGGCTGTTCTGGCATTAATGAAGGTCACTTCATTAGCGTCGACGCCAGCACCAGTCCCACGCGTCGCTGTTGCGACTTCACCACGCGTAGAATTAACGTTCACCGCCCCTCGGCCTACCTGGTGGTCTACAAGAAGGCCTTCGTCTCAGTGCAGCAGTCCTCCTCCTCCGGAGGCGGCGCTTCTACCTCGACCGCCGATCCTCAGCACACATGCTCCTCCTCTAGCCTCGACGACGACGACTCAGACGAGTTTAAAGACGAGGACTAGGGTTAGATCATGTCAGGGATCGCCTGTTTAGTTTTAATTTAATTTAAAAATGTTGCAAAATATAAATAAAATTAACTAAAATTTAATTTCTTTGACTTGACGTTTTACAAAATAAATTTTTTATTTGGGAGCGTCGCTGAAATCAGTAATGCCAATTTTGTCGGATATGGGTCTGAAACTCTAGTTTCCAGGGGTGTGAGATGCTCCTTTTATTTGGGAGCGTCGCTGAAATCAGTAATTTTTCCTTCCGAAATTGCTTTACTGCCATGCCTAGTAAACGTGGATCTCTGACGGTGAAGAGCCCATATGTCTGCCACGAGTCCATACCGGGAGCGTCGACCAGATCTATCGGCTTTCGCGACGCAGGAGCTGCAATTATTGAAAGAGATGCTCACGTGATGGCACGACACCTCTTGAGTTCGAAAGGCTGGAGCAATCTAACACTGGTTGTCGGCTTGTCCGCTTGTGATTGTCCTTGACCACGTGTTTTGAGCCTTTGACCCTTTTTTAAGCCTGCAAATATGGAGCTCACACGGCCAAAACCAAGCTAGCAATCCGCTTGAGACTCTCGTGGACTAGTCCAACACTCTCGCATGCAAGTGAAATTGTGTACACGTTTTTTTTTTTTGAGAAAATCGTTTTGGCTCCCCACCTCATAGGCTCTATCCAAGTAAAAAATGAAAAAATAGTAAAACATATCAAACAATTCTTTAAAAAATTGTTGACGGATATATATAAGTGGTCTAAATACTTAGTGATCAAATGACGTGTCTGATGCTCTGTGCAAAAAAATCAGTACTCTAATTTTTTGAAATCTCATTTTGTGCACCGATTTGTCTTTTTTGCACAGAACATCACTAATGTCATTTCACCATGACATTTAGCAAGTATAAAGAACAATTGTATATGTTTGTCGCCAATGTTTTTTCAGAAAACTTTAATATATTTTACGATTTTTTAGTTTTTTATTCAGACAAGAGCATGTGAGCTCGCGGGCAACGTGAATTTCCGCTTTGTTTTGGTCAAAGGTCGACGAACCCCCTGGATTTTATGATCAAAACAAAATAGGAGTAAACCCAAATGACGGCTGGATAATGCAATACGTGGAATATTTGGATGATTGGATCGGCAGTGTGATTGTTACTTGTGTCATATATTGCACTTGGACGTCGACCATGGGGGCCATACACGGCGCCACCGCGGCCTAGCTGAACAGTGGCAGGATGGCCTCAAATCGCGCGCTTGGTTAACCATGCCATGCCACGCGCGTATCACGCACCAGTGAAAGTGATGGTCCTGGACTCCCGGTATAGGGGTGGGGCTCTTTGTATGAAAAGCTATGTTATATCGTGTCAGTCAGATCATGCCGACTATCATGAAATGCTAAGCTAGCTGCTGGGGTGAGTACGTGGACTCACCATTTACGTACGTCATCATTAATTCAGTAAGTAATCTTTTTTGAGTGGATCCAGTAAGCAAACAAACTGACCTAGTATGTCCGTGGCCATGTCCCTGAAGCGGAGCTGGCGTCGGCCCTGCTGCGCGTGGTGCTCCAGGACGCGGGAGATGAGGTTGTAGGAGTAGAAGGTCACGGCGGCGCCGACGACGAGGCAGATCACCCCCGCCGACCACCCCAGCGACGCGAACGCGAACGGCAGGCTCAACAGCGGCGCCGCCACGATGGACGTCGTCAGGTGGTACCCGCAGTGCAGCCATGAACCTGCAGTATTATGCATGCATGCATTCAGAAACACGTCAGTGACTGCTCCATATATCCACAAAACCCACTCCGTAGTAGTGTTCATCATATGGCATGAACATGAGGATTGTACAAGCTATCAGAAATGAGGCCGTCCATTGCGATCGAGACGATTAGTGTTCGATCAAAAGTAACTGTAAACTGGATTCAGAATTTGGATCGAGCGGTAAGAAATTCCATGCTATGTCTCTGCCGTGTACGTCGATATCGAAACCCCACCATATATGCACCACATCGAAGAAATCATGTGCCGATTTCCCCATATATAACATATTTAATTTCTTATCACTTGTGCTATATTTTCGACGCTGTGCACGTCAGCGCACTCAAACACTTCTCCTCAAAATCTGAAAACTGATTGGAGAAAAAACAAATATGTGGTTCAGGGGTCAACACCGAAGACCGGGAGTAGTGTACGTACACCTAATTGCTGATCGATACCTGACAGAAAACCTACAGCCGCACTTGTTTTTCGTCTTCTCTGAAGTGGATCGAGTATGATTGTTAGCGTCGAATTTCTGCAGGAGTACCAAAAATTTTTTTTGCTTTCCAGCGTCTGTAATGTGCACGCATGATATGTATCGACGAGATGGTGACGTGCACCAGTCCACACAACAAATTGCCCACGTTTCATGAATCGTGGATAAATAATACTCCATCTGTTTCTGAATGTAAGGCGTATAGTTTTTTTTTTGAGAAAAAATCTAAAATATAGGGTTTATTGCGATTTATGGACGATTTTACCCATCCAAAAATGAGTTCCATTCTCGAACGGAGAGATTTTACGGATTTCTTTCATTTGGTGGCTATTAGGGACTCCTCTCTTCCGAATTTTATCAGAACAAATGAGTCCACCATGTACCAAATACCCATTTCTTAATATTCGTGCAGAAAACTATACGTCTTACATTGAGGAATGGAGGGAGTATTGTGATAAATTTACAACAGGAAATGCCGCGGGTATAACATTAATTTGAAAGTCTTACATTTCCTAATGATGCCCAATACTATTTATCGTTGGTTACTGAAATAGTACTCTCAGGCTCAGCATATCGAAATGAAGTTCTTGTTTTTTACATTTCAAGTATGACGATTAACCGTTAAGTAATTGCATGTTACTTTTGTTATTTCCTAAATAGTCATAATCATAGAAATGATTTTTGAGTAGAGTAATATAAATTTGGTTTAACATAATAACCACATATAATTGGATTAATTATTGGTCAAGGGTTGAATTCGGGGTTGTCAAAACACTCTTCCGGGGCTATTGTTGTCATTCCTGTAGTTTAGCATTCCATAGGATAGGAGATGTGTAGCACCCGAACCCTCTATTTTTCCTATTCCTTTCGTTTTAGATTCCTCCGATCCAAAGGAGGCCTAAAGCACTAAACTACCAGATGGGGTACAATGCTAAATAAACTAAATAACTATTAAGGCCTTGATCGGTTCACTTGGGATTGGAGTGGATTGACGTGGATTGAGGTGGATTAAATCCCTCCAAATCCCCTCCATTCCACCCCAATCCACTTGAGAAGTGGATTAACCGAACAAGCCCTAATGGAGCATCATGGTTCACTACTAACAAATAATGTTGTAATTCTGATGTTGTGATTGGCTAATTGAGGAGGCTCATGTTAAAAAAAAGTGAAGTGCACGTGGAGGAGTATGGCTATGGATAGTCAGGAATCCCGGCAGGCCGCGAGTACTATTGCTGTTTGTCTCTTCTTTCTTTGCTGCTAAAGAGCATTTGAGCGAGCACAGTGCAGAGGAGGGAGAAAGTAAAAGCGTCTTATGCAGTAGGGAAAAGACAGGCATGTACAAAACATCACTCTCATAAAGTAAACCGTGAAAAAAGGTTTGAAAGGAGAGACTCTGCTGAAAGGTGGGAAGAGCAAGGCCAATCCAAACATGCATCCACTAACCAAGAACTTTTTATCAGGAGAGATGACCAGAGGTGGAAAGTGTAGGATCAGATGAGCAAATCTAACATGTGAGAAAAGCATATGAGATGAGAAAATCATTGTGGGGGTATGAAGCATGATCAAGGGGAAAAAATAGCGTGCTATAACAAAATAGCATCAGTCTAAAAATACGTTATTAGCATGCTATATCGCGCTATAGCGCACTAATAGTAAGACACTGTATACTGATTTATTTAGCGAGAAGTCTCAAGACGTATATCGCGCTATTTTTTTCTATGAGCATGATCCATCATGGCCATCTTAGCTATGTACCATGAACATTCACTTCTCCACAGAACCTACCTATGTACCTTGCTAGCGGTGAGAGTGCACCCTTGATCGTCATGACAATTCACTTGCCCATAGACCACACTATGCATCGTGCTAGCTGGTGAGAGTGCAGCCATAAATTTGTAGTTCTATATTACGAGTACACTACTATGACAGCGTACCAATTACATACGGATCAATCAGCCAAGTAGCCTATAGTATAGTATTTTTTCATCACAGGTAGAGGTAGGTACTTGCTACCTAGCACATCGATCGACTTCATCTTTCTATAGTAGTATAGCCAAAATCGCCTTGGTGCTTGCAAATTTAATATAGTTATAAGTAGTATAATAGTTTATCTGTGGAGAATAAAATCAATCGTTCCGTGCACCATGAACCCATGACACCGAAGCTCCAGGAACACAAGCTTTGTGCTGGCTCCTGGATTGCTGGAATCATCGACATGCTACGGAAGAGAAAGATGCATGGCGAGGTAACAAGAAAGAGAAACGACAGGAGGCGATGGAGAGGCACATACCCTTGGACTGTAGGACGAAGAGCGCGCCGGCGTCGAGCTTCTGGCCGACGGTGTCGCCGCCTGCCTCCATCTTCCTCGCCTCCTCCTCCTCCCGGCTCGGGGCTCCCATGGCGGCGTCTAGCTAGGAGAGCTGGCTACTGTCTTCTGAAACTGACGACAGGGGCAGCACCCGAAGTTCCCAGCACACCAAGACGGCTTTGGCTCTTCTACCCTCTGTCTCTTACTCGATTGATATATACACGAAGCTAAATGAAGAGCTAGCCAGGGTGCCTCTATATAGGCGCCGCGTGCCTGCCACCTACTCCTTCCGTGGTGTGTACTAGTACGGTACGTCGTTCCTAGCTTGGCGGACTAAACGTGAGCTCACGCCGCGCGCACAGGCATCAGCCACGCTGGGATTGATCATTGAAGATCCTGATTCTTCAACTAGCCAGTCCGCCGGCCGGCCGCCAAATTAACCAAATGATTTAAACTTTCAGATGTAATAACGCCCATGCGAATGCTGCATAAGGCCTTGTTTAGTTTTAGGGGATGGGAAGAATGGGGATGGGAGGAGATTTGGTGAACACCCAATCCCCACAAATTCGCACAAATACTCTTCCCCTACAATACACTAGCATGGACTAGAGTTTTTGTGTTAGGCAAAAATGAGATGGTTGGTAGGGGATATTTGGGGATTATCCCCTCCCATCCCCTAAAATACACTAGAAGTAAACATACTAGTGAGGATTTTCCAAGATCTGAAATAATCTCCTCCCATCCCCTAAAATACTCTAGAGATAAACAAGGCCTAAGTGTGTGTTTGCGGTGACGCCGGCGAGTTGACCACCGATCGATGAAGGACAGAGTTGTAGGCGCAGTACTCTCGCTTTCGTTGCCGCCTTGCCGGCCACGGAACGAGATCCTCTAACGTAGAAGAAACTACTGCAGAGGGACGTCGTTGGCTATGGTCCGCTCGTTTCCCATCCAACGGCAGTTCGCGTGAAAGACTTCCTGCTGCCGATTTTGCTTGGATGGAAACAGAGTAATCGTCGGTCATCGCTCTCTAATCTCCGCCATAGCTCTCGAATCTCCGGCCATCGTCGTCAATGGTCATTCTTGATTCACCCTTCCGCATGGAGGCGGTGGAGCCAGCCATTGTTGTCCCTTCCGAGCGAGATGCCACCTAGGCGGAGCCAGCCATTGCTGTCCCTTCCGGGCGTGACGCCACCTAGCCGTGGACGCGACCGAAGCCAGCCGCTGCCCCGTACAAGGCTCAGGCTCAACACCCCAGAGCCGTTGAGACTGTTTAGCCGCGAACCAAGCAGAGTCGACGCCGCGACCAGGACAACATGGGCTCCTGCTTCTCCTCTTGGAGGACGCCAGCCGGCCGGCGTGCGCCATGGAAGCGGCAGCGCAGAGCTCGAGCGCCGCGACCAGGACGACATGGGCGCCTGCTTCTTCTCTTGGAGGAGACGGCCGGCGTGCGCCATGGAATCGGCAGCGTAGAACTTGAGCGCGGCGACCAGGACGACACGGGCTTTTGCTTCCTCTCATGGAGGACGCCGGCCGGCCGGCGTGCGCCATGGAAGCGGCAGCGCGGAGGTCGAGCGCGGCTACCAGGATGGCACTGGCGCTGGTTCAGAACGCGGCTATGAAGTTGGTACTGCTCTGATTGCCGGCGAACTTCCATGGCCGACACTGTCGCGGCGCCGGCGGCGGCAAGGGAGGCCACAAGCTTAGTTGGACTAGGCTTTGGCCCGACTGTTTTGACTAGTTCGAGCTGCTGCCGTTGGATGGGAAACGAGAGGATCACAGCCAACGACGTCCCTCTGCAGTAGTTTTGTCTACGTTAGAGGATCTCGTTCCGCCGACCACATATATAGGGCTAATTAATTAAGCTTGGCCGTTAACTGGCTTTGTTCGTAGTTGTGCGTATAAGCTTGGCCGGAGGAGGAGGATCTTGTGGAATACTAGGAAAATTTCGCGCGGCGACACCGCCGCGCCTGTGTGGTAAAATTTAAATTTAGAAATGTCCTTATTTAAAAAGTGTGGAAATTTGAAATTATTGAAAATGCAAAGAGAGGTTACGTTAAAAAATTGTTCAGATTTCGGAAAATGTTCAAATTGGGAAGTTTTCCAGATTTGATTTCTTTTTACGTTAGTAAAATGATTAGACTTGAAAAGCATTCAAAAAATTTAAATATTCAGGTTTGAAGGACATTTAAATTTTCAAAATATTCAAATTTGATTTTTGATTATATGTTATAGACAGTCAGCATTTATTTTTGTGGTAATTTTTTATATTTTTTTATATTTTGCAGTTGGATATATTTTAATTTATTGATTTTGTAGCATTTAGTAATTTTCCGAATTTGTTTAATTAAGTTTGATATATTTGTTATATTTTTCCGGTGGTTATGTATGGAAATTTATGGAATTTTTTCCATTTTTTTGGGGGGGAAAAGCTTCAGGTTTGAAAGTCATTTAATTTTTTTGAAATATGTAAATTCGAAATTTGAGTTGGAATGCTGAAGTATATGGTTGTATTTTTACATAAAATTATACAAATGTTGGCCAATTTGAATTTGAATTATTCATACATGATTGCATTTTGCCAAAAAAAGTTTTTTTTAGCATTTTGATATATTTTTTATATTTTTTCAGTGGTTATTTGTGGGAATTTTTACATTTTTTTTTAAAAAAATTGTCAGGTGGGGTCCACCGTGACGTCAGGCTGACGTTTACGGTGGCCATGGCGGCCACGGCGAGCAGAGCGCACGGCGGCGCCGCGTCCGTGCGATCTGGGACGCTCGCGTGCGCGCGGCGGAAGCGCGTGAACGCGGAGCGTCCGGGAGCGGCGGCGCCGCTGGGTTTAGGTCGCCGGAGTGGCGGCTGCGGCGTGCACACGCGGCGGAGGGAGCAGGGGCACGGCAGTGTCGATTCCGGCGGCCGCGTGGCGTTCCAGCACGCGGGTCTCAGCGAGGAGGGAGAGGGTGCAGCGGCGAAGGTCGGCGTGGCCTTCGATCTGAGCGGGGAGTGGCAGAGCGGCGAGGGCGCGCGTCGGCGGCGGCGGCGACGCCGGTGTCGCGCGGGAGAGAAGAAGGGGAAGGGGGATGTGGGGACGTTTTTGCAGGGAAGTCCCTGGATTTTCTGAAATTTTTAGATAGGTCCATCTGCTTGGGAAGGTTTGGGTTGCGGAGTAATTTCTGGAAAACGCGATGCTTTTCTGCAAAAATGCATCGGGGACCGTCGGATTCGCGATCGACGGCGCGGAGCCGGCCACGCACTATAGAAGTGTGTTACTGTAGCACTCTACAGTGGCAGTGACGTGGGCGCGCGAGGGGAGGGCTAACTGGGTGAGGTTTGATATATTGATAGATAGATAGATGATGGGTAAATAACCTTCGCTGTCATGCAAACAGCGCCACACACATAGCGCGTTGTAATCGAAGATCGACGCAGTGCGTCGTGTGTGTCTTTCAACTTGATTTCTTCTTTAATTAGGTGAGGTTTATCGATCGATCAACCGGGTATACCACTGCCACACATGTGCAATCACTTGTTAAAGAATGTCAGTTTCGGGACAGCTAGCTAGTTAACTGAACTCTCCTAGTCCTTCTCCGTCTCTGGGACATATGTGCAATTTTGCACACCTTTCAGAGGTACCAGAACGGAGCACACTTTACTGATGAAACTAATACTGATAGCACCACGCCGTGCTCTAATTCCTGTGCTACCAGTCTTGGCCAGGCAGAAATTTGACGTGTCTCTGATTCAGAGTCCAGACACAAGCATCCTTGCTATTCATGTACTTACTCCGTTCAGAAAATGATGTCACTAAAATGAATGTATTTAACATTAAAATATGTCTAGATACATCCATTTTTGCGACATCCTTCTCTGTACGGAGGGAGAAGAAAATTAATAAAACTCGTGGATACTATTGTGCGGTGGGCAGTTGATTGGCAGTATAATCAACATAGAAGACGACAGCAGGCGACCTAACCCCTCGCGGCGCTCCCCAGGGCGCCGCCAGGGGCTCCCCATACCGCGCCTCCCTAGGCCTCCCTCCGCTGATCCATCGAGCCGCCGGCTCTCGCCGCGGCGGGCCCAGCCGCCACGAGGTGGTCTGGGGGTGGTTGCCTGGAGTTCGGCGGCGGAGTTGCTGGGGTGGTGAAGTCGCCGTGGCTCTAAGCAGCGGTCAGGGCGGCGTCCCTGGCCGGAGTGGCGGCGGAGGTCGACTTTCAGCGGCGCGTTCTTTGCCGGCGGCGGGATCTGGGGCTAGGAGGGGTTGGATCCCGAATGGGTGATGGCCTCCTCCTCATCTCCTCCTTGCTGCATGGCTTTTTTGGCCGGATCTGAGAGAAGATCGCCCCTGTTTCTGCCGTCTTCTTCCTCGTTGCCGGCCTTCACCGGTGGGGTTTGGAGTGGCAGATCCACAGGGTACCGGCGGGTGGCGAGGGGGCTACTTGCTTGGCTTGAATAAAGGTGGTGGTCCTAGGGTTCCTAATCGCGCGAAGACGAATATCTGCTTGACGCCGGTACCTTGATCTGGCAAGAGTGTCGAGTTTCGGAAGGCTCCGCCGGTGATTTATCATGGGCTAATGCCTAGAGATTGCTGGATCGGGGGATTCGGTCGCGCCGGAGGGAGCGGCGTGAAGCTCTGCTTCTGTGCCATCATGGGCAAATCCATGGTGTAGTCAGAGGCGGGGAATGTCATGAAAGCTGAGATTAAAGGACTAACAAATGGTGATTGGAGGCTTTGCGACGATGAGGAACTTGCTTGGAGTTGCAGGAGTCGGAGCAGCGGTATGTTAGTGGGGGCAACAACACAGGTGAAGTTCAAAGTCCTACCTCGCAGGGTGAAAATCTAAGGTCTGGCCTTAATTGGTTGTGCCTGGCAATGGTCTTGATGAAGGCATTGTTTTGTGAGGGGGACTATCTTCAGGGTGAAAACCCATGACCTCGGTCGGGTGACGACGACGCTTGTGCACTGTTTTCTTCTTGAAGGCGTTGCTTTTGGAGTGTTTGGACATCAGGTGTTGTCTTGGTGGTGGTTGTGCTGCTGCTACAAGGACTGTAACTCTATAGCGGGACTTTTCTTTTTTGTTTCTTCTTCTTATTGTCTTTCGGCTGTGTGCATCCGTAATACCTTTGGTTATTGCGTTGTTGCAGAGGCTGGTGTAATTGGTATCGGCTTGATATTAATATATACTCTTTATCTAAAAAAAGACGACGACAGCAGAAAATACTGAACGTTCAAAGGATTACGTTTCAGGTGCTGACCTCACATGCTAATGCTGTGATGCACGCGCCCGATCATCTTCAACGGTTGGTTAACTGACCAGTCAGTCAGCTGGTGAAAATGTTCTCGGACGATTTCAGACTACAAGAGACCATATGTAGAAGGAATAGAGATGGATTGATGGAATAGTTGATTGTATTGCTGAGCCTCGTGGGCATATATATAGGAGTACATGATCTACTTGGAGTACAAGTCAAGTTTTAATAGAATCCTACGCTATCATATGTTTCCTAACTAGTCCCGATACTCAACATCCCCCACAGTCATAACGGAGCGACGCAGACGGTGAGACTAGAGAAGAATCCGAAGGTGGAGCCGACGGACATCCCCACCACAGTCGTAACGGTCGACGCATCGCAGAAGTTGTGGCTAGAGCCAAAACTGACGAGGTTGCTCAAGCAAGGTAATTGCCCTTTGTGCCGATGTCGAGGTAGCCGAGAGCGTAGGGTGGCGTAGCCGTAGTCGAGGTAGCCGTGCGTGGGGCGCCGTGGTCGATGTCGTGTCGGGGTTGCCGGTGTCGAGGGAGCCGTCAGGAGCCGCGGCGCAAGGGAGCGCCAGGTAGTTAGGGCACACTGGTGCGCCGAGGGGAAGATGACGTGGACGAGGTGTCGCACCTGAAAGGGCATGGCGCCCCCATGTGTGGTTTTGGTAATTAATGACAATCCCTATGGACTAATGGTTGCATTGAGTTATACTTGTAAGATTTGTCCATAGACCATGTTTGAACTCCATATGTTGGATTCAAGGTTGATGCCATGAATATATTGATATAATAAAGTATTTGACATCAAGATCATCGAGTTGAGCATATTGCTAGCATGCCTTGAAGAAAAGGATTATGTCGTCATTCATGGTTTTCTTCAAGACATCATATAATGAATAGAGAAGAAAAGATACAAGGTTGATCAAGCTTTTGATCAACACACAAAGTTACAAGATGTACCAAGTTGGATCATGTATCTCTTGGTATGGTAAGCAATTGTCCATGTAGCTTTGTGTTCTAACCTATGATATGTGTGTGGCATTTCTATGTGTGGTTAGGTATCTTTCTATGGGCTTGCATCAAATGAAGATTTCATATAGCCCATGGGTTGACGTCAAGTGGTGAGCGTCATCAAGCTTGTGTTGTGCAAGTTCAAGAGAAGTATCTCGAAGATATCATATGCTTGAAGCTTACCTCCCATTTGGAGATAATGGTCAAGTGAAGATGTGCCGATGAGAGGCTCTCCCATAGTGGAGTATGAGGGAGAAATATGTGGATCTTCACCAAGCGAAGCGCAATCAAGAAAGGTGGTCCACTTGAGAAGATCAAATCGCCATCATCTAGTCAAGTGGAATGCGCAAGGCAAAGGTATGATCTTGATAGGGTTTCTATTTTACCGGTCTCATGTTGTTAGTCGGGAGACCGGGTTATTGGATAGACACCGTACTATCAAGAGGGGCTCTCGATTAAGCTTTAGCGCATCAGTTGGAGAGAGCTCAAACCTGTGCATACTTAGCATCATCATCTTTCTTGGTTCTTATTTGGCTTATCTCTTTATGAGGTTTTGGAGCTTGTTGTGACCTTCATAACAAGCTCAAGTTCACCGAAAACGGATTTCGTATGAAAAACTTGTTGCGTTTTCGGTTTTGAAGTTTCTCCCGGTTCATCTTCTATAGAGAGGTTTCACCTTTCTACATTTGGTTTTATACTCCTTGTTGGACTATGATGTTTTCCTGCATCATCTTGTCGTGCTCGTTGTGGTGATTCCAACGAGCTCAAGAACATCGAAAACGGAGTTCGGATACTCAAGTTATGCTCGTTTTAGTGTCGGTGTTTTTCTGCAGTTTTACATGGTCGGTAGTACCGGAAATAACCTCCGGTACTACCGGCGAAACGTTTCGGTACTGGTTTTGAGTGTTTTCTATGCGGTAGTACCGGCCAGATTTCCGGTAGTACCGGTCCTGCGCTCTCGGTAGTACCGGTCAGCGCGCTCCGGTAGTACCGGGCGCTCGTGTCGCCTGGGCCTTCTGCCGTTCGGTAGTACCGGTCCTTTTGGTCCGGTAGTACCGCGCGTACGCAGAAAGCTGGCCAACGGGCAGATTTTGACCCACCTATTTAAGGGGTCTTCTTCTCCAAATAGACCCCAACTCTTGAGCTCGAAATTTGCCACCATTGTTGACCTTGTTGAGCTTTGCTATCTCTCTATTCCTCCATGATTCTTGCCTCCAATTAGAGGGAAAAGATAGAGGAGATCTAGATCTATCATTCCACCAATCAATCTCTCCTCTAAGTGAGGGGAAGCTTTTTGATCTAGATCTTGGAGGGATTTGGTGTTCCTCTTTGTTCTTCCTCTCTTCTCCCCCCAATAGCATTAGTTGCTTTGGTGGGATTTGAGAGTGAAGGATTTTGAGCACTTCTTGTGTTCTTGCCCATTGCATCGGTTGCATCGGTTTGAGTTCTCCACGGTGATACGTGGAAGTTGAAGTTGAGAAGCTTGTTACTCTTGGGTACTTGGGGTGCCCTAGAGCTTGTCCTCTTGGGTACTTGGAGTGCCCTAGACGGTCCTTGTTGATCTCGGAGTTTTGGTGGCTCGCGGGATAGTTGGGAGCCTCCAATTAAGTTGTGGAGTCGCGCCCCAACCTTGTGATTCTTGTGGCTTTGGGAGCCGCGGGAATTCGGTGAGAGCTCCAATTAAGTTGTGGAGTGTGCCTCATCCTTGTACGGGTTCGGTGACCACCCTCAAGTGTCCCATAGTGGTTCGTGGCACTCCGCATTGGTGGAGGCACGAAGGAGATTACGGTGTGCCATTTGACGGCTATTCGGGGATCACTTTGTGACTCCGCACCGCTCCAACGGAGACTAGCTTCCATTGGGAAGTGAACTTCGGGATAAATCATCGTCTCCAAGTGCCTCGGTATTTCTATACCCGAGCTTCTTACTTATGCAATTTACTTGTGATAGCCATCGAGCTTGAAGTAATATATCTTGCTATCACATAGTTGTATATCTTGTTTAGCATAAGTTGTTGGTGCACATAGGTAAACCTAGCTTGTTTAGGTTTTGTGCTTGATAAATTAAACGCTAGTTTTATTCCGCATTTATTCAAGCCTAAACCGTAAAGAATTTTAAATCGCCTATTCACCCCCCCTCTAGGCGACATCCGTGTCCTTTCAATTGGTATCAGAGCGGGTTCTCTCCTTATTGGCTTCACCGCCTAGAGAGTAAAGATGTCGTCTAGCGACTAGTGCACAATGCTTCTTTTATATTAGATGGCACAAATTATGATGTTTGGAAAATTCGCATTCTTGATATTATTCGGGTCATTGACCCATACATAGAGCGAATTCTAGATAGGGGTTATTCTCCTCCAAGGAATCCCAAAAGATTATCTTTATTGGATGAGAATAATTCCTATCTAGATGCTCAAGCTTCTAATGTGATTTTCAATGCTTTGAGCGATGTAGTTATTATGTCGGTCTCTCCTTTTCGGAATGCTCATGAGCTTTGGACCAAGCTTCAAGATAAATATGATGTGTCCAAGAATTGTGGAGATGATTGTTGTCCCTCCACTTCCGGCCGTGATGAGTTCTCAACTTCTTCTACTTCACCTACATGTGGCAAGCCACAAAGTAATGCAATGGTGAGTAGTGATAGATATTGCAATAATGATAGTAAGCTTATTGTTGATGATACTTCACCTCTATCTTATTGCAATGATTTATCTTTGGACTTAAACGCATCTAGAACCAAAAATGATCTACATGCTTGTGTTGATAGTCCTTGCATATCATGTACAAATTGCTTGATTAATCCTTGTGATGATATGCTCTCTATATCTTGTTGCCATGATAAAAATGCTTCTATTTCCTCTAGTATTTGTTTGGCTAACAATGTAGAGGAAACCGAACACTCCATGGAACAAGATATGGATTTAAATGGTGACTCAAGTAATTCTTCATCATCATCATCATGTACTCACTTTTGCCTTATGGCTAAAGCTTCCGAGGTATCTCCTACTTTGGATCCCAATATATCTCATGATGATATTGATGAGGAAAATGAACAAAATGATAATGATGCTTCCATACTCGAGAAGGGTAAAATGGTTATTCTTTCTCTTTCAAAGAATAAAATGCTCGTGCTAACTTCTTAGAAATCATGTCTACCCTTGTTGAGCGCAAACTTACCATTGAGGAGTTGGAAGCTCACATTGATGAAAGCCTTAACCGCGAATACAAGTATGCGGAAGAGATCGCCGATCTCAAGGAAGCTCTTGAAGAAGAACAAACAAGCAAGAGTCTCTTGAGGAAACTTTTGCTCTCGAACTTTCTAGAGTAAAGGGATCCCATGATAGATCTCTTAAAGTGGCTAATGATTTCAAAATAACAAATGGTAAGCTTATAGATGCACATGCCAAACTCCTTGAGGATTTTGAGCACCTAGATAATGGCTCTAGGGTCACTAAGGGTGAGCTCATCAAACTCACCGAGTCTCATGCGCAACTTAAAGCTTCTCACTCTAAAGAGCTTGCCAAGTTACTTTCTCCTATTGTCATAAATAATGATGCTTGTGCTACTAACTCTATCTCTTGTGAAGCATCCATATTAACGGAGAATGTTGAGCTAAGGGCTCAACTTGCATTGCTTTCTAGCAATTATGGGAAATTGGAAGAAAGACATGAAAAGCTTTCGAGCTCTCATGAGGATCTTTTAGTCTCCCATGATAAGCTAAAGTTAGCTCATGAGGCTATTATGTCTAAGGTAACATCTGTGAACCTCATGTGGACAATGGCACAACTCTACTCAAAATACTTTATTGCCATGTGCTAGTCCTAGTAATTCATCCACTCAAATATCGATAATCTTGTGATGAATTACTTTCCATGCCTTGTTGCTCTAACAATGAAGCATCTACTCCTCTAGTGTTTGTGTTGATACTAACCATGTAGAGGAATTAAAAGAGCTCAAGGCCCAAGTCACTTCTTTGAAGAAAGACTTGGAAAAGCGTCATGATGGGAAGCCCACACTTGACAACATGTTGAGTGTGCAAAGACGCCCCAATGACAAGAGTGGACTTGGATTCAACTCCAATAGTAAGAACAAGTCCAAGTATAACAAGAAAAGAAGGGCCAAGAACAAGTCAAGAATTCGGCCAAGATCACTTGCTTCAAGTGCAAAGTTGAAGGGCACCATGTTAGATCTTGCCCTTTGAAGAAGAAATCTCTTAGCAAGAAGCAACAAGGGAAGAGGCCTCAAGTTCAAACTCAAGTTCATCAAGATGAAGAACGGTCCCTTCCCAAGAAGAACCATGGCATGCCTCCTCATGATGAAGCTTCAACTAAGAAGAAAGGAGGAAGCAAATGTTGCTACATATGTCGTGAGAAGGGTCATTTTGCTTCTTCATGCACTAGTGGTAACTTATCCAACCCCATAATAATTGATAATGCTTATTCTATTAGGAAGGATAAGTTGGCAATGTGTTTGCCAAATATGTTGGTACTCAAAGTGGTGTCAAGAAAAGGACCATTTGGGTTGCCAAGCCTATTGTGACTAACCTCTTAGGACCCAACTTGGTTGGGGACCAACAAGTTAAAACTTGATCAATAGGTGTTGGTGGAGGGCATTGGAGACTTGGCTACATCATGAAGAATTAAGGGATCTTCATCAATTATATTCTCTCAAGCCAAGTCATTTGGATTATATTGTTCTATCTCATATCCAATGTTCCTCCTTGCGGTAACTTGTGTTTAAATCATACATACATTGAAAGTTGCTTGCACCCTTGCATGTGTTTGGTTTTGTACCTTGCTAGTGTTTGTATGTGTTGTGCTCTCTACTTACTTATCTTGAGAAATCAAGTATGTGTATGTTGGTTTGCACACCATGTACGTGTGAGTTTGTGTTGAGCCTTTATATCAACTTGCTTATATCTTAATTGGCTCTTTTTGAGAGATTAATGGACTATCCCATTTTGGGGGAGTGATATGCTTGCGCACTTCACAATCCTAAAAATGTGTATACATGAGTACTACCACTTAGTGTTGATATATCAATTTTATCTAGTCTCTATATGGTATGTCATTCTCATGAGAAATTCAAATTCTATAATGTCCATTAATTATCTCTAGTTGAGTTATTTGCCTCTTGTGGAGAATGAATGTTTTATCACATTATGGGGGAGTAATAAGCTATGTGCATATTACAAGCCTAGAAAATGTGAACATGTGAGGTATTGCCATAGAATTGATATTCTAAATTATCTTGTTCCTATGCGGCATGGTGCTCAAACAAGTTCCACTTTGCTTAAATGATTTTGTTTGCTCATAGTTTGGATCTTGTTTGAAAGAAATGTTCTTGGTATGGTTCTTCTCCAACATGATATTATATATATCCATTTGGGAAACCGATTGCTTCAAGCAACTCTTTATAGTTGCTTTGCTTGTTCGCGTGAATACTGAAGCTATCAAGAACATATATCTACCTAAGCATTGCTCTTAAATCTTATCCTTTGCCTTATGCTTATTTGTTGTGAATATGATCTTGAATTTCACTCTAATATACCACCGAGAAATATCTCCATATACTCCTTGTCCTTGACAAGTGATACTCATAATTGTGGTGAAATTTGTAGATCGTCTTCATGTTGGCTCTTGATTTTATTGCCTTATTTCTTGCCAAAAATTAATGTGTTTAACTCCCGTTGTCTTCCTTGCCTCTTGTGGATCATTTTGCTTTACTCAAACTTTCCTAGTGTTTTATTTGGTGTAGGAGAGGCATTGATCCCATCATTGTGCACCTTGCATTCAAAGGCTACTTATAGATAATGCACTATTCTTGGGTGAGCTATCCTATATTGAGTACAACTTATATTTTCATTAGTATTGGATCTTATTGCTTTTTCTTGATATATGACTAGTGTTTGAATAGATATTTGAGAGCGATGATTCCATGTGTGTGCATTGTGTATTCAAATACAAGATCATAAATAATGCACTTTTTTGGGAGAGCTATCATGTATCCTTTTAAACACTATTTATATTCTATTGTATTTGATCCTTTCCATTGGTCTTTGATCCCGATGACATGTCTCATGGAAGACAAACCTTTTCGGCTTGGTACTTTGTGCCATCATGAAAAGTGTAGAGGGTGTGGTTTATTTGTTGGAACCCTGCTCTTTCTTTTTGAGAGTTTGTCTCAATTGGCATCTCTCTTTGGGAGTGGGTTATATCATTCGTTGATCTCTCTCTTTTGGTATCTCTTTTGGAAATTTGATATCTAGTCCTTTTATATTGATTAATTGGTATCTTATTTCCTTTTTGATATCTTTGTCCAATTGGTATCTTATCAATTATGTGTTGGTTTGCTTTTAGTTTCAATTGGCTTCTCTAAATCAATTTTTGATTTGGATCTTTGATATAATTTGGACCTTCTTTGATCTCTTAATATTTGTCCAAATTGTATCTCTTTGGTTATTAAAGGTCATAGGCATGCATATCTACTACATGTTTATTTTATGGCATGCTTTCCTTCTTTGTGCCAATATATAGGGGAAACTCCACGGAATCCTAAATCGGCTAAGATGTGCATGAAATTCAATTTCATATCTATATGCACATATTTATGTGGAGTTCCTTCTATGTATTGTAGTTTGACTAACTACTTTGGACCCAATTAGTTTGGGAACTATTTTGTACTTAAATATGTTTTAGGTTCTTGGAGATGCATTGGATGCTTGTCTCGGTTATAATGAATGTCCCTCACCACATGGTTATTGGAGCCAAGCGAGGATGGTTGATGAAATTTTATCTACTACATCAACCCAATGTCATCTCGGTAACAAGTATTCACCCTCATGCATACTTTTCTAGCATCCAACCTTGTGTAGGTTGCATCATGGCATGAAACTTATTTATATGCCTTATTGTGGTTCTTGCAAATTTTAAAAAAAGAATCTTTTTATTGCAAATGAGAGTAAGTTGAGATGATTGCATATCAAGGGGATGATATAAAATCATTTTCATGATTCACCTATCCCATATATGTCAATCTAACAATTACATTGTATATCCTTCTCAAAATACTCTAAATGTGCAATATTGATGAATTTGCAAATTCTATTTGATTCTTATGATACTTGTTGCTTTGTCAAAGCATTCCAACTATCTCTTTTCCCTTAGTGATTTTGTGATGCCTTTGTGGTGGTTATATTTAAAGTTCATTATTATGCAATATGAAAATATTGAGCTATGGGCTATGATCCTACACAAATATCATATGTGTATAATATATGAATTTATTTTGGATATCATGTTCTTTCCTTTAGTAACTAATTTTATGTGTACATGTTTCTTTGTGGATATATATCTTCATGATTGTTGTACACTTAGAAAATTATATACATGAGAGAAATTACATCTTTACTCGATATCCTAATTCTTCGGTGTCACCTCTTTTATTCCCTTTTGATTCTTTGGTGTGACTCCGAAAATAATTTGGTTTATGAGTGCATATCCTATTTTATCACATCTTGGTGCTCTCATCTTGATGAATATCTTGACCACTTGCTTGTCTTTACAAGCAAATATTCTTCACCATGGGATATGTCACAAGCTTTATTTTTCATTTGCATCTTATTGAGCTTGTGAATTCATTTGTTTTTGTGTTTTAGAGGATACCGGGGAGTGAGGATTCCATGTTTCTACACCTTGTATTCAAATATAATAATTCTAAATATGTACAAATATTGGGGAGCTCCTCTATTTTCTTTAAAACACTCTTTTGCTCAAATCATAATATCTTGTGTTTATTTGGTTAGTTGGATCTTTTTGATTGCTTACTTTTATTTGGAGAATTGTAAAAAGTTTTTCATATCATTCTTTTGCAATCTTTGGATCCTCAATATAGTTTGTGCTCTCTCCAACTATTCGTCATTGGATATGTGTATTTGATTTCACTCATATTTTGAGAAATGCACACGTTATGGGGGAGCTCATACTATATTGACCTTCTAAGATTTTTCGCCCATTTTGGAAATGGATGCCAATGGGGGAGAAGTTTTATAGGGTTTAAGGGAATTTGGTGTTATGCTTTTGTTTTGGTCATAAGCATCTACCTTTCATGCTCATGCATCCATGCTTGTTGATTTGCATGGTTGCTTAATTCATTATAAAACCCTTGTAAAAGAGATTGTCATCAATTACCAAAATGGGGGAGATTGAAAGGGCATGGCGCCCCATGTGTGGTTTTGGTAATTAATGACAATCCCTATGGACTAATGGTTGCATTGAGTTATACTTGTAAGATTTGTCCATAGACCATGTTTGAACTCCATATGTTGGATTCAAGGTTGATGCCATGAATATATTGATATAATAAAGTATTTGGCATCAAGATCATCGAGTTGAGCATATTGCTAGCATGCCTTGAAGAAAAGGATTATGTGGTCATTCATGGTTTTCTTCAAGACATCATATAATGAATAGAGAAGAAAATATACAAGGTTGATCAACACACAAAGTTACAAGATGTACCAAGTTGGATCATGTATCTCTTGGTATGGTAAGCAATTGTCCATGTAGCTTTGTGTTCTAACCCATGATATGTGTGTGGCATTTCTATGTGTGGTTAGGTATCTTTCTATGGGCTTGCATCAAATGAAGATTTCATATAGCCCATGGGTTGACGTCAAGTGGTGAGCGTCATCAAGCTTGTGTTGTGCAAGTTCAAGAGAAGTATCTCGAAGATATCATATGCTTGAAGCTTACCTCCCATTTGGAGATAATGGTCAAGTGAAGATGTGCCGATGAGAGGCTCTCCCATAGTGGAGTATGAGGGAGAAATATGTGGATCTTCACCAAGCGAAGCGCAATCAAGAAAGGTGGTCCACTTGAGAAGATCAAGATCGCCATCATCTAGTCAAGTGGAATGCGCAAGGCAAAGGTATGATCTTGATAGGGTTTCTATTTTACCGGTCTCATGTTGTTAGTCGGGAGACCGGGTTATTGGATAGACACCGTACTATCAAGAGGGGCTCTCGATTAAGCTTTAGCGCATCAGTTGGAGAGAGCTCAAACCTGCGCATACTTAGCATCATCATCTTTCTTGGTTCTTATTTGGCTTATCTCTTTATGAGGTTTTGGAGCTTGTTGTGACCTTCATAACAAGCTCAAGTTCACCGAAAACGGATTTCGTATGAAAAACTTGTTGCGTTTTCGGTTTTGAAGTTTCTCCCGGTTCATCTTCTATAGAGAGGTTTCACCTTTCTACATTTGGTTTTATACTCCCTTGTTGGACTATGATGTTTTCCTGCATCATCTTGTCGTGCTCGTTGTGGTGATTCCAACGAGCCCAAGAACATCGAAAACGGAGTTCGGATACTCAAGTTATGCTCGTTTTAGTGTCGGTGTTTTTCTGCAGTTTTACATGGTCGGTAGTACCGGAAATAACCTCCGGTACTACCGGCAAAACACGTTTCGGTACTGGTTTTGAGTGTTTTCTATGCGGTAGTACCGGCCAGATTTCCGGTAGTACCGGTCCTGCGCTCTCCGGTAGTACCGGTCAGCGCGCTCCGGTAGTACCGGGCGCTCGTGTCGCCTGGGCCTTCTGCCGTTCGGTAGTACCGGTCCTTTTGGTCCGGTAGTACCGCGCGTACGCAGAAAGCTGGCCAACGGGCAGATTTTGACCCACCTATTTAAGGGGTCTTCTTCTCCAAAGAGACCCCAACTCTTGAGCTCGAAATTTGCCACCATTGTTGACCTTGTTGAGCTTTGCTATCTCTCTATTCCTCCATGATTCTTGCCTCCAATTAGAGAGAAAAGATAGAGGAGATCTAGATCTATCATTCACCAATCAATCTCTCCTCTAAGTGAGGGGAAGCTTTTTGATCTAGATCTTGGAGGGATTTGGTGTTCCTCTTTGTTCTTCCTCTCTTCTCCCCAAATAGCATTAGTTGCTTTGGTGGGATTTGAGAGTGAAGGATTTTGAGCACTTCTTGTGTTCTTGCCCATTGCATCGGTTGCATCGGTTTGAGTTCTCCACGGTGATACGTGGAAGTTGAAGTTGAGAAGCTTGTTACTCTTGGGTACTTTGGGTGCCCTAGAGCTTGTCCTCTTGGGTACTTGGAGTGCCCTAGACGGTCCTTGTTGATCTCGGAGTTTTGGTGACTCGCGGGATAGTTGGGAGCCTCCAATTAAGTTGTGGAGTCGCGCCCCAACCTTGTGACTCTTGTGGCTTTGGGAGCCGTGGGAATTCGGTGAGAGCTTCCAATTAAGTTGTGGAGTGTGCCTCATCCTTGTACGGGTTCGGTGACCACCCTCAAGTGTCCCATAGTGGTTCGTGGCACTCCGCCTTGGGGAGGCATGAAGGAGATTACGGTGTGCCATTTGACGGCTATTCGGGGATCACTTTGTGACTCCGCACCGTTCCAACAGAGACTAGCTTCCATTGGGAAGTGAACTTCGGGATAAATTATCGTCTCCAAGTGCCTCGGTATTTCTATGCCCGAGCTTCTTACTTATGCAATTTACCTTGTGATAGCCATCGAGTTTGAAGTAATATATCTTGCTATCACATAGTTGTATATCTTGTTTAGCATAAGTCGTTGGTGCACATAGGTAAACCTAGCTTGTTTAGGTTTTGTGCTTGATAAATTAAACGCTAGTTTTATTCCGCATTTATTCAAGCCTAAACCGTAAAGAATTTTAAATCGCCTATTCACCCCCCTCTAGGCGACATCCGTGTCCTTTCAGCACCGGTTTTGCCAAGCCCCGGGACACGTCGTGGACGAAGGCACTCGTCGGTGTTTCCAGCACCGGTCATGCGTAGACAGAAGGTTAGTCGGCGTTGACGAGGCGCCGCACTAGGTTTGCAAAGCCCGGGGACACGTCGTGGATGAAGGCACGCGTCGGTGTTGCCAGCACCGGGCATGTGTAGACGGAGACCTGTACAAGCTGTACGCCATGTCGAAGGGGACAACAGAGGAGGATTCAACGACGGATTGCGGCACCAATCGGCGTGGGGTAGAAGGTGCCGATGTCACCCGCGGTTGTCGGAGTAGATGAAGTGGCCCGGGAAGATGACGGTGACGCTGGCGATTATCTGGTGCTGGACGAAGACGAAGAGGTGGTCGGCGATGTGGTAGCCCGTGAAGGGCCACGGCATCGCATGTAGAAGCGCGACAGCGACAGTAGCCTGGGAAGGGCAACGACGGTCGCGTGTAGAGGCGCGGCGACGGTGCTCGAAGTGGGCGAAGAAGAGCCCAACAGCATGACGAAGACCAAGCACGGACGGTGGCGTTCCCGCACCTAGGAAGGTGGCGCGGCGCATACCACAGAGACGTCAACGCGGGGGAGCGCAGCGGACCGCGTGCCGCGGCGCTACGGCCCGGAGGGGCACCACAGCGGCGACGCGTGTCAGGCGACGACTGGGACGACTTTGGAGCGGTGGCATTGACCGCGTGCCGCTGAGCTACGGCCTGAATGGGCGACGCAGGGGCGACGTGCGGGTCGGTGCAGCCGCTGGGACGGCTGAAAGTGCATGTGTTGCCCCATGCGTGGTTTTGGTAATTAATGACAATCCTTATGGACTAATTTTTGCATTGAGATATCTTTATAGATCTTGTCCATGAAAAGATTGGAGTTCATGTGTTGGACTCTAGAAGATTACATGATGATCAATGCTCTATTCAAGGGTTTATATGAAGAATGGTCATGTGTAGAGTTGAGCATATTGCAAGTATGTCTTGAAGGATTCAAGACATCATCTTCATGAAGTCGGAGCTAAGCGAGGCTCTCACATAATGGTGTATGGGGGAGTATTTGGAGAAGTCTTCATCAAGCATGTGCTAGCAAGCGCAATCAAGAAAGGTGGTCCACTTGAAGAGATCAAGATGTCATCATCTAGCTCAAGTGGAATGCGCAAGGCAAAGGTATGATCTTGATAGGGTTTCTATTTTACCGGTCTCATGGTGTTAGTGGGAGACCGGGTTATAGGATAGACGGCGTACTATCAAGAGGGGCTCTCAAGTGAGTAACTTGATCGCATCTTTATGGAGAGCTCAAACCTTTGCATTTTTGGCATATCATCTTTCTTGGTTCTTATTTGACTTTTATCCATGTGAGAATTTAGAGCTTGTGTTCATCTCCATACCAAGCTCTAGTTCATCAAAAACGATTTCATTTGAATATCTTGTGATGTTTTTTATGTTGGAGGTTTTACCGGTTCGTCTCTTGTAGAGAGGTCAAACTCTACTCTTGTGTTATCCTCCTCACATGATGGACTATGATGTGTATATGCATGATCTTGTAGTGCTTGTGATTATCTTCGGAGCAAGCCCAAGATCATAGATAATGGAGTCCGGATGGAAAACTTGTTGCGTTCTCGGTGTTGGAAATATTACCGGTCCTCCTCGAGATAAGGTCCACACCTCCCATGTGTGGTATCTCCTCTATATTTGTAGGAAAGCTCTTGTCGCTACCTTTCCAACCTCGTTGGTTTCATCTCGTTTGGAGCTTCCTTGCAAAAGTTATTGCATTTCAGGTTTTGGAGTTCTGCTGTTTTGCCTTGGCCGGAGTCTCCGGCCTCAGGGGTGCTCAGGGGCCGGAGTTTCCGGCCCATCGAGTTCTGGAGCAAAGAGCTCCTCACGGCGGCAGTCGCTGCATCGAGGCCGGAGTTGGTCCGGAGTTTCCGCCCTCAGTGGCCGAGTTTCGGTCCATCTGGTTTTGCTGCGAAGAGTGCAACGTAGCGGCAGTCGCTGTTTTGAGGCCGGAGTATCCCCGGAGTTACCCCGGAGTTTCCGCCCAGGCCGGAGTTTCCGGCCTCCCAGACCGGAAACTCCGGTCTAAGTGGACTGCAACGCTCTTTTTCTGGGAGGGGTATAATTACCCCTCCACCTACCTTCAGCCACTTAGCTTTTCCCAGCACGTTTTTCTCTCTCTTCCCTTCCATTGTTGACCTTGGAAAGCTTGCCCCTCTCCCAATTCCTCCCATGATTCTTGCATATCTTTGAGGGATTTGAGAGAGGAGATCTAGATCTACTTTTCCACCAATCCATCTCCTCTAAGTGAGGGGAACCTAGTAGATCTTGACTTGGAGTTCTTGGTGTTTCTCCTACCTTGTTCTTCCTCTCTTCTCCCCCATAAGCATTAGTTGATTTTGGTAGGATTTGAGAGTGAAGGATTTGAGCACTTGTGCTCTTGCCATTGCTTCGTTGCATCGGTTTGTGCTCTCCACGAGGATTCGTGGAAGTTGAAAGCTTGTGAACTTGTTACTCTTGGGTCTTTGGACCCTAGACGCCCGTGTGGTGGTTGAGACCCTTGTGTGGTCACTTGTAGCTGTTCGGGAGCCCCCAATCCGTTGTGGGTTGTGCCCGGATCGTTGTTGAAAGGCTCCGGATTTCCACCTCGAAGGATTCCGATAGTGGAAGGTGAACCAAACCTTTGTGGTGCGGTTCATCGGAGAAGAAGGTGAAACCTTTGTGGTTGTTGAACCATTGTGTTGGTTCACACCTCTCCAACAAGACGTACTCCCCTAAAAAGGAGGAACTCGGGAATACATCCTCGTCTCCGTGTGCCTCGGTTATTTCTATACCCGAGCTCTTTACTTATGCACTTTACATTGTGATAGCCTCGTGCTTGAAGTATTCTATATTGCCATCACCTTGTTACTTGTCTTGCTTAGCATAAGTTGTTGGTGCACATAGGTGAGCCTAGTTTATTTTAGGTTGTTGGCTTGTTAATTTAAACACCTAGTTTTATTCCGCAATTAGCAAGCCTAAACCGAAAAGTTTTAATCGCCTATTCACCCCCTATAGGCGACATCATTGTCCTTTCAACGGCCTCAGAGCGGCGGCGTGGACCGCGTGCCGCGACGCTACAGCCCGAAGGGGCGACGCAGTGGCAGCCCATTGCTCGATCGGTGGATAGGCGCACATGCCGGGGATGATCTTGACGGGAACCTGCGAACGCGCACGCAGACGACTGTACGGGTCGGCCGCGTGGCGCGGATGGAGCGGATCACAAGCGAGCGGGTGATCAATCTGATCGCTCGCAAGGTGGAGGAGGCGCCGCTCGATGTGAGGAGTACGACGGGAGGCGGGGGACGAAGAAGCCGAGCGGCCAACGTAGCGTCGGCGCCCGGGTGGCCAACGCAGCACCGGCGTGAGGGAGCTAGGAGCATGGTGGATGCGCCCGAGCGGCAGACGCGGCGCCTTGTGTGAGGTGGCCACGGTGGAGGCGAGGTGCTGATGGAGTTGTCCCGTTCGGAGCTAGACGACGGCGGGCAGACGTGCGGAGGGCGGCCGTTTCGGGCCGCCGCGACGCGTGAGGCCGCCTAGTCGGTGAAGAGCTGTAATATCCCAGGATTTAGAGTCCTAAATTAGAGACTGGACACAGAAGTGTGCATTGCATTCATGCATCAGAAAATCCGAAGAATTTTCGCGCGATTGTTTTTAAAACACCAAGTGATTAAAGTTTCACTTGAGTTGGTGGAATTGAAGTAGATCATCAACGTGAGTGTTATAAACTTTGAGATGAACTTGGCTTAAACCCTATTTTTGGGTAGAGAGGTATACGATAAAATTGTTAAACCCAGTGGGAATATAACTTGTTACATCCAGACATTACTTTAGGGGTTGATGATAAATCTAGTTATTCCTAGTTATCACCTTAGCATTTAGTCTAATCAATTGTGCTAGACATATCTCTAGTACATGGAAATCATGCTAGTCTTGAAGATAAATCTGAAACACTTAAATCTTCACCAAGATCTTCTTACTTTATCCAAAGAATCTTATCTTCTTATCTCCTAATCTTCTAGAAGTCATAAGCAAGAGAAGATAACAAGAAAGGAGGTAACACAACAAGAAGGCTTTGGGAGAAGTATTTCCTAGATGGGCATAATAGTGATGTGCAGATCTTTTATGAAGAAATTGGAGATTCTCACAACAGAATATAATCTCCATAAATTCTCTAGAAATGTGTGATATTCAAAGGTTCTGTTTATAGAGGTAGTTTGATAGCAAGCTTGATAACCTTGTTAACAGATCACTTTTGTATGCTCAAACAATTGAGTGTCATATACAAATAAACAGAAGGTCAGATAATTCAGTACATCTCAGCCACTTGACTATGAGAAGTAATTTGATGACAAGCCTTGCAACCTTGTTAATTAATTATTCTTATATGCATATGGCAAATTGATGTCATAAAATACACATACATTCTTCCATAACCAATTAATAGAAAGCTTTGCTAGGACTGAGTTGGATGTCTTCACCATAAGGGTGAGGCAAATGATGTTGGATACTAGATAAAGGACTTCAAGAAATTGTCTTAAGCCAAGCATTGACTTGAGGGATCAAATTAATGGACTTTGGACCATTTGGATCAACTGGATTCAAGTAGGAAACTATGACAAGAGACAACCATGGTCCATACAATAGAAGGAACAAGAAGTAATACTAAACCACAAATATAACTTAGGAAACATAATCAAGTGTCCAAATAAGAAAGTGACATGGTAGTTTATGGTGTTCCTCCAAGGGTATAATTATCCAGGAGAAAGTAAAGCCAAATCATAAAGCCATGTGATCATCACCATATTTAACAATCACATGAGTTAACTCTCAAACCCATGTGAGTGGACAAGTCTCATATGAGAGGAGATCCCATGTTCATCTTGTGACCAAGATCATTTGACTTATTCAAGAATCCATTCCCTAGAAGAGATAATTTTGGACATGTGGTAATTGGAAACACATGGACTACTTAGTCAGCAGTTGCTTTAACAACTTGCTTCCACAATTACCAAAGCATCTATTCTTGTCAAAGGAGTGCATCAACCTTTTACCATCAGAATGAGTCATGGAATCAAGCATGATTCTATTCTCATCATTTTATTGTCTATCTATCCATAAGACCTGACCTCAGGCAAGATATCTGTACTTGGTGCATCCACAAACATCTGATCATGTTTTCACATGATTTAGTTGTCAGGTATTAAAAGCTGAAGACACCAAGAAAATATACCATGCTTAGCTTGAATTTAAATTGAAACACTATGTAAACTCTTTGTAGTCATCACAGTGAGCAAATCATGTTTATATTGCTGGACAACAATTTGGTGCAGCCCAAGAATTAATAAAGCACTCAAGACAAGTTTGAATATTTATCTAGAGTGAAATCAATCAAGAAATTATCTTTAGTATTGGAAAATAACAGATATTCACAAATAAATAATAAAGCAATATATCATAATGTTGCTAAGAATAATGCACAACAAAAATAGAGGTGTTAAGTTACACATTTCAAAAATGAGAAATAAATCCAAAATAAGGAAAATCACTTCAAATGTTAAGTGAATTCAAATTACATCAAGTATTTAAAGTTCTAAAGTCAAAATTAATATCATAATGAAATTATACACATCCCAACTTTGTAATAAAGTGTTAAATACTTTATCATGTTCATGTCATGTATTATTTTTGCCCTAAGAAATTTTTGAATTTTAAGGTAAGTCACAAAATTATCAAATTTTCAAACTTCACCAAGTATTCAAAAATTCAAAATAAAAATATGTGAAGCTTCTTCATAATATTAGGAGTCTCCAGATTTTTTCCATGATTTTTGGACTTGTCCAAATGCCCTAAACAAATACAGTAAGTTTCTGTTTTAAATGTTTTCTTAATTACAAACAAGCCCAGGGTGTTTTTCAGAAAATTCCTTTTCTTCTTCTTCCTCCTGCCGGAAGGCAGAGAACGACCGCCACCGCGCCACCTCCTCTCTGCGTGCTTGCTCTCGCGGATAAGAACCCCAGAGCCGTCCCCATCTCCCTCTCTTCCTCACTTCGCCTCTCTCTCTTGCTCTCTCCCAGGAAAACAAGCGGAAACCCTAACCCTAGTTCTTCGAGCCGCCGCCGTTCGCCGTCGATTCCGGCCACGCCGTGCTCCTTTGAGGGGCTGGGAAGCTCCGCCGTGCCTCCCTTGTTCTCCTCGTCGAGCCGTGCTTGCTGGGAGGCAAGCAATCGACGGAATCGAGCTTGTCTTCTCCAAGTCCGGCCGCCTGTTGTCGCGGACGAGTTCGTCGCCGTCAAGCAACGCCGTGCTCCGCGGGACTACCTGCGTGCTCGTGATGAGCCTAGCTACCTTCCCATGCCACTAATTCGTCCATTTGAGCACCGTGTAGTCGTAGTGCCGTGCACTGTCTCCGGCCGCCGCGATTGCTCGCTGTGCTTGCTCCGGTGACCATTCCGGAGCAGCGCCGCCCGCAAAAGGTCTGCCTAGGTCTGTCTTAGCTATTGCGTCCCTCGGTTCGTTCCAATTTCGCTCGCAAGTGCCGAATTTGAGCTCGGGTTGGGATGAGCTCCATTGCTGACGTCAGCGAACCAATCAGGATTTTCCCTGAATTTTCTTTTTAAAATAAATAGGAATATCACAAGTGAACCCCACTGTCAGATATTTAATCATTTAGGAAATCATTTCTGGTAATCATTAAAACCATGACATGTGGGACCAACCATTTTAATAAAATCCAGAAATTGATTAAATTGAATTTAAACTTTGGAAATTCATAACTAATTCATTTTACATCATAAAAATAAAAACAATTTACCCAAATGTTAAGAAAAATAAAATCTATTTATTTATATCATTTGAATGTGTGTTCCATTACAAGTGAATCACTCTAAAATTGAAACAAAAATTTACTTATTGTTTTAAATATGGATTTAATTTGAAATGCTATTTTGGATGCATTTCAACTTCATGTAAAATGTTTCACATGCTTAACTTTAAATTCTAAAATGTGTTTTCATTATAACATGTAATATTCTTATTTCAATAATTCATTAATTAAAATGATACTTTATTTAAGAACATAATTAATATGGATTGTTTTCATAATTTTGAAAATGAAGTTGTAAGCTTATGAAATTTGTTCTACTATTATTTAATAATCATTTCAAAAAATACAAATCTAACAACACTTTGAACTACTAAGTTCCTTTTGAATGTTTCACATATTTCATTTATTACTTAACTCTCTTTCAGTTATATTTTGGTTAAGTAAAGAAAACAGGAAACAACTTAAAAGTTCATAACACTAAGGTAGCAGTGCAACTTGTTCTACTCTAAAAAGAAAACAAATCCTTCATCCTAAAGAAACAAAGCTAAGTATAAGTTAGTAGTACCTGATTAAATAAAATAAGTACAATTATGGTAGGAGACCAACCAATGTGTACATTATTTATTTCTTCAAAAGTTATTCTTTTTGTCTCCATGAATAATACTACACCATATCATATTCTTTATTTCTTCAAAAGTTATTCTTTTTGTATTCATGAATAATAATACTACACCACTTCTTTAATTAATTCAAGTTAATACATGTTCTTCACAAACATAAAAATGATAACCAACCCTAAAACAACCATTTGGTATTATGATGTTCTTATACTTTATTCTCATGCTTAATATAGTGTTTTAAAGTTGAAGTTTTAAAATTCATCTTTCTTGTGAAGTAAATTTGAAGATAAAACAAATTTAAAAGTAATTATCAAACTCAAACAACCTCAACCATTGAGAATTAGTTACGGGGTTTAGGGCGATGCATCTCATACTTATGCATAATAGCATATTGCTTCTTCAAACATTAATCCTTACCGGACCAATGATGTTCTTTCCAGATTTTGGAGTATTTATTGTATCGAAGACCTTGGCTGCATAATCTTGCAGTCAAAAAGGCAAGTTCATCCCTGATTCATGTCCTTTGAAGTATTTCTTAAGAAATTATTTGCAAAGTGTTATTATCACGTGCATTTCAAAAAGGACAGAAAACTTATTTTATAATAATATGACTATGATTATCGACAGCGTGGTGGTAATCTTATATGGTTGGCAGATGGGACCACGGTAAGAAGGATGTGGTGGAGGTCCCATTTGCACGGGAAAGTATCATCTAGGAATTAATAACAAATGTCGCCAATGATTCTTGCGCCGTAAACTCGCGTTAACCATAAGACTTGGAATGGGCCGGGAAAGTCATGTGTAACCTTCTTCCTGTCACATGTCAACGGACAGCCGGAGCCGTACGCTGTAGATCTTACGGGACTACATGCACATGGGTGGGACCCCTTAATGCCCACGGACTCTGGTGTCTAGGATGGTCTGCAAGGGGAGCCTAGGTAGTTCTACCTTGCGGGTAGAATATCAGGGGTAATCCTGCTATGCATGAAGGGGGTGGGCATGTGGGGTGGTGGAGAAGCGCAGTGAATGGCTTGGGTCATCTTCTGGGCCCCACACCAAAGAGAGTGTGGACGGGAAAGATCGCCCAGATGAGCAACAAAGGATTTGATCTCTTATGGGTAAAGCAACGCACCTCTGCAGATTGTAAAAAAGTGTGACATGTTACTCCCTGTTCCGGGAAGGAGCTGCGAACGCTGCAGGAAAGGTGGCTCCATGAAGCCCTAGCACCTGTGAAGACTGACGGACATAGTTCTTCAGAATAAAAGCAACCTTTTGAAGAAATGTTTATGAAATTGCATTAGCCTATGACAACCTTTTGTCCGTGGGTGTAGTTTATGCATCAAACTTCCCACTTTACATAATGAACTTACTGGGTAACGCTGTTACTCACCCTTGCCTCTTGAACCCCTGCTTAGACACGGAGAACCACGTGAAGGTAGTACTCTAGGCTATGAGGACACCGATGAGGAAGCAACCGAAGATGTCGTACAACCCAATAAGATGCCACAGAAGACAACTACATCCAGTTGAAGCTATCCAGAGAATATGGTGGACAATAAAGACGTAGCGTAGTAGGGGACAAATCCCTAGTCAGTAGAACCTATCTTTTAGGCGTTGCTATAGCAGCAATCGCAAGCCTAGCAGTATTAGCAGTAGGCCTAGCCTAGGTTGATCTCCGAGATTTTCCTTTTGATGTTCTTTTGTAAGGGCCTTACCTCATTGTTTCGAGGAGGTTCTACAGATCTTTTATTCTAGATCTTCTGGTTGTAATTCTACTAGTTAAATTTTGCGCGGCGTCACGCCGCGGCCTTGCTTTGAATATTCTGCGGTAATTTGTGTTTTTTTATTGTGTTATATATATTGTAAGGAAAGGCAGTAGTTATAACGTGTATAATGTAGTTAGCGCAAATTCAATTTGAAATCATTCCGTAATTAGAGCGAACAAATTTGTATTTTCTCAAAATATTCATGTAATCAAGCATTTTTTTTTAGTAATGTGAACACATAATCAGATAGATTTAAGTTGTATTGCTTGTAAATATGTTAGCTAAATTGAAATGATGAAATATAGTTCCATCTTGCCCTAATTTTCTTATTTACCACCATATTTAGTGGAAATATATAATGGTTATGTCTAAATATTATGTTTGTATTTCGCCGTAAATTTGTAATTTAGATCCTTGTTTAGAGGAGATGTACTGTATTAGGAACTCTTAAATTCAATTCATCTTTGGAGGAAAAGAATTTGAGATTTCCTGAAATGTGCATGTAATAAAGCGTTATTTAAATTTAAGTTCATATTTAAAGAGATTTAAGTTTACTTGTTTGAGCATTTTGTGAATTCAATTTTAAATTCATAATGTGAGGAAATGAATTTGCATTTTCGCCAAATGTGGTGTGGCGTCATGACGCACTTGTGGTGACAAAAAAAAATATTTGAGTGTATGGTTATTGTTATTGGAAAGGGATGAAAGTGCAAATTTTGGCATATTATTTGTATAATAGAATTGATCAAATACGCTTTTTTTTCTTTCCATAAATTTGTAATTGAACTTATTAGTTGGAGGAAATATTGTGCATTAGCATTTATTTCCATAAGTTTGTTTGTATTCTGGCATTAATAAGTATCATTTATTTTTGTGAGCATGTCGATATATCCAGGAGTACACTCCAATAGAAAGTTCATTTATATGACATCTAAATATTTACCAATTTGAAATGTTCAATTTTAGTCCATTATCTGAGGAAATGTATTATATGAGAATTTATTAAAAAGTAAACTTCACATAATTAGAGGATATGCATTTCGATTTTATCTAATTATTCACCAATTAAGAATGTTCAAATTTGTTTGTTTTGTGCTATAAATAGTTGGCATTCATTTTTGTGGGCATGTTGATATATTTTGGAGTATTACATTTTTTTAAGCAAATTGAATGCTCGAATATGTTTATATTTTTCAGTTATATTTATCTTAAGTACGTAATGGATGAAAAATGCACATTTATGTATTTGAATCCATATTTAGAGGAAGTTCATTTAGATTATATGCAAATATTAACCAAATTGAAATGTCCAATTTAAGTCCATTTTTGGAGAAAATGCATTATAGGAGCATTTATTAAATTCAACTTGCCATAATTAGAGGATGTGCATTTGGTTTTTCTCGAAGTATACACTAATTCAAAATCTTCGAACATGTTTGTTTTTTGACGTAAATAGTTGGCATGTTTTTATTTGTGAGCATGCTGCTATATTTTAGTGTATTTCCAATTTTCTAAGCAATTTGAAATATGAAAAAATTATTATTATTTAATTTAAGTCCACAATGGGTGGAAATGTACATATTTTCATTTGAATTCCATGGCTAGAGAAATTTTAAATTCAACTCCATATAATTGGAGCAAGTGCATATGGGTTTTTTAAGCAATTTGAAATGTGAAAAAATTATTATTTTTTAATTTAAGTCCACAATGGGTGGAAATGTACATATTTTCATTTGAATTCCATGGCTAGAGAAAATTTTAAATTCAACTCCATATAATTGGAGCAAGTGCATATGGGTTTTTCCCAAATTTTTACTAAATTGAAATGTGTAAATATGTTTTTATTTTGCCATAGTTAGTTAGCATTTTTTTTTGTGGTTACTTTGAATTATTTTTCACATTTTTTGGATGGAAAGATTTGAAGTTTTTGGGTTTAAAGTATTTATCAGTTTGTGGAAAGTGTCTAAATAATATGGGGCTTACTTGTAAGGAATTTAGTAATTTGTAGGAAATTATGTGAAAAGCTGACAGATGTTATTTCCATAAGCTCCATAATTAATATTAAAAGGTTATATTGGTTCTTCTATTTTTTTTAAGTTGTTCAATCGTGCATGGAAATGCGTTAGGTGTAAATATTTCATTTTTATGCAAATTTTGGTATATTATTTGTATTTTTCTGAATGGCAGATTAAAAGATATGATTTTTTCAGTTCTTAGTATTCTGTGTAATTATTTTATAAACTGATATGAGAAATTGTTAAAAACTAAATTTGACATAATTAGAGGATATGCATTTCGATTTTATCCAAATATTCACTAATTAAAATGTTCAAATATTAGTGGAATTCAAAGAATATTGCGGTTGAAAATTGTTTAGATCTCGTAAAAATTTCGTTTTGAAAAGTTTTTTAGATTTGGATCCTTTTTATATTACTGGAATTTAGAAAATGTTTACACGTTGCCTAATCTAAAATTTGTTTAAATTTCAGTGGGAACATCGTGGTCTGGAAGATTCAAGTTTGGAAATGTACGCGTCAAATTTGTTTATTTTTTAATATGTTGAAATTTGGGAGAAGTTTACACTTAAATTCTAATTAAATTTCGGAGTTTAAAAAAACAGGAAAAAAGAACAAGGAAAAAAAAGGCCAAGCCCAGCAAGCAGCCCAGCTGCGCGGCCCAGGGAGCCCAGGCCCGCAAGGACGTCATGCTGACGTCCACAGCGGCCGGGCTCGGCCGCGGCGGCGGCGAGCTCGCCGGAGGCGCAGCAGGGCGAGCCGGGACGCGCGGCTGGCGCGTCCGACGCGGCTCGACGCGGGGAGCCCGCGAGCGGCGGCGCCGCTTCCTTTAGGTCGCCGGGGCGTCCCGACTCCAAACGCGGCGGAGGGCAGCGGGCGCGGCAGCGGCGATTCCCACGCGTCCGCGGCGTCCCGGCACGCGGCGCTCGGCCAGGAGGTGGAGGCGGCGACGGCGGAGCGTCCGGCGGCCGTCGATCTGTGCGGGAAGGCTGCAGCGGCGGCGAGGCGCGTCGGCGGCCGGCGACGCGGCGCGCGCGGAAGAGAGAGGAAGGAGATGGAGTTGTGGATGTTTTTGCTAAAAAGCCCCTCTTTGTTAAAATTACAATTTAGTCCTTTTTGGGGTTTTTTTGTAAAGTGGCGCGCACTGTTCAACACTGTAGATGAACAGTACGCACTGTTGCTATGCACAGTAGCAACGACGCCCCGGCGACGTCCAAACGCGGCGGAGGGCAGCGGGCGCGGCAACGGCGATTCCCACGCGTCCGCGGCGTCCCGGCACGCGGCGCTCGGCCAGGAGGTGGAGGCGGCGACGGCGGAGCGTCCGACGGCCGTCGATCTGTGCGGGGAAGGCTGCAGCGGCGGTGAGGCGCGTCGGCGGCGCCGGCGACTTGCGGGCGCGCGCGGAAGAGAGAGGAAGGAGATGGAGTTGTGGATGTTTTTGCTAAAAAGCCCATGTCTTCTGTTAAAATTACAATTTTGTCCTTTTGGGGGTTTTTTTGTAAAGTGGCGCGCACTGTTCAACACTGTAGATGAACAGTGTGTACTGTTGCTACGCACAGTAGCAGGTGCGCTGCAAGGCCGCGAAATCGGCCAGCTTTTATATAATGAGTAATAGTCATGTCTTGGACCTGCGATGTTTCTGTTGTGCCATTCTGAGGGATGTAATACTGGTGGATGGTGTTCCATTGG